>OZ010743.1:60996730-61701730 GCA_963932245.1 Tachinus rufipes
CTATTATTCAAATTGTAGCGTTGTGTGTTGGTTCTGGGAATTTAGTCGTATCTGGTGTGCAAGCAGATTTGTATCTGACGGGTAAAATTCTGCACCACGATATATTGGATGCGACCCAAAGGAATATTCACGTTATACTATGCAACCACAGCGATTCGGAACGAGGATTTTTGAATGAATTTCGAAACAAACTGGAGAAGGATATATTAAAAGAAGAAGCCAAGGTTCTCGTATCAAATGTTGATAAAGATCCGTTAAAAACAGTGTAATCAGTTCAAATATTTCTATACAGTATATACAATAATATGTACACAGTTCGTACAAAAAAACAATAATTTTGATCCAAAAAGAAAAGTGAACAGGGAAGGTAATATTAAATCAATCGTTTTGGTTGAAAATCGGCAAGCACTGGTAGCTGAGCTTATGTTTTATTCTAAACAGTCTATTGTGAGATCGGATGCCGGTGAGTCCCCTAAGAAGGGCATTGTTTTCTAGTTTAAATTTATAAAATTTTTGATAAATTTCCATAATGTAGTCCGAAAAAAGGGGTACATTTGCCTGTTCGTGCAAATCTTTAATTCTGACATACATGTCTTTACGAAGTGTCATTCTCAGGCACTTATTTTGTAACACTTGCAAATTATTCAGGTTTGTTTTACCTACGCCATAAGGTGCGGCACCTTATAGGAGCAGCGTAGGTTAATGAAGGTCTGATTACAGTTTTAAAAAAGTGAATTTTGGTATCAGCCGAAAGCGAACTATTTTTGTTATTAAATGGATACAATTGTTTTATGGCCTGATTTGTCTTGTGTAATGTGTGCGTCAAATGTTGTTGATATTTTAGACGGGAGTCCAGATAGACTCCCAGATACTTGTCGTGCTGCTTCGTCGGAATAGTATCTTTGTCAAAAGTTGTTGGTGTAAACATTTTTATATTTGTGAATTTACGTGTAAATAAAATTCGTTCAGATTTTTTAGTATTGATTTTGATTTTCCATAGGTTATACAATTTGTACAGCGTATTGAAATGAATTTGGTTTTGCTTCTGCGCAGCCACTGCATAAAAAGAACCTGAATAAATTGCAGTATCGTCTGCATGTAGAGCAAGACTAGTTCTCGCAAAGCCAGGTATGTTCTTAAAATAAATGTTAAAAAGTTTTGGTGCCAAAATTGAACCTTGCAGTACACCAGCATCAATATTTTTAGGGGAGGACAGAGTGTCGTTGACTTTTACCTGGAAATGCCTGCCTGTTAAAAAATAATTTAATTAAGTATGATGGATTGTGTTGTGTTTTCATCTTATGGATCAGTCCGTTAGTCCATACTTGGTCAATAGCTTTTTTGACATCGAGCAGGACCGTCCCATGTTCACTTCTGAAACCAAACTGATTGTTGATCGTTGGTGGTCTGATTTAAAAGAATCAAGTCTTTTCATGATGTTTTTTTCAGTTACTTTACTTATCGTTGTAAGTAAGGATATAGGTCGATATGAGTCGGGTGATGTAGCTGTCTAGCCAGATTTGTGTATGAGCATCACGTGAGCTACTTTCCAAGATTTTGGATAATAACTCAACCTGATGACTCCATTTATAATGTAGTGCAGTTGCACTATTGTCTTTCGTGTTATATGTTTTAATGTTATGTTTGTATTTTGTCATGTCCTGCTGCTTTAAAGAGTGGAAGTTTTCTGATCGTTTCACGAACCTCTTTTGGACTTGTCAATGACATTTTGTCTTGAAAAGTTCGATACTCGGACAGAAAATTTTCCACTCTGGCAGTAATTAATTTTTGCTCGTCAGTCACGTCTTCTTCCAGAACATGTATTTTTTCTAATATCATCCGTAGCATTTCACTTGTCAACGTCGGTATAGTTATTGTCTTTCGTTTGATCGACTTTACTAAGGCTCAAACTGAATTGTCCTTGTGTGAAAGTCTTTCAATCCTGTCATTCCATTACATGTTTCTAAAATTGCAAATGTCAAATTTAATTTGTCTATTTAGTTCAGTCATGTTATCTCTTTTGTGTTGTCGAATTCTGTTTTTAGACTGAATTTTGTCCTTTATGTCCTGAAGTAACCTCTCTGCCAAAAGATCAATTCTTCATTTTTACACTATACTTGAAAGCGTTTTGATAATTTTTGTTAAAGATTCAACATGTCGGTCAACGTCTTTGGGGCTATTAATATTTCTGTTAATAATAATGTCTCTATCCAGGATCCTTCTAAAGAGTGGCGAATTGGCACTCTTATAGTCGGGTCTCTGGACAATTTGTCTCGGTCTGTTTATCGTGTTGTACAGTGTGCTTGTAATTAGTATGTGGTCCGAACTCAATTCGTCCACTGTCTTCAAATCAGATATGTTAGTCACGTTTTTATTCAGAACCACATTTATAGTGGAGGGTGTCAATCCATTAGATAGAAAGTGAGTGTGTGTGGGTGGATGCATTATATATAAGTTGTGTGCAATGGACATTTTGTAAAGACATGTACCATTGGGATTGTTTAGGTGACAGTTCCAGGTACCATGTCTGGCATTCGAATCCCCGACAAGAAAAACTCTGTTCCCCTTGTCAAGGAAACTCAAGACACCGTTCTCCTCAAAATAAAAATTTGGAGGACAATACACACCTATCAGCGTCATGCCATCTTTTAACCTAATACCGACATACTCTAAATTGCTGTTCAATTTATTCACATGTAGCTGATAGAGTTTTTCACGAGAACGGCTACTCCACCACCGGCAAGATTTCGATCTTGCCGTTCAATGCGGTACCCATTCACATAGAATTTTACAGTGGGGTCTAATTTTGATTCCGCAATAACTAAAATGTCAACATCCGTTCTTGAAAGGAAGTCTATCAGTTTGCCAACTTTTGACTTAATACTATTGGCATTCCATTCAAAGATGTTCAACTTATTGGCCATTTAATCCATCTGAGACATGAATGATAATATCGTTTGGAACTTTCCAGCTTCTGAGTTGCAACACTCCAGCCTATTATTCATGCCTCTTAATAAATTGAACATCTTTGAAAGATCTACCATACCTTTTAACCTGTGTATTTCCTCCATGACGCCATAATAGTCGTCATGGCCAGGATATACAAAAGACTGTGAATTTTGCCGAGGCTCTTCCTGACGTCTCTGCTGCGACGACAGGTTCCCTCGTTGCTAAATGTGCTGGCTCTGCTGCATCACTGCGGCATCCTTCCTTCTCTTGATCCAGGCGTTAACTTTTCTTCGGCAACACTTTGGACCGTTGTTTCTCAATAGCTGCAATTTTGTATATTTTGCAGCTAATAGTGTTGGCAGGATGCGCCCTTTCGCAGTTGACGCAGCACGCCTCCACTTCTCTACTCTTAGTGCACGTATGAGTTAAGTGCAAGCCAGCACACTTCAGGCGATGGTTATTAAAAGCGTGCTTAACATAAAATTTAACTTTAATGTTTTGTTAAATAAATTTAAAAAATCTTTTTGATTATCTAGCTTTGTATGCAAGACAATCGGTGTGCATTTAAATTTATTTGCTACATTCAAAACAGAATTTTGAGATTTAAGGATAATTTTTTCTAAATTTGACTTTACAGGCAAAGTTTTAGGGGTCAGATCCTCACTCACAATAGATTCATCATCCATAGGTGTAGGTACTTCAAATCTGTTGTGAGTGAGAACCTCACCACAACGTTTCCCATACGACAAGCCAAACTCGGCCGTATTTTTCCATTTAAAGGTTTTTGCACTTACTGCGCTCAAGACTGGCTGCTTCAAAACATTCTGCTCCATCACTATTAATTTCTCTATACAATCCGGAAAGGTCCAATATATAAATTTATTTAATTAATTTTATAAATAAAATGTGACAAATTAAATTTGACAACTTGTCAAAATTTAAAAATCTTTTTGTGAGGGCCTCCGGCTGCAAACACTTGGTCCGGCTTCCTTGTAGATCACTATACAATTTTAAACTATTCTTCTAATTTAAAATCACTTATTTTTGATACTTTAATAGTTAATTTACTTGACGTTGTCAATTAAATATTACTCGCCAGTAGCGCCGACGATTTTCATGAGCCAAGCGCTTAATATTACGGACTAGTACGGCGGATGCTTGGAAATTACAATTTGTATACAGAATAAAATAACAAATAAAAATTACCGCAAAAAACGTAAACAAAAAAATTTACTTTTCAGGTTATTTAACTTAACAACAATTAACTTGCAAATTAAAAGTAAATATCCTAATTGAACTATATATCTAGCAACACAGAAAGATTCACCAGTATTAAAAACTCATATGCATTATCGTTAAATTTATATAAGACACTTGTAAACTTCTTTTGAATTGACAATTTGAACCTAACTCAACTATTATAAACTCTCCAATTGCTGTACCTACAATGTCAGCAAGTGGTTAATCGTACCAATTAATTTTAGGCAACAACTTATTGTATAGATGAAATTCCATCTATTACTCTTAAAGCATTTGCAAATAAATTAGTTTTTATTTTGATTAAAATATTTGCTTTATCATCAATGAAACACTTCTAAAACGTTGGAAATTGCAAATCTATACCTAAATAGAAGTCTAATTCTTTAAATTATATACTAATTGTATTATTGTCCAATCTTTTCCTAAAAAAATATATATTATTTTCTACATTGTCAAGTTCTTTAAACAAAAAAACTTTATTTAGATCCTCAATATGGATTTCGATCAAAACGTTCGAAAACAGATCTTTTGAGTTATTTTAGTAACAAATGAAATTCTACTTTAGACAAACGTGGAGAAAATTTTGCAGTAGCTTTATAGATTTCTAAAGCATTTGATAGGGTCCTTATATTATCAACGAGCTATATTGTATAGGGCTTCATCACAAATCTGTAAATCTTGTCAATAGTTTTTTTTTATAATAGAAAATTTATTGTTAAAATCAATCTTAATTTTTAGCACAAATCTGTAAATCTGATCAATAGTTTTCTTGATAATATAAAGTTTATTGTTAGAATATATTTTTATAACTCGGACCGCAAAATCATAAATGCTGGTGCTTTTTAAGGTTCTGTTCTTTTGTCAACTTTATTTTTGATTTAAATTAATTAACTTCCTCAAATAACTAAAAGAACTTTTTATAACTTTCCAAATTTATAAGTTGGAATCTGTAGCATCTATAAACAAAGACCTCAAAACAATATCTGATTGAATACTCCTAAAATAAATTTTAACGCTTGTTGTTTTGTTGCGTTTGTTCTGTTTCTGCTTACTATTACTTAATTTAACATTATTGTTTATTTATGCAATAAGAATTAAAAAACTTAATTAAAACTTATTTAATTTGAATAAGTATGTAGGGTAAAGATCCCAGTTATTGGCCACCCCCTTGTTATTGTACACTTCACTTTTGGGAAAACCCATACATGCAAAAAAAAATTAATTTGAAACATTTTGTGTAAAAATGTCAAAATTTTGACAGATTAAAAAAAAATAGTAATCTTAGCACCATTTAAAATAACATACTTGAAACTCCAATTTGCAAAAATTTGTTTCAATCCATACATTTTGTACAAAAATGTCAACATTTTGACAGACTTACTAAAAATATCAGTAATTTGATAGCACCAATAAAAATAGCATACTTAAACCTCTCATTATGCAAAAAAATGTTTCAATCTAAACATTTTGTACAAAAATAATAAAATTTTGATAGACCTTATAGAAATATCACTAATCAGATAGCACATTTAAAAATAACATACTTAAAAACTTTCCTATATGCAAAAATACGTTTCAATTCAAACATTTTGAGTCAAAATGTCAAAACTTTGACAACTTTCTAAAAATATCAGTAATCTGATAGCACCATTAAAAATAACATATTTAAAAACCTCAATTTGCAAAATACATGATCAATTCAAACAATTTGTACATAAATGTCAAAATTTTGACAGAACCATTAATAATAGCATATTTAAAAACTTCTATATGTAAAATTTCGTTTTGATCCAAATTTTTTGTTTTAATCTAAACATAATAAAATAAATAATTATTAAATTTTTTTACAGATATACTTAAAATACTCATAATCTGATATGACCTTTGAAATAAGCATACTTTTGGTGGGGCTACATTAAACCAAGAAAGCGGGACAATTTGTTGCTGAAAAACTTGCTGGCCATATGGCGGCGCTAGACAAAATTCACAAAAGCCGGGCGGCACTCGCGGCATAAAAACTCAAGCGGCGAGTGTTTTTGGTCTACACTGACGCGGTTTAAATATTGTTGTTAATCAGTAAAAATGTACAACATTTAGCAAGAAAACAGAATTAATTAAAGAAAAATAAAACACAAAGGTTAATAAATTATGTTTATTATTGTAAAGTTAAATTTATAAAATGATAATTTTTTCAATTATTTGCAATTTTTTAGGTTTTTATTTGACATTCAATAAAAATGACACTAGTTTTATAACAAAAATTTATGAAAATCTAATTTCAAATTGTTGAATTGAATATAAATAAATTATTTTATTGTTGCTTTGCCGTTGTTCTATTATCTACGTAAATTCGGAATTTCATGTCGCGCGGGCTGGGCCGCCGGCATTATGTGCCCGCCATAATGGCAAAGCTTTATTGAGTGCAATTTTAACGTCTAAAAATTTGTGGTTGATTTTTATTTTAATTAATCCTGTTTTTTTGCTAAAAAGCCTTACAAGAAATTGTCATTATCATACATTTTTACTGATTAGCGACAATATTTAACTTGCGTCAGTGTAGTCCTAAAACACAAGCGGCTTTGGCCTGTCATGCTAAGTGTGTTACTTTTGATTTTTGTTTTAGTGTAGTCCCGCTGTTAAAAACTACTATACCAGTAGGAATACCAATAATCATCTGATACCACTATCGAAATTGGCATACTTATTGCGTTTTCGGTTTACTACACTAGTTCCACACTGAGCAGCACTCTCAGTACAGTATAAAAATATTAGTGCGGTTTATTAAATTATCCGCAAGAAAACACGCATACTAAGATGTAGACGCAACACGGTTGTAATAATTAACCTAGAAAGTTCTTCTAAATAAATTAATCACAGCTGTCCGGCGATTGCCCGTGCTCGAAAAACAAACCGAAGTGTAAAAAATTACTGTCGCAAGCTTTGAGAAGCCGCAGCATAAACGTATATTATATTTTTTTTTTTAGATAAAAGTTTTGGCGTACATAAGGACATTAATAAGAAATCTGTTGATTTTATATAAAAATTGAAAAAACAAGTTATATTAAAATCTTGATGTTAGTCGGTGATATGTTTTTAGGTAATATAGCAACGTTGCCAAACGTATGATAAAACTGAGCTATACAACGTGCAGTTTACAACTCGTCAATACACACTTTTCTTGTATATAATTTCAACAACAAAGCGTCTCATACAGTCAACTACTGTGAACTAATCCGAGTATGATGAATATATTAAAATGACATTATTTAGCCCACCCGAAATTTTGACAGAACGTTATCTTTATGATTCTAGTCATAACTTGCTCACTTAGAAATCAAAACGTTGTTTAGTCCGCAAATGGGTTATACAATGACCGCTAATATGTTTATTGTGCTAAACAATAACCGCATATACCTCTATATGTATAACTTATATTTGTTTTTGTATTGAATATTATTTCCAAGTATGGGAAGGAGCATCCGAAACTACATTATCTCTACTAGTTTCTATTGAAAGACAAGCTATTTGGATCTTTGCTGATCCAAAATTGACTTATGACTTAGTTACTTTGCACCACTGGCGTAGTTATATTGTTTAAACAAAAAGCAAGTCATATTATTATCTAAACAAATATTTACTAGTACTACAAGGCTTGCTGAGAATTTTAACAAATATTCATTGACGGTTCAGAAAATAAACTTCTAAATTTATTTAACTGCTTAAATCTATCCTTCAATGTGCTAGTTTCAGCAGGTGTGGTTTGACTCGTTTGAATTTAAAGGTATTTATTTGTATGTTGTTGAGGCATATCAAGTAATTCCAAAATATCAAATTTTAAAATTAAAAAAAAAAAATCTGCGTTAGGTAGGTACATTTTTTTCATGTTATTTATTTTAAAATAATTTTAAGTTTGTCATCTAGTTTCTATTAGTAAAATTTGTTTTGAAAAGCTTAGTTTTCAGTTTTCAAGTTTGTTTTTGTTTTTAATTTTTACAATATAATTTATTGTTTATAGAAAATATTGGTGTAGTACCAGTTGTATTATTTGTTAACTTAATACAAACAATGTTGTTTAAACTGTCTGTTTCACTTCAATATGTGTAAGTGGTTTTTTGGCTTTGGTTATTCAATGCATCTACAGACTGGCTGTAGTAAACTTATTCTTTATTAATAGTTGTTATTGATTAAGTTAAAATAAAATAGATATTAATTATGTTATTTTAGTAACTGCAAGCAGCCAATAATAAAAACATAAGTTTAAGAGTTGCAGCTAGTATCTATCAGCACTGGAGGTGCAAAAATAATTGTAAAAATAAAAAAATATGTTTTCATTCAGGAAGAAAGTAGAAGTCAATTAATAAGCAAGCCAATATGTATGTTTTTAGATTTTAACTTTGTCCATTAAGAAATGACCAATAACGACAGTGTACCAACATGGGTATTTATTATGTTTTCACATGGGAATAATTTACAACATTGCGTATTTCGATTAGGAATTAATGTTAAAATCCAGATATTAATGTTAATCACCATAAGAATAGGTCAATAACAATATTAATCAGTCATTTAACTATACAATTGGTTAAAATCATTTTGTGTAACATATACAATAACAGTGAGAAGTATATTATTATATATTATCTTTTCAATCATACTATTATTGAGTATTATGTACCTTGATTACAAGAAAGAATATAAAATCTATTTAAAGGATTTAGTGTTTATTAGTAAAATTATTATATTATATTAATCAATTCTCCACTATATCACGCAAGCTAGTTAACGTTTTCAATATATAGAGGGTGTAATTTATACACAAAAAGTATAGTTATCTACTGTTAGCTATTATTACATAAAAAATAAAATTATAAGGTAAAATTACACTCTTATTGAATTACTTTTTTGAAGTTAAAAATTCAAAAGACATTGTTCGTTTATCGCTTTAAATTATTATATTTTATTAGTATTTAATAACACCAAACGGCTAATTAGATTTAAATTTTATCTAGCATGTAATGTAACTAATAGTGTGAATTATATTTAGAATAACCGTACAATAATAACATAGTAGCTATTATTTAAGGAGTAATCTAGGGCAAGTTAATTTGATTAATATTAATTGATGACAAATCATTACATTGTTGTTATTTATTTCTTTTAAACATTAAGATTTATAATAATAATCAATAATTGAGTTGTAATGTAAAATGTTTATAACTACTTCTCAATATTTAATTTCATTTTAATATTGCTAGTTTACTTTGCGGGTGAAGCTTATTAGGGCGACGGTAACTATTAAAAATGGCACTTTTGTGTTAAATTTGCAAAACAGAAATTGCTGTTATTAATGTTGTCTTTTATTAGCAATTATAAATTATTGTAATAATATCACATTACAACAACATGACTTGTATAACATGTGTTTTGTATTTTTAACGGAACGTATTTTAAATAATTATAGCATTCATTTATAGTCTCGCAAATTTATTATTATGTATATCAATTTGATGCTCTATAATTATTACACTTGAATTTAAATTTGCAAGTTAAATATTTATTTACAAAGAGAAACTTTGACATAACTAAACTAACAAATATTGACTTATAATGATTAATAAATAATTTATTTCCTTCAAATCAATAATCTATATTTGTAAAAATAATATTAATTTGATATTTATAAATATTCTATTGGAATGTTATTTATTACACAGTTAATAAATAACAAATTTTTTCATAAAATAATTAAATAATTTATTTAATCATTAGGATCACATACTTCTTTCATATTAATTAATATAATCCAAACAACAAACTAATGTTTATAGGATATAGTTGATTATAAACAGAATTGTTGTGAAATATTTATTATTAATATATTTCTTTTAACAGGAAGCACATATCGTAGAGTAAAGTAGCGTGAACTTTTATTCATTATTATACTAGGTAAATAGTATATAGAAAATATAATAAAATTGTTGATAGATTTTGGCCATTTTATAAATTAGTTACTTACAGATAATTTTTTTTCTATATAGTTGCATGTGGACTTAAAATTATATTATAAAATATAATTTGTTAGTAATTTATAAAAAATAAATTTTTACAGAAATGATGATATTTTTTGTATTTTTATATCACTTAGTTCTTCAATATTTAATATTTTTGTAGTAAAAAAATGAATACTTTTTTGGACGTTTTGACAGTTTGTAATAGCTATTAAATTATTTTTTTTTTAGTAAATTTTTGTATGTTCTATGAGTTCAAAACTTAGTCTTATTCTTGCTGTTATGGTAATGGATAAATTGTTAAATACAGTTGTTCCAACCTTTACAGTGCAGTATTTTTTGACAACATAAATGACACACTTAAATTTTTTTATAGTAAAACAATTTACTATGTTATATAACTTATTTAATCTGTAGAAGGCTCTAGTAGAGCCAAAATTGATAATGTATTTGTAAGAATAAATTTGTGATAATATACTTAGTAAATTGTTTTATCACTTTATAATACATATTATTACGTAGTGAAGGTCACAACAATCAATTCTATTATATTTAATAGTTTCAATGTACACATACAGTTTACTATTGAAACTAAAACAAATAATAGTGTTCCTTGACACAAAACTGATACGTACCATAGATAATGTATATTGTTAGATTGGTACCAACAACCAATGAGTTCTGGTCGTTACATTAACTATCATTCTCAACACCCGTGGAGTATGAAAATTAGTTTAATTATAAACTAAAAAAAAAGATTATTAAAGTTTTAGCACATTCACTAATTCTATTGTTTGATAACAAATCATCCTCAGATTAAAGATTTGAACCAAATGTCACTACTTTTGTACGACTAACTAAACAAATGAAAAATATTTTGAAACATATTAACGTAAGATTTGCAAAACAAAATTTACTAACTATTGGTAATATATTTAGTAAATTAAAAGATAAAAATCCATCATTAGCTAGATCTGATGTAATTTACAAAATTCCTTGCCTTGATTGTGAAATAACTTACGTGGGGCAAACTTCACAAAAGTTTAGATTAACACAACACAAGAGTGATTCTAAATTAAAAATAGATGCTTATGCACATGTCCAAACAACAAATCATCAAATAAATTATAAAGTTGAAATTCTAGATTATAAAAAACATCTAAAAAAAACGATTGATTCTTGAAATGCATTATATTAAAAAAAACAAGATAATCCTATGAATAAACAAACAGATATAAAAGGATTAAGTTCTATTCATACTTATTTATTACAAAATTTAAAACAATCCTAATCATTTGAATATGTTCATATAAAATATATGTAAGTTGTCTATCAATACTAGTTTAATTAAAATTAATAATATTATTATTACAGATTAAATAAATTAGTTTTTGCACACAACTAAACAAATTTTTTTGTATTTATATTTAAGGAGGCAGTTTAAGGAGTGTTATAAAACTACAAACAGAACTCACAAACGTGTAGAGAATGAAATTTCTAATCTAATAAAATATATTAAAATTCAAAACCTTTAATTGTCTATTAAATTTTAAAATTAAATTGTAATTTTTTTGTCGATATGTTTGCTTAAACTTTATTGAACATTAAATTTAGCAGACTTTTTATTGTGCTTCAAGTTGTTTTTCTAAAATAACAATTGTTACAGTTCTGCTTGTAGTTGTGAATGTATAAAATGTAAAATTTGAAATTCCCGCGTGTAATAATTTTTTAATAGTTTGGTAAGTAGCTACATTAATTAAAATCATAACAAATGAATATAGTCATAATATAAATTTATCATGGCGGACGATATCTTGTAATCACAATTATATTATATTATTGAGCCACCATCTGCCATAACCTATAAATTTATAATATGACATTTTATATGATTTTAATATTAACTACATTAATTAGCAGTATTTATATATATAAGTTAAATAAAAATATTACTATAGTTTTTAAATAGTGTGATAGTATAGAGCAGGTGTTGGTACACTCATCAAAAGTGAATTGAAGTCAATTACTGTCATCTTTCAAGTCACATGATTGTTTGTTAGATGTTTCAATACTCTAAAACACAAATTTGCTGTATGTGTTTAAATGAAACTCACAGCGTTAGTATTTATAATAGTGCTCTTGTGTTTGTGGAATTTTTTGTGATTTTATATGACAATTTTAAGTAAATTTATTTGATCTGATGTTTTTATGAGATTAGGAATTACTAAACAAAAAGTTGTATGCATGCACGCATTAATGAAATGTTTGCAAACAAAAATCAAAAATTCAAAAATGCTATTTTCATGTAGTTTAATAGAAGGATAGATTTTGACAAACGTATTTTACTATTTTAGCGATTTCGAATACTAATGTTTACGGCCGGTCACAAATTAGTTATTTATTTTTAGCTTTAAGACTACAGTGATGGAAGTGGTTTTTAAGCCAGTCACAAGTTGTTTATTCTCATTAGTATTATACTACACCTGACGTTGATATAACAACTAGAACAGAACTGCAGTTTTAACGCGGACCCAAGGTTAGTAGAAAATTTATACTTAGAAAGATGCCTGGTTTTAGCAAAGTGGCGGAGTTGTTTGCACGGGTCTCCTATTTACACAATCGAATCGAACAATATGTTACTTGGTTACTGTAAACAAACATTACTATTAAATATTAGATGTGTTCTTTAAATATAAAAATGTAATTAAATTAATTAATTATTTTTTACACATAATTTATATAATAGCTCATATAGATAGCGGATATAAGCGGGCAGTGGTGTACTTCTATAACTACAAAAAAAATTAAGATTTTGCTTGCTTTATTAAGCTTAACTTAATTTAGACCAAAAAGACTTTGGTCTCCTCTTACGCCATCAAACAATTTTACTCCGCACCACTACCCGCACCTATATCATTTAGAAGCAAAACCAGGCATCCTTCTATATACGTTTTTCTAGCGGACCAACTATATTAAAAAAAAAGTTTTGAACAAAGTGAACACTCTATTTAATATTAATTAATTAACTTTATAACAATTAATAACAAATTTTGACATTTGACAAACAAAAACAGATTACTTAAGTATGAGTCAAATCAAACTAAAGTCAATGCATTTTTAATAATTATTACAATGCACAATTTTTGCTGAGGTTCTCTCAGCATGTCCTGATGCTTTGCAAAAATATTCACTTTAAATCGCAAATGATGTGGCAAATTGCCAATGACTTGGCAAAGCGCCAGAAGACCGCTGGTAAACGACCCTGTGTTTTTGAGTATAAACGCAAATGTATCTATATTTGGTTACATCTAGTAATAATAATAATATTAATAATAAATTTATTTATTTTAATATTTTGATTTTAGTATATTCATATTAATAGATAAATAAAATTATGTCGTGTTTAAAATAATTGAATAAAATTATGTTTCAATATAAATCAGGGTTGTTTAATTATCTAGCTGGATCATAACCGCCCTTTGTAATGTATATAAATATACATACCCGGCGCGTCCACCATAATTATATTTATGAATAGATTATCGATCAACTACCCTTCTTTTTAAATTAATTTGATAAAACCAATTCAGAAAAGCAAACAAATACTTGTATATTACCTCTCATAATTTTAAATTAATAATAAATATTGACGGAGTATAAATAAAACAAAATGAATATGCGCGCGTTATAAAATTAGGACCGAACAGCTCGCTTTATAAATTATACGGTAATTTGATTGCAAAAGAATACACAAGGTGGTAATTCCTGAATAATATTGCGTTCGTTGTTTACACTTATGAGGGAAGAAAAATTCATTATCATTTATAACCTATTGTTGAAGCACCCTGTGGTAAAAATATAATGGACATTGCGATGAAACGCTGTTTATCATTGCGTTCATTGTGCTGGAAATAATGCTAGAAATATAAATTGGTTTGTAAATTGTCATTCTTATATAAAGGTTGACACGACTACATATTTGTTTGTTTTTTATTTGTGCTTTTTTTTAGGTTTTAATTTATTCTTGTAAATATGAATAGTAATAATAAAATGGTACGTATAAAAAGGTAATTACACAATTAAAATAATATTTGAATGATGCCTAATAATAATTTCACCTTTATTGTACAATAATTCAAAAACATTATTGCCGTACTTATTTATTATATTATTTTCAAATTTAATTTAACTCCAACCGATTTTTGGTCAGGTCTGACTGACCTTTTTTGTATTGCATTATATTTTTTTATTTTGTACATTTATGTTTTTATGTACGTTATGTATGTATATTGTATGACCTGTATTTTTTTATTGATAATAATAATAATTATTACTTTGTCTTTTTTGGTAAAGATTATATAAATTTGTGAATAAATTGTTAATAGATATCAAAAGCCCAACATTCTATAATTGATAATGTCATAAACTTATGAAAACTAATCTGAAGCATTTTTGATGTTAAATTTATGTTGTCAAAACCAATTTGTTACGGTTTATATATTCGAATATAAAAAAAAAATATTTTCCATAATGATTATTCACATTAAGATATGCTAGTATTAAAAAAACCTAATATAATAAAAATTAATAAGTACGCAATAAAATATTGTTGTGATTATACATTACTAAACAGAATTTTTAACATTATACTTTGCAGCTATATTAAAAAAAATAATGCGCTGCACCGTGATTAGGTCAGATTTATTCCTTATAGGAAATTGAATTTATAAAGCAATCTTAGTTCATCTATCGCACTTCCTGCTGTCGCTGACAACCACAATTCAATCTTCAACTCTCAGATATCTGTTAATTAATTGGCAATTTACGATTTCCTGCAGCGATTTATTATAATGGCAAGAATGTGTAATGTAGAAAATTTAGGGCAGCTAATTAATTCTAAAATCAATTCACATTCAATATTTAATGACGTCTATATAATTGCTTTGTAGTACTTGAATTATATAAATAAAACTTTAGTTGAATATATGTTGTAAGTACAAGTATGGATAATACATTAATTAAAGTCGCATGCATATCGATATGTCTAGTAGACAATTATATAATATATATTTAGAGCAGTACATCATGCACAATGCTTTAAGTATGTTTTATTTTTAAAATGTTAGTATCAGTTTTATACATATCGTGTTTAGTACGACATAATTAACAATTTATTATAGAGAGAATAATCTATTAAACAAAAACGACTTTATTCTATAAAATAAATTTATAACATTTTTTGCGGACAAATTTTTGATTTAATTTAATTTATAAATTGAACGGTAACTATATTTCTGTATTATATTGTAAGTAATTAGTATGTACAAAATGTACTACTTGACTACGGAATCATCTCATCTAAGATAAATAGTCAGATAATATTATAACAATAGAAACCATTCATGCAGTTAGCAAAACCCGGAACCTCTTTACAAAAGTATGCAAACATTTTGGAAGTTTTGTCTTTAAAATATATAATAAAAGCTCGTCGCCAACGTAAAAAACTGTTTTTGTGCTTTTTTGTGACATTTTCTTAATATATAGATAAACAAAGTTACCGGGTTAAAGTACTATAAAAAGTTATACAATTCAAAAAGGACGCATGTCCGCAAGGTCAGGGCAGGCGATATTTAATTAAAGCTTGTATAAGTGAAAGGCAGCTATTTTGTAGCAGTCTAGAAGGCCTATACAGGCGACAGGCAGACTAAGTGCCTCGTAAAGAGCAAATTGCACAGGATATATCCGTAAGTAGCTGCCTCGCACGTCGAGATATTACTGTCATTCGTTGCCTCTACTTCTTTTGCTCTAGTTTCTACTCGAATACAGTACACCCTGTTATATTATTTTAATATCTATAAACACTAAACTGATGAAAAATGCAACATAGTTAATATTTTTTACATTCTTACGATATAAATTTTTAATAAATTTAAATTGTGCATTAGTCAATAAAATTGTATTCCATAATAGATGTTATCCACTTGGAGATGAAATTTGTGAAAATGTTTTTTTTTTCGTTTGAAAAATCAACTGGCATTTAAATTTATTAAACTAAAAACGTATTTTATTAAAGTAAGGCTTGTTTTTAGTTTTAATTGAGTTGTAAACTAGTGTGTTTTTTATATATTATAACATTCAATTATATATTGCCAAAAATATAACTAGTATATTATTTGTATGCATTATTTTGTAATATATTATTATCTTATTTGTATTTTCTTAAGAAACAATTTTATTAAAAAAATTCAATAGCAAATATCTTCTAGTATTAAAGTTTTAATAGTAAACCGTCATATTTAATTTGCAAAAACACTAGTGTTAATTATTATTTTATTTATATATTACAATGATAATGCTATTATAAGAAACTAGTTTTAAAAATTTGTTAAACTTTAAAAAAACTTTAATAGAATATTATATTTATTATAAAATGAATATTAAGTTATTTCATAAAATTAAGAAAAAAACCTTAAATTTAATGTAAACGCACATTTATTTTAGAGATGTTTAATCACATATTTTAAAATAATGCAAGATTTAATAATATCTTATTATAATAAAAAAATAATTTTTGTTGTTAGATTTATACTTCCAAAAATAAATAAGTCTGTTACGGTATAGTATAAGTGTATCAAATGCTAAAAATAGACATTAGCAGCACAATAGAGCGAAGCGAGTAAAGACCGCTTGTCAAAGCATTTGCCACGAGTTACACTCAATTTTTTTTGCCTAACTAAAAACATTGTTTCAAAAAATTTTAAAGTTATTATTATAATCGATCACTGCAGTCAGATTTTAAAATTTTAAGGTAAATACAGCAAATGACTTTTTGATCCTTGGACCTCTAAATGGTTGTTTTGGCCTGCAATTTATGGCTGAATCAGATGGTTTTGGTAGAAACAAGTAAAAAAGTATATTTATAATATGTATATTTAATTAAAACGACATAAAGTGCAAAATTTATATTATTTACAATAAATTAAAAAAAAAACATAAAAATAATAGTACAAAATATACAAACTGTTTAAAAAAGTCTGCAAAATATTTAAAGAGGTAGTAGTATGAACCAAAATATTGAAAAAGTCTTAATAAACATGAGTCCGCAAACTAACGGTTTTCAAGATAAAAGTTTTTTGTTTTTAGCAAAAACAAAAAAAACAAAGTTACATAAAATGTTTAAAGTACTCTCCATTTATTTTTAAGCAGGCAAGACAGCTGAGTTTAAAGGATATTTGATATTCCTTATTGGCTCGAATTTTTGATCTATTTGTAGATGCAGCTCTTTGAAACTATTTACAGGAGTACCATAGACCAATGTTTTCAAATATTCCCAAAAAATGAAATCTAGAGGGTTTAAATCAGGCAATGTTGCAGGCCATCATGCTGGAACCACATTTGTTGCCTTTGGTCAATAGTAATGTTGTCAAAAAGATCATACATTGTGTTCTGCAGAAAGTTCATGTAAGCAGCGCCTGTTAATCGGTTTGGTGAATCAACAGGATTTAGAAACATGTCTCTTACAATACTCATTTAAATGTTTAATAAAAAACGTGTCTGATGTTTAAATTTCAATAGAGCATGTATATTGTGAAAATTGACAACTCTATTTTGTGTTAACCGGCTTTATCCGTAAAAATAATATTGGAAAAAAACGGGGGTCTTCAACATCATTTCTATTTAACAACAAAAACGGATACGTGCTTGATGATCAAGTAGATTTACGGATAAAGCAGCTGCTCGTAAAAGATTCTGCACATTTGTCCCAGGATTAAGATCTATACATGCTATTATTTTTTTTTTCTGCTCTAGAAGTAGATACCAACCTCACGCAATTTTTGAAGAATTTTTCCAAACATACGATGTGAAGGAATCTAGCAATTTGTATAAGCTTCAACAAAAAGACTTCGCTTTGATTGCAATCTCGTGAGCACAACCACACATGAAATGCATGTCGGTTAATTCTGCGTTAGAGTCATGGATAATATTGAATACCTGACTTGCGTTTCTAAAATGAAGCAAATTATATTACAGCAGCCAATTTGTGAGTGACTTGATAATACCAAACATGTATTAAAACATCTTACATTTTATTATTCTAGTAATTTAAACATTTAAAACATGCATTGTATGCTACTAACATTGTAAACTAACTATTAAAATGTTCCGGACAACAATTGGTTAAATGGATTTAAAGTTAAGACTAATAATGCGTTTGTAATAAAAAAAATAATGAAACATTATAACACGTATTGCTGACGTATTACTGTCATAGTTAAAATTTGTGTATACAGGGGTACAGTAATAAAAAAAACCCGTATTTTTTTTACGAAAAACAATCCAAAAATCGGCAACAATCGTAAACCATCAAAAACATAAGCCAGTCACGTAGAACATTTAGATTTCTATTTGTAAACTTTACGTGCGTGCCATTTTGATTGCAAGTGATTTTTTATATGTGAAATAAACTGAATTAAATTTTCTAGTGTAATTAACATCTTATATAAATTATAACTTTGTACACATTATATGCATTATGTATATGATAATAACGTTGAAGTTTTTTAAAAGTTTTAAGAAAATCGGTTTGTAAATAAATCAGTGGTGTGCAAAAGATCTAATTAAGATTTAAATTTCAGAATAACGTTTTTTTTTTCTTTTGCACATTACTGTTTTATTTGCAAAACAATTATTTTGAAATTTTCACAGAACTTTAACGTTATTACCATATACGTAATGCATTGTATACAATATTAAAATTTATTTTAGTTGATTGATACATTGGAGAAATTAATTCAGTATGCTGCGTATATAAAACATCATTTCCATTGCAGATGGCACGCGCAGAAAGTCTACAAACAAAAATCTATTTACACCATGTAAATGTCTTATATTTTGTGCTAATTTACTAGTTCTTTCATTTACTATTTTTTTATACCTAATCTTTCATTTATTATCAAATCTGCGAGTAGTGCTGGCGCAATTATTTTTAGTGCCTTTTGCAACACCGTCCTGTAGGCCCTGCAGATCTTTAACGAACTTGCTCTCATAACTCCTCTTACTTCTTTTCTGTTTTTTTTTGTCTTTAAAGCATTTTCCCATGTTTATGCGGCATACAATAGTTTACTTCTAGCCGCAGTTGCTATTAGCCTTCTTGTCCCTTCTCCTGGTTCTCCCTTGTTTGGCATAAGCCTACTAAGCATTCCTTCTATTTTGTTTTGTTCTTTTTTCTATGGTTATTATTTGTTTATCTACCTGTATTTTTCCATTTCCCCTGTTTGTTCTCTGTAGTCGCGACTTGAGTCTGGAACTCAGAACTTGGATGCTCAAATGTTACGTATTCCCAGTCTTTTTATATGGTGTGGAAGCTTGGACCCTCAACGTGTATTGTGAAAAAAAATTAGAAGCCGGTTTCTGTACTATTGCTCATAAATTTTTTTTTTTAAGTTACTCTACTTCAAAAACCACTGCATATACAAAGTTTGACTATGATAATAAAATGTCAGTAATACGTGTAATAGTGTTGTCCAAAAATGTGACATAAATTGGTAAGTCCATTTAAAAGATATTAATTGTTTATTAAAAACACATATTTTGTCTTAACATTGGATCCAGTTAACCAATTTTTGCCCGGATCATTAAATGGTTTCTTGTTACTGTTGGTAACATACAATTTATGTTTTAAATGTATAAAACCTTAAATTAATAAAATGTATTTATTTTGTATTACTAAATCACACATAAAATGGCCGCCGTAAAATAACCTAATAACCGTTACTTTGCAGACCTATGATTATAAATTTTTTTTTGCTAATAATTTTGCTTCATATTATACCCTTTAAATAGTTTACAACCAAAAAAAAAATAAAAAATGTTTTTAAATCCATAATAAAAAAATTATGAGTAGAACTTTTGGTACCATTTTAGTTGTTTTAATATATGAGGCTACAGTATCTAATGCAAAATATGATCTAATAAATGTAATAAACGTGGCAACATATAATTAAGTTGGTCGGGTAATGTTTACATGTTTAGACTACTTACCATTCCAACTATAGCTGACATTTAAAGGTAGATTTTAACATTTGTGATATAAATAGGATTAAAAAATTGACTTTTCAACTGTTGATTTGCACTATGTATTGTATTGTACATGTATCAGTTTTTTATATAATAATGTACATAATAATTCTTTTTTGAATGATAAACATACGGTTGTGCTCCAAAAAAAAAACATGTTTTGATAAATACAACTTACAATTTAGGTTATATATTCTTTGTTTGGTTTAGTTATGTCATGATATGCTCTGTTTAGCAATTTTACAATATAATCAATTTGCACATCCCATTTTAAAAAGTTGACCATAATGTTACACATAGAAATTTAATTTTGTTTTGACATTGGATCAAGTCTACCTCAAAATTGTCAAATTGGTTAAAGCTGTAACAAATGCAGATAGTTTTATTTGCATTGAGATTTAAATTATTGTTGTAACAACAGTTTTTTACATTATTTAATGTTTTATTAATTTTTACTTTGGTTCAAATTTGTTTGCATATACAGAAATATCATCAATATAGAGAATTAAAAAAATCTCATACTTATCAGCAATATCATTAATATAGTGAATAAAAAGCATCGGGAAAATCAAGACCTTTAAAGATTATTTGAAATATTTGTGTACAGTTGTATCTGTAGATTAGAATTGTTAACTATGTTGAGCAACAATTTAAATTTATCAGTAAAGTTAATCATTTGTTAAGAAATGAGTTTTTCAATAAGCACTTAATATAAAAATTGGTCTGTAATTGTTAGTCTTTATTTTTAAAGTTTTTTTAATAATTTTAATAGTTCCCGCGCTATTTGCGATTTACATACAGAAGTTTTAGACTTTATTAAAAGTAATATTTGTAAAGTAGCAAGAATTGACACAAATTTATGATTTTAAACAATTTGTAGAACAAATTTATCTAAAATGTATTATTATTGTTTAATAAGATATTATGTTGTTTTATTTTTCCAGTTTCATTATTAATTATTTGCTATATTTTTTTGGTGTATTATGTGCTTTCTTGATAATATTTAGCTTTAGTTTTACAAATAAATTTATTATTTTTTTTTTTTTAATTTTATACACATTGTTTAGATTAGAGTTTTAACAATTTTTGTTAATCCAATAGAATTGTTTTAACTCTTCTCCCTCTTTTGTAATTTAAGATGTTAACCATTATTTATTCTTAGTTAAATGTTTTTCAAATTTACATTGATGCAAACAATTTAAGTCTATAGCCTGAATTAAAAGGGAGATTATTAAATCTGTCATTGATTGCATTTGAAGATAAATAAACAGTAAGAAAGTAAACTTTCTCTAAGAAAAGACACAATTGCATAATACGTAGTCATCTAAAATTTGACAAAATTTTAAATTGGAAGGCTGTGCAGTACTAAATAATGTAATAAATAATGTAAATATAATATTTTGTTTTGGTTTACAGAAATATAATTCATTTGCATTTACAACAATTTTTGTCTATTCTGTACTAGTACATACTAAATTAAAACTCAGTAGCTTATCTTCCAACAAGTATTTTTCAATAGTTTTTTACCTAAAATATTTATGTTAAACTTATCACACAAATAAATATTTTCAGTTATATAATAATAATAATAGTAATAATAATAATTATTTTTATTTTTATTTGTTATTCATTACAAATTAACAATAAGGTATATGATCAGCTCGACTCGGTCTTCTTCTGGTCTTTCCTATAAATCAATATTCTCATTATTACAAATCCGTATAAACTTTATTTTTCAACACTTAATAGCTTTAAACATATTTATTTATAATAGAATTGCAATGCAATAATTCACAGTAAATATAATGATATAAATTCCTACAATGTTGCAAACAAAATCTGGAAAAAAATATATTAAAGTTTCTATTTGGTTTGGAGAGTGATAAATAGATATAATGCAAAATATTTTACTAGTAAGTGTAACCTTAATGCCCACACATACAAATTGTTCACTTAATTCGTTGCAAAATTTAATTACTTTTATTTTGTTAATTTATTTATTTTTCAAAAATATATCTAAACTACCATATTCATAATTTGTTCTGCAAAAACTTGCTGCAATAGAATAATGATTTAAAATCATTAGGTCAATATTTTCTTCTTTGCACCAGTACTCAGTTAAACAAGTAAAGTCTGGTTTTTGTGAATTAACAAAGATTTAAAAGTTTTCTAACTAATTATCAAACATTGAATATTTGCATAAATTATATATTATGTACTGTTAAATAATTGTTAAAAATTAAAAAAATATATAATAATAACATAAAAACACTAAAAAAAATAAACTTAGTTATTTTCAATGCCAACTTTTCAATTACGATCATTAATATTATGTTTTTAAATTTATCAAAAAAAATTGTTATAAAAGTGTATTATTATTTTACATGGTTGTATTAAAAATATCATATAGATTCCAAAAAAATAATAAATTTATGATGCAATTTAAAAAAAATGAGCTGTTAAGAATTATAATAATTTTTTAATTAGTGAAAATTAATTATAAAAGAATTAATATTTTATGTAAATATTTATATTAACTATATTAAAAGCATTGAGCTAATATACATTCAAAATATTATATGTGTTAGTTGGTGAAACTAGATGTTTGATATAACCGTTCAGAAAATTAATAGAAAAAATTATAACTGTATATTACACTTTCAAAGTTTTGCGAAGAAGCAAGTTTTAAACTGTGAGTGTCTAATGCATTCTATACCTAGAAGTTTTCCGAGTTTGTGTGATATTTACTGTTTTAATAAGAACAAACTAAGAAAATACACATATTCAACAAAACTTGTCGTAGTAATTAAGAACTGGCTAGAAGACTAGACAACTATCAAACTCATTGTTTAACTTAAAATTGCAGATGACTAATATATATAAATAAACTAAAAAATACTAACTTGACGGTTCATATTGTATTTGTACATAGTATGTGATTACACATACTTATAAATTGTTATTAAAGTTTTTTTTTTTTGTAAATTTATAACTAACTGAACTAAATTTCACGATATTGAACGTTAAGATTCAGGGACCATATTGGTCTTAATTCGTAAATCCAGGAGTGTAAATCAGTCCAAAGGGAATTAGACAGAGGGTAAAACCTGATTTGGTGGATCTTTTCTAATTGATGGCCAAATCAGAGAGCCCGAACTCTATATTCTTCTTGTTCAAAGATAAAAGTTTTTCGGGTCAAAACTAATCGCGGCCGTTACAGAAAAGGCAGCCAGCCCAAGACATATAATTAGATTGTGATCGTCTTAAAATATTCACCGATTCCTATGTTTAATTGAGATTCTTACATAAGGAATGAACAAGAGAAATAAAATTATAATACTTACTTTTTATAATTAGTAATATATTCTTTGATGTTGATAAGACGTACCTGTAAAGATAATAAAATTAATTATTAAGCACACACACAATATGGTAATTTATTATTATTAAATAATAAATTAATTTTAAATAATTAAATATATTTATAAGTACATTTAAAAAAGCCTAATGATTATGGTTAATTTTTCTTATACTTATATTTTTTTATGAAATAGGTGAAGTAGTAATTAGTTACTGTGTTAATAAAAAAGTTATTAATGTGCATAGACATGAAGATTAAGTTTGTATAATTTATTTAGCAGCAATTTTTACTATAAATAGAATATAAAGTAATTATATCTTAGTAACAAACAAAATATATGTTTTCTAACATTTTAGTTGGGATTAAATATATATTATTATTTTATTAAAAAAACTATTAATTATTATATATTAATACCATTTTTTTTTTAAATTTTAAGTTTTTGTAAAATAACTACAAACTTTTAAATAAATGTTGCTGTAGAATTAGAACAATCACACCTTAGCCGGCGCTGCGTTAGTGTGTACATTAAAGTTATATTCGATTAGTAGTAAGTATTTTTAAAAAGAGCACTTTAGCACCCTCTATAAACGTAATAAAAATGTACAATTTGTCACTAAAACAAAGGATTTAATATTTGTATATTACTGAACTATTACACGTTTCATTATGAATTCTTTTTCAAACTTTTTTCAAAATTACATAAGTTATTTGAAAATAAGTAAATCTGGTGAACAAACCGTTAGTTAGCTCATGAGAGTAAAATACTAATTGGCTCAAAAATTTGAATGACAAAGATACGGATTGCATGTATGGGAATGAAGAGTTTACATACATTTAGTTAGATATTCTGCTTCAGTTTTGTTAGATAACACAAAACTGAAGCAGAATATCTAACTAAAACCTTTATACAAGTCATCAAATAAATAGTACTATTCTTAACTAAAATAATTAATTAAACAAACTAAAAAACAAGTGATTAATAGGACCGTGGTCAATCAATTTTTTCAACCTTCTGTTGATTTTATTGTGCTTTTCACATCTATCTTACTATGCACAGTATTAGGTCTATTTTATAACTCATAACGATCTCGTTGCAATTCGATAATCGTTACGCAACGATTGAGCCGCTACGATATCGTTTAGAAACGTCACCTTTTCTCATTATTAATAATAATAATATTATTACATTTACTCAATTTATTAATTTTAAACATTGAATATGAAAAGTCTAAGCTAATATGTAATATATATTAAAAGATTTACAAATAAAAATCATAAAAACAAAAATAAAATTCTTGTTATAATTCGATAATTGTTACGGAACGATTGAGCCGCTACAATATTGCTGCAAAACATGTTGAGCAGATTCTACTGATTGTTTTTTGTAAGTAATATGAGTGTTTTTTAAACTTTGTTTGTTTTTTTAATTGCTGTCACGTAAATAAACTACGATATGACTATAAAATTTATAATTTATTTGTTAAATGTTAAAGGTTAAACAAATTAACAAAAATATAAAAAGAAATTTTATTTTATTTTAAATTTTAAATAATTTTTATAGAAATGATCAAAATAATTAGTCTGACTAAAATATTTTCTTTTTATATTTAATTAAACATTTTTAAATTGTAGAAAAATGTAGTTTTAAGCATTTTTATTAGATTTTCACTTTAGACTGACATAGAGAAAATATTGCTGTATCTCATGACATTTTAAAGCATATGATAAAGTTTAGTATAACATCCTAATCTTAATAATTAGCATTATCATGCAGGTCATACAAAGATTAGTTTAATATTTTAAATAGTTTAAATTGCATAATAATTACTGCAGACATTTTATAAGATAAGTTATAAATATGACATATATTTAAAATAAATTAAATTTTACTTGCAATCTAAAAGTTGCCCATTAAAGATTATTACAATACATTGCCATTTGCAAAGTAAAAGCACTTAAAAATCTACACCCCGCAGCAACTTTGTTTCAGTATAGAATTAAGAAATCCGAATAATTATCATTTTAGACGCACTTAATAACTTAGAATAATCCTTCTTAATAATAGCAACAGCACAAGGATATGCCAGGAAGTCGGTAGATATGTAAAATAATTGCTGGTGGAAGATAATAATGGCTCCATAATGTCTTTTAATTAGCACGGTTATTAAAGAAGCGCGAGCTGATTACGCTGCAAAATGCATCCATCTTCATTAAGGGATGACTGTTTGATAAGACGCCAATTATACTTTAGCAATTCAACTAAGAGCCGAAATCTTTGCCAAACAAACTCTTACCGTTCCATCTCCCCCATTTCATCTATTCGGTGGTGACGCCTTATTTGGGCTGTTGTGAAGTATAGATATGACGTACGATTATATAATATGCTAACAATGAAATTCTTACTCACACGTACCACAAATATTTGCTAATTTATAATAATGAGAATTTGAAATTAAAAGTAACATTTATTAAATTAAATTAAAAAAAAATGTATAAAAAAAAAGCATAATCATGTCATTTATTTTAGATAAAGTTTTACAAACTGTAAAAAATAAAAAAATAAATATAATGAAAAGACGTGTTTCTTTTATTTTTTATGACCATTTCTATTGTATCAGATAACCAAAAAAGTTTGTGCGTTTTTTAATGCAGGATACTTATTGATATAGTGTCATCTACTTTAGTATTAAGCACTGGCACACTGGCATTTGATACTTTTAAATTTATTTTTATTGATAGTTTCATAAATTCTTATTTAAAAATAAAAAAACTTTAATTCAAGGTTATTTAGTTCATAAGTACAAACTCATGAATCATACTGTAATCAAACGGCATAGAAGTGGAATAAAAAATGTTTTTCGGGAATTTTCAGCTTGACCGATAAATCGCGTTTTGGGAGACCAAAGACCATTCTATTTATATTTTACCATCAAACACCGCATTAACGTTTTTGGTTACTTGGTATTTTAAAGAATATCAATTTGTCTTATAAAATAGTTTTTTAATTTACTATTATGTTACTCAGATTAATAAATATTATATAAAAAAAAAGTTTTTTTGTATTTACACTTCATATTGTTTCTAGCTTGCTACAAATGGAAATCTTTTAAAATTAGAATCCCCTTTAATTACATACATTAAGGGCCGCGTATGTAATTTATTAAAACCTATGGTTAGCTAATGAAATATATGCTTAGTATAGATAAAATATTCATAAATTATTCTGTTGTAAGTTTATTAGGTACTTTATTAGAAGTTGAATATCACGGCGATTAAAGTTATAAATTTAGTACAAATTATGTTCTGTACTGGTTTATTACGACTTCTACTTTTAACTTAGAACTTATGTTTAAAATATAATCTTTTCTGGATCAATGTGGTGGTTGGCATCCGAACAACGCCAATTGCCATCATAAAAGAAACGAGCACATGCTTGTTGATATTTGCATCAATTCGAAGCTTCTAAAAAATTTAACAGTTTAACGCTTATTAGAACGGAGCATTTTCCATAAAGTCATCATTAGGTCACAATCGCATAATATTTTTCTACCTGTCGGTATAATAATTTTACTCAGAGATGCAATCTTGAAATTATTTACAATTGTATTATCTATCCAAAATGAGGATGATGTTTACACAAAAATTTAAAGCGTTTAGTGAGTTGGGGACCGTGACTTAACAGTTATTTTTTTAGTAAAAATAATTAGAAAAAATGGCATAAATATTAAATTAAATATTCTTCAATTTAATCATATACAATCACGTTAGTAATGAAACTATCTCTTCAATTAAATCGTTAAAATATTTATTATTAATAGCAACAAAATACAATTTATTTTTGTTTTTAATTTGGGCACTTAAGAAAAATTTGTTTCTATTTTATTGTGAGTGAGTATCATTGGCATAGAATGATAATTACCAAACGTAGTTTAAAGTATTTAGAACTTTGAACTCTATTGTCTATCAACTAAATTAATTAAGAGTTTAAAAGTAATATTGGTAGTAATTGTGAAACAATATGGTAACTAGTACAATTATTTTATAGTACCTCAAAACTTTATTTCTTTGTATTATCCACCAAACAAATAAGAGCAAATATGATAATTTGTACAATTATTTTATAATACATTTAAACTGTGTACACAATGGCCAAATTTTGAATACATCGCTCAGATAACATATTCATATTTTTAAACAAAAATTTATTGATTTTGAGCCGATATCAATCTCCAAGAAATATGCAATGGAGCCACTACAACTTTTAAATTAGCTTTACTTTATATACGATCATTTTGTTTATTAACATTTTTGTTTATCCAAAAATGTGATTTATTGCTCTAGAGCCCAAAAGGCAAAAAACGACGCGTAGGATGATATTGTGGCTTTAGCACAAGCTGGAGTCCTATTTACTGCAACCAATAAGGTATTGATAAATCTAGATTTTTTTCTACACTTTCATTTACAATAGCAATATTTTCTTAGGTACTTTCTTTCAATAAATTGGCATTTTTGCATTATTTAGAAAGTAAGCGCTATAAATCTATATACAATTTCACTAATAGTCTGCCCAGATGGACGGTTATGTACGCCATAACAATCACAAAGTTGCTCAAATTGACTTTTGGTTTTTAAAGTTAATATGAATAATTTAAAATCTTTGTTTAAGCGTGATTCTATCCATAATAATTGGTCAAACTTTACTTATTATAATTTTAAAGCAATCTCTGTTATAAGTTCTATCGGATTTAAAAAACACAACTTAGAAGATTATTTTATAGTATTCCAAAACTTTTTACTTTATTGCCTTTTCAACTAAATAAATTAAAAGTTCAACTATCATAATATTTTCACACAGAAGTTTTTAAATTAAAATAAAATGCAGTACATAATAAGCATATTAAGTATGCAAATTACAATAACAAAATATCATGTATGTTTTTAGAGCGGCTTAATTATGACATTTATGTTTAGCATTCGCATACTTAAATGAAATTCTAAAAATGGAGAAGTTTTTAATCGACAATGCCAAAATAACGCTAAAACAATATTGACATTCATCTAGAACATTTTTGGAAATAATGAGAACAGATTAGCTTTTATCATATCACATTTGTAGCTAGGATTTTAGCATTTAAAGCTGGGATTCTAGATTTCAGTGGACAGATCCAGAGTAGTGTCCTAGCGTACCTAAACTCTCGTGCCCAGGGTTCAAAATATTTGATTCCCACCTATTCTAAACGCAGGGAAGATAAATCTATCTTTTGAGGACTGGTGACCTTTTATTACTACCAAACTTACACCGCACCTTATCTACATAATAATAAAAAAAACATGTTCTTAATAGTTCTGATATTGATAATTATTTCATACACAGGTATTCCGAGAATCCACATATTGCAGCAGAAAATTTTCACAAAAATCATCAAACTAAAACAAAAGTACTCAATTCAGGCAAAACAAGTGGTCAATAAGAGCAAAACACATTTAACAAATACATCAGCAATGGTTTTGAAGCAATGCTAATCAAATTTCTCAGCTTACCATAAAAAATAAAAAGTTGTTTAAAACAATAAATTTATTGCAAGATAGATCAAAGTCTTAAATACCTTCTTTACGAAATGATCAAAGCAATTTATTTACTAAGCAGATATTTTTGCAAACCAATTTGCATATAATTTTGTTCTACTATTCTAAATTCTCCTACTCTAATATTAAAATGATGGGTTATATTCATTTTAGACAAATTTTGCCAAAAATATTCAGCGTCGATGTTCACAAACTGCTTAAATCTAGTCTTCAATGGGTTAGTTTTAACAAACTAGTGTCAAAATTCAAAGATATTTTTATGTTGGTGTAACTTATTAAGAAATTCCAAAATATTATATTTTGAAATTATTATTTTTTTAATTAATGACAATATGACATTATTGTATTATATTTTATTTATATAGTTCCAATGTTAGTTTATTTATGAACAATCATTAAAATGTGCTGACAATGTATCGCAAACGTGTAACATTATTTACGTCAACCTTGAAGGAAGGTAATATTGTAACATTTTCAGCTTTTATTTTTAACAACGCAAACACTGTGATATTTGCTTTTTTAGCACAACAAATTAAGAAATGCTCTCATTGTTATTCATTTAACACGAGTATATCTAAGAACACACACAACTTTAAGTAATTATGACATAAAACATAACCCTACGTTTTTTTTTTCAAAAATTAATTCAAACTATTAGAACAATATCGTAACAATTGAATGACAGTATAGGATAAAATCTTACTATGTTATTCAAAACCAAAATTGAATAAATAAAAACTAACAGAAAATTTTCAACACTGAATTGAAAATGGTCTACTAAATTTTACTGAAATTTTAGTACGTTGTGATGACATACATGATACAATCGTGCCGTACCGCCTTCAATACCGGTTTTCTGACACTATTATTGTAATCGGCCAAATGATTACAAAAATCATAGAATGTTGTACATTGATGTCAATATTGATTCTAGTAACCTGACATTTTGTTATAGGCATACACAAATCTCCTGATCTACAAATTTGTATTAATATTTTATTTGTATAATATTTACTATTCTGCATTTTTTTTTCTGTAATGCCCCGTATTACATAAATAATATGTAAAATAGCTGGCAGAAATTTCTAAATGAAATAGAATAAAAAGCTATAAAATATTAAAGTTGTTCAACGTGTTCACCTTGGTGACAAAACTGCTTTTGCATCAAAAGATAATAAAATCCACATTTCTTTTTGAACAGCATTACAAATTTTTTGAGTTAATTGTTTGGCGATATCAATTTCAGCAGCATACACTAAATCCCCCAACGTCAGGGAACCATGAATGCCATAGAGTTGAACCATGCCTGCCAATCCATGTATCATAAAGATTTTTATTGGGCCTGGCAATCACATTTCTTTTAATAAGTAGGGGTGCACGCACCATCAAGCTGGTACCACAGGCAATTCCGCCCATTTTCTGTCACTTTGATAAGCACCATCTTACGAAATTTACTACAGAATTTTGTCGGTAAATTAGAAAACTTTAGTTACTAAACTTGCCCGCTAAATTTGAAATACTAAATTATTTATTTTGTGCACTAAATTTGAAAAATTAATGTATTTATTTTGCGCGTTATTTTTTAGTAATTCATATACTTACCATTTAAAACCTGAAATACAAGTAAAATAAAAATGTCTGTATTTCAAGAAATTGTGAAAATAAAACATTGAATTATGTACAGGTTATGTATTGTAATCTGACTGATGTATTATAATATATTACATATATAATACCTATATAATTACATTACAAATATTTTATTATTTGTTATAAATAAATATAATAATTTACAAACTTATACATTATGTACTAACCTTAAAATTAATATACAATAATTGTAAATTAAATTATACACTAAAAGATTTTACACAAAACACAGTGATAATACAAAACAGGCAGGATGAAGCAGAAGATGAACGAAACGAACGAAACAAACAAAAAATGTAAACCATAGTTGTAAACTGAACACCGACCAACTGACAATATAAACAAAACAACTCATCATATGATCGTAGATTTTACGCTATTGGCGCCCTCATTGGAAGTTGCTACCACTAATTGATGAATTTGACCAATTACATATAAGTGAACACACCATGAATAAGTCAATAGCAACGTCATCCAATTAATTTTCGAGGTTATTTGAAATTACCTAAACCATAGAAAACACACACGTATAGAAAGGCAACTCCGCCCATTTTCTGTCACCTTGATAAGCGCCATCTTACAAAACTCACTACCGAATTTTGTCGGTAAATTAGAAAACTTTAATTACTAAATTTGCCCGCTAAATTTGAAATACTAAATTATTTTCTTTGCGCACTAAAATTGAAAAATAAATGTGTTTATTTTGGACGTTATTTCTTAGTAATGCACTTACTTACCATTTAAAACCTGAAATACATGTTTTAAAATAAAAACCATTTACATACTTACCATTTAAAACCTGAAATATACGTTTTAAAATTAAAAAACAAGTTATTTTTTATGAATTTTATTTATGTATAGGTTATGTATTGTAATCAGACTATAATACATATATTATAATATATTACATATATGTATAATACCTATATAATTATAAATATTTTAATATTTGTTATAAATAAATATAATAATTTACAAACGTATGTACTAACCTTTTTAAGCAATATTCAATTGTAAATTAAACTATACACAAAAAGATTTCACAGAAAACACAGTGATAATATAAAACAGGCAGGATGAAGCACAAGATGAACGAAACGAACAAAACGAACAAAAAATAACACTGACCAACTGACAATCAATCAACAAAACAAGTGTCATAGCTGACTTGACTCATCATATGATCGTAGATTTTACGCTCTGAGCGCCCTCATTGGAAGTTGCTACCACTAATTGACGAATTTGACCAATTACATATAAGTGAACACACCATGACCTAAACGAAAAGTTGGCCGTTAAATATAGCATTTCACACATGCACGGTAAATCTTTGTTGAAATCTTTTTTTGTCTAATACAATGCCAATTTTCCAATGACCAGACTTGATTATTGTGAAAAGTGTGATCATACCCATTCGCAATATGCAAATCACTTGGTTGCTTGGTTGCAAGTGCTGAATGGGTTAATAATAAAAAGATTGCATTTTTCAATCGTTAGGAAATTTCTAAGCATATGGAAATCTGCTAGTACTTATACCTGGTTTATCTATGGCACAATCTAGTATTTCTTCTTCTACATCAACAAAACCATACTATCAAAACTTCTGGTAGGACCAAAAAACACTTTGTGCGATGGATGGATTTCATACTACATTGCTATTGCAAAAACCATATAGAAAAATTATATTTGCGTATTCTTTATTTGTAAATATACTTAAAATGATAAGAGTTAGTATAATGACATATTACAAATAACAATGACAGTTGACAAAAGACAAAATAAATCATACCCTGTAAGTATAGTGTCACACTATACCGAGTAAGGTTTTAAATGAGTGGCCACACATATGTGTGTTTTCACCGCATCAACCAGACGCCAACTAAAACCATGTTCGGTCAGCATCTTTAAAGCAGATGGGTTTTAACCGGACGCACAGTGTGACACCGCAATAATACTTTGATGCAAAAGTTTCATTTGTCACGAAGGTCAACACGTTAAACCATTTTCATCATATTTTATAATTTATTTGTAACATATTTTTATGTTTTTGTTTGCTCTTTTTTAATAAATAGTTATATTTATTATTTCACTGTTAATTACTTATTTCAATTTTTATACTTAAATTATTTGGAAACAAAGCATAAGTTTGAAAACCGTTGTTTTTTATTTTTTGTTCAGTATTGTGAATAATGTAGAATATAACATTTAATTTTTTTTTATCTGTTATTAATTGCTTTGTACAAAAATTAATTTTGAAGTTACTTTACATGAATCAAATTAAAATAATTACACGCAGTTACCAAAATAATTAACAATAAAGTTCTATCAATATTTCTATAATCAGTTGCACTATTATTTTAAAACGGGAGACGTGTCTGTCAAAACCGTTAGTTAATTATTTTTACAAAAAAGAAGAGAAATTCAGAATTTGGGGCGGCTCAATTTTACATTATTGTACAAAATCTTTAGGTCAAAATGCAATTTATTACACAGTGTACACAGTATGCCGATTATAATTGTGATGGCAAAATATATATTGGAGACGGATGAATGATGACATTATTGTATTGAAATTTAAATTTTAGATCCAAATGAAATTCAGTAAGCAGGGGTTTTTAAGTATTTCAATTACAATGGTAATGGGGTAGTTCAATTATGATATTAATGTACAAATCGTCAGATCCAAATAAAATTTTATACATTTCTAATAATAATAATAAAGTTCTAAATTGAATTCAATTTTAAGTAGTATATACATTTAAGTATACCCTGATTGTATTAGCGTGTCTCAATTACAACGTTATTGTCTCTGTTTATAGATACGATAAGGTACAAATTCTATTGGTACTATAAAATAATTGTAAATTTGCATTCATTTGATACCCACATTACATTTGAGCGATATTTTTACCCTTAAATTACTTAGCTGAGAGGACGATAGGGTATTATACAAAGTTTAGGGGTACTATAAAATAATTGTGCAAGCTACCATGTTTGCTCTCATTTGATGTCACATATATGCGATGCTTGTAGCTTTAATTTATTTATTCTATGAATAAAATAGTTATTTATTACATACATTATATGCTCTGTAAGAGGTATATATTTTCATATAAATCTTTAACAATCAAACGCATATTATTTAGAACTACCAATAATTAATATAATAACTGTGATCTAATGATAATTTATTTCACATTTTGTTTTAAAATAAAAATCACTGAAATGTATTCATATAATAACAATCGTAACATTGCTTGCATTATTATTTTTCACCCATCTTGCATTTATAATTCACTTAAAATATATTTGTTATAAATTATGTTATATAAAGAATATGAAATATATTTGCTCTTAAATAATTAAACTAATCTTGATAAAATGTTAAGAACAAGCTTCAACCAGCACACAAGTATGAATTTGAAACAGTAATTTACATTGTAATAATGCATCATATTTAGTTTGTTAAACTACGAACAAAGAATTATGTGTAGCATAAAACGTCACGTTTGTCAGTTATTATATAACATAAGAGCAGTAATTGGCTACTTGTAAAATAATTGCCGGAAGATAGGAAAAACTTAGAACGCGGCATGCTATGTAGATTATTTAACGTCGAAAATATAAGCAACATTATTTTCGATACATAGTTTAAGAACCATAGTTTCAAGTTAATTATAATTTCTTCTTAGGTGTATAATTAATTTAATTAAAATAAAGTTAATTTAACTTTGTACAACATTTACTTAAGCAGAAGTGCAAATAAAATGAATACTGCTCAACAGTGAGGCAGACGGTTTCTTTTATTAGGGTAATTAAGTTAATTTTACAGAGGCCGGAGAAGTAAGTCACAAAACCAGCAATCCGTTCTAATCCAGACACTAGAAGTTTCCTGCTACAGTTCTTATCCGTTTCCGCTCATCGCACTTCATGTTCTCATTCAAGATACTATGCTTACTACCAGCTACTATATGCTTCAGGGAAAGCTTTAAACTGATAACAACAAGCTTCTAACTAACGGAATTCAGAGTAAAAAATACTCTTTTCTCATGAGAGTTCCCTATTAAAAAAACAATTAATTTTACTGCGTTACCCAAAAACAAAAAAAGCATATCGATAATCTCTTAATGAATCTTTTTATGAAGAGCATAGCTGGATAATGAGTAACGAAAGTAAGTACATCTTTTCACCCGGCTTCTTTTATCATATTCATCCCGTTTCCCTCATCAAGATGATACAATCTCTATCCCTGACATTTTTGATATAGCGACTAATTTTGCTTTATACTTTTTATTTAATATAATTTTGGCAAATTGCATTATAGATTATTAAATATACACTTTAGTAATTAATATTAAAAAAAATTAAAATTTACCATTATTATTTTATATCGACAGTAAAGACAACTTTAGTATGTTGAGTTCTTATTATTAATTACCTTAATTACCTATTTCAAATATTTATATATTTTTTTTAATTTTTGGCGTTGACTACTTAAGTCATTCTATTTCATATTATGTATTTTCCAAGATGTTTAATAAACTAAAATAATACATTTGGAGTGAAGAATAGTTAATTAATATTAAAATGAAAACTCCATGCACTAAATAATAATATTGCTTGTTTCTTATAACATTTTTTCATAAATAATATTTCTTGTGGTTAATGTACAACTTGAAAAGGCCATTGTTCATTATAAATGATCCAGTCGCTAGATCGTTATATATTTGACTAATCAAATAAATGTTGGGTTCTTTGAAGAACAGAGCTTTATAAACACGACAACATGAAAGAATACCCTTGTATTTAAAATAACCATTAATAATTATATACATCGACTGTTTATTTAATATATATATATACATATATATTTGCACAATAATATAATGGTTTTATGAAATATAATAAACTGTATAGATATTACATAATTATTATATCAAATATATTATTTTTATTATCAATTATGATTGCTAACATTTACCAATGTTTCATTCCAATTAAGTAAACTAATAAATGAGCAAATTTAAGATTGTGTTTCTATGCAACTTTTAGCTAGGAAAAACGTGCTCATTTTATAAATGATATCATAAAATGGAACGTGGAACGCGCGAAAGGGAGAATTTATTTCGAGTCATACTTATATCTTTTTAATTTATGTTATTTAATATATACGAACGCTTCGAAAGTGAAGGTATAAATTACCTCTCCGCAATTGTAAACGAAATTCTACGTTCAAAATAAAATTGTTCATATATTATTTATCTTTCCCTTCGAAGAAATATTCAATAAGACGAATTGTATCTTATTTGTAAAAACTTTTTTCTTTGTATATAAATCTTTTATTGCTTTATCGTAGTATAGTGATACAAGAGATATAAGAGAAATGGTAGTAAATCAAAGAGTAATCAATAGCTAAGAGTTATCAGCAGCTTTTGCGGTGATTGCGGCGGATACTCCCGGTCACGTTTAGTATTTATCTCTCCGGTCCAGTAACTGTGGCCCACAGTATACCTTAGCTTAATGCCACGTTTAATGTTTTCACTAAGCCATACTAGAAAATTTACTTTAGTTACGTGAAAAATAAAATCGTTCACTTTATAATCCTCTTTAGAAGACATTTAGGAATCCGCATAAATCTAAACCTTTACGCGCTTGATACCGGTTATTTCTTAAGCAAATTGCTAAGTTTGCATTAGTTTATTATAGTTGTTATAGTCGGTAGTACTAAAACTTGCAAAAGTAATCCTGTATATGAGTGATATGTATTATGTTGGTAGATTTAACAGCATTCCAACCACATTTAATGGTCAAAGTAGTAGAATTCCAGTAGCAGTTATAAAACTATTACTCAAATGACGGGGGTATGTTTGAAGGGTGGTATGCTTAACTGTTGCTGCATTCCTCAAGTTGGTCGAACCAGGGGTCATTAGAGTATTCCAAACCCTCTCACACCACGTCAATATTAGACCATTGCTAGTAAATCTAGTGGAACTTGCATACAAATCGATAGTAGAACAACAAAAATTCTGTTTATATTTCGTCTGCTATAGTTCCTACACAATAATTGCAAATCGTACTCATTTTAAATCTGTATGTAAGAAGTTTATATTTTGTAGATTACTTAATTTATTATTATATAAGTTTTATGAAATGTACCAAGTTATTTTACCTGCAACGCAACATATACCCACACATATAATGAAAATTTATGTTTATGAAATAAGTGTGGCATGCAAAGAAACCTTGATACGAATCTGAGTCGGCATTTTCTCATTTCACTTTATTTCGTTTTATTTGTTTACAAAAAGCTTGCATTGCTGAGTGGAGGAATTAACGTAGAAGTTGTAATCCTTAAAAGAAGAAAGTACATTCAAAAACTTCATGTTAGGGACTATAAACACCTGCAAAGTAGAATCGTGGATACATTCTTTTTTGTAAAAAATGTTTTAACTAATTAACGAAATATAATTGATGTATTTAGAAACATATTAAAAATTAAGTCAATGTTATAAAACATTTTAATATGCATATATAAATAACACGTGGCCATAGAAACCTTAACAAAAATGATAGATACCCCAGTTTTTTAATACGCTCTACATTAAAGAATTTTACAACCCTTTTATGTGTTTATAGAAGTTTGTCATTTATATAAGCCCCGTTAGGCTTATTTTAGTACTCATAAAAAGCAAATAAAAACGGTTATATTAATTCTTAACAAACCGGGATTTATTTAATAGTCCTTAATTTAACAGTCAAGAGGATAATTAAGACATATTCCGAAAATTTAATATGATAAACTTGCACAATAATATTCCTTATTCACAAACGGACTATAAATATAAATCTCAAGTACACACTTTTATGCTATTATCATTATTTTTAATTAAGTGAATTCCATATATCGTTAAAATTGGCAATTTAACAAAATATATTAATTCTGTAATATGTATGATTATAATAATTGTTTTAATATAAAATACTTTATGTTTTAATAATTAATATTTTACTAGAATGTTCACATTTTTGTTTACTATTTTTGTTATTTTTTAAATACACATTAGCAATAAATATAATATTGTTTAGTATACATATTCAATAATAAGATTTTTTACGTTAATAAATTTGTTTCCATAGTTCCATTTCTAAACCAAATATCTATAATTCTGTCATTGCATTTCTAAGCATCTATACCAATTATCTATAATTAATGAAAACAAACGTTTACATTCAGCCATTTTGCTAAAGAACACCAAGAACCTGTAACTCAATTTTTATTAAAATTTTAGATAATATGTAATTATGCACACTAAGAAATGATTAAAAAAAAATTAAAAAAAAGTAATTTTTTTTTTTAAATTTTAATATTGAATTGCTCTTCCACAATTTCTGGAACACTAAGCAACTTGCCTAGGCATGCTAGAAATCATATTGTCAATCTCAAAATACGTATACGCATTCGCATATCAAGTGTGTGGAGGTGGCTAAAATGGGCTCAGTCTTCTACCGATTATATCCCACACGTATTTTAATAAGTAAAAAAAAAAGGTCTGGAGATAGGGCAATAATGTTGGTTCTACAACTGTGTTAATGTAGCAATTTAATGTTTTTAGAATGAACAATAAAGGAGACTTAAGCGATTGCTCCATATACCATCACTGTGCTTGTAAGAGCTGTATGTTGTTCCATAGTGAGTAAAATTGTTCTTATTTTTTCTTGTCGACGTCTAACCTTACGACAATTTGTCGCTAAAGGTAACTTGCTTCCATTAATCGGCTTATTGTACTTTCTTATTGCAACATTCCATACGATACCTCTTATTGTGATAAGTTAAAGGCAAACACAAGAAAAAACGACTTTAGACCAAAAGATTGAATTTTCCGGTAAACTGATAAACGGATATTCATTGGTTAGTCTCTCATCTCCAGACATTTACAATTGCTCTTGTTGTTAAAAATCTGTTCCGTAGATCGACAAACCAGAAAACCGAATCTTTACGTTATGTAGTGTTTCTAGACTAAGTCGTAATCTTTGCCGTTGTTTTTGTCTTTTAATCTATCTACGCCAACATCAAACTATTGTACTGACTCTTTGCCAATTTGTTGGGCAATGTCACAAACTGACAAACCTTATTCTCAGAGCCCGAAAATGCAACGCTGACAAACTTATCAACAGATTTGTACAATAAAATTGTAATATAACTGCACAGTTAATCTACAAAAAAAGCAATAAAATTTCTTTTATTTTTATACTCTAAAGTAAATTTGATCATAATTTTTTATTAAAATTTTAATCATTTTGTAGTGTGAATAATTTACACCTTATTTGAAATAATAATCAAAATTAGGCACTGGTTCTTGGTGTTCTTTTACTTTTATTGGGTAGTACATAACTAATAAATCTTTACAGATACAGACGTAATGAGTATTTATTTAAATATTGACCAAGATAATCGCAACATTAAACAAACAGTAATATATTATACAGTAAGGTAATGAAAAATGTTTTGTTGCAGCCAAGAGCTACGGTAGATAAACGAGACGGCGCAAAGAGCTGAAGGCTTCAATAACACTTTCCATAGTGGTATACTACTTTAATTACAATTAGTTTATTAATTAACTTAAATAATGAATAGTTTTTTATTAGTAATACTTTATGCTATTTTGCAAGTATTTTTAATTAATGAACATGTTTAGCTAATTTTTAAATAAATTACTTTTATACCTATAAAATATGTGTAGATCATATTTAACATTCTGTAACTACTAAATTGGAGATACAAAACTAAAACTTAAGAAGCCCAAAAAGTAACGGTCAGAAATGTCTAAGTGCAATTAGTTGAGTAAGATTATGAGAATCAGCAAAAATCATAGTTTTTTGTCGGGACAGTGTTGTAGAAGATGAGTGACTTAACAATTTACTATTATGTACATTAAAATCTCCTAAAAATATTATTTTAGCTTTTTTATAATTACATTAAAGAAGCAACATAAAAATACCTTTAAATTTCAATAAGTAAAACCACACTTGCTGAAACATTGAAGACTAGACTTAAGCAGTTTGTGAACAGTGACGGAATATTTGTGGAATATAAACTTCGGAAAATACTGAATTTAAAAGTTTATTCTATGTGTCAATAGTACGGTTAAAGAAAGCAAGCTTTGTACTACAAGTAAATATTTGTTTAGACGGCAATATGTCATATATTTTTTGTGTATGTCTATAGAAATATTTATAGAAAATGCAAAGATCTGCAACGTTATGCCTGTGTTGTAAAGTATCTAAAGTCATTAGTCAATTTTTGATCGGCAACGCTCTGAATAGCTTGTTTTTGAATAGAGTTTAAAAAAGATAGTGCCGTTCAATACAAGGACAAATATAATTATTTATATATAATTTATATTTAAGCAAATGTTGAACAAAAGTAAAAGACTTTTTACGTCTATTAAGAAATCTTAGCTTTCTAGATACTTTTAAAGCTATGTCAACAACTAGGTTGTTCCAGAGAAAATTATGTACGATTGTAACCTGTAGAAGACGCATTGAAGAAAATTTAGATATAAATTTGTTGTTTAGTTTAATATTTGGTACTGATGATATCTCAAAATTTGATTTTGAAACAGTAAGGAGTTGAGTTTTTTAGAAATAATATTGACCATGTTGGGAGTGGGGCATTTAAATATTGTTTTGAGGTTTTTGTTTATAGATTCTTCAGATTCTAACCTAGAAAATTCAAGATGTTCTGCCATATTTGTTGACATGGTCTTTGAAAAGTATGAAATATGAAGGGTGCTATCATCTGCAACACTATGAATAGGATTTTTAGTTATTTGAAAAAGTTCGTAAATCAAAAATAAAGTTGGCAAAAGAGCAGAACTTTGAGGAACACCAGCATTTATTATTTTAGGGTTAGAGTAAAAATTATCAATTCTAAATATAATTTTTTTATTGCCAACTATTGATAAAATTTACAAATTTATGATCAAGACAAAGTAGCTTGTTGATAAGATTAGGATCTAATCAAATACAAATGCAAGATTTTTTATGTTTGTCTAAAGTATAATTTTATTTTTGACTAATCTGTTGTCAAACGTTTTAATTAAAATCCATATTGAGATAAAAGTATTTTGTTCTAAAAACTTGACAATATAAAAATTAATATATTTTTCAATTTTTTTTTGACAGATTGGACAATAAAGTAATAGGTCTGTAATTTGAATAATCAGACTTGTCTCCCTTTTAAGGTGTTAAACATTTGCAATTTTCCAACAATTTGGGAATGTTTCATTTTTGTATGATAAGGCAACTATTTTACTCAAAATAAAAGCTAATTCATTTTTAAATGTTTTAAAAATAATATGTGGAGTTTGATCTATACCTGATGCCTTTCTGATATTTAATTTAAGAAGATACTTTTGACAATCCGTTGCCTAAAATGAATCTTTAACGCTATGCAACAACCATCTACAAAAATTGTCATGCAAAACTTAAATTTTTTGAGGTCCTATTTCTCTTCAATAATCAGTGAATAGTGTCTTTTTGGTTATGATTAAATTTGAGACAATACAATTCAAGCGCTTGTTCTTGGTTCCAAATTAACAAATTTAAGAATTTGCTCTTTTTGATAGACGCTTTGTGTAGGTTGACGTCTTGCTTAAGTTTTCAGACAAATAATAATATGTTTCAGGTATAAGATGTCACTTATAACAGTAAATATTTGTAAAAAACAAGAGGTAAAAACTTAAGCACTTATGCATTATTACGTGTTGATAGTTGTAATTTTTTTGCACACACACAAAAACAATCAAAACGTCCTTGTTTTGTTACACTTGCCCATTTTTTTGCACGGCCAATTAAAAATTAACGTCAAACCTGTTTTTTCAAACTTCAAAGTTATGCAAACATTATTATTATTAAAAATTGCCAATAATTTAACATTATTGATTTGGCAAAAATTTAGAAGATACAAAAAATCTTTAGTCCAGTAAACTAAACTAAAACAAACTAACGATAAAACCCGCAGCCATGCTTCCATCATCTTTAACAGTTACGCTATATACAATTTACAAATAGAAAACTGCCGTTAAATAATTATTTTGAAGTTAATAACCTTAAGCTGTCTAAATTTACAAAATTTCTTGGATGCATCATAGACAATCATTTGTCTTGAGATAATTACGTAGACCATATTCAATCTAAAATTAGCACTGCGTACTTTTTTATTCTTAAATTGAAAAATATAGTTAAATATGTACTACTCGTTTGTGCATTTTCACTTAAAATATAATATATTGCTCTGGAGAAGAGACATGCATTTGCACAGGAGTCTTAAGATGCAAAAAAGAGTAGTTAGAGTTTAACAGTACCTTGTATATTAATATTTAATGCAATTATATATGTAAAAAATAACATGGATATATTTACAATATGTGAGCTTCACAAATATAATACACGCCATGGAAACTTATTAAGAACTGAATCGCATAAATCTATTATGTTTGAAAACAAACCTAAACATAAGTGCACAATTCTATACAATAAGGTTCCTAAATGTATTAAAGAAATTAATGTTTTTTGTAGATTTAGACAAACTGTAAAATCTTTTATTAATTCAAAAAGATTACTATACATGTAAAACGCTAACTAAGTTGTGTATCTAGCTAAGTAAGTAAGTCTATTTTATTTTCTATTTTTGTTATATGTATGTATTGTTATTGTTTGACTTATCATATCCACATGTAGTTGGCTTAAATGATTAAATATATTTGATAGTTTGATAGTTGATATAGCTTAACTAAAATTGAACTTATTTATGTACAAACTTGTATAAAAATTGTTTTCCCTTTCAAAAAATTGTACTTATCTTTTTTATTATAAATTTTGTAAAAGTTAAATATTTAATTAACAACAATTTAATCAAAAAATATAACATTGCTTGTTGCAAGTTCTACAAGATTCTCCGTTTTAAAAAACATTAAATACAATTTACTTTAAATAATTATTTACTAGCAAATATGTTACTTTCAAATGAGTTGAATTAAATAATATTTTAATAATAAATATATAACCAGACTGCAAGCAATCAACTACTACTACTTACCCTTTATAATTTGAATAACCCCTTTAATCTTTTTCTATGCATGGCTTTTTTGATAAAATTAAAACCCTATACGCAGCCCCATGGAGTTATAACCTTTCCTACATTTCCCTTTCCTTTTTCCAATTAACTTTTCAGACTTTCCTTTTTTAATTATTCAACTATTTCTTTGTAGTATATAATTGAAGACTTGCTCTTTGATACGCAAACCGATAAAGGGTCGCTATTATTTATGTTTCTACTTTAAGTTCACTCATAAAAGCTACTACGAAACACTCGTTGCTTTTGTGTGGAAAACATTTTATTATTATGCCTTATTTCCCTGAACAATTATACACAATTTAATTGTTTTTTTCCAATAAAAGGAATCGCTAGTAATTTACAATATTTATTGCCTTTTTAATGTATATAACTTATTAACATTATATAGTAAATATATTTTTATGTATGTTTTATATTAACAATGCGGAGTTTTGCATATTTGTGCATTTCTATCTATCCAACTAATTTCTTTAATACTCAAATTAATTTGACTATTGTATACTTGACATTTTCTAAGTTAATTACATATAATTGAAACTTGTTAGAAAACAAAGAAAAAATCAGAAAAGACAAAAACTGTTTAGTTGTAGGTGGTAGATGATATTTTCTGGCTTCTATAATTTCCTCAAATTAAAACAATCATTATTTGAATGGGTAAGCGTAAAATTTATTTTGGCTAAAATAAAGCTGCTTGCTGCAAAGCCTCCAGTTCATGAAGCATGATAATACAAAAACGCAATAGGGAAACGTTTTATGAAGGTTGTATGGTCAAGTGGAATAAATATAAACCGCGCTAAAATTAAAGAATAAAATAAACATGTTATTAAATAACTAATTAATTTATGATATACATAAATGCTATTTTTTTCCTAATAATTTAGTTAGTAAAGGAATTTTTAATTTTATAATTATTTTGAACATTTATTTTAACAATACTGTATATTAGATAAAGTTCAATCAATCAAATAGTTCAATACAAAGGACAGTATTTTTTCTAAAAAAACCTAATTTTATACTATTTTTTAATTTTAGTAATTTAATTATTTTAACAAAGCACGTTATTATACTTTTAACATTACATATTATGTAGTAATTTATAACTATTAAATTAGAAATTTATAACTATTAAATTAGAAATTTAAAAATAAAATCTTCCTTTATATGCCCCTTCTTTATATTATTTTACTAACAACCATAAAACTACCAAAAACAAATTTATTAACTTTTACATAAATGAAGAATAAAATCACGCACCAACTTGATTTTTAAATTAAGCAAAAGTCAAGATAAAAATGGTAATGCAGCAAATTTCAATTAAAGTAAAAAATAGAAATGTTAATATAAAATCAAAGTTTTCCCAAACAAAATACCCGAAGAATGTACGACAAGTGACGGTAAAATTATGAAGTTCGTCTTTAGAAATTTAAATTAAATTGACAAAACTTTTAAACTGTGATGAGCAAAACAACCTATCAGGGACACGACAAATAAACATCTCACTTTATAATTGAAAAATGAAAACAAAGGAATCAGTAATAATCATTAATATATTTTGCAAAATAGAAATGGTTTGCGTGACATAAAGGTAAATAATTAATGTATAGATTTAAATTGATTTATTAACTAATCTTTGCTATGCATTATTTTGACAACAGTACATATTTCATTATACTCAACAAATAAAAATACAGAGACAATACAAAATATTTCTTCGCGATAAATACTATTTATACATATGACATTATTGAGAGTTGTGCTGATATGTAGCATGCACATACAAATTTAAATACAATATATAATATGTAATGCAATTTTTTGATCAATAATTTTATTAAACTGTGGGTAATTAAACAATATATTATTGTAATGATTCCATAATGTTGTATGCTTGTATCAAATTTATTTATTTGTAAACTGCATTCTTAAATAACTACTCTTGTGTGTGCGTTTGATGTAACTTTGTAAATAAAACACATATCAACAACAATATTTTTATTAACAACAGCTTATGTTGTCCATTTTACCTTTGTGCTCATTAAATAAAATTTTATAATTAATTGATTAATATCAATATTTTATATATAGTTTACACTGACCTATTACAAAACGGGTATCATTCTAAAAATTTTAACACTAAATGTCTAACAAAATAGAGAACTGACACAATGCAGTAATAACCACCGTTATCGTGTAACAATAATAATATGAATCTTTCTCAAGTAATAAATATGGTTAGTAGAATCCCCTAATCTGCAGACTTGTAAAAATTTACATTAAGTATATTAAAAAAAAACAACTTTTTTTCCTATATTTAATTAAGCTTTTTTTAAACTTCAAAATATGATACTTAATAAGTTATAATAGAACTAAGGACAAGATTTAAAAAATCTGTGAACATTGACCTTGAATATTTGCAGATAAAAAGTTTTTCTCTAAATGTCCGGTTGAATAAATGTCAATAAGTAGTCATGCTTAGTTTTGAATTAGCAATAACTCAATTAGCAAACTAGGATATAAATTAAAATCTATCATTAATTTTTAAGGTCATTTACTTGCAAAATTTAAAGTAAATAAACAACTTTTTTTATAAGAACTATAAAAATAAATTGATATTGATCAAGTATCTATAATTCACAATAAAATAAACACAAAAAAAAATCAATTACAGACATGATTATTATATCCTACAATCCTACAGTTCATACTGTCTACTATTTATAAATGCTTAAACCTGAAAAGTAGCTAGAAACAAAAAAATAATTATTTTCAGCACTCATATGTATATTAAAATAGTTTATTATTCGATTTATTATTTTATTTATATTCTAAACTAGTTACAATAAATTATAGAGATCTGCCATATGGATTTATTTTAAAGTTCATAAAAAAGTTTATCTAACTAATATTTTCTGTTTTTATTTAGTGGAATCTCATTACTTACGTAAACGTTAAAACGTAGATAATATAACCATTAGAGCACATTTTGAAACTTTTTAGTCTTTTAGTAGTATCTTAAAAGGTGTACATAATAAAAAAAAAATCTAGATTTTATGAGTAAATTTGGATATTGGTGGAAAGTTAGGTTAGGTGATGCAATGGTTGTATTTTATGTTTGTAAAAACTAATCGGATTAGTTAATTGACTACAGACATTCTTTTATTGCTAGATTGATTCATTAACTAAAAAGAAACCACAGCAACAATTACCTTTTATTTGACAATACAAGTAATTATGTTACATATATCAGTATACTGAATTAAATTAAATTTAGTAAGTTATAATTAGTATTAATTATTTGTTTTTTTTACTGTTATTATTATTTAATTAAATTTTATTTATGACTGATTATTACTCAAGATATAATTATATAATTAGTATGCAGTTTTTTAAGTTTTTATTTTAACTAGTTTTGAGAGTTAATTTGAGATAATCTATAGACTTTATTTTACTTGAAACTCTAAGTTTACATATTTTTTGTCGTTCTTTTTACGTCAGATACAAAAATTTCTAAACTAATCTATAAAAAACAAGATAATAAATAAAAAGTAAAATTATTTATACTTATTCAAAAGAAAATAAAAAAAAAAATTTTGTATCATCAAATTTAATGATGATCTTTATTAAAACAATGCTGTGCCTGTGCGGATTTTTAAATCATATTGCTTTATAATATAGTTTTTTTGTTAATATATTATTTGTCGAAAGCTCCGTATTTTGTATTATGTATTATGTTTCACCACGCCATGGCAGGGTAGGTTGGGAAGTGCAAAAACATATAAACGTTGAAAAAATTTTCAGTTTGTTAAATTTAACAATTTTTATTACTGCTGTCGAATGCCTAATTTATAATTGTTATAATTAATTATTAAGCCACCTAAGTTTAAATACAAAAACGGTTTAATTTTTTTTTTTGTTTTTTATAGATTTTTTCAACAACAACAATTTGTTACATTTAGTATTTAAAAATATTGCTTGTAAACGCAAGATAAATTTTTTAAATTATCACTAGGAAACTTGCATGTAAACTAGCATACTTATAAATTGCTTATAAAATGAATAAAACAATCCTAACGAAAAATTGTAGATTTCTGGCTAATACATACTGATAAATTGCATATAAAATCAATACAATTTAAAGTGACTAATAATTAATTAGATTAATTAATTTAGTTTAATAATATAATTTGTAACAATTGTTATTAATATCCTTTATTTACGGAAAAAAATCTCTATATAACAGTAATAAAAAAAATAATTAAATGTAACACAATTTTAAAGTAAGTATAAAATTTGAAAGGTAATACAATACAAATTTAATATCAAATATAAAAATACAAAAATTACAACAAAAACCACTACAAATTATACATATTAAAATTAATATGACTACAATGGCATTTAAAAGATTGAGTTGATACAGCAATTAGATTAAAATGCACCATCTTTAAATATATTCCATTCCCTTGTTAATCTTGACAAAAGACTATGGTAGCCATAATATATATATATATAAATATTACAAGTAATGAACCGAATGAGTAATATTTTGTTAAAATTAAAATTTAGTTTTGACAACATCTCTTTACAGTTGATATAACCATTTACCAATTTATGCATGTATGTATGCACAATACATCAAATTGAGTTGTATAAACAGTTGGTCAGTTGTAGATAAAGATCTCGTTTTGAATCTCATAAATTTTATGAACTTATGTTGAATGGCTTCAATGCTATTTGTTGATCTTTTTTAATATAAAAACTATATACCAGACCCATACTCTATTAGTGACCTTATTAACAATGTTTATAACGTTACAAGTGTTTGATTGTAATTTGAAAATTATTTTATAATAGGTTACGATTAAGTTACGCGCTGCTCGCTGTTGAACATTTAATCTGCATCCACTGCGATGTTATTTAATTGTTGCTAAGATTTATTTTATAATAAAATGTTTTTATAATAAAATTAATAATATAACTCATAATATTAAATTAAAATTTAAAACCAATTAGAACGAAATTACTCAATCGTTTTTCGGAACACCGAGCATACGTCGGAGACAAATTTATATTTGCAAAAAAAAAGAAAATCAATTCGTGAATGTCTTTTTATAATAAAATTCAGTTTAGTTTCATTGTTGTACTGGTTGACTGCTATTTCAATGGCATCATCCATGGCATGACTGTGATGAAGGACAAATTTTTAGTTTTTGATGGGTGTTAACAGTGTTTTTTTTTTTAGCAGTTAACGGATGTGTTTTTTTAGTTGCAATTCGGGTTTGGCTGAGAAAAGACGTGTTACCGCAACGGCTATAGTAGCATGTTAGCTTAGAGAGTAATTTTAATAACTAAATCGCTAAGACAGAGTGATCAAATAAGTACCAATAAGTGTTTGAGACTGATTTTGAGTGTTAACGTAGTTATAAAAAATGTAATAATTAGAACTAAAACTTAAAAAAAAGGGTTTCGTCGCGTTGTGGTAGAAACACACGTATCGAAAACGCGAGATACGTGTTGTGTTAGCGCAACAGGGCAGTGACCGGGACAAATTGCTGAGTATGGAAGAAAAGTGATTTGCGTAAATTGAGCGCGTGTATTAAGAAATGCTGCATAACGTTTTTTAATAAAAAATAAAATAAGAAAAGTGGTACATTCACTACCTGGAAAGAAGAGCCCCCGACAAAATATAGAAGAACAAACAGGAGGACAAGAATAGCAACAATAAAAGAAGAAAAGAAATTGACTTTTCAAGAGAAAATGATGCAAAGAGAACAAACTTCACAATAACAATGATGAAAAAAAGGAAATTGATTAGAAAGCTGAGAAATATAATCAATGACTACTAGACGTAAAGTAGGAATTAAAATGGCAACACAGACGGACGTTAGCGTAGAAATAAAAAGAAATAATTTTGTTAATAATTAAGAGATTATAGAAGTGAAGATGTAAACGTAATAATGAATGGAGAGATAGCACACTTATAGAGCGCTAGAGTGTAGCACGCTAACAGTCGCGAGTTCGATCCCCGAATATGACTAAAATAATAACTTTGCTCTTTATCCACCGGGGTGATTCGGAAGTCACCTAATAAGCCGTTGGCACCATCATCCCCCTTCAAACAAGTCGTGAGGCTTCTGGGGCGATGTAAAATAGCAGTAAAACGCGAAATAAAGAAGAAGAGAGAAATAGATTTCAATTACGTAAAAATAGAAGAAAAACACCCATTGATAGGAAAAGGATCTGATACGGTAATATTATAAATACAGAAGAAGTGGAAAAGAAATTGGAAATCCTAAAACGAATAAAAGAAAAAAGAATTAATGAAGGAAGAAAGGGAGAAAATACGCCATATGTGAAAATAATTTAAAAAAAATAAGAAAACAAATTGAAAAAATCCACAAGTTTGAAATAGTGGATATAAATATGCTAATCGCCGTAGAAAAATTTCTATACAAAGGAAAACAGCTGGATATTAAGGTAATTGGCATACCAATAAAAAACAGGAATGACACCTAGAGAGGCAAGAAAAACCATGAAAATAGCTAGAACGCGTACAAATTTATAGATACATTGTGCGTACCGATGCTACTGCAATCAACAACAGATAAGGAAAGAAGGCCACACACAGGTAAACAAGGTGGGATCATTGTACGCAGAATTAACTACGATAATTAAAGAAATAAGAGAAACAAGAAAAGAAGAGCTGTTTCTAGTAACAATAAGAGACAGAAAAAAAAATAGAAAAGTAGCTTGAAGAAAATTTATCTATAATTATCGTTGATCTTTAGCTGGTTGACAATATTTCTTAAAAAGTTATTTTATTTTTGGGAAACCACTTACTAACATAAAACAAATTATTACTAGTAAGTGAATTAAATATTTTTTTTATTAAATCTTAACTAAACGTAAAACTTGATAAAATAAAAAAAACTTTAGGTACCACACAGTTATAAAATTATTTAAATTTCGGTAAAAGTATAATACTTATATATAGTACATAAATATCATACCTAAAATTTTTAGTGTAGCTTGCATAATTCTATTTATAACAATAGCTATAATAACTAAAATAACTAACTTATTTATTAAAATAGTACAAACAATCAAGTATTTTATACAGTTGATTCTTATAATTATTATGAATATGCTATTTTATAATAACTTACATAATCAATACTAACAACTATGAAATAAATATATAATGTTACGTATTTAGAACATCATAGCAATGTAATTTAAAATAAAACGTATAATTCCTTAAATTATAACTATAAGTTAGTTTAATAACAGAGAGTGGAAACATCCATTTAGATAATATCAAAGTTAATACTTGTCCATTATTTATTTTTACGGAGGGTGGGTAATATGAAATATGTTACATTTAGATTAACCCTTAACTGGTAAGGTGCTAAAATTATGACATACACTATGAGGTGGAGTACTCCACTTGTAATTTCAATATAAAATTTATTGTATTCTATATTATTTTGCTATTTCTGAAGGTATTTTACACCAGTTTTATATATTTTTTTAAATGTTTTGCATTGGGAATTATTCTTATAATATAATAATTTATAATATTTTCCAAATTCTTTACTCAAATGATCTTGTTTGCACTTAACAAATTTATGATATGCTCAATAATAACATTTAAGGTGAGGTAAACATAAAGCCATTTATAAACTAAAAATTACACAGTCAATAAACAACAGCTACTAGATGTGGAGGTATTAACGATTCTTTAATAAACATATAGATAAATATTTTGTATTTTATAATCTACATTTTCCAAATCTAGAAAATATATTTTAAGAAATTGAATGATTATACATATCTCACACTTTAGTTATTATAATATTACAACTAAATATCCCATGATTATGAAGACATATGGAAATTCAATAACGAATTGTTGTATGTCGTGCAGCTCAAATGTATTTTCTTATTTCTAACCTTGATTCTTAAATTGATAAGTCGTCTATAGTATATATATATAGTATATAATAAATACCCATATCTAACACACAATATAAACAATATATATCCATTTACTATTTGAACGAGATTGCGTGCAAATATGTAGTGTCGCTACATTACAAACATCTCTTATATATATTTTTTTACACTGTACTGTAATATGTCCGTTGTGCAACTGTTATTGCCACAAAAAAGTATGCAATTTTATACGGTTTATTACAATATGCACAAATTGTATATTACGCACGGGGTCATCAAAAAGTAAGAGATTGTCTATCAAATATTGTATTATAATATTTAATAAACAATTTAATGCTTTTTATATTAATCATAAGAATTTTAGTAATAAAAAAAAATTTGTTGTTATCGTAGAAAAAGTATAGTGTAGAATTTGGATGTCCATTTTGCACTTGCACTCGCCAAAGACAACAACGTATACTTTTGGAAAATAGGTATCATTACGTCCTTATTATACTATATACTATTTTTATTCTGTTCATTAAATATACGCAATAAAACAAAGTTTGTTATTTAAACATCAGGAAGTGATAGAGAAAGAGTTCAAAACAAGTAAACATTTTTGAGAAATCAAGCTACATTAATTAATTTTCAATACCATTAATACTAATGATTAAAGTGTGATATATCTGAAACTACTATTGTTTTATGACTTTTTGAAACAGTGCTGTCACCAGTAGCATCATTACATGAGGCGAAAATAACTATGTTATGGCAGTTTTTGTTAATCGTTTTGCAATTTTTGCAATCTGATTCCAATTTGGAAAAATACGCTAGACCTATACGCGTACTTTAAGCATTACTTAATCTCTACTGTATCTATCAAAAAATGCAGCAAGCAAACTTCAATTGAAAGAAAAGTATGTGAAATACCAGTAGAAAATATCGATGTAGTTACTAAGTGCTACGGGTCATTTTGTTCAATCCAACATTATGAATCTGCGTGCAAAAACGAGCAATTAGACTGTTGTAAAAGTAGTTTTAGACTTTAAGAATTTTAACCTTTACAAGTTATTATGTTGCTTGTTTTACATCAAAGAAAATTTGGGTTTATTTATTACACACGCAAACAATAATTACAATACTCGTAACAACAAATATATCTGTTTGCCGCATATACGCTTGAAAAAAAATATGGATGGTGTCCAGTTACAAAGCTGTTTAACAAGTTGCTCGCAAATATAAAAAAATCTTAAATCCTTTGTCTTGTCAGTAACAACATATGGCCTCAAAACCATGACACTGACGCAGACATGTGTTAATCGGCTCTAAACGACACAAAAGTAATGTAAAGTGCAATGCTGGAAATTAGCCTGAGAGATCAAATAGTGAAGCACTTGCATATTATGCGAGCAGTCCGGGGTTCAACCCCAAAATATGACTAAAATTATAACTTGCTCTTTATCCACCAGGGTGGTTCGAAGTCATCTAATAGGCTGTTGGTCCAATCAAACCACTCTAAACAAGTCGTAGACTTACTGTGGCAATGTAAAATAGCCGTAAAAAGCACAAAAAAAACAAGGAAATAAGAAAAACGATTTTTTTTTAGAAATATCGGAAGGTATTGCTCAACTCAAGTGGAGATAGGCGGGACATGTGGCTGGATTCGGCTAGGTGGTCCAATAAGATTAGTCAATGGCGACCAAAGGAAACAAAAAGAAGCACGGAATGACCTCAATATCGTTGTCTAGACGACATTAAAAAGCTAAAATGTGGATCTTATCATAGAAGGACGTTGAAAGAAGAAGCCTATATTCTGGAGTCAATAACTTAAGGTTGAAGAAGAAAAAGAGAAAAATTATTATTTATTTTATACATGTAGTGATTTTTGTCAATAAACATTTATCTATCTTTCTAAATGAAAATAACCCTTATTGGCATTTTTTATATTTATTTATATAAATAAAGCTTGTCTTATAAAATGTGTGAATGCAAGAAAAAAATGCAATAAAGTGCGAAAGAATGACTGTACGAGAGCGAATATCTTTGTGTGTATTAAGTTGTCATGTTATGGCGGCCTAGTTAAAATGGCCCCATTATACATATCTAACATGAATATTGGTCGTGTATCAGACAAATAAAAATTATTTTTTTTTAAGCATTAAATAATAGTGGCAATGTTAGTAAATACTAATAGGCCGCCATTGCATTACTTTATTGGTATCTGTTTGGTATTATTGGAATAATACAATGGCTGTAAATTATGTTGATGCTACTCTGAGGTACGGTGTATCTATTACCTGTCATCTGTAATTTGTCAAAATGTTTTTTCGATCAAATTACTGTTTTGGGCAAACTATTGAAAGATATGTAGATTTAAAATGTTACATAATATTAATAATAAATTATAAATTATACTTGTTTAAGTTCTAGAAACTATGAACAAATTTAAATTTATATCTATTTATCAATTTTGTGATAGATAGATATAATGTGATTTAGTTCCGTTTACATTGTATCAAATATTAGTTAAGTATATGAAACATCAATTCTAATTTACTTTAAGTTAGGTTTTTCAATGAAAAAAAGAAACATATTAAATTCTTATAATTATATTATATTGTGTAAGCAAATATAATGCTGTTATAAATAATTAGTGTAATCATTGCTGTAGGTAACTAGGCTTTAGTTAAATAATATAGATACAGGAGTGTCACACTAAACGTAGTTCATCAAATTTATCCCGCACATGTATTTATTGTATAATCCTTGGCTGTTAGGGGCTGTATAATTTGAAACAATGCGTGCCCCTTTCATGAATTGCATGAGCGGCGGTTGGTTGTTAGTTCTCTCATACAATTACCTCTAACAAACTCTGATTACATAGTATCTAACACTCCTAACACACATTCTGAACATCAGGTAATGTGATGTCCCGTGCGATATCATTCAACGGTAGGATGTGAGTCATAAATATAGGGCCATTGTATTTGTACCTACATACATATATTCAGATATCAACTTTATGCATGTGGTTATTCTGTTTAGTATAATAATTATTTACAATATATCTAAAAAACGGTATGCACATGTAGAATAAAATTATACAAAGTTGTTTATAAATAGATTCATTTGAAATTAAAAATATAATATTATATAAACTTTGTAATTTATCAATCGTTAAAAAACTAATTGATATAAATATGACTTGTGACCCAGTAGGTAAGTTAGATCAGGTGTTATCGTATCTCTACTATGTCTCCATATTTTACAAACCTGTCAACTTGAAAGACTTGCTTACATAACTCACAAGTTTTTTTCAACATCGTCCCAACTTATTATGTAGTGGAATATAGTCACGTTTTTTTCTGTTTTTGCATACAGGCATTACTTACAAAGATTAAAATTAAATATGTTTAATGAAGAATTGCATTGTTAAATATTTAAATAATCTTTTATATTATTTTATAGTTTTATATTGCTATTGTAATGAATCATAAAACATTGTTAACTTTTTAGTAAATAATAGAATGCGATTGTTTGATATAGCAGAAGTTTTTTTATGTAAAGACTTTAATTAGAAAGTTCTAGTATATATTATAAAAGGTTTATTATATTTGTTAAAAAAAAATGCAATATTTGTATTTTAATAAAATACAAAATAATATATATATATATATATATATATATATAAATATTGCCGGAGAATATATGTGATGTAATACTAATCAAATTAGAACATTATAAAATATCGTGCAATGTTGAGAATAGTTTTTTAATATCAAACATTTAATCCGGTAGTCGATATTGTTGAGAAGATTAATCCAATGAAACATGTATTTAACTTTAGAAACTTGCTGAATGTTACAACTGATTCTGCATTGCAAATCAGCAGTAGTTATTTTAGTTTCTAAATGTTACATTGAATTAATCTTGAAGGTTTGTTATCTTTTATTTCGTTGTAGCATTGTTCAATCAATTAAAGTTGTTTTAAAAGATACTATAAACTTAACTACAATATATTGTTCTAAAAAATAAATTACTGCAATTTCCTTTATACATTACATTAACAGATAGTTTGTGAAATTCAGGTCTCATAACAAAATATACAGAAACTTTCACTCATAGGTGTATATAATGTATAAAGGAAATCCTATAATATAATATGCATCGAACCTTACATAAAAGGAAACTTCAGAAGTGAAACAATAATACGACAAAGCATTAAACTGTCAAAGTTTTTTCTCTAACTTAAACAGTAACTTATTTATTATAAATGTGAGACAAAAGTTGATGTAGTAAATTCTGAAATATATAAGGCATGTGCAGAACAACAATGTAGTAAACTTTATCCTTTAAAAGAAAATCAACACAGAAACAAAAAAGTGAGTGAAGTATCTCATTCCTTTAGAATTCGAACAGGTTAAAATCCTACAAAATAAGGAAAGCCAACTCCAACGGCTTACTGTGAGATTCTACATTTTTTCAAGCGCTGTTTTAAAAATATCATATATGGTTTATCTTTTGATTTATCAAATTTAAAAAATTAAAATAATTATAATAAAATAACACTACTTATATATTTATTATTTGTTTACGTTTAAATAATTTATTGTGTAAATTATAAAATTGTCAATATAGTACAAGCATTACCGTTGATTGAAATACTAGAAAAATACGCAATTATTGTATTATTACAAAACCCGCTGTTTAGGCAAAATGGCTGACTTTTATCTTTATCCTCATATAGTGCTTACATAGGCAGTTAATTACCATACTTAATTTTAATATAATAAAAATTAAGTAAACACAAACAAAATATGTCACGAAATAACTTATTAAAGCATACAATTGCATAATTACAAAATAATGTTATTAAACATAATTTTGAAGGCGTTTTTTTAGTGCAAACGTTGCCTGTGGTTGTTACCTAGTGTTAGGTTATTGAACAACCATACGCAATTTATTGACTTTTTTTGGTACCGTATTATTTGGTGATAGTACACTGTATTATGTAAATAGTAAAATTTTAAAAAATATTTAAAAGTAACTTAATGCTTGAAAGTGCCAAATTTATTCATGGTTGGCAAACTTGTTGATGGGTTTTATTATTTGAAGATTTTTCAAACTGGATTGTAGTTCTTCTTTTCATAGTTTTTTGCTGATTGACTGTCAAATTTCTTTACACAATGTTTTTTTTCAGAACAAGTCTTTTTGTTTTTCTAAATTTTCCAATAAATACATCATTATGTATCTAGATACAAACTTACATAATTAAAAAAAAAATATGTTATTTTATTTTAGGCCAAAGTTTCTGTAAGAACATGTTTAATTTTGGACAAGAAAAATGTTAAAACTTTAATAGGTCTAAATATTAAGCAGAATTGTAATATTAATAACAATTTTTTTTTATTAGTATATATTTCAACATTTTTAGATAGATCAAGTAAATGCTCTAAACTTTTGTATGTATAACTCTAATATTTTATTTATTTATTCTATTGCTTTTTTACCTTTTGGTGTAATGCGTATACATTATTAATGTGTATAATATTCTCTTCATTTTTTCCTATCCTTGGCTATCTTTTATTTCTTCCATTTTCTTGTAGCCTCTTCCTTTATTGCGCTGTTCCATTCGTTTCGGGTCTTTCTTTTTTTTTGTTTTCCTGTTACTCTTGTCTCATAAATCTTCTTAGTGTTTCTTTCTTCACTAATTTTTCTGATATGTCCATACCATCTCATTTGACCTTCAGTAATATTTTCTTGTATTGGTTTTATATTTAAATTTGTCCTGTATGTCTCATTCCATATGTTATCTTTTCTTGTTTTGTTTTTGATCTTCCTAAGAAATCTCATCTCCATAGCATTTATTCTTTTTATTTGTTTTTTTGTCATCGTCCATGTTTTGCTACTATATGTTAATGTTGGTCTGATTACTTTTTTTACAATTTTTGTTTTTTTGTTTTTGCTATTTCTTTTTTGTTAAAGAAAGTGTTTTTTAACATGTAATATATTTTTGTTGTTTTTCCTCTATCTCTTTGTCTAGTTTTCCGTTGTTTTATATAATTGTTTTTAGGTATCTGTATTGTTTGACTTGTTTTATTATTCTTTCTTTTATTCTTATTTTGTGATTCAGTTTTTTTTTGCAATTATCATGATCTTTGTTTTTTCATAGTGTATCTTTATGTTTATTTTTTTTAGTTGTTTCTCTATTATTTTCATGTTGTGTTGTTGCTCTTCTTTGGTTTCAGCAATCACTGCCATATCGTCTGTAGCAGTTCTGCTGTTTTTGTTATTTCCATTTTAAAATATTCTATTTTTACCATTTTAATTTTTGTTTTGCGTGTTTTATTGAAAAGAGCAGTGCGCTTAACACACATCCTTGTTTTACCCCTTTCTTTGGTTGGAATTCTTTTGATTCATCGTTATTCATTCTAACTAATTATTTTCTTCTCAATTCCTCTCTCTTCTAGTTTTTCTTATATGTCTTCTCTCTTGATCCTGTCAAATGCCATTTCAATGTCAACAAACCGTACGTGCATTACTCTATTTTTCATCTTCTCACACAGTTCTCTTATTATAAATACTAGATCCTGTGTGCTTCTTTTTTTTCTAAATCCACATTGGCTGTCCTCTATTGTCGATTCTCGTTTGTCTCTCATTTTTTTTTTCAATAATTCTTGTAAATATTTGCTTGGTATGCTCGTTAGTGCAATTCCTATATGGTTTTCACATTTCCTTTTATCTTCTTTTTGATGTATGGGTAGAATTATTCTTTTATTTCATTCTTTTGGCTTTTTTCCATTCTTAATTATGTCGTTCATTAATTCCGTTATTTGTGCAATTCTCTCATCTTTCATGTATTTCATCATTTCCGGTGCTTTCCCGTTCTTTATTTTTTTAATTGCTTCTATTACTTCATCTGTTTTAATTTCTTCTATTTCTTCTGTTTTTCTGTTCTGTAGCAAATCTTCATCTTCTCTTGTTTTGCTTCTTGTTCTGTTAGCTTTTGGAAGTATTGCCTCTATCTTTCCATTATCTTATCTTCTTCCGTTATTATTTTACCATTTTTATCTTTTATGTTCATCATATTGTGTTCTTTCTTTTGTTTTAGATGTTTTAATGTTCCGTAGAATAGTTTTTGGTTTCTGCTGAAATTTTCATTCATTTCTTTTCCAAATTTTGTCTATGATTTTATCTTTGTTTTTTTTTTAACTCTAATAGTTTGCTCAAAATAAGAGCCAACACAAATGTTTTAAAAATTATCTGCAAAATATGATCTGATGCCTTTCTGGTATTTAATTTAAAAATATAACTTTAGGCAAGCTGTTGTCTTAAATGAATAATAAAAAATAATAAATTACTCGTTACCGATGTTATAGCATTATATTAATGTTAATCATTACTTTCCAACAATTTCAACTCAAATAAGCCTGAAGATAAATCCAATGCATCGAAACCAGTCGCACAACAATTAATAAACTTATTTTTAATATTAGAAAAAAAGTTTTTATATTACACCAGATGTTATACATACAGAGTAATTGTTAAATATTGCAAACAATTTTAAAGACAAATTTTTTGTTTAAAAATAAACAAAAATATTTGTATAAACGTTTGTACGGAAACGATTTGTTACCGAGATACTACATATCTACGTTTAAAAAAAAAAACAAAATAATGTTTGTTCTGCATTTATTTTATTTTGGGTATTAATATACCACTGATGTGAGCCAATACAACAAATTATTGGAAAAAGTTAATTAATAAAATTGATGAAATTAATCAAAGCCAAAGAAGAAATAATGTTATAACAGTTTATGGAAGTGACTATTTCTAACGTCAATATATGCATCAATTCTACGACAAACTGAATGCCAAACACGTTCAAAAATACAGGTGTGTGCCAAATTGTTTCGCACAATGCGATAATGCAATTATTTAATTAGTTTACATTTTCTGTTAGAGTGGTATAAACCAGTTGTATCAGATGGCCCTAGATACAAAATTTTATGAATTTAGAGCAGAAGTTAAAGGTTGTTGGCCTTCTCGACCGATCCAACAATGTGGATTAACATCATCCAAACATTAACGCGCAACTAGACTAAATTATGGCAAAACCACATCCTGCATAAAATACATTTGAAATTTTAATTTAAGCGGGACGTCTTCTAATAGAATCGGCAACTTATTTTGAAGACAATTGTGATAGGTTTCTTCAGTTAACCAACCCGGTGAAACAAATGTAACCCATTTTATGTTCATAACATCTTTTAACTTATACATGTGGATTCTCTTCTGTCTATATGTGGCTATTGCAAAAGGTTATTAGAGCTTCTCTAGAGAAACGAACCTCATCGGTAAAATATAATACTGCGCCCGTTTTTAGCGGCAAATTTATTAAAACTTTCACTTTTATTGAGTCAATGATGGAAACAAGCAAACATTAAATGATGTAGAATTACACGATTAAGATATCTTTGCTTATAAATGTATCTAGCTGCTAATGCACTATTATATACACAAACTGTATATCGCTTATTTTACTATTTTGAAATTTATTTTTTGAAAGAAACTGTCAATTTTAAAGCACAAAACTGTGACAATTTTACACAATTCTACGCTTACTAATGTGAAACAAATGAATGCAGAGCAAACGCAATTTGCCAACTATCAATTGAATCAAAGAGCACACTTTTGATGTATTAATAGTTATCAAAAGTAAATTAATTAAAAACTAACGCCATGGGCATCTCAATAACAAAAAGTTTCCAAACACACGTTTATAAAATTTCTTTATTTATTTTAATTTGTCTTTTTTACAATATTAAAGAATAACTCCGTTTATTATATACTCAACCTTCATCGCAGGTCTACTCTTTCAATAAAAATATGACCACTGTATAACAACGGCAGACTAAATCAAGAAACTTAAAAAAAGCATAGCAGCCAAAAGAATGAAAAACTTTAGAAGTTGAGGTGAAATAAATAAATATTTACTGAATGAAACCTTGCAAACATTAACTAAAACTAAATAAAATCAAAATAGAAAATTGAAAACAGAGAATAGAGCATAATGTTGCAGTAGATAGACTCATAACAATGATATGCAAATATTTTATCTATCTAAATGGCGTACTTATTTTGAATAAAAAACGGCAAAAGTTTGAGTGTACAAAAATGTACTCAAAACTAACAATAACTTTAAGTGATAAAAGTTTTGTTTTTTATATTAGCTGGCAATTTAATTTTGTAATACCCTTAATAAAATAAAACAACGCGAAAAGGTGGCAATTCATAGACAGATAAGCGTAGGAAGAAATGTAATTCAAAATATTATGCCAAATAAAAGTTTGTTTTAATATAATAGTAAATATGAAAAAAATAATCCGAAAGTGCTGTCGTTGTATATATTTAAATATAATATTAATCAATTAATTAATATTAATAATATTGATTATTTTAATTTTTAATATTTTTCATATTGAATGAATATCGTTTTGTCAATTTAAGAGAATAAAGTTTTAATCAGTATAATTTTGTTTTTATAATATTTATAATACAAATCTAATAAAAATTAAATACAATTGGTATCTATCTACATTCTGTTTTTTTTTTAATATGTTTTTGTTTTTGTTGATTGATGACAACTAATGTAACAATGTAATGTAACCTCTTCTTTCTTAACACGGCAGTTGTATAACTATATTTTTGCTTATTATTTTATATTATATATAATAATAATAAGATATTATCAATTCTAAATTTATTCTGAATGTATTGATGTTGGGCAATCGAGGCGGTCGGGTTATTAGACCACCCCAACCTTACGGGAAATGCTTAATAATGCATGTTATAGATATTGTAAATACCATTACGTGTCAATGTTGTTTTATCCGTTACAAAAATATTCCTAGTAAAGTTTGGGTTTAACTAATGTTGGTGTAGCAATCACTCGCAAAAGTTAACTCAAAATGGATTTGCCAATTCTTCACCATCACATCACTCATATATTACTTTTGATTGTATCAAAATAAATAAACGCTTTCAAACTAATTAAATATTCAGCATAGATAAAGTATCTTACAAAATACGGCATTTAGATGCATTTATAACTTTCTTAACAAATTACTAGCTTGGTCATAGGCGCTTATCTATCGGTTTAGTAACGTAAATCACTATTACACCAACATCAAAAACTAAACAAAAGTAAAACATTTATATTTTAAATTTCAAAATGTGTTATTCAGGAATTACATCATATGCCACAACATCATAAAAATACCTTTGTATTTCAAAGAGTGAAATTACTGTTGCTGAAACTGTCACATTGAAGACTAGATTTAAGCTGTCTGTGAACATTGACTTTGAATATTTGTTGCTTATAAGTCTCAGGAAATTCTGAATTTGAAAGTTTATTCTATTTGTTGATAGTACGGTTAAAGACATTTTTCTTAAAAGTTTGGTCCTATATCTCTGAACTGTCACTGAATATTTGTTGAAAATTTTAGCAAGCTTTGTATAACGAGTTAATATTTGTCCATTAAAATATCTATAGAAAATGCAAGAATCTGCAACATTACGCCTGTGTTGTAAAGTATCAAAGTTATTTGTCAATTTTGGATCAGCATCGATCCGAGCAGCTTGTTTTTGAATCAAGTTTAGAAGAGATATTGTAGTTTCCGATGTTTCTCTCCATACTTTAGAACAATATTCTTACGAATATAAGTTTTATATATATATATATATATATATATATATATATATATATAAATAAAAGTTGAACAAAAATAAAAAACTGATTACATCTATTGAGAAATCTTAGTTTTCTAGATACTTTTGAAGCTATGTTGACAACATGGTCGTTTCAGAAAAGATTATGTAAGATTGTAACACTTAGTAGACATATTGAAAAAAATTTAGACGTGGATTTGTTGTTTAATTTAATATTTGATACTGCTGATACCTTAGATTTAAATTTTGAAACAGTAAGAAGTTGAGTTTTTTAAAGTTAAAATTGACCATGTTGGTAGTGCCCCATTCAGATATTGTTTTGAAGTCTTTGTTTATAGATGCTACAGATTCTAATCTAGAAATTCCAACACGCTCTGCCATATTTGTAAATATGGTCTTTGGAAAGTATGAAGTATGAATGTGTTTTAATCTGCAAAACTATAAATAGGGTTTTTAGTTATTTGAAGAAGTTTAATAATGTAAATCAAAAATAAAGTTGGCAAAAGAGTAGAACCTTGACAAACACCAGCATTTATGATTTTAAAGTCAAAGTTAAAAACCATCAGTTCTTATTCAATTATTCTATTGTCAAGAATACTATTGACAAGATTTACAGTTTTTTTATCAAAACCTAAACAATAGAACTTGTTGATTAGGATGCCATACCTTATTAAACGCTTTTGAAATGTTTAGAGCTACTGCAATATTTTCTCCTTGTTTGTCTAAAGTAGAATTCCATTTGTGAGTAACATAAGTCAGAAAATCTGTTGTCGAACGTTTTAATTGATATCCATATTGAGTATCTGAGATAAAGTTATTTTGTTTTAAGAACATGATTAAGTGAAAATTAATATTTTTTGTTTTAAATTTTGGACAGATTAGACAATATTGCAATTGGTCTATAATTTGAAAAATCAAACTTTGTTTCCCTTTGTAAAAATAAGTTGAACATTTGCAATTTTCCAACAGATTGGAAATGTTTCATTTTTGTATAATAAGGCAAATATTTTAGTCAAACTGGGAGCCAATTTGTTTGAAAATGTTTTAAGTGGAATTTCATCTATACCTGATGCCTTTCTGGTTTTTAATTTAAGAATTTTTGCCTAAAATGAATTGGGCCAATTTTAGATTTATAATAGTAGAGTTAGATGCAAATTGGTTTGCAAAAATATCTGTTTTTTCTGATGGATTAGTAGCTAGATTATTTTGATCATTTTGAAAAGGGTATTGAAGATTTTGTATTACATTGCAATGAACTTATTGTTTTTTTTTTGTTATTTATGAAAAGCAGTAAAATTCGATTAGTTATGTTTCTGTCAAACCTATCTTTTTCAGATTGTATTAGATTGTCACAATAATTACGATGTGTTTCTTAAATGTTTCTTGCTTTTTATTTACTGCTTGTTTTATATGAATTAAAAAAAGTACTTTTGTTTTGTTTTAATGACAGAGAACAGAACAAATTTTTTAATAACATTTTGAATAGTTTTTGTGAGATTTTCTGCTGCAATATGTGGATCATTAGAATATAAGCAATAAGTATCAAAATCAAAATTATAAAAAAATTCTTTCATGTTTACTATGTCTATCTTAGAATAATGATAGATTAGGCAATGTTTAAGTTTGGTAGTAATTGAAAGAAAAGTTTTAACAAAAGAAGTAATAAGTAAATGATCAAAATTTCCTAAAGCAACTTTCATTTAAGTTGTTGTAATATCTGGAATAGTTAAAAGATACAAATCTAATAATATTGGTTCACAAAGAAGTCCATCAAATATGTGTGTTGCTAAATAAGCTTATTGTCCGGATAGTGTTTTAAAAGATGAATGGCATAACCATTCAATAATGTGTACTTTAAAATCTCCTAACAAATTTATTTAAGCTTTTTTATAATTACTTAAAAAAAACCTGTCAATACTTTCAAAAAGATCATCAAAAAATTTAGAGTTGTTTTATTAAGAGAACGGTAAATGCCAATTACAAAAATAGTCTTATCGGAAAGATTTAGTTTAAGAAATATGGTATTATAACCAATGCCTTGAATTTCGTACGTTGTCAGTCTATAATATGCTTGTTGTTTGTGCATGTAAGCACAAACACTCTGATGGTTAGCAAATGAATGTTCAAGATGATAATCGAAATCTATTAAATTAAAGCGATCTGGATCTTGTTGTTGTTGTTTACTTTAGTTTTCGTCAAAAAGAGGATATGTGGTTTCCTATGTTCAAGATGTTGATGAACAGAGTTTAAGTTCTTTTTTAGACAACATATATTTAAGAAATTAATTTTTAAGTCAATGTTAATGTTTGGTTGATTAAATTGGAAAGTAGAACAGGCGAGGCCTAGTTAAAATGTAATAAGTATTGTGCAAAGACAGAGGCAGAAATAATTTATAAAAAAATTTCTGTCTTTCAAATATCTGATATGCCGACAATTTGATTTATTTTCTTTTATTTAACTTATAGTTCTAAAAACTTGTTTTGTTTTTCATTTGTGATATTTAACAATTCACATGTTGTCGTGGCTCTCATCTTACCGTGCATTATCATTTTCTGTGGTGAAATTTATTTAAATTTCTTAAAATACATATATATTTTTGCCTGTCAGCTTTGAAAAACAGTTTTTCCGCCAGTATTTTGGGGCGGAAAGTGATGCTTTCCCTCTCTTGGGACGTCTCACGCAGAGGGTTACGCTTTTAAATCACAGTTGGCGCTAGTTAAAAAATTAATATTTTTGTTGAATATAAATAATTCACAATTTTAATTATACTAAATTTATATTATTAATCAAAACTTAAAATTAAATTAATTTATTACTTGATTTAGTAATAACATTTTTTTAATATTTGCATGATTTCATATTATTCACAAAAGACAGATCTATAATATTGACATCTAGTGTAGAGTGGTTGTATTACAAGACTTCTTAGTTACGTCATAACAATATTTGACAATATATCTATTAACCTTAAAAAAAAACATCCCGTTTTAGCATTTTTCATTTGCGCTTACATTTTAAACATTCCATGAGCGACGTTGTTCTGGGATTTAAAGATTCACATTCAACATAATTTTTGTGTATACTAAGCTTATTATACAGGCCACACTATTCGTGTCTAGTTGCATGTACCATAGCAATAATGATTATATAACTACAACAAATATAGTTATCACAAGGTTTACAAAAGTCAGGTTAAGCAAAGTCAATTAGTGAAATAAAACATACATTTAAAAACCTACAAGATAAACTACCAAACATATATTCTAACTTATTTGAAATGTGCAAATAAAACATAAAACTACTATTTGCAAATGTAAATAATGTTTATTTTAGTGTTTGTGAGCGTTATAAACTATTTACAAACTTTGTAAGTATCGCGGCAATTTAAAGGTATATTGATTTAATTTTGCTAATTTACATTTTGTAAAATTTAATTTCAAATACATTTTTTGTATAATGATTAACCTGTTCTGTTGTTTTTAACTTTGATGATAGTAAAGTTCACAAAATGGTAGTAAAACCTCCGCAGTAAATTAAATTAAAAAAAAAAAACAATTTAAAATTATTATGATAAATATCAATAAATTGTTATATAAAACAAAACATGAATAATAATGACAATAAATATGTTTGAATTCAATATATCCTAATATATTTTTAACGTATTACCAGTATTTAAATAAATATGTATATTTAAAATTAAAAAGTCAAACGTTACTACAGTACACATAAAATACAAAACTTTTTTTCTTAAGTATTTCTTAAATATTATTATTTTTAACTTACATCATTTGTTTAATACTAGCAGATTTGCAAATGGATTTTAGAGGAAATCGAGGTGTAAGTGATGCGACATATACGCTTAATTGGTACGTGGAGCATAATTTGGAAAGCAAGCAAAGCAATGTGTATGCGCTATTTGTTGATTTAAAGGCACTCTTTGATTCAATTAACAGTGACAATTTATTAATAGTAATGAAAGACAAAAACATAGACAGAAGATTAATAGAAGCTATAGCAAACATATTTAAAACAACAACCAATAAAGTAGAAATGAATGGAAAAACCTCGTCAACTTATGGTGCCCTCTAATGATGACGTTGTGGTAATAGCACAAGATTACAATGAAATGATGAAGGTAACAAGACGAGTCGCTTTTGCCCAAAATTAAAATTCAACTTGTTTACTAATGCAGCACAATCTATATTGCAGCTAACCAGTTTTTGAATAAAATTTAAATCAGTTATAAGTCTACGTTCTTCTAATGATTTAAGACTATATGTGCTAGCAATAGAATGATATTTGATGTCTTCTTTTCTAATTCCTATTTTATAAACAAACAAATTTATAAACTTACGTTGGATTCTTTCAACCTGTGCTATATTTCCACTTTGGTGTGGCGACCAGATTACCGTACAATATTCAAGAATAGATCTTACAACTGCTATGTATAAAGTTAAACATGCCTCGCTTATTAACTCGTAAGAAGTTCTGCTTACAAATCCCATTAATTTACTAGCTTTTGAACAGATTGAATTAATATGTTCATGAAATTTAACTAGGTATCAAAAATAACACCGAGATCCGATAATTTGTTCACAGATTTTAATGGAACTCTTTTAATATTGTAAACGTACCATATTGTGTTTGTTACTCTGCTAAATGTTATGGAGTTGCATTTATCAAAATTTATATATATATATAAATTGTTTGTTTTACACCAATTACTAATACTATCTAAATCACGCTGAACACAAATACAATCAATTACTGAACTAATATAATAAAAAATCTTTAAATTATCTGCATACAAAAGAAAGTTACAATTAACAATAACATCACTTAAATTATTAATAAATAATAAAAATAAAGAAACACTTAAAGTTACATTAACTACCCTTGAAATGTGGTTATTAATCTTAACACATTGTGATCGACCAGTTAAGAAACTTTGTAACCAAGCTACCATTTCTGGATTAAAACCCATTGCTAAAAGTTTAGCAATCAGCGGCTCGTATCGAACGCGATTGAAAGCTTTTGCAAAACCGGTATAAATAGCATCTATTTGTATTTTATTTTCAAAAGCTTCAATAATTTTAAATTGAAAGATCATGAGGTTTGTAGCTGTTGACCGTCCTTTCACGAAACCATGTGAATTGTCAGTAATAACATTTTTTCATAACTATTTAAGTTGATCCGCAATTAACGAATCTAATAATTTAAAAATAGCCGAAAATAGGGGTAATATAACTTCTTTTCCAATAATCTGGAAACTTGTTATTATTAACAAATAACATAAACAACTTGTATTAAGGCTGTGTTAATGTACATACACAATTTTTTAAAAATAAATTGGGAACGCCGTCCGGCCCAACTATCACAGATTCTTTAAGTTTTAAAATACCATCAAAAATATCACTCGGGTTTATCACAAATTTAGAAAAACTTACATTACAACTAGTATTATATAAAAGGACAGAACAAACATCATTAACATACACTGTTGAAAAAAAGACAGCAAACAAATCCACACAACCTTGTTTATTATTATAGATTTTATCACAATGTTTTATAGTCTTAGGAAATCCATCTTCCTCATATTTTTGACTAGCATTCTGAGTATAAAGCTTTTTTCCAAAAGTTTTAAATTTGTTCCTTAAAACACTAAAGCGATTATAATCAGTTTGTTGACTAAAAACTTTATAAAGAGCATGCGCCATTTTCTTATCATAAATGAGATTAATTAAATCACCATTAAACCATCTTGAATAGTACTACGTTTAAAATACTTCACAGGAACAAAAAGTTGAACAGCTTTATATATACAATCATACATTTTTTGAATTATATTGTTTATATCACAGATAGAATTATTTACATTAAATAATAGATCCCAGTTTGTAGCAGCTAAGAATTTTTTACTATTATCTGATAAGCGTCGTGGTGTATGCTGTTCGGAAATATTGCTTCCTCTGCAGCTGCAATTGAAATGGATTTGTCTCGAGTAAAAACCAAATCCAGAAAGGTGCCGCGAGAATTTGGCATGTTATTAATTTGATTAAAATTTAAAATTTCAAAACATTCACTTATTATTTGCGTTTTGTAGCTTTCTGCTGTAGCCAAATTTGCTCCCATTTCATCGTTTTCCCATACAGCATCTGGCAAGTTATAATCTCCACAGAATAAATACTGAGCATTGACATATCGTTCAGTAATTAATTCAATAGTTTCACAATGAGTTAAATAATTTGAACTGTCATATCCTAGAGGAATATATAATCCACCAATAATAATTTTTTCTCCATTGAAGTTTAGGGACACAAACAATTGTTCCACGCTTGGTACACTCTGAAATATTTCAGCATGTATTCTGTTATGTACTGCAATTAATACACCGCCCCCTCCGGACTTGACTTAGCAGATCTGTCTGATCTAAATACAGAATAATATTTCAGATTCAATTCTTCATTGCTTATATCGCCTAAAAGCCATGTTTCAATTATGACAACTATATCATAATTACAAACTGAAAAATTAGAAGTTGATAGAAATACGCCCGAGTACATTATTATGCAAGAAGGACAAAGGGAGGAAATGTGTGTTACAATCAAAAAATACAACAAAAAGACATAATTATACTAATACAAATAGAACAAGAACGAAAAAGAATACAAACAGAAGGAAAATAAATAGATGTGATGACAAAGAATGGGAACAAAAATGGATTGATGTGGAGCGCAGAATATGCAGGTTATGCGGAGAAACAAATGACAAAATAGAACATTGGATTTAAGAATGTGGTAGAATTGCAGAAACAGTTAAGTATAGAAGGATGGAGTGTGTCCAAAATATTTTATAAAAATGAAAAAAAAAAAACAAAGTATAATTTGAAATATATTAGGTGAAATAAATAGGTGATGGTATAAATGGGAAGAATACATTTTTTTTTTATGGCTATAACACTAAAAAACTTTTTTTATTATTAACTGAAATGTACAATCAAGTAACTATTGTGGTAATTATGCCAATAAAAAATTTATATAATATATAAATAATTTGTTTTAATAGAAAGATATATTTACAGTAAAGTGACTATAGTTGAAGAATTGGATTATATTGATTATTTTATTAAAAAAACGGCACTGACATTAGTTTGCAATAATAAAATATTCTATTATTAAAATTGTTGTAAAAACATTAAAATGTCACAAAACAATGAATATAATATAAATTTATTTATTTTTCTTACTTATAAAATACGTTCAACATTAAATTACCAAACCCTTAATTAGATCTGGCCGATTTGAAAAATTGCATGTTCGTACAACTGTATATTCGATTAAAAACATCTCTTCTGACAACTCACGCTAAACCAAAAAGACAAGGGCGTATAAAAATTATTAACATCTTGTCATTGTTATAGGTCACGTTTGGTTTTGATTACCTATTACCTTGTCATTAACGAAAAGAAATAAAATACAAACAAAACTTAATTTTGAAATATTGATGAAGTCATTAATAACATTTAATTATATGATTTCAAAAGTTGCTAATCTATGTTTAAAATTTTATTATACATATTAATATAATGTATAAGATATTTAACTTAACTATGCAATAACGAGACATTATAATAGTGAAAGTTAGTTTAGTAAAAAACAACTCAATAGTGATTGTTTTCTTAGTGTAACAAATTCTTGAAAAAATGATAGATATAAACACCATATAAAATATTTATACAGTATGTATTATAACAATTTGGTTGGAAAGAAAAATTGAAAATATTTAGTAAAAACAAAACAATGTATATGTATGCAAGAATTCATTGACTATCTGTATTTTTTATTTTTATTTATATATTATTTATATGGCTTAGTTTATGTTCTTTGAAAGCTTAGTCAAATCAATCGACTGTAAGTAATAGCAATATACTATAGATAGACAAATAAAAAAATAATTTAAACAGTTACAAAAAAAAATTAATCTGTTGAGTTGTTGCAAACAGTAATATAATAATATTATTCTATATTATTAATTAAAACAGCTTACAATGTATCACTAGAAATACTTAAAATTAGCAAAAAAAGCTTAAATAACGTCTGCTTTTTCTTTTGGATTAGTAATTATATGTTTTGATCATTTCGACGAGGTGGTATTAAAGATTTTGAACTAGTTTGCAATGAGTTTATTGTTTAATAAACATAATTGTTGTTTATGTAAAGATAAGAAATTTGATTAGTTTTGTTTCTGTCAATTCTATCCTTTTTAGAATGTATTAGATTGTCACAATCTCGAGGAAATTATGTGGGTTGCTAAATAAGTTGAATAAGTTTATGAGAATTGGTAAAAATTGTGGACAGTTTGAAAAAATGTGGTTACAATTAAGTAATCCTTGTTGTTTAACGTAAAAAAATAGCAGTTATATTGTACTGCAATTTTTGTTATTTATTATATTTACTGTGATATTGGTTTCTACAGACTATTACAAGACTTTTATGTTTGGTGTAGTAGTATTGTTATTTGTCACACTATTTTAATATTGTATTCTAATTTTAGTAAAGCAAGAAAATTTATAAAACTAAATTTTAACAAGTATTTTCAATTATTGGTATCTAAAATTACATTGTAACTATTTTCCAATATGTTATAGTTATTAAAGTAATACATAATGTTTGTACTTAAATAAGTGGAAAATTGATTTTGCCAAATGCGTTCATTTATCTAACTTCTTCACGTTGTAATTACTAAGTATGTTTCTTAAAATTGTTATTTATCCTTTGCATTGTAGTTTAACATCATAAAAATTAAAAGTTCAAATTGAGATTAACGCAGGAACAATATTTTCGAAAGCTTTAAGCTGCAAATAAACAAATTGTTAAGTTACAATAACAATGTCTTTCAAATCAATAGTTGTTTTGAAAAAAGATTCAAATATGTTTCTTATTTATTTATTTAAAGGATTGCTACAATAAAACTATAGCGCATAAAATTTATTAAGAAAGTTTTTTTATCTTTTCTTCAGTTTTATTTCCTAATAGGATACAAGTATTTTAGAAAAAAACATTTGTTTTGGCTGTACCATACCAGTCTACCACAACAAAATGGTCAAATATATATAGCAATACCGGTTTTATTGATTTGGCATTTGGTGCATTAAAAATTAAGGTGTAAGAAGCTACATTTTTTAGGATGAGAAGTGATATGTTTCTTAATGCTGGATGAAATGGTAATCAGCAAACAAATAGAATTTGATTAACATAAATTGTGAAACTATATCAATATGGAAATTGGAGACAAATGTAATGAATTGCAACCAGCGACAGAATTATTGGTGTTGTTGATTGTCATTAAAAGCATCTCACTGAATATTTATCATACATAGTCTAGAAAAAGTAGACAGTATTAATGGACCATTAATTTGATTAAATAAAATAGGTATTTCAGTTACGTTGTCTGCCAATCTTGTAATGTTTGCATTTGAGATATAGCATAGATAATGTAATAAATATAAAACCATGATTTCTTTAACCAGCAACAATACACAGAGTTTTTTGTGTATATTAGACGTATATCGTATGCTTAAACTAATCAGAAATTGCCCGGCAACTTTAAAAGATGTTACAGATTCTGATGGAAATATTATATCATAGAGGTACTGTACATAGTAAAATTAAATAATCTACAAAAAAAAATGTTTAATTGCCAGCAAGTTTATAAAATTGCATATAGAGTGGCATAATCAAAAAATTAAAGTAAAATTTATACATAATATGCAATAAAGTTATTATATTCTAACTAGAAATATTTTTAAATTTGTAGAAATTCTATTTAGGCCTTAAATAGACTTTACTTAAATTATGTGCATAAATGTTAAATTTAAATTTACAAAATACATGCAGGATATGTAGCACATCGTTATCAAAATAAATTTAATGTCCTTAAGATTTTATATATAAAATTATATAGTATACAAGGAAACACTAATCTGCCTAATCATTAATTGGTATGTATTTTTGTGTATTTGTACGTAGCGACTCTAAATTCATAATTATTACGGCATAGAAAACTATGCATTTGCTCATTGAAATGCTTTTTTAATGTGCGCGTACCAAATTACTGGTTGTTCAGTTTTGTATGCAGTTTGAACCTTAGAGTTCTGACTTGAGAACAGTACCTGTTTCTTGGTATACGGCAATTTAGAAATATTTATACTTTAAATTCGACCAATGAGAGCTAAGCAGTAAGTTGAATAAATTGTGACGGGACTCCGTTATGTGTCAGGTTATGTTGCAGCTAGCCGAATAATGCGTGTGTGCTTGTAAAGATTAGGTAAGTTAATTTTAGATTTATTTCAACTTTCAGTCATATGTATAATTGGGAATATGTGTATTGAATCTATGTGTGATTGTGTTTATTATATAAAATTTATAGTTCGTTTTGATTAAAAAAATGTACAGACGTTGATATATAAACAAACAAACAAACATATATCTCTTCGCCAAAATAATATTTCGATTAATTCATTAGGTATAGTAACCCAAGAACATACTGGCCGGTATTATAAGCAACTTAATGTACACAAAAGTTATGTTTGCTCTGTTACACTCATGCCTTTTAGTACCCTTCATTCGCGCTTACATTCCATACATTCTATGAGATACGCTGTTCTGGGCTTACTGAAGTTCCGAAAGCGAAGATGTTTTTACATGCCAAAAACATACATGTGCTGTAATATTAAATACTATTCTTAACGGTTTATTTTATATTCTAATGTAATATCTTTACAATCAGACTTTTCGACAATTCATGGGCTTGTCTTAAATGTTAGGGTTAGATTAATATATAACCATTGATAAGACCGATTGGAATGTCCACAACCCCTCAGGTATGTTGTGACGTATTAAGCAATTCCTAAATATCACATTTAAAATTTTAAAAATATATATTTTAAAGTTAGTTGTAGGTTTTGTAGTATTTCTGTTGGATCCATTCGATCCCACAACACATATTTTAATTAAAAAAAACTACAAATAATGCATAGAACATAAAAAAAGAAATTGTAACATGCTTTATTTTTATTATTTAGTAATCCATTATGATGATTAAATAAATTCTTATTTGTAATTGTATTTTTGTTTGAAAAGGCATCACACCCTGTATGGTAGTAACAGCTATATTGTCAAACTACACAAAATAAAAATATTTATATTGCTTTTAAAAATTAAAATTATTTGTAGTTTATAGGAACATTTCTATATGACGCAATAACCATTTTATGCGCGCTCTGTCGATCGATGCATTTGCGATTCGCATTAACAACTAATATGCAATTTTTTTTTTATCAAAATTTCCAATTTTATACACGTAATTGTTTTTTAAATACCAATTAAGAATTTCCTAATAAATGACAATACATTTTTGCAATATCAAAAAAAAAACATGTTAATATCAATTCGTTAATTAGTGTAAGTTTATGTTTCTTTTTTGATATTATCTACATCTAAAATTGACATCATATTATAGCTTTGTAAACTATTTAGATCCTTATGGAAATAAGTAAATATGACTATATCAAATTAAAACTTAGTTGACATATTATATAATACATTATTTAACAAATAGCCATGAACTGTATGCGTGAGAAAAAATAGTAGAAATGTAATTTCAAATGAATTTCATTATTAGAGTTTAGAATTTAATAAGAATCATAATATATATAAAGTGCGTGTGACATCGTTTAAATTGCCCGTTACAACGGAAAGGTCAAGCACGTTACAACTGTCTATTGCTATAATATTTGGACCCTACTAATCCTATTAAAAATAATGGGAACAATTATTTTAATACAAATATGCAAAACCATGTATTTATCTGTTGCAGGATACATAATATTTCAATATCAGTTTAATATAGAATTAATATAAAAAATATTGCGTGAGGTGCTACATACTGTATATTTCAATGCAAAAGCTGCTACAAAAGAATAAAAAGCATGCAATAGAATTAAACAGTTTGTACATTTGTGTCTGATTGCAAAATTAAAATATAAATTGTTAAAATATATAAGACACCATTGTTTGAAATTGGCTATAGAAATATATAATAAATGTAAATTAATGTTATATATGAACTACTTTTTAAATACATATTATCATATAGATATTTATTTTATTTATTTAACTTGGAGAAAATTAAAACGTGATGGTTTTTATCTATTTTTTATCTAGCTTGTTCAAAAGCCTCCTTACAGATTTTGCTAGTTGTATAGAATTTTGGCGTTGGATCATTTAAAAGCGACGCCTGCAAATTTTATTCACGGATGAGGCAACATTCACAAAGAATGGATTAATGAACAGAAAGAACAGCTATTCTTGGGATTTGGAAAATTTACACAAAATTATGGTGTCAAATTAACAACTTAGATTTTTAGTGATGTTGTTTGGTCCATTTGTTTTTGAAAACCAATTAACCGCCTACAACTATCGTGAATTTTAACCAAAATAAAATCAATTATTGGGTTTTCTAAAATTGTTATTATTTAATCAATAATAATTAAATATTTTGAAATTTGAAAACAGTTTACTCTAGAGCATAACTTTATTGAAATTTTTAATTCTATTTGGACTAAAAATTATGTACTGTAGTATTTTAAACTCTAGTATATTAAATTTTAATATTTTCGAATTATTATAAGGTAACATTTATTGTTGCAACAGAAAAAGATAAAAAACGAACGGGCAATAGATAGTTATCTCGACAGTAAATTTTAAACATCCTTGAAACGTTTTGTACAAAACAAAAAAAATTACACAAAAAAATAGTTTACACAAAAAAGTATACTAAACGACTGTACCCATCAAACCCAGATGAAAAATGTTTCATTGCAGTCAAGGGTTAAAGTATATATAGCGCAAGGCATTTCACAACTTACTAACATAAATAACCTTTACAATACAAGATGGCGGAACGAGTAGGTCGATCCCATTCCGAAAGTGAAATAAATATTAGTTTAAGTGAAAATAAAGAGTGTACATCATGTAACAAAGTTATTGAAAGCGATTTCTTTAAGTGCAGTATTTGTGATACTGTATATCATTACATATGTGCAAAAACTGAAGACAAGTTCGGCATATCCGCATGTGCTAAATGCGAGAAGAACGGAATACAAAAGTGTTCTCTGCAAGTCTTAATTGCATTAAAGAAAGAAATAAGTTACTTATATAATCAAGTAAGTTACCAAAACAACATTATAACTAATCAAGAAGAAAAAATTAAATCTTTAATCTATGAACTTAATAAATTAAAACTTAGTAGAGATGCAAACCAAGGCAACAATACTAATAAAATAAATAGAATTAAGAAATCTTTAAATAAAACAAACTATTCTACAACATATGGATCTGAAAACAATCAACCTTGCTATACAAATTCAGATAGTAACAAAATTTCAGACATACAACAAAAAAATGCAGCAAAAGTAAATATAAATATTGAAAAACCATGCACATCAAAGTTGAACGACCCGCACAATATCAATGCCAATGTCAACAAAATAAACACCGAACAGACAGGAGTCGATCAGGAAAATAATGAAAATTAAGAAATTATCAATGTAAATAATAATACAGAAAATAAGATAAACAACCAGTTCAATAATGTTAGTAAAACAAAAACAGATTGGACGGAAGTTACTAGAAAAAATAAACAATACAAAAACTCCTTTAAATTTAGTGGAAAATCTACAAATCAAGATCTTCCTGTAGCAAAAGTGTCATCACGCAAATGGATTTTTGTTTCAAAGCTCCATAAAGATGTCGAATGTGAACAGATAAAAAAGCATCTCTTAAAGGCCGGCAATTTTTCATTTATTGTTGAAAAACTTAAACCTAAATACGAAGAAGCGTCTTATTCGTCTTTTAAAATTGGAATACCCATAGCTGCAGAAAAAACAGTAATCCATGAAAATTTCTGGCCGGAATATATATTTATAAATCGATTCTTTTTTAAGTCTAAAAGTAACATTATTTCAAATTTTCAAGAACGCCGACAAACAAAACTAAAACGGTAGTTTTAAATTCAAATTCAAATACATTACAACTATTACACCAAAATGTACAATGTCTTACAACAGCTTTAAACCAGTTACAAGCATTGATCGAAGAAGTTGGCTGTAATATACTATGTATTTCCGAGCACTGGCTAACACAAGAACAATTGCAAATGATTAAAATACCAAGCTTTAATCTAATATCAAGTTTTTGCCGGAACGAACAAAAAGAACACGGAGGAGTAGCCGTCTACATAGAAGAATCATTTCTCTCAACACCATTTGACGTAAGCGCATTTACAAAATACAAAGAATTTGAGTGCGCGGGTGCCCAGGTCAGTGTAAACGGAGAAACGATTATTATAGTTTGTATATACAAATCACAAAAAGCAGATATATCTATATTTTATGAATTGTTTAAAAAATTATTAACCAAATTACTAAATCTAAATACCAAATTTTTTATAGCTGGTGATTTTAATATAGATATCTTGAAATCTAATAACATTACGCTAGATTTCAAAAATATACTAATTTCATTTAATTTAAAATATCTTATAAGCGAACCTACAAGAATTTATAAAACGGCACAAACATGCATAGACAATATAGTTACAAACGTACATTCCGAAATGTTAACACAAGTGTTACACACTACATTATCAGATCACACTGCGCAACTTCTTAACTACAATTTTCAATTAATTTTCAAATTGCCAGTATACAAAACAAGATTATTTACACATTCGAATATAATTAGATTTATTGAACATATTTCAAACGAATCATTTACTCAGCTGTCTGCAAATTCTAAATACAATACCTTTATGAACACAATTCTAAAACATTTTCATAAAAATTTTCCTATAAAAACTTATTTTAAAAATAGTAGAAACAACAACATTTTTCAAACCGAACTTATAAAACTAAGCAAAGATAAGCTTCTCATTTACAAAACAATATCAAAGTACAATCCCGATTACATAACATTGTATAAAAGTGAACAAAAAACATATAATAATTTATTAATTGCAGAAAAACACAAACATATTGAATTGAAACTACACAATACCAACAACAAATCTAAGGCCTCGTGGAATGTTATCAGAAGTATAGTAGGAAATTCCAAAGCTTATAAGATGCCAGAACGTGATAATAAAACTCAGTTAGCAAATAATTTTAATATATTTTTCAACGAAATTGCAAATAAATTAATATTACTAAATCCTAACGTTAAATGTACCAAAGTAATAATTATTCCTTTTAATGATCATTCAATGTATATGCAATCTACAAATGAACTGGAAATAATTAATATTACATACAGCATTTCAAATGATTCCAGCACAGGGTTGGATGAAATACCAATGCATATAATAAAAAAATGTATCAAACACATAGCTCGCCCTTAAGTGATAGAATAAATACATCCATAGATACCGGTATATTTCCCGATCAACTTAAAATCGCAGTTTTAATACCAATTTATAAAAAGGGCAATCACAATCAACTTGAAAATTACAGACCAATCAGTCTACTAAATTCATTTTCAAAGATATTTGAAAGAGTCATTTATGTAAGACTAGTTGATTTTTTTTATAAATATAATTTAATAGCCTCTACCCAACATGGATTCTTAATAGGCAAGTGTAGAAACAGCACTCTTTAAATACATAGATTGGGTAGTTACAAATATGGAAAACCACAACTTATCTTGCGGAATTTATTTAGACCTGTCAAAAGCTTTTGATACTATTAATCATTCAATACTGCTATCAAAGCTACATCAGTATGGCGTAAGGGGAATTGTATATAAGCTAATTCAATCTTACTTGGAAAATAGGATACACTACACAAGGATAAAACACCCACATGACAATACAACAGCACTCTCTGAACCATTAACATTAAATAAAGAATTCCACAAGGTAGCATTCTAGGTCCATTACTTTTTATTATATTTATTAATGATGTTTTTAATCATTTACCACTAAACTGCAGAGTTTTAAACTATGCAGACGATACCAATCTTTTAATTGAGGACGACACTTTTATGGATGTCATAAATACGGGTAATACCAGTATGCGTTATATAGAATCTTAGTTTCATAAAAACTGTTGCAAAAACAGCATGCGTTCTTTATAAGACAAATCAAGGTCTTGATACTCCACAGTCGATAACACTCAACACCAATAAATACGACTTTACAGATAATGTAAAATTTTTGGGTGTTATCCTAGATGACACGCTCAGTTTTTTGCAACACATTAATTATGTATGCAACAAACTAAGCAGTGATTGCTATAGAATGCGTATACTAATACGCAACACCAACTTCCAGATTGGAAAAATATTCTATTTTGCAAATATTGAGTCGCATCTAAGATAAGGACTCATTGTTTGGGGAGGCTCAGTAAATGTAGGAAAAGTGTTCATAAATAAAAAAAAATCAATAAGAATTTTGTTCAAATTGAAATACAATGGTAGTTGCAGAGGTATCTTTAAACAAGCAAACATAATAACAATTTATGGTCTTTTTATATACGAATGTATAAAGTTTTTGTGGAAACACAGTCATTATTTTGATGATGTTTTTTATTCTACGAGATATAATACTAGAGGTGGCAAGCTATTCAATATACCACATCACAGGTTAAATAAATACAAAACCGGATGTTTTTATTCATGCATAAAAATATATAACCACCTTCCCGTAGCCACAAAAAACATTACCAACTACAACAAAATTAAACAAACAATGTATCTAGTGTACTATGTGAAATTGAACCATACTGCATGGCAGATTACTTTAATTACAATTTTTTGTAGACAAGCTTTAACAAGTTACTTTTATGATATGTATTTTTATATTTTCTTTTTTTGTCGACGTTTTTACATGTACAATTGTATTTTGTGTATGAGTGTAAATGTGAAATAAATTCTTACTTACTTACTTTGTCAAATGATGAAATGATTAAAACAAATTAAGTACTAATCCAAAGGAAAAGCAGATATTTTTGCAAATCAATTTACATCTAATTCTAAATTTTTCTACTGTTGTACTTACAATGCCTGCTAGTGGTAAAATGATGGGTCAAATTCATTTTTGGCAACAAGTTGTTAAAAAATATCTTTTCAAATTAAATAAATACTAGAGTATCAAGTATTGATGAAATTCCACCTATTATTATTAAAACATTTGCAAATGAAATTTTGACTAAAATATTTGGCTTATCATACAAAAAAGAAACATTTCCAAATTGTTGCAAGATTGTAAATGTTCAACCTATATATACAACGGAAGGCAAGTCTGATTCTTCCAATTATAGACCAATTGCATTACTATCCAATCCGTCAAATTTTTTTAAAAGATATATTGAATTTCACATTGTCAAATTCTTAGAACAAAATAACTTTATTTTAGATACTCAAGTAGATTTCAATCAAAGCGTTAGTCAACAGATGATCATCTGACATATGTCAGTCACAAATTGAATTATTCTTTAGACAAACATAGTAAACATTTTGCAGTAGCTTTAGACATTTTCAAAGCATTTAATAGTAAATAATATTCTAATCTTATTAGGAAGCTCTAATGTATAGGTCTTAAACACAAATCTGTAAATAATATTAATAGCATTTTTGAAAAATAGAAAAATTTTAGTTGAAATTTATGGTTTTACCATAAATGCCGGTGGTCTATTAGGTTCTGTTTTTTTTGCTTTACTTTTATGAATTTTATATAACAAATCGTCCTATTTCCCAAAGACTATATCCACAAATATGACGCATCTTGAAATTTTTAGGTTAGAATATATAACATCTTTAAACAAAAAGCTTGAAACAATATCTGAATGGGGTACTTCCAACTTTGTCATTTTTAATATAATAACCCAACTTTATCTTACTAATTTAAAATCAAAATCTGAGGTATCATCAGTAACAAATGTTCATAATTTGTTTTCTAGGTGTTACAATCTCTGTAACAACCATGTTGTTGATATAGCGTTATGTCTGAAAAACTATGATTTTGTAATAGATGTTAACAGTTTTTTACTTCTGTTTAACTTTTGCTTATATATAAAACTTATATATGTCTTTGTATTAAATATTGTTTTTAAATATGAGGAACAGCATCTGAAACTACACTACTTTTTCTAAATTCTATTCAAAAACGAGCCATTAGAATTTTTGCCTATCCAATGTTTACTAAAGATTTGGATACTTTACAGCATCGGGGTAATGTTGCAGATTTTTGCATTTTTATAGATATTTTTACATGTACAAGGCTTGTTAGGTTTTCTCACAAATATTCACGGACAGTTCAGAGATGTTGGACCAAAACTTTTAAGAAAGATTTTATTAGTTTTACTATCAACAGTTGTCAAAGTCCACAGACTAGTCAAATGTAGTCTTTAATGTAATAATTACAGGAGTTCACTTGTTATAATTCAAAAGTATTTTTATGTTGTTGTGACATATTAAGTAATTCCTAAATAAAAAATCATAATAAAAAAATCAAATAAACATTGAACAAGTGGTGGTAGAAAAGTACCACTGTGTTAACCGCTAATTAAGTCGAAAACGTAATGACTAGAATTGTTTGATATTCTAATGTTTTAAAAGTTTTGACGTACATATATTAACCGATTGTGAATATATTTTACAACATTTTAGTTCTTTCAACAATATGGTCATCATCATCAACTGAATTACACTTTGAAAATTGAGATGATTTAAAAAAAATGTTTAAAATCATGTTCTTATCTATCACATTCTCGTAACAAATTTAAAAGAAAATCTGAATTTTGTGCATAAATTAATTAATGGCTCGGATGATGCGTTAACATTTTACAGAACATTTCTTATTTTGATTTATTTGTTACATAACTTGTTTACACAAAAATGTAAACACATAAATTTGAATTTGTATTTTGAATTGTTATATTTTTTGTTCTATTTATCATTTGTCACTCACTCATTTACTGCATTTATTCATTCTTTTATTTATTGTGTTGTTGTATTGTATTGTATTGTATTGTATTGTATTGTATTGTATTGTATTGTAATGTATTGTATTGCATTGCATTGCATTGCATTGCATTGCATTGCATTGCATTGCATTGCATTGCATTGCATTGCATTGCATTGCATTGCATTGCATTGCATTGCATTGCATTGCATTGCATTGCATTGCATTGCATTGCATTGCATTGCATTGCATTGCATTGCATTGCATTGCATTGCATTGCATTGCATTGCATTGCATTGCATTGCATTGCATTGCATTGCATTGCATTGCATTGCATTGCATTGCATTGCATTGCATTGCATTGCATTGCATTGCATTGCATTGCATTGCATTGCATTGCATTGCATTGCATTGCATTGCATTGCATTGCATTGCATTGCATTGCATTGCATTGCATTGCATTGCATTGCATTGCATTGCATTGCATTGCATTGCATTGCATTGCATTGCATTGCATTGCATTGCATTGCATTGTATTGTATTGTACTGTACTGTATTGTATTTTTAAATATTTGTTATGCAATATTTATGTTTATTTTATTTATATATATATATATATATATATATTATGTAGTCAAGCCGTAAATAAATCTATTATTATTATTAATATTATAACAAAATAAGATATTGCACTACCAAAATATTGAAACAACGACATATGAACTGTTGAGTAGAACAAATCAACACCAAAAAACGTTTTTGCAACAATAACAAAAATTAAGTAAATTTTTTAAGTAAATGATAATGAATTTTCCTAGTTTTGTAATTAATTTTTTTTTTAATCTATCTAATACCATTTGATAAGTTGTCAAAAAATATGTCTCATTTTCTTTTATTTCCAATCCAATCAAATTTGTAGTCAAATTTACAACAAATAAAGATAGAATTATTAAGACTTAACCTAATCAGTTTTCTCAACCAGATGTTTTGATATAATATATTAGTCACCAATAGAATTTAATTAAAACAAAAATACTGTGATGTTTGACAAACAAAAACAGTTATAATAATAACAATTTAATAATATAGTTTAGCCTTATATGTGGATAGAAATAGTCAATATACATAAAAATCAAGAGTATTACAAAAACATAAAAAAAATATTTTACTATAGAGTAATTCCACAATAGTTCGGACATCTCTAATTTTGCTCAAATTTCATTTACACTTTATTGCTCCTAGAGATTTGAAATTTTAATTTTTTAAGAATATTTTGTCTTCTTTTAGTTTTTGTTCTGTAAATAAGAAAAAAATAGTCAAAAATCATATTCAAAAAGATGTATCTTATAGAAAATTTTCCGCTGTTGATTTTCCAAAATTTCTAGCAAAAAATAGGAAAAATACCATTTAATTGAAAATTTGATATCTTTGATTCCGCTACACCTGGAGACTTGAAATTTGAAAATGATACTTTCAAAACATAGTACTTGTGATAGCAAACATAAAATAACTGGATTTGTTTGCCCTAGGGTGAAATATAACACATAATTGTTAAAAATGAGTTATTTTAAAAAAAATTTCCTCGGATTTATTAATTTTTTGGTTTTTTTAAAAGACTTAAAAAAAACGGACATAAAAATCGCGTTCTAAGAGAAATTTCTTTTCGATTACACTAATTTAATTTTATGTCCAAAAAGTATGATAAAATTTCAATAAAACGGTATTTTTTCCATTTTCCGCGTGGAATTTTGCAAAACCAAGGGCGGGATCGTGTTCTACGAAAAATTTCTTATAAGATACACTCTCTTGAATATGATTTATGCTTATTTACAGCACAAAAACTGAAAAAAGACAAAATATTCCTAAAAAAATAGAATAGCCGCCATTTACACTGAATTGCACCAGGAGATCTAACACTTTAGAAATTGTCATATTTAAGTACGCCAAACTGGTGTATAAGACTTGAGCAAAATCGAAGATGTCAATGTGGGGTCGTTTGTCCAAACTATCGTGGAATTGCCCTGTAGCTGATTTGCAATTACGTTCTGACTAACTAACGTCAATGCAAGATTCTGTACGTTTCCATTATGTTTTGACAATTTTAAACAAAATTTTCCTTCCGATGCCCTCCCCCCCCCCGTCTCTCTCTCCCCCCCCCCCCTCTCTCTCTCTCTCTCTAATTTTGGTTGATCGCGGACATTTTACAAAAAACGTATTTTTTAAGATTATTATAAGTTTAGTAAAATATTTGCTTTATAAACATTTACTTTACACACTTAATGATCATTTATACTAATTACCATTTTTAACAACTCATCTTATAAGTTTATTATATTTGAATTTGGATTACCGGACAAACTAAACTGCTTCCAATAGCAGTTCCAAATTTATTTCATTTATAATTATTAATTTTTCATGGCTACTACACTGTAAAATGTCAAGACAACTGTTGTGCCTGTCCACTCTGATTTTGAATCAGAAAATGATGCTTTCGCGCGCTAGGGCGGTAGAATACTTTGACGCCCGCCGAGCCTTATTTATCATTTAATATTAAATGCGGCGCCGAGTTAGTGGGTTTTTGTCGCAATAAAATAGAATATGTTCTAATTTCTTAGACAAAGCAAGTAGCGCGCGCATCATTTAATATTAAATGTATTATTAAAATGAGTCTTGTGGCAGACGGCTGTAAGTATTATAAAATAATTAAATTAATTTATTACATGATTTAGTAATAATGTTTTCAAATATTTCCTAAATTTAATAATATTATTACAATACCATTGATTTCTTGTGGAAAGTGATTGTAATACCTATGATACGCCATAAAAATATTTGACAATGTTGATGTTTTACATCAACAAAAAGTAGTTGTAAGCACCACGGACAAGAAAGCGTTTGCAGTTTTTCACTCGCTTCTCTCGTGTGATCAAACACTTAATATATTAATTGTATAAATTGATTAATAATCCTTAATTCAAAATAAGTATTAGGTTAAAATAAAATAAAATTTGTCATAAAACAAACATGTATTTTATTTTATAAAACTACCGGTTTCGACCTTAAGGTCATATTCAAGCTAAAAAGAGTACAATGATAAAATTTTATATATAAAAAAGTAATTAAAACTAAGGAAAAAGACATTAATGAGGACTTGGTTTAAAAGGTTTTTTACAACGGTAACTAGATTAATTAAATTAATAATAAAAATAATGGGTGACAATAAACTGTTAAATAGACTAAACATAATAAAAGAGAACTCCATCAGAGAATTTTTCATACCTTAATATTGTTAATAATTGTTAATGGATAATACAAAAACATTATTGTGGTTATGATATTCTACAAATAATAAATATAAAAATAAAACATACCTGATTGAACATTCTAGAAATGAGGATGGTTAAGTATACGGTGGATTAAAACCAAATGACATGATGGAGATGGTAAACCACTAAAGTAAACACGTGTGTGGAACATGTTATCTAACTTGTTAGTTCTGAAAGAAATTGTATAAAATGTAAATGGCTAAGTGACTAATATCAGAAATAATATCCAAAATTGAATTATAGAATAATTTCTTATCAAAATCCATTTTGATGTTGAATAAATTGGTGTTAAGATCACGACGAAGTTTCAATATTTCAAAATTTTCTTTTTGTAAAACATATAATTCATACTGATAAAATAAAGTTTAAGTTTAATATTCTTATCTGGACAAAAGTTGTGGTCGGTACTCAGCACATGTTGGGCAAAATGGGATTTGTTAAGTTTATTGAGTCTAATGCAAGCATAATGTTCCTTGAAACGTTCAGTAAACTTTCTAGATGTTTGGCCTATACAGATTGAATTGCAGTCATTACAAGACATTGAATAAACTCCACTTCTATTCATAGGGCTGATTAATTCATTGTTATTCTTGATACAATTAATGAATGGTAAAAAATTAAATGAAATTTTTATATTAAATTTTAAAAAAAGTTCTGACAAACCCTATACATAGGTTATTGAAGTGTGCAATAAAAGAATAGATAGGTTAGTATGGTAAACAACTTATGTATAAGCAAAGGAAAAGTAGACAATTTCTGAAAAAATAAAATGGGTTTGAGTTTGCGTGTATTATAGTGTCTGTATTGGTAGATTTATGATAAATAAAAAAAAAATTGCCTGAAGGGCAACTAGTGTGAATTAAAAGGTCAAGGAAAAGTATACCTTCTGATTTTGCTACTTCTTTAGTAAACGTAATGTTTAGATGTAGAGTGTTAATAAATGAGTTAAGTTCTGATAAGTTATCAGTATTACCTTTTAAAATAATCAGAACGTCATCAACAAAACGCTTTCAAAAAAATATCTTGTCGATGAGGTGGAAAGAAGAAAAAGAAAAGATGAGACTCTCAAGATGATCCATAAAGCTCTCTGCCATCAAAGGACTTAAAGGGGAACCTATAGTTAACCCATCTGGTTGGATATAGTAAGAATTGTTAAATGTGAAGAAGTTCTGTGTGAGAGCAATCTCAAGTAAGCCTGAAATAAATTCAGTTTTTAGGTCCGATAAATCTGAGTTGATCAGAACGTTTTTGGTTAAATCTATAGTATATTATGAAGAAACAGAAGTAAAAAGATCAAAAGAAACTATTATGAAATTATTTTTTAAACTTGATGGGTTCCAAAGAACGTGTAAGATCAAGAGAATTTTTGACCCCATATTGGCTAAAGAATTTAGTTGAAATTTTAATAGTAAGGTTAAGCCAATTAGCTATCTTGCAAGTATAGAAACCAGAGAAAGAAACAACTGGTCTCATAGGTAGTGAGGAACTAGTAATACCAAAGGTTGAGGTGTTAATTTTATGTATTTTAGGTAGGGAATAATCTCGAAAGAGTAGGGTTTGAGACAGTTAATCTATATATAGGGACCATCAAATTCCTGTACTTATCAAGATAATTATTAAGATTTTGTTAGAATTGAATAGATGGATCAGTTTGAGTAAAAATTATTCAAAAATCCCACAGATATACGACTGTAATTAGATTTGGATAAAATGACTAAGCAATTGCCTTTGTCAGGTTAAAAAAAAACCAAATCTAGGTTGGATAGTTTGGATAGGAAATCATAAGGTACGGAATGATAGTTCTGTTAACTAATACTTCGAGAAAGGGAAGTGGAACTTATAAAATGTTTGAATTTATTAATTAAATCGGTAATAAAAGGTGCCTTGTCCAATGATAAAAAAATATTTATAGTATGGCCCAATTCAGTTGCAAGATTTTCCATATCTATGTTATGAAAATAGAATGTAGATACTAAAAAGTCATGACTAAATATGGATTTAAAATTGCAGTAGACTCAATAAACCTAACAAATCCCATTTTGCCCAACATGTGTGAGTACGGATCACAACTTTTTTTCAGATAGAAATATTAAACTTCTACATATAATCAATAGGAATTATATGCTTTTAGAAAAAAAAAAATTAAAATATTGAAACTTAGCCGTGATCCTAACACCAATTTACTTAACATCAAAATGGATTTTGATAAGAAATCATTCTATAATTTAATTTTAGATATTATTTCTGATACTAGTCACTGAGCCACTTACAATTTGTACAACTTCTTTCAGGACTACCAAGTTAGATAACTTGTTTCGCCTGTAAAGAAAATATTTTTTCATTATAATTATTATTTTAATTTTTCTCTGTCCATTATTATTTTTTATGTTTGTCTACCTTTATTTGTTTCCCCATTTATTTGTTTGTAAAAATATTTTAATATATACTTTCCATTCTTATACTGCGTACACATTTGCAACAATCTGCCGTATCGCAACACCGTCGCGTATCATCGTCGCGTACCATCACTCCGCAACACAATTGCGAACCGCAACATCGACGTGTAACATATTCCCGCAACACAATGCCGTTCCATTGCCGTATTGTTGCGCCCTGCCGTACTAACTTGTAAAGAGAGCTGCAACATCGTCGCGCAACGTTCCTTTGATCCGACGGCATAAAACCGACAAGCGATGGGACGCTAGAAAAGTCCCATGTTGCGAGGAAATGTTGCGCGAGGATGTTACGCGACGGTGTTGCGGTACGGCAGATTGTTGCAAGTGTGTACCGACTATTACATGAACGCCCCGCACCTATCATATATTATTTTAATGCAACCATAGTTGCCTACCTTTAAATTTCAACATGTTCCACACACGTGCTTACTTTAGTGGTTCACCATCTCTATCATGGAATTTGGTTTAAATCCACCGTATACTTAACCATCCTCATTTCGAGAATGTTGAATCAGGTATTTTTAAACTATACCATGCCCGATGCACATCATGGTGGATTTTTTATTTATATATTTATTATTTATCCATTAACAATTATTAACAATATTAAGGTATGTAAAATTCTCTAATGGAGTTTTTTTTTATTATGTTTAATCAATTTTACAATTTATTATTACCCATTATTTTTATTATTAATTTAATTAATCTAGTTACCGTTGTAAAAACCCTTTTAAACCAAGTCCCCATTAAAGTCTTTCTCATTAGTTTTAACTACTTTTTTGTATACAAAATGACCTTAAGGTCAAAACCGGTAGTTTTACAAAAAAATACATGTTTGTTTTATGACAAATTTTATTTTTTTTAACCTAATACTTATTTTGGATTAAGGATTATTAATCAATTTATGCAACTACAAATCAATCCAAATCATCGGAGAACAACCTTGATCACTTAATATATTATTAAATCGTTTGAAATACAAAACGACCAATTATATAATATTACAAATTCTACAAAACAATTTATTGTAAGAATAAAATATCTATAACATTCAAGTTAATCAAAATTACTTATGAGATTGTAGGTTGTAATTTCTATTTGTCTTTGCAAAATATTTATTTAAAAAAAAATAAAATAAAAAATAAAACATCAAATGACATAATTAAAAATACTCAAACAACTATTTACTTAAAAAAATTAATTCGTCTTTTCAAGTAATGTTTTTTTTAAATGTATTTCCTTGATGTAATATAAACACATAATTTGCTTTTGACAAAAAAAAAAAAAGTATTTCAACATTTAACAATTTTACAAACATCTACTTTCAAATAAACTTTAAATTTGGCTCTGGTTAGAGTGTTTGGTTTCAAAAGAAACTTATTGAGATATATACATATATTGTATGGACTGTACATATATCAGACACTTTTGTTCCACCAAATAAATAAAATTAAATTCAATGACAACTCAAAAAAGCATAGCCACCAAACTAGGTCAAATATTTATTTCTATCCCAAACACAGACTTGATGTTACTGAAAAAAATACTATATATACCTCAATTAAATTATATAATCAATTACCTGATACTATCAAAAACATCACTAGCTTTAAACCTTTCAAGCGCAAACTACACCAATTTGTGATAAACAGTGAACCATACAGCATGGAAGAGTTCTTTAATATCTGCCAAAACACTATTATGTGATAATCATGATCTATAAAAAAATATTTTGCAGATTAAATTAATGAAAAAACAGACAATTTTCATTACAGAAAGTTTATTTACCGGCCGATTCTAAAGAAAAAAACAAAGAACGCACAAATTGTAAGTAGTGCTATGATACAAAAGGAAAATTGGGCATTACTTGCGATTTGCCGTAATGTTGCATAATTTTACTCCCACGCCACTTGATTAAAAGGTAGGTATTTACTTTATATACTTAATATAACTCAGGATATGATCACTTCTGTATAAACTGTTATGGTTTATTGTTTTAACTTTAAGAAAATCAACATGGGCGGTCGTTGACAAACAAAAATAAGGACAGCCATGACAGTTTTAGTATGTTCATTACAATTTGCCATTTGTAGAGTAATTAAAAAATTAGGAAATTTAATTTATCAGTTTTACAAATTTTGATGTACTGTTAAGAAGGTTTTTATTAAGAGCACTTTTAGCCACCACTCCCGTCTTAAAATTGACAATTTAGCATTAATTACCAATATTATTATTATGTACATATTATTAACTTATTTGTTGACAAACTTTTAATAACCTTACATTAAAATCAATATACCAAATTACTAAAAATTCTCTATATAAGTGAAATAAATTACACACTTTACATGATAAAAATGATACACAAACACAATATTACAATAAATTCACAATTTAAATGAGCAAAAAATCTATATTTTTGATTTTTGATTTTATTTGTAAATTTCAATAATTTTTAAGTATTATGATACAATTCTAATCTTAGCAGAGTTGCCTTTAAACCGAAATATAAAAACTACTTGCGGAAGCACATCTGATTCAGTGCATTTCACTTTTAAATCTTACTTCAACTAAACATGGCTGTTTAGTAACGGTTGCTTTTTAATTTTAATTAAACACATTAAAATTATATATCTTAAAAGTTGTTAATTGTGGCCTTATTTTTTCAAGCCTGCAATTTCTTCCATTTTTTATATATACTTCAAATTTTTTAGAGAGTGAGCCAATAAAAATTTAAAAAATAATAAATAACACTCTACACATACTTGATAAAAAACTGATTGCAGTAACCTATACGATATTTCTCTTATTTATGATATTTTATTATGATAAATAATAATTTAAAATAAATAATAGAGTAAATGCTTTTATTGTATATTGAAAACTGAATAAATAAACAAATTTATAAAAACATTAAAATCAATACGTTGCTTAAACTAAGATATTATTATTTGATATGCCATAATTACAATCTTGGCGACGTTGCTTAAATTTTAGTTTGCAATTATAATTACTGAATTTGCAATGAGTTTATGTTTAAATTAATTCCTAACACTACCATAGAAATGCGTATTGTGAGTTCTCCTGTTAATTTGTAAATAAATTAATATTAACAAGGCAGAGAATTTTTAAATTGCAAAATAATATTTATACAAATTTTCAATCGTTACTAATGCTACTCCAACTCAAATATTTTATGATTGTTTTCTATGTGTCACAATTTGATATGGAATTGATTTGATAGCTATTGACTCTGGTCGTTTGATGAGTTTTTGCTTTGGAAATGGCTTTTTTGCGTACTGATGGTATTTTAATTTTTCACGAACAACCGTCGATAATTTTTATTCAAATTTTTAGAAATACGTTCATTTGTATACCTATATAATTGGATATAATATTTGGGTTTGAGTTTAGAATTAAATGAGAGGAAAATGAATATATTTTCAAAACATAATATATATATATATTTAACTGAAAAAATATTCTGAAATCACATCCCGCTCAATGTGTGACACAGACATCCGTGTTGTGAGATAATATATATACCAAAAACAACCGATAACGATATCCTGATAACCATTTGTTATTGCGTCAATATGATAAAAAATAATTTAATTAATTAATTAATTTAATTTCCATATGCGTATAAATTGTTTTTTATTTTATTTTAGTGTAATACTAAAACGTTGCAATCAAGTTATAAATAAATTTTAGTTGTTTTTCCTTTCAATAACTTACCAAATTTGGCTCATTATTATTTTTTGTAATTAAATAATACATATGGCACTTCGTTTTACATCACCAAGTATATTATACTCCTATTTATATGATATATACAGGATAAAATAAAAGTCAATACCTTAAATATAAAACACAAATTTATTTGATTTCTCCGGGCTTAAAGCGGTTCAAAAGCCAAGTAACTTTCCAATTGATTAAAACATATTCTGTACAGCCTTAATTCTAACTATATAAGTGACATACAAAGGAGACCATATTGAACAACAATATTCAAGTTGAGATGAACTAGTGAGTTACAAAAGGTCAACAACGCTCTAATATCATTTAAATTAGTAGCACGTCGCTTTTAAAACTCAAGCATCTTACAGTAAACTAACAATCACAGATCACCTTAAAGATGCAGCGTTCTCATATAAATTATAGGCAACACATTAGGCAGATAACTCCGTCTATGCTTCACAGATGTCGCGCTTATCAGAACAACCTGGCGATGTCAATTAATATTTATTCTTTTATAAATATCAACTAGATATAATGATGTCGTGACAGTACAACTTTTCTAAAAAAATAAATTGTCGAAGTTAAAACAAATTATATTTGAAATTTGATTTAAATTAGCATTTAGTTATTTATGAAGTGCTTTTAAAGTTGTTCGTACAAACAGAGCATCGTTCGTAGTACAAATAAATAATTTAACAAACAAAATTTACTTACAATTTTGTACGAGTAATAGTAATGTCCTATTTGTCGTTCATCTGATCAGCAGATTTAATGTACATGTTCCATCGCAGCTCCCATTTGCAATCTTTGGCAGCTTCTTGAATACTCGATGATGATTATTATTGAAGCGAATATGGAATATAAAAACAATAACATTAATAACACATAACAATACGTAACAAAAATTAAATTATAATTAATATTTTTACTAATTAAGGTTTATATAGCAAAATATAAAAATATAGTTTCTAGTAAAAATATGATATATTTTGTTTCTCAATTATTTATTAATTTTTTCTGATTTAAAGAAGGATAACTAAATGAAGATAATGATTTGGCAGTATAATCTACACTTATCAAATCCGAAACAACATTAGAATTTACTGAATAATCTAAACTACTTATAACCTAACATCTTATAATATTATAATAAAAATAAACTTACCTAAATAAATGCACCTGTACACAACACCCATCACGATACACACTTACACACACGTTAGCCCATAGATAATTAGCCGGCTAGCTGCAACATAACCTAAAATGGCGGACTAAAACATCAACAAGTCCCGTCCTTGGTTGCTTGGCTCTTATTGGTCAAATTTAAAATACAAATGTGGCGGCAATTTTTAATTTATTGAACGTTGCTCTATGCGCCATCTGTGAAGCTTCAACGACCCTAAATCGGCGGTGCCAGTCGCTGCATATCTTTCACCAGACCCTGCCAACAATACTGTGACCGGTTACTCCTGAGACAAAAGTGGGATGAGATCGTTAAACTACACCAATAGTAAGATAGGTACATTTGCATACAAAATCAATCTTAAAACGCTCCAGTCTAGCATGAACTGCGGAGGCAATAACATCTATTTGTGTACATGCGAAGCCGGCGCTACTCGGGAATAAATATATTTATATGTTGGGAAGGTAATAATATAATTTATATACTTGTATGCTTGAGATCTTTATTATTTTCGACTAGTTTCGACTTATTTAGTCATCTTCAGGTATAAATTTTTGTTTTAATGTAGATGTGTGGTGGTGACACAGATGTCACCACCACACATCTACATTAAAACAAAAATTTATACCTGAAGATGACTAAATAAGTCGAAACTAGTCGAAAATAATAAAGATCTCAAGCATACAAGTATATAAATTATATTATTACCTTCCCAACATAACCTCAATGTATGCATCTCTGAATAACAACAATAAATATATTTATATTGTATAACAGTTTGTGTTTTACGATCGGTTTTCACGCTCAAGTAATTTGCGCATATTGATTAGTGCAAGCCATTGGCGCAAATTTTATTTTTCTTAACGTATCCATTTTTACGCTCAGTCCTTATTTGCACAGTACAGTTGAAATATGTGTTTTTCATGAAATTTTTTTTCACTACAGTTTTTCTATTTGCAGTCTCATCCACAATGCTAATTTTTTTCGACGAGCGTATAGTACGCCTGAGATTTAGCGTGTATTGTTTGGATTTTTATTCCTCATTAACATTATTACAAACAAAACAACAACTCACAAACTAATTATATAAACAAGTTTTGGCACAAATTATAATAGAAAACACGTGCGACGTGCAGATCAGAAGTTGCTGTTTTCTATTACGCTTGCGTTGACTTGAAGTGTTGTTTACACGTTCATGCATTTGCGCAAACCACTACCAAATTATCAAACAAGCTAGATTTTACTCAAGCCAAATTTTCTGGACGAACGATTTTCGTTTTCTCTCTTTCTTTCTTAATGCGCGGAAACACCTACCACCTGTTATTAGCGTTTTGTATTTGCTCTACTAATTACATAATCTATGTGCAAGTTAAGCAACAGTTTATTAGTCCAAAAAGACATCTTATTTACTTTAACAATGATAGTGCTGTTGAGCATCTGTAATGTAGTAGTTTTTTATTCTTGCAAATGACATAACTGACATTTGCTGGAATTAAAACCTATTTAAAATACCAACGGTGTACGCATGTTAGGTCATTTCAACAAAAAATTTACAATTTAATCAAAATTTAATAAACAATTGAAAACTTTAGATTTTTATATATTTCATTACACTGAAAATTTCATTTTCTACACGTTGCAAAACATTTTGAAAAAAAGTTAAATTGCGCGATTTGTGCTTGTAGTTTTATGACACAAAAACCGCGCTTTTGAAACCATCATTTTTTTGTTATTTAATGTCTGTGAAATTAAAGTCAAATTTTCTATCGCATATAAATGAGCTTCATAAATGTGAATAGGTGACTTGGGTGGTACGTAGGACCAGATCAAATATTTTTGAAAATTCCTTTTTGGTAGCAACAATGATGACTAGAGTGCGGATTTGTAATGTAATGTAATGTAATGTAATCTATTTGATCCATTTGATTAAATACATAATATTGAACTTCTCAGGTAATGAAAATATGTGTACTATTTCTTTTCGATTACACTATGCAAATATAAACAAAACAAAAAATACATGTACATATGTCTAAAATATTAATACTTAAAATAGAATAAAATAAATTGTAACAAAATAATAATAATTATAAAAAAATAGAAACATTATTCAAAATTACTACAACAGTAATAACACTGATGTCATTAAAATTTAAAACATAAAATAAAAATCACAAATTACAGTTGTTACAGATGGTTAAAAAGTCATTTAATGAGTATATTACATTTTCACTAAGAAAATTTTTTAGAACAGTTTTAAAGTTACTGAAAGTAGAAAGAGTTTTTATATTCGAAGGCAGATGGTTGAATAGTTTTGGTCCAGCATAGTGTGCATACATTTTGTAGTTTTATATTTTTGTAGATGAACATCTTTCAATGTTCTAGTGCTGTATGAATGGTATGAGCTGTTTGAAACAAGAAAGTTTCTAATTATATATATATATATATATATATATATATATATATATATATATATATTTATATATGATAAAAGTTTGTAGAGATATATACTATACTCAGTTAACAATTTAAATGTTTTAAATGTTTTTTTTGCAAAAAACTCCATAGTTTAAATTAAAAATTAGGCGAATTATCAGTTTTTGGTTTATAAATACTCTTTTACAATCAGCAGACTGATCCTAGGTTGTAATGTTGTAGCTGATTGCAGAGTATGTGTACACGTAATATATATTTATAAGTTTATTCCTATTTACTGAATTTTTTTATGTTAAGTAGCATGTAGTAAGATTTGTTGATAGATAGTCTGTCTATTTCTCGAGACCAGGTAAGATTTTGATCAATAAATGTTTCTAAATACTTTATTCATTTTGTGTCATAAAGCTCTGAGACGCAGGTAATTTTGTATTGCAGCAAAAATACGATGCATTGGGTTTTAGTTTGATTAATAAGTAACTGATTATGTTCACACCATTTAGTAAAGTGACTCTTAGCAAGTTCATTATAATTTGATGCTGCAACAATAATTGCTGTATCATCGGCATAGAGAAAAACAGTATTATTTGGTGGTAAGAAATTTGGGAGGTTATTTATATACAACGAAAAAATTAGAGGTGCAAATATGCATCCTTAAAGTATTCCTATGTTTATTTTAAATGTATCTGAAAAAATGTTTTATTTTTTAACGTTTTTTCTATGTGATAAGAAAGAATTTAAACAATGGTTTGTAGGTCTACAAATGCCCATAACCTCAACTTTTTTTAAATAAAATTTCAATATTGAGGCAATCAAACGCCTTTGTTAAGTCAATAAATATTCCAGCAACTACAATTTTATTATCAAGGTGATCTACTACGGTTTGCTGTTTCAACTAATCTGCTTTTTCTAAACAGATGTTGTTGAAGAGTAAGAATACTAAAGATGTCTAGATGTCTAAAAAGTGGATTAGTTTAGAGTAAACACATTTTTCAATTACTTTGAAGAAAAGGCTTGTTATTAAAATTGGACTATAATTTGATATATGAGTTTTGTCATCTTTTTTAAATATTGGATCTACAGTAGCGCATTTTTATTTATTGGGAAAAATTCAATCTTTAACGGATATATTTATAAATTCTGACAAGTTGGCTAAAGTGTATTTACAATGCATTATTAGTTTTGCTAATATGTAATTGTTATCAGATTTAATTTTTAAACTTTCTATGGTTTTAGTAACATCAAAGGATAATATTGGTGTCCAAAAAAAAAAGGTTTATTTATTTAATGAAGGCTTTAAGGTGCACTTAGCTACATTATTATTTTAATATATGTTTTAAATTTTATTAGAGATATGTGTTAATAAATATTTTTCAAAAGCATTAGCAACAGTATTTTTGTCTTCTAAAACGTTATTGTCTGTATTCAGTTTAATTTTGTTGTTAACTGATTTGTTCTTGCCAATTTCGTCGTTAATTATTGACCATGCACTTTTAATTTTATTGGATGATTGGAGTATTTGATTTTAGTTAAAAAAAAGTTTTCGATCATTTATCATTCTTTTGTACTCTTTGTACGTTTTGGAGTATTTATCAGACAGTTCTTAAGAACCAGTTATCTTTTTCAAGTAGTTTAATTCTTTTAGAGAATTAGATTTAGATATAATCTCGTTAGTCATCTATGGTTTACTTTTATTTCTATTGATATTAATACTTTTGACTGGAAAATAACCTTCAAATATAGATATAAAATTTATGCTTATTTGTTAATATTAATTGCAAAACAAAATCCTTTTGGATATATACGTTTCATACAAAATGCAACAGTTAGACACTACTCCTATTTTGTTTATTTTGCTTTATTTTGATATACGTGCTTTAAATGCTTAGTTGCTGCTTTTTTGGATTTTTTTTGTCCTTTTTTGGCTTTTTTTTTTACTATTTTTGGTTTTTTGTAGTTTTTTCTAATTTTTTTAATATTATTTAATTATCTATCTCTGTCTTATACATTATGTTTTGCACTATGTTTTGTTTTTAATGTTTGTGTAAAAAGAACATAATTTTATTACATTTGGATTAATGCCCTCATTCAGTAACTTTCAAAACATTATTTTAAGCCGACGTAGTCTTCAAAAGCTTAATCGAAATTTTTATTAAAGATTTAGTAGAGTATAAATTGCCATTAAATTATTTTAAATTTGCATCCATTACCTCAGTAGATGTTGAAAGAACCAACAACAAAACTTTATAGTTAAGTATGGAAAAATATATTATAGTTAACTACTTCAGCAACTTGATTAAATATTTTTTAGTGGTTACTTAATATATAATATAACGTTTAGTTTTTTTATTTTTAAAACTTGCAATGTCGTTTAATTTATAATATGACTTATCAAACCAACTTTTTTCCTGCTTTTTTGGCATTTTTGCAGCTTTTTTAACATTTTTAATGTATAATAATAATTTTGTTATAAGCGCTTATTTTAGAAAAATAAATGCCTTTTTATCCGCACTCTACTAAGTTATTACAATATTATTTTTAGATATGAGCAATAATTTGAATTGTTAAAATAATACAATATTTTCTTGTAACATTATAATATATGTAAGAGTCATTGACACTCCAATCTCAAGATGTTTACATCCGTGCCAAGTTGGAATCAGGTCAGTCGATACCAAAATTTATGACAAATCCCAATTAAGCAAGTAGTTTTATCGTTTTATGTTTTATGTTTTGTTGTTTTTTTTTTTTATTAATATTAATTAATTTACCATCTAGTAGTTTTTAAATCATTATTTATTATTTCATAATAATATAACAATCATAAAAAAATTAAAATTAATTAAATTTCAACCTAGCAAATTACAATTGACTCTTCTATAAAAAAGTTCTTTACCTATAGACTAGATTATAATATAACAAGTAAGATATAAATCAAATTAGTTCAAATTGAAGCTATTATTGATCGGAGAAGTTTGAGTCCAAAATTTGTGTAGACACAGTTGGAGTGACAATAAATTAAATTTGATAAATTGTATTGAAATTTGAGTATCAATGTAAATTTTGTACATACATTGATTGTTTAAAAATATGTTCAATAAATTATCATTTTTATTATATAAATAATGTTTGTCTTCCTAATTATAATGAAGAAATAGCAATACATTATGAACAAATCAATTTTTATCTGTCTAATTATTAAAATAAAATTTGTATGTTGTGTTTCTAATCTACAAATAATGAATAGCATGTATATTGGTTTTAGCAATAAAGCGATGGGCGTGCGTATTCCTAGTTATCAGATATCTCTGACGACGTGTATAATGTTGCACGTAGATGGGGGGTCTCCGTTACCAGAGACCCCCTGCAGCCGTACTCGAAACTTAGCAATACATTTTACATTTAACCCCTGTAGGGACTTTCCTTTATCTGTGCTACGTTATTTGGGACAATTTCCTAAAGTATTGGGTTTGTTTAGTTTGGTAGAGAATTGGGTATTAGGTGTAAAATCTTTATAAAAGTTCATAGCTATATTGATATCTTATATATATGCTACGTTTATTTAAAAACATGAATATATTGATATTGATAATGAAAATTTATTCATTTTCATTCATTTGACAATCATAATAAATTAAACTAAATACATGTATTTTTATATACGTTCAAGAATGCGTTTTTTTCGTAATTGAAAAAACGCTGTATTGTGTACATTTAACGATGAATCCATTATGTAAAACTGAGTTTTCTTCGCCGTGTTTTGTGACTCGGTATAAATTGATGACAAATTGATTTTAGTTTGAGCACTAAATTGATTTTCTACGTCTCCTTCGTTGGTCTGCTTTGCAGATATTCAGTGAAGCGTTTAAAATTTTCTTGTTTACGATATTTATTTTTCGAATAATTTGCGCAAAATATACATAAATTTTCCATGGAAAAGAGAATTGAATTCTGCATTCAAGTTTTATTATTTTTCAATTTAAGTGTGCGAATATAACGTACCGTCTGTTAATATAAATAAGTGAACAATACAATCTCATTTAAAAATATGTTGTTATTAACATGTTTTATAGTTTTATCAATTAAGTAAATAAAATCATTTGTTAATTAAACATTTACGTCGAATTTACTGAAAGGTTATTCAACTATTGCTGCATGCTTTATTGAGAAGGAAGTAAGTGGAGTGCAATAATCCATGAATACAACAATATTTCACGAAGTAATTGAATGTTACGATGTAGAGTATATAAGTCTAGATGTGAATCTGAAAGAATTATTAATGCATTTCACGTGATAGCAGACTTAATTAGTTCTTTATGGCCAGTATGGCCCCTTTTATTTATGCATCTCGATCCGCCTTCCCGATTCTCTTCACCAAACTAAATTACACTGAATGAAATAGCGTGGCCTAACTAGCTAAGTGTTTTGATTTTAAAAAGATGTACGCTGTTAGCATGTTTTACCTCTTATTAATATATATTTAAGGGCCTCCATGCAACGATATGCGAAATTTACATTTGTTTGCTTTTAAACATTAATTTTGTTGTTGACTTTGACTGCTCGTAATTATCTTGTTGTGTATTTATCGTTGACCTGTTTACATAATTAAATTAATATAATTACTAACAAAATAATTATATTCGGTAGTACTTACTAAAAGCATTCGCCGCTTTATACATATTGCTCCTGTCAACTGAAGACAAATAAAACTGGGAATATATATTTGCCTCACACTCTGAATTCGTTTAATGTTGCTAGTTTGTTTAAAGATGTTTTAATTTTTTTTAATGTTGAATGTTACATTTATGCATATGCACCGTCTTTTATAATGCCTCTCACGTACGCAGGTCTACCAACTTTACACATTGGCAGAACGCCTTGTGCAGGTGCTCTCCACAAACGTGCTAACTTGCAAGAATGATTCTGCGTAACTCTGCTTTAATGTTTGTCGAACGTGCAACTTTAAATCCTAGTTATATTCAAGTTTCTACCATCTTATGCATGACAAATGATAATTTTATCGTATCTTACTTACTTTATATGTCATTTACAGCAAATTTGTTATATTATATTATAACACTATAGCGGCGTACTCGTACATCAGCCACAAATGCATTCATATCCTATTTATTCATCCTTATAAAGTTGCTTGCTTATACACTTCGTTTAAGTATTCGTGTGGATCTTAAGAAATCTATTATCCCAGCTTTGCAGTAGGTATGTTATAGAGAGAAGTTTTGTCATATTCTCAATAGAAGTTTAGTTTATTATAGCTTATCTGCAATATTAAAAGTTGAGCTGCTTTGTTTATAGCGGGGCTGGTAATGAATTAAAGGAGGCGCGAACTTCCCATTTATGTGGGCAATTATAAGGAAAATTTATATCCGCTACGCCTTTTTTTATTTTGAAAAACTTTTCAAAAGTTCTTCGCTCTACCAGATTAGCAGATGTTTATGAATCTTGAGTTGGTTTTAAGTCTGTGTTTGTGCGAGATTAAAAAAGAATTATGTCTACTGTTTTTACGCTCTTGCCTTTTATTTATGTCAACTCAACGGAATTTATAAGAAAAAATGTACTTGTTATACAGTTGATATTTATGGCCGTGCGGAACTTACAGATTCTTATGCAATTTGTCTTGTCACCATATATAAAGCTACCTTTTTTACATACCACTATAAAAGATTTTATATAAACATATAAATTATAATAAAACAGCATTCTTTTTCAATTTATAATAGATTTGCTGGATATCAATTTTGCTAATAAAAACATTTCCACTTTGCCTATTTAAGCAAAAAATCGATTCAATGGTTCTTGTGGCTATACATAGAAAGCTCATCATGGAGCATTTATATTCTGTTTGCAGACTCGTTGCCATACCAATTAACACTAAATTCCTCTTAATTGTTCGCTAGTGCTGATTTTTGATTAGAAATTGAACCCTTACTTACAACTGTAATTTCATTAAAGTATTTCCATATATCCACATAACTGCACATAAGGGAATACTGTTAAAATAAATCCACTGTAGGTATAAGAAATTATAATGTAAATTTTATTCATATTATATACACCAATTTAAAATTGCAAAGTATACCTATACGACGTATTCTGAAGGCTTAATGTCTATTGTTGGAATTTCTAATGGCAACTCTTAATGTTAGGGGGAATGTAGTCAGTGTATATGAATATTCATTGCTAGTGTAATTAATTTCTTCAGTAGGGTTGAATTGTGTTTGCTATGTACTTGACATGGCGACCTGTAGAATTTGCTAGACTATTTACTCAATGAAATGAATTTTTTATACACTTATTTACAAAACCATTTAGAATTATTTCTTTGTCATCGCTATTTTATAATTACGTATGCACTATTTTTTTATCACATTTAATTTAAAACAATTGTAAAATTACTGTAAACAAATATGCTTATAGTTTAAGTTTTTGGTGATACAGTATATAACATTTTACATTTTTATATTCTTACGATCTATTTTAATTATTCATTTAATTACTTGAGTCTGTATTTAATACTGATGACTATAATTTAATCAGTTTGTTATGCAAATATAAACCAATTCTTTGCATACAATAACAACTGGCTACTTAGTACTCTTAACATTACTGTCGTGATTAATCATTATATAATATAATATTTGCTTTATACATTGGAAATATACAATTAATTATAACAACTCTTGAGAAAGCGTCGACAATTTTCAATTAGGCATAAATTTAAGTTTCAGTTTGTTGGAATGATTACTATGCGCATTTATATTTTGTTCAATATTATTTTATTAATTTATTCTATTTCCAAAACTAACCTTGCATTTTGGTTTTAAATTATAATAGTTTAAAATTTTAAATCAAAATGCAATTTTAAATCGATTTTTAAAAACAAAATTGTTTAAAAATATATGCAAATACATAGTAAAAAGTAAATTAACTATTTGATATTGTGTGACGAAGCGGAATATACAATTATACATCAGTTAGATTTGATTTAGAAGTTCATATAAGAATAATATAAGAAGACAAGACAATGCGAACTTTTCGTTTTATTCTGCCGTTATTCTACACATGAACAAAAATCTGTACTGCGTTTAGAATTTTTGCTGCAATATATAAATCGATAATATGCAAATTTCATGATATTGCTATTCCTCTATCTAGCAAATTTTAATACTAGTTAAAATAAAACTGTTGCAAATAACTATATATTTGTTTTTTTATTAAGTTAAGTCTGTAAATTATCACTTGCTGAAAACATACTATAAAAACCAATTTAAGAAACAGTTCAATGATTTCTTCACTGCCTTAAACTGGGATCTATTATGAATACTTTTGTGTGAAGAACTGTATAATTTCAAAATTCTTGAATTTGCGGCAACAAGAAGTGGAAAATTTACAAAAATAAATAACATAATAATAAAACGCTATAAAATGTGATAAGACTGAGTAATTCTTATAATAGCATTTTGAACTGATATTTGTAAATATGCCTCGCTACGTTCATAAATGCTGTATTATGCTTATTTCATTATTGAAAAATTAATAATAACTAAAATGTTTACTACTATTTGCAAACAAATTTGACAATTTTGAAGAAATAAATAACTAATTTGAAATATGCCTTTTAGCATTGTTGTATGATTAATTAAAAATATTTGCACACCTGTATATTGTAACCAGTTATCATTACTAAAAATCATGTAAACTCCTTCATCTGCTCTCACACTATGTGTGCTTCACAGTTTGAGATAAATCTACAAGTATATTATGTATGAGTAGGACAATGTAATTTTGGTTGAGCTTAGATGTAAGTCGGTGAATCAATAGTCAAAGCAACTGGACAAAACACTAAATGCAAGCTGAACTTCAAGTACCTTTCAGTATTTTTCTTCAATTAAATCAAATCGATGGGTATTTAAAAATAAATATTGATTAAAGCATGCGAACATAGTTGAATGAAAAGCTATTTATATTTGTTAATGTCAATAATAATGTACTGGTAAAAAATAAATCGATTATGAAATTATTTGTAGAAGCAGCAATAAAGCCAAAATTGCCGTTTTTGTTAAAATACTACAAATCAAGGTAGCGGACGGTATGGTCTTAAAAATTAAATTTAAAAAAACACTGACAAATTAATTTAAATGTAAAATAATGCGGCGGCATTTCTACGTTCTAGTTTATTACATTACTAATAGTATAATTTATTATTTTTTATTGAGAATGTAATGATTTTGTTTTACTAACACAATGTGAAAAATATTGTACGATTAAAGATAAATTATATTATAATACGTTTATAAAAAATAGGCATTGTTTTTATTATGAAAAGATAATAAGTAAAACAGGGCAGAAAGACTTTGGTAGATAGCTTCATATGCATACTCATTTTTACATTAGTTTTCAATATGTTTATTTTCTTTAAAAAACTTTGAATGTGTGTATATGAAATAAATTTGTTTACAACTGCTAAGTAAAACAAACATTGTTTTAATATAGTTTACGATTAAAACAATATTTTTGATGACAAATATTTTGAAATCTATTCTTTTGCCTTGAACACCCACTCGTGCTTACATCCAATTACATTAGATATAATAAATAATCCAAACAAATCATTCTCGAATTTCTTAAACAGTTATAAGAGAGTCGAATCGATTTTAATAGGTGCATGACGTGAGGATTAGCAATATATCAAAGACGTGTAATTATTTTTTTTCAACGTTTTTTTATTATGAAACACTATCAAAATAAGTGGTTTATTGATATTTAACTACTATGACTAACATGGTTTTATAAAAATTTTAAATTATATTTTACATATTTTTGCAAACCAATTTGCATCTAATTCTATTCTAAATCTTCTTACTTTTGCCGGCTAGTGATAAAATGATGGATCAACTTCATTTTAGGCCACAAGTTGTTAAAATATATCTTCTTAACGTAAATCCCAGAAAAGCATCATTTTATTATTAAATTAAAAATTGTTATTCTTAAAACATTATTAAATAAATTTGCTTCCGTTCTAACTAAAATACATATTTTCCATATTTATCATAAAAACAAAAATTAAGAAAAAAATATTAATTTTTACATTGTCAAGTTCTTAAAACAAAATAACTTTATTTTAAATACTCAATATGGATTTTGATCAAAACATTTGACAACAGATTTTTTGTCATATGTACTATAAACAAACATTGACAAAGTTTTGCAATAGCTCTAAACATTTTCATTTGATAGGTTATAGGTCTTGATCACAAATCTGTTTTATTTTGAAGTTTTATCAATAACTTTCTTGATAATAGAAAAATTGTAATTAAAATAATTCTTTTAACTCAAACCCTAAAATTATAAATGCTGGTGTACCTCAAGGTCTGCTCTTTTGCCAAACTTATTTTAGATTTATATTAATGATCTTTGGAAATAAAAGCACCTTTCATATATATTTTTTTTTAATTTGACAGTGCGTCTTAAAACGTCTTGGTTAGAAACTGTAGCATCTATACAACAACCTCGAAACAATATTTAAATTGATTCCTTCTAAACTGGTGAGTTTTGACTCTAAAGAACTCTTACTGTCTCAAAACTAAATCATTAGCAATCATTAGTACCAAATATTTAACTTAGCTACAAATCCATATTTAGAAAAACACTAGGATTCCTTAATAGATGTATTTCTTTTCATCAGTTAAATTTTTGCATATATAGAAAACTTATAGTCGTCCTTGTATTGAATATTGTTTTCAAGTATAAGGAGAAGCATCCGAAAGTACACTATCTCTTCTAAATTCTATTTAAAAATGAGTTATTCGGATTATTGCTAATCTGAAATTGACTATTGACTTAGATACTTTACAACACCGGCGCATGCTGGAGATCTATAGATTTTTTTATGAATATTGTTTAAACATAATACATGACGTATTGACATCTAACCAAGTATTTACTCCTTGCTAGGGTTTTTAACAAAAATTCATTGACAGTTCAGAGAGATGTATGGCCAAAACTTTTAAAAAGGTTTTTTCAACCGTACTATTGACACGTGAAACAAACATTTAAATTCAGTATTTTCTGAGACAACTTTTACAGACAGCTTAAATCTAGTCTTTAATGTGATAGTTTCAGCATTTAAAAATATTTTTATTAGGCTCTGACTTGTGACATATTAAGTAATTCCTAAATTTATTACATTTAAAATGTAAAAAAGTTATATGGGAATTCCATTATTTTTTTACCATACTTAAAAACTAAATGTTTTCAAATTGGCCCAAAATTAAATATATACCATCATGGTACCAAAAAAATATGTTTTCTAAATTTTCAGTTTTTTAACATCTTTGAGGTAAATTTTAACATATTTTTTAAAGAAGAAAAAAATGTTCTTCTTTAAAAAAAATTATGTAATTTCTTTTACTTGATTTTTATTTTCAATTTAGCCATCTTTAATTTTTGTAAGCGTGGCCTACGCCGTTTAGAAAATAGTCTAAAATCTCAAAAAATAAAACAGACTCATATTTCAACAAAACTAAGTTTATTTTGGCTTCATATTTTTGTTTTAAGTTTTTTCTGATCAAACGTACAGATTCTGAAATATCACTTCTTAAAGATTAGTGTTTTAGTCAAAAAAAAAATGTGTGCAGAGTTTAAATTAATTGACAGACAAACGCCAGGTGACTTTGTAGATCGTGCCAATAGAAAACAAAAATCATAATTTCAAAATGCTAAGAAACTCTTTGTTTGGCCTCACGACGTCTTCAGAGTTTAAATTTTGTCAATACAAATATTGTTTTAATTGTGTATTTTATGTACCAGTTTGCTTTCATTTTTAGTTTATTGAAAATTCATAATAACACTAATTACAATATTTAAAAATATGTTTGGCAACGTAGTAAAGTTTTAAATAAAATTCAAATTTAACGTAGGCAATGCAATGACATTCATTCAGTTAATATTTCTATTTTATTTTGGTTTTCACTTTGAATAAATATGCAGATATGTATATGGCATATGGCTATTGCAATGGCAATGCAAATGCAGTCAAAGATGAACATCAAAACAGATTTCCTGATCGTTGTCAACCTTCAACAAATGTAATTCGTCGTCTTGATCAAACATTATGGTAGACCGGGCAGTTAATTCCTTTAAATGCAGGTAGGCCACACAAACTGCGTGTCATTGCACTAGAAGAGAATATTTTAGCTACTGTGGCAAATGACCCATGCATAAGCACAAGACAACTTGCACATGCTATAGATCCGAATTTTAGGATTAATTTTTGTAATTGATTCCTTGAAAAAAATCAAGAGATGGTGTGTTAAACTTGCACAACTTTCATTATTACAATTATAATATTTTCGCGCTACATGGGGGTTATGTTGCGCGAAAATATGGACATGAAACTTGCTTCTCGGCAAATGTGTGGATTGGTGTCGTTGGACACCGAATAATTGGACCCAACTATTTTACCTGATCAGCTAAATAGCCAACTATTTGGAATTCGTAAATAATTTGTATAAAAATTTGCAGCAAATATCATACAAAATTTAACTTTTATTCACGAGCGCCTGCACATGCAAGTCGTGCAGTGACGGAATAATTAAATAATAATTTTAACAACAGCTGGGAGTTTTGGACCACAATCATAGCCATCAAGGTTCCAGGACCTAAATTCAATAGATTTTCTTATAAATAGATTTGTAAAAGATTTACTACCCAAAACACCGTTGCGCAAGTATAAAGAATTAATTGCAAAAGTTAATACCGTAAAGTGTTTAGAAGTAAACGGTGGCCAATTTGAATATTTGTAGTTTATAATATAAAATAATATTTGATGTGTGTACTAAGTTGTTTCTCTTATATGTGTATTAAATTACCTACATCATAGGTATGAATTTAGAAACAGAAATATTGTTGCGTTGCCAAGCGTAACAAAACTTTGAGGATCTTGTGAGGCCAAACAAAGAGTTTCTCATCATTTTAAAATTAAAATTTTTATTTTGGCACTATCTACAGTCTAACTGGTGTTTGTCCGCCAATTAATCTACACCCAGTATAGTGGAAGGCTATAAACTTGATCTCTACGTAAATACTTTTTGCTAAAAATTTTAGAAATTATTTTTTATATATACCTAAAGCACCCCTGAAAGTTTGGTTCTTTGAAATAATATTGAGTCCGAGGTACAGTATGTTCAAAATTTCATAAAAAATTGCAATAATACAAAAGAAAAAAAAATTTTTTTTACAAAATCTAATTGCATATGTTAAATTATAAAATATAAGATAACAAATAAATTACGTATAAAAATTGATTTGTTTACTTATTAATTTAATTTAATTACCTTTGACGACACTGACATCTAACAATGAGCTCTCTACCAAAAATTAATTAAAATTGTAATTTTTTTATAATTGTTAACTAATTAATAATTATTTTCTATATATATACATATATATAAATTAATTATTTATTTAGTATTATAATTATAAAATTAATTAATTTTTGTTGTTGTTTTGTTTTTTTTATAAAATATGTATATTTGGAAATGTTGTAGCTCAGACTTAATATTATTCCCATTAACCAATCTTTCAGGGTTATTTTAGGTATAATTAAGAAAATTAAAAATTAAAAAAAAATGTGTATAGAACAAAGTTACAACAAGTCTACTGTATACAAAAATAAGCATTTTGACTCCAAAAATTAAGATTATAAATTCAAGAGCTGAAAATATGAGAAACATGTTCTTTTGGTAGTAAAAATTGTAATCATTGCCAGGTATATTAACAAAAAAAAACGTTGTTTGTGTTGCAGCTCTGAGTCATTATTATTGCCAAGAAACAAATTTTTAGGAATGTTTTTTGCAAAAAATATTTATATAGAAAAAAGTTGCAGCAGCTTAAATGTATACAAAAATGGAAATTTTTGAGCAAAATATTAATCTTTGAGAAGTGATATTTCACGATTTAAATGTTTGATTTGGAAAAATCTTTATTTCAATTTCAAAACAAAAAAAATATAGTAGTTTTAAAATAGATCGAATTTTGTTGAAATTTGACATTGTTACGTTATTTTCAATGCGGGACTATTTTTGAGATTTTCCAAACAGTCTACGCTGACAAAAATTAAAGATGGCTTAATATAAAAAATCAAGTTAAAATACAAGAAATTACAAAAAGTTTATGTAAACAAATTTCTAATGTTCCTACGCTGAGAAGAAAATGTTTTCTGAACGTTAGGATGCTCTCAAAAATTGAGATCATGACTTAAAGAAATGTTTGGAAATGTTTTTTTTTTTTGGTACTGACAATCGCATATTAAATTTTTGGCCAATTTGGAGATACTCAGTTTTTAAGTATGGTCAAAAAGTAATAGAATTATTATTATACGAGGCGCCGCAGCAATGCGGTTGGTATCTTGCGCATGCGTGTTGTTTATCTACATCTGTACATCTGCAAACAACAGACGTCATTACGGAAACATTTTAATGTGTTTACATTTTTTCTGAGTATTTAATGTAACATGTATTCACTGCGTGAAAGCGGCTGAAATTCATCGTGAAATCAGTAGTTTTTGAAAAAAACATTATAAATGATGGAATGGTACGGCAATAAGTTAAAGTTTTTAAAGATAACCGCACAAATATTTATGACAAGGAACGAAATTGGCAACCTTCTGTTATTACAGAAGGTTTTTTTTTTTCGATTGAAAAATGTCCGTGATGCAGTGATTGTCAAATAAGGCAGACTTCTTTGAGAATGATATTAAAAAAAACTTATTGTATGATACAATAAGTGTTTTAATATTGGCCTTTCACGTAAAAATAGAATTGCTTAAAAAAGTATACTTTGCTTATTATATCTACAATAAAAAAAAAGTTGCTTAGAAATCAGAAAAATAGACTGTGAATACAAATCCAATATCTTTAATCGATCAATTTCATTATTTATTTACTACTGTTACCGCAGTTTTGGCTGAACCTCAGCCTTCTTCAGACAATACATGAATTTATTAATAAAAAACAGTACATTTATATATATATATATATATATGTATACATATATATATATATATATATATATATATATATATTAAAAAAACAAATTAAAAGGGCAAACATATTAAAAATACATTAACATATACTAATAAATCCGGTGGGTTTGTTTAGTATAATTAAAAAAGTGATTAAAAAAGATTATGGATTACCAATAATTTAAAAAAAACAAACAAACAATGTAATTATTTATAGATTAATAGTGGGATTTTAACAGGATTTTCCATATTTAAGTTGGCACTTTAAAAGTAGTGAATTGATTTTCTTTTTTTCTGAATTTATAGTCAAGTTTCTAAATTGTTAATTGTATACTCTAGCGATTAAATTGTAAATTATAATTTTATATTTCAATAACTGTTCTGTTTGACATATTTTATAAGTAATTGTAAGACAATTTTAAAGTGTTTGTAATTGTTTTTTAACATGTATAATTTGTTTTTAACAATTTTAAATATGGTACGTGTGTATTTATATTTAATTGACTTAATCAATTATCATTAACATCGCTCTCTTGTAAGTACACTTGTTTAATGTAATATTGCTGTTTTATCAATGTTTTTAATTATTTGACTATTGTTTGTTTTTATTTTTAATGTTAATTTATGTCTTATCTTGTAATTTATTGTAAATTGTAGTGCCCTGAGGAAGAAGGAATAATTTTCCGAAATATTGGCTGTTGATTAAATGATGACATGAAGTGATTATTGATTGTAATTTGGCCGCATACCCGATAGCTCTTTCTTTCTAATATCTAACGGCCGCGAACTTCTTCTATATATATATATATATATATATATATATATGTGTGTAAATGTTGATTTTGAATTACAGTGTATCTATGATTTTTTATGTTTACTAAAACGTTTGAAATTTCTACCTGTTTGACCTATGTTTACACTTTCACAATCAGTACATGTTAGCTTATAGACTCCTGATCCCTTTAGTTTATTATTTGCTTCACTAGCGTTATAGAGAAAATTGCTTAATTTTGTGTTTGATTTAAAGGCTACTTTTAATTTTTGTTTTTTGAGAATATTTCTTATTTTTTTCGAGATTGAGCCAAAATATGTGATGCTTCAAAAGTTAGGATTTTTTTTTCTACTTTTTATTATATCAATCGTTTGAGCTGTGTACCTATTATTTATTGCAATTTGTTTAATTGTTTGAGACTCAAGCTTTTAGTTTTCTTTACTGAGTGGAACCGTCAAGGCTCTATAAACCATAGAATTATATGCGACTACCTTATGAGATATAAGGTAATTGGAGTCCTAAAGAATTGTGGCATCTGTTAACATTGGTTTCCTAAATATATTAAATGATAAATTAAATGAGTTTTTTTACACTATTGGAAAATTTAAAATCAGTTAACCGTTTGAAGTCTTAATTTAAGGCAAAGTCTCTGATTATTTATGTGATAAAATTAAAGCAGCAGATTGCTGTGCATAATAAATATGTCTATACGTTATATGAAATAAATAGTCATTGCGTAAAATACGATCAGGGACACAATGACCAATGGAACGGCCAACAATTTTGCACATACATAATATTTTTTTTTATTTTGTTAAATTTATTTTACTAACGACTTTGAGACCAAATATTTTAACAATACTCAAGTTAAAGGCGTACAAAAGCGTTGTAAAAAATAATTGAGGTTTTAGATTTACAAAACTTTTAAGAATTGCGCTTGACAAAACTCAACAGCTGATCTGCTTTAGCTACATTGATATCAATATGTGAATAAAATTTTAAGCTAAAATCAAATGTGATACATAAATCACGTATAATGTTTTTTTCTTTACTATCTGAAAATAATCAAATATTTCTGACATTGTCATTTAACTTTTGATTTTTTGTTGACAAACTTTGCTAAATATGGCACAATTATTAAAATAATGTTGAAATATTTATCAATTTTTTTTTTCAAAAAACAGTCAGTGTATAATAAGTATCTTGTAGAATACTATTTAAAAATACTGGAAAATTAAAACTAAGTTATAGACGTAATTGATCAAAAATTTACTATTCCGTAAATGTAATGCAAAAAAGTATCAAAAAATTTAGGTTTTGATTAATGAACAATAAATAAGATACTAACTGTGAATAAATATGAAACTTTTAAACCAAGATATGTTCAAACTTTGCAACGGCAGGATTACTGCAATAGTTCTGAACTTTGTTGCGCGGTATAATAAAACCGGCAGACATTTGTTAAAAAAATTATGTTTACGGTTAAAACAACATTTACCACAAATGATGTCTTTGGTGGACAACAGATAATCAAAATTTCCGAATTTACTGCAAAAATCAATACTTGTAAAAAATGAAAGTTAGTGTAGAATTTTGAACACAACAATTAAAGATCTTTATTTTTTTCAACAAGATTTAAATTCAAATAGATGTATAGAATTATCAACAAAATTAGAAAATGAATTTAACAATTTATTATTAGTTTTCAGAAATTCTCCTTGGTTTATGTAAGATAAAGCATCTGCACATGAATCTTGTGCAGTGATAGATCACGTAAATAAAGAAGTTTTACCTAATTCCACTTGACTTTTTAAAATTGAGTCTATTTTAAGATGCTTTTTGAAAATTTATATAATTAGAGATAGTGTAACATAAAATAAATACATTATTAATTTTAAATATGTAATAAATTTAATCTATTGCATTTTTTTAGAAAATGTATTATTTGTGTCATTAATTAGTTTTAGACAAAACAAGCTTAAAAAAATAATTTCGGAAAATCACTAATAAAACAATTTCCCATAAAACAGAACATAGTAGCGTAGTTAGGTAGACATGTTGTATAACTGTATTTTGACTAATAGTTTTTCAACTGAACAAAATCATTTAAATAAAAATAAAAAACGACAAGTGATTTTTTGTAAACACACCTATAGATGCGCTCAAGCACAAATTTTAGCCAATTTATTTTAATCGCACATAAAAAATAACAAATAACCGCATCAGCTTCTAAGACATGACATTATCCGCTTGTAATAATTATTTTTGATAACATTGCGTCATAACTCAGACTCAATGCCGATCTTTGCAATGGCGTTTGGTTTGTTTCGTGTAAACTTTAAATAACCTCAAAAAAGAAACTTAAAAGAGAGTCGCCTTTGCATAAGATGACGCGATCTGGAAATTTTCTGCGTAATAACGTTATAGATTCTGCGGCTGTGTAATTAGTGGCACAGTCTTGTTAAATGCAAAAATCTTTGATGCGTAGTAAAGTACTAGTTGCTACAATTGATGAGATGACAAAATGATGTGGTTTTTTGGCGTTAGTCACAAAACCAGTTTGCTTAAACTTTTGCATAAAATTCTACATTGTGTGCTTGGAAGCTCAATTTTGAACACTCAAATATTCACGTAGAGCACAAAATGCACTTTTTTTTCAATCTCTTATATTCATAAAAGAATCGAACAATGCGTTGTTATGTTGTGTATTTGGCTATGACTAAGATTGTTTATGTTGCTAGGATACAAAACAACGTTTAATGCTTTAAAAATATTTGTGTTATGCTCAACATAAATCAACCTCTATAATAATTGTCTGTTTTTATTCTTATTTCTAGTATTAGAATTTTTATAAGTTAATTATATTATTTTATAAACCGTATATGTACGCCAATTTTATAATAGCCTCCGTTGATATATAAATAAATAAAATAAACGGTACTTTACCGTTTTTGGTATAGTTTCTTTTCTGGTTAAAAAAGAAATACCTTGGTCACCAATTTTGCTGTGAGAGATTTTATGATCACAACTACTTAAGGTCATTGTCTACAGACTATTTACTAATCCATGAATAGAAAAGGAGCTTGCGTACATTTTAACTTGCTTCATTAATTAGCTACATGGTTTATAGACGTTAATTGAATCTATTAATGTTTATGTATTTATTAATAATATGCGCTTTGTCTTTAGATTAATCACTAAAACAACCTAAGCTGCTGTAAGTAATGGTGGTCCTTAATTCTATTGATGTTAAATCATACTAAAGACAATAAAAACATGCAATGTATTAACTAATAACAACATAATATATAATATAATATATAAGCAAAAAGTTATATAACACACAATTTTTTTTTCATATTCCCGTTAAGCTTAACAACATTCTGCTTAAAAAAATCCTTCCATTAATCTTAATTCAAATATCTCATAAAATAGTAATTTGAATATAGCGTTTTCTTGTGTAGGTAATTAATTTATTATTACACTGTTAATTGTTTTTCAGAGATATGTGTTTTTCAAATATGTGTAAACTGTATCGATTATTATACTTTAATATTTGTATATAACAATTTATTAGCGCCGAACCGTAATAACAATAAAATAAATATATTTTTAAATAAAGTATTATATTAGAAGTGGGTGGTAGTAATGGCGTTAAAATTCATCCACCTTGATAGTAGTTACGCGCTTGGCTTTTAGACACGCGAGGAAAGTTAATAAATATTACAATTCACGACATTGAATTTATTACATTATAAAATATTATAATTACCTATATAAGGTTTTATATTATACTTTAACATATAGAATATTAAATAAAATTAGAAATACCTATAATTAAGGAAAGATATTTTTATTATGTATGATTGTAATTGCAGTTAGATTCAAATTATAAATGTTTAATAATGTTAAAACTAAAGAATGAGATTAATGTTTTAAGTACAATAAATACATAGAGTAATTACTATTATTTGGTAAACTTGACTAATGACGTAGTAGAAACATTTGATTAAATATTGATTTATTGTTAATTTCAAGTTAGATGAAATAAATGTCGTCTAATCTAATATTAACAATTAATTGTAATTTAATGTTTTAATTTTAATCATGATATATTGATTTGTAAACATGTGCTTGAAAAATTCTTTGGTTTAATTAAATTGTTTGTCTTTTTTTAAGTAAAGAAGTCATTTAATTTTTATGAAAAGAAAAAGATAAATCAAAATTGCAATCACGTCGTTGCTCTGTGACAGTATAAAGTTAAACCTAAATTTAAACAAATTTTTTTTTGCTTTAATGCCCGTATATAATAAATTATTGAGTTGATTATTTTTATAACTATGTATATAAAAAACACAATGTAAAATATATTTCTTTGACCGAAGATCTGATAACGTTTGCAGAAAGTACACTTGTAAATAATTTAAGCAATTTAAGCGATAGAAAATACCTTAACTTAGTGAAAACAAAATAAAAATTATGAGAAATTAGAAGCTGAGAAATAAATATCAATGCGCATTAGAGTGGCAAAAGAAGCTTTTAGAAAACATAGCAAAACATTGAGTAAAATGCGGTCCTAAAGAGTGGTTCTCTTTACAAATGTAAAATTAATGTTAATAAGGTATGCAATAAGAAAAAAAAAATCCACACAAAAAAAAAATTAATGATAATAATAGTACCAAATAGTACCAATAATGTAGATTTAAATTAAAATTTCTGGCAATCTTAAATTTTAAGATTAAATTAGTGAAACTATTTTGCTATAAATTACTAATTAAGTCTAAGAATTGTTTTATTATCTTACTAATAAACTGACAAAAAAAATTGTAGTTATGTAAAAAAGGTATAACTTTAGTAAGCAGCTGATAATATGCAAAAGCATCACAAATTGTAAACACTAAATTTGTAACAAAAATTCAATAAAAAATAATGTCAATTTTGTTGATAATTTTGTGCATCGTAATAAAGATGTTAGCAATTATTAACTACCAAAATGTAGCAAAAGTGGTGAAAACCACTGAACATCAAATTGCACTACCACTCACCCCACCAAGTGCACTGCAATGAGGAAGGACACAAAGCGTGATTTTTGAAATGTAAAAGGAGACCAACTAAACCAACTAAAGGGATATCCAGCATGAAAATTAAATCCGCCAATAAAAGGTACGCAAAATCGACAGCAAAATCACAACATGATCAAGGATTTAAGTACCAATCACGGTTTATGATCATATCATTGGCTCGTATGTAGACTAAATCAATTTCCCTAACAATACTGACTAACTAAACTTATTGACACAATAGTATCATTTTCAAGTAACCGTATGTTTATAGTAATACTCGACCTTTTTAACCCTGAACAGGCTCCTCACACTACCCCTGTAAGCGGTATACAAATCACCATAACCCAATCCCATAATGTCTAGTTCAAGTGTTTTATATTTGAACATGAACAATTTTTCCCGCAAATCATCAATCATTAATAACTTCATCCTAACTAATCATATTTTGTGTGTCATATTTGTCAAAACCAAATTCCCAAATTCTACAACACTGCAGAATTGGTCAATAATTCGAAATCCTGCCTATATAACCAACAAAAACTACACTCATTTATTTCACTCAGAAAAGATAATCTTACTAGTATCAATAACTCTTTAAATAATTGCATTCATTTTTCAATTCCTTTTCTTTAAGAGAATCTTCACATATTTCTTGTTTACATTTATCCAACCTCCAATATTAAAGATAACATATTTGTAAAAGCTTCCTTATCCTCATACCATTAATGTGAGAAATTTCAATTTAAACTTAAGAAAATCCCGTCTCCTTCAACAATTTTTATTAAACTCTGACTTTACTAAGATGCATAACCTATTACCATTTAGTATGAATAACGACAAAGACACCACTTCTGATATTTTTCTCTGTTTGTCCAGTATTAAACCACTTATTCACTCTGTTAATGTTATCCCCGATCTGTATTCTGCCCATATGGCAATCACATTTAAAATTAATATGCAAATATTACTTTTTTGTAAAGAGTTTATCTATAACTAAACAAATGCAACATATTAGAAATGAACAAAAAACTCTTTTTTTTTACTAAAGCTTATCCAAATATATCACCAAACACCAGTTTGCTATTTTCTAAAACATTGGCATCATCTATTCACCAATATGTTCCTAAAACGTAAAACTCTATTTTTGTCTAGAATCCACACTAAGGCTCATTAAATACAAAATACATTTATATGGCAAATTCAGAAAAACTAATGACAAAATAATAATACAAAAATTTAACGATTTAAATAAAAACATACACGACTTAGTTTCTCAGTACAGACAAGACAAATATATAACGGCATGTAATAAAATTAATAAAAAGAAAAAAAAAACTTGCAAGAAATCAAAAAAATTGTTAAAATATAACCGGACAAATATATATTTAATAACAGATTCGGTTTTTAACATTAATTTTTATATGACGTTGACTTTGCAAATATCTTTCAAAAACATTTTACTGACGCGTTTGCTTTGTCAAACTGTGACAATTTTGAGAAAACTCTTTTAACAAACATGTAAACTTATGGTATGACAGATTTTGCACAACTCCGGAATACAAAACAACAGACAAAAATTTTTATACAAGGTGAACAAAATTTGCGTCAACCATATTCGATATTTTGTTGAAATCAATAATATAAATAAAAGTATAGCGTACTCCAATGAGAATATCAAGTACAAAAAAATAATGAGTTTATCAAGTACAAAAAATTGTTAACGATAACTTGGAACGGCTGTTTTATCTACTAATGTACAAGTGGATTTAATTTGAATACGTCTCGTTATTGACCATCACATAGCGGTCGCAGTTGTTAGAATTGAGTGACGTTTGGCTGTTTGACGTCTTTAATAGATAGTCAATTCCTCTACCACAAACACCGAAATGACTGACAGGCATTTCATGTATAGATAATAATAATTCTTTATTGACGGTAAATATTAAAAAAAAAAAACATTTACATCTACATCATCCTGCACATAAATAATGATGAATAATACAAACAATGTATAATACTTAAAACTAGACAAAGTATATAAAAAATACAAAATAAACACAGAAAATGTATACATATAAAGACAAAATATAAAATATAAAATTATTTAATAACACATTTTAAACAATTTTTAAATGTATATTTAAAATCGCAAAACAGATTAATGTTGTTTATTAGAAAAGCTATTTGCAATTCTACACATTCTGCCAATTGGATTGTTGAAACCATAGTTAGTAGAATGTATAGATTCTCTAAACAATAAAGACTGTCTAGTTTGACGATTATTGTTGGATACCTTAAACGGAAGATACAAGTAACTCTTGGCAATCAATCTCAGACATCATAAGTCCACGTAAAAATGTTAAGTCGGCTCTTTTGCCCCTAAGTTCCAGCAATAGAAGATTATATTGCAATGCAATGTGGTTAAAATTGTAGTTTTCAGAGAAAATGCCCAATTTGTACGACAATAAACAAAAAAAATTGTTTTGAATGCGTTCTATATTGCGTATATGAGTGCTGTAGAATGGGCACCAAACTGACGGAGCATACTCTAAATGGAAGCGTACCAATGCGCAATAAAGTAGTTTGAGTGTGCTTGGAGATAGGTCAGTAAACAAATTCTAACATTTTCATAGCACGGTTACACATATAGTTTATATGCTTAACAAAAGTTAGTTTTGGGTCAAAGATTACGCCCAAATCCTTTATTTGTTTATCATGTTTCAATACTATATTGTCAATAAAATAATCATACAATACTTTACTTAACGTTCTGTTAAAGCTTATAGAAAAACATTTATTTGGATTAAACAACAACTTATTAATAAGACACCATGAATAAACAGAATTCAAGTCATTTTGCAAACTAGTGCAATCATCGACAGATGATATTCTTCGATAAATTTTTAGATCGTCAGTAAATAAAAGAAAAGAGAATGAATTAATAGAATAAGACAGATCGGTAATAAAAAGTAAAAACAAAATTGGTCCACAATAAGATCCCTGAAGAACACCAGATGGAACGATAAAAGGTTGTGATAAAAAGTTATTAATTTTCACACATTGAGTACGATTTTTCAAAAAGCTCGACAACCATGCAATAACAGAGTAATAAAAACCCAAAACCCGAAGCTTTGCAATCAAAATTCTATGAATAACGCAATCGAAAGCTTTCGAAAAATTTGTATAAATAGAATCAACTTGAACTCTTGATTCAAAAGCATTTAAAAGATCATTTTTGTAACAAAAAAGGTTTGTAAGAGACTTGCTGATAACAATTCATTTCAAGCTAAATTGTACATTAAACAGATTCCTGGCCGTAATATCCCCGACCAAAAAATCTTTGAAAACATTCAAATTTTTTTAAGGACAACTTGTTGTATCCATATCACATTCAGCGTGTTCAGGCACTAATACCTGCTGATTTTCCTTCACGTATTGCGTTATGTCAATGGTACAAATATTAGTTCTAATCCTTCAATTCCTGACATATCTTCTTTTTACCAATAAAGCCTGTTTCTCAAGAAATGCAATAAGTAATTTTCAAAAAAAACATGTGTGGACAGATGAAAATTCGCATTAGGTATGTGAAGATCGTTTTCAACATCAGTTCTCCTTGAATGTTTGGGTTGAAATTGTGGGCGACTGTCTAATTGGACAAGTATTTCTACCAGAAAGACTTACCGGCGAGGTGTATCGCAACTTTTTAGAACACATGCTACTTCAGTTTTTGGATGATGTACAATTGGCAACAAGAATTGCAATGTGGTTTATGCACGATGGTACACCAACACGTTTTAATTTAGTTGCTCGTGATTATTTAACAGCAACATACGGAGATTGCTGGATTGGACGAGATGGGCCACACGCGTGGCTTGCTGGATCCCCAAACTTAAACTCCCTAGATTATTTCTTATAAGGCTATCTGAAGTCATTAGTTTACGCTACTCCAGTGGAGAATTTGGACGACTTGCAAAATCCGATAATTGCTGGGTGTAACACAACCCTGGTGTATTTGAAAAAAATCAGCACTCAATGAAGAGAAGATTGAATGCCTGTATCCAGGCTGGAGGTCATTACAAATATTTAATGTATATTCAGCACGTTTACATGTACTTTTTGATAATAAAATGTTGTAACTGTCGCAAATTTTGTTCACCCTCTATCTTTGAAACAAATTGGTTTTTCAGAAATCATTATAGAACAAAATATATTTAAAATAAGCCAAAGAATAACTTCTTTAATTTTTGCCGCATGTTTACCTAACACCCTGTTTATATATTATATAGTATAACTAACAAAACTAAAAAAATTGAAATAGTTAAAATATCTGGATTGTAAAAAATGATAAAGTTCAAAAAGAAAAGTATATCACAATATATTTGTCAAATTAACATTTATCTTATTTTATTATACAATTTATTAGTAAAATCTTAGATTAAAATATATACAATCTCAAAATTATTTCATATAAAACAAAAAAGAAATACTAAAAAACGCAGTTTTATCGTTCTATAGAACTTTCATTGACTAATAAATTTATAGTACAAAAAAAACTACTAGCTGCATTCTATCTCTTAATTTTGTGGCATCGTCTAATATTTTCAATGCATAAGCTCGTGATGGACATTTATGTTTTAATTCATAACCAGACAAGCAAATGCAGCAAGGCTTTCCCAATGTACAGAAATGCCATCTGGTGCAGTGTTATTCACAATCTAGACACTAGCAGCATTACAAGATGCCGGAATTCGTTATTTCGAACGCTACACGAAATCTGATGTAATTTCAAGGCGCATATTGTCTTTCTCGAGTATTTTCCCTTTCCATAATAAATGCTTGTTTTTAAACATTTACGCGTCTTCCTCGACCCTAATATTTTCTAGTATACCCTATAAAAATAAAAACACAATTGATATGCAGAGGGTATCCATTTATATTATTTATGTCAGTTCATATAAATATATATTACCAATATAAAACTCTAGAATATTACATTATTAAATAAAAATATTTTATAAAATTTAATGTTAAATAAATATTTGGTATATAATTTTTACTATTAGCTTTTTATTATTTTATAAGTTATTTAATATAATAAAATATTTTTTTGTAATAAACATGGTTACAATCCAGTACTATCGTAACTAACAAAAGTTAGTGATATTAGTAATAATAAATGTACCAAAAATAAATACAAATTTAGTTGATTAAATGTTACTTGTTTATTTTTTATGCTAAAATAATTCAATGCAAACTTGATTTGAAGAATTATATGTGTTGTGTAGTTTATTGTCGTTATTTAATATGTTAAATAAATATTAATGAGTACAAAATTGTTATTTAAATAAATAACAGTTACATTTTTATTTAAATGTTATAGTTATAAAAACATCAAAAACAAAGCAAAGTAAAGTGTGTGTTTCTATATAATTTTCTTTTAGTAGAGAACATCAGTCATATTTTACGTTAGGGGAGATCCCTTAGGAAGTTTACTAGAATACACATATCCGATTTTTTTGCTGAAATGTGTTCCTCTATAGTTTTGAGCGTACACAATATTTAATGGCCATTAGTCATTCTGACATGACATGTCTTATTAAGATACAAATAAAATATGAGATGCTATAATTGCTAGAAATATGAACTTCCTGTAAAATGCCCGTATGCAGAATACATTTGCGTTTATTGCTCAGTTATAAATATACATTATAATACTATGCAAGTTTACAACAAATACAGCAAAAGCTGCACGTAATCAAAATAGCTTCTTCGTCCAGATCAAAAGAGGGCACAAAAATAACTAGAGAGGAATCTCAACATATAACGCGTGCTAGTTTCTTACTCCAAAGACGCAAGCGGGCCGACCTAAAAATTCAACGGCTACTAAGACAACAAAAACGACAAAGCAGGTAGATTCTATCATTCTTCCCGTGTTCTCGTTCCAACTCAATTAAAAATTCCCAAGCCAGTCTAAAGGTCCAAATAACAACATCATGAGTAATATCACAACATAATCAACAAATAAAATATTGAAAACACCGAAATATATATCAACTTTTTTAGTAATTAATTAAATGTCAAAACAGAAAGTAGATCTTTGTAAGAAACATGAATCAGAATCTGGTAATCGTATTAAACACAAATTATGGTTTTATGCTTAAAACTAACAAAGGAAAAGATAGCAACATAGTTTCTTTAATCCTAAATCGTTTTTAATATGAAGTTAGCCTGTAAGCACACTATTTTGTTTGTACTATGTTTGTAGAAACGAAAGATGTCTGAAGATGAATTGGTGATCAAGCGGATCTTTGCCAAAATTACAGTAATAAATTATAAGTTCTGACAAATCCACTTATCTATTTAAGCATATTTTACAATAAAAAACTTTAATTTTTTAAAGCTTCCCTAAACTAATGTGCAATTACTATTAGTGTCTTCAAGTAATAAAACAATATCAAAATCAAATTTGAAATTATTCTAATTTTCAAGTAATTCCTAGAGCAACCTACTTTAATTATAATCTTAAATAGAATTTTACTTTAGAACAACATTTGCTAGTGTATGGCACATCCTAATCTTATTACTTAGTTTAATTGTATAGGTCTTGATTACAAATCTGTAAGTTGATGGTCTTAAATCTGACACATTATTAAACCATAAAAAATTAAATAGAACAAAAAAGTTCCTAGAAACACGTATTTTTAAACGCTTTCAAGTCCAACTATCAGAATTAGTTATTCATTATCATTACTATAGTTATCAATTTTTAATTAAATTAAAACAAATTATTTTAACAAATATTCAAATTGAATACCGTCGACATTAATACATTTCATTGCATGCTTCTTTAATTTTTAAAATTAATTGGCCTCTTATTATATTAATTGACGTGTCATATACTTTATCTTTTAGAGAAACATAAATATCCAAGAAATTACAATCTGGCGATCTTGAAAGCCATTGATCCTGCAAGACCAAATCCAACGCAGCTGATAATTTTTATTTAACCATTGTCAACATATAACCAAACTATTCCGGAGCACCATTGAGTTGAAACCAGTTTCTATTTTTAAAGTAAAAAGAAACCTTGTTAAATCTTAGAGGCAAAAAGAAAAGACCAGAAATAGTATTATGTATTACACCAAAAATATACACTAAATTTGTTTTGAAAGGAACGTTTTGTGCAAATTTGTATGTAACCAAACATAAAGATTATGGTATTACAGCTCTCGTGAATGTAGTTTTGTCCGTCCAAAAATCTGGATTAGCTTTAGATTAATTTAAAAACCATTTACAAACATTTTTTTTTTTTCGAATTTTGAAAATGCAAATCTTGAATAGGTTGCAAATGATAAGCTGTTTTTTAAAAGGTGAGCCTACGATTTAAATCAAATAAACAAAGAATGCGGTTATTATTTATCTTTTGAATTGGATTTTTATTTCTGTTTTTTTCAGTATTCCAATTCAAACCTCGGTGCACCTTAATAAATATTTAGGGATTTTGGAGCTGCGAGATTTCTTACTCTTCAATAGTACACTATTTTGGCATAGTACAATACACCTGTCAAACTATGTAACAAACTGTTTAAATTAACATAAATATCCAAGAAATTACAATCTGGCGATCTTGAAAGCCATTGATCCTGCAAGACCAAATCCAACGCAGCTGATAATTTTTATTTAACCATTGTCAACATATAACCAAACTATTCCGGAGCACCATTGAGTTGAAACCAGTTTCTATTTTTAAAGTAAAAAGAAACCTTGTTAAATCTTAGAGGCAAAAAGAAAAGACCAGAAATAGTATTATGTATTACACCAAAAATATACACTAAATTTGTTTTGAAAGGAACGTTTTGTGCAAATTTGTATGTAACCAAACATAAAGATTATGGTATTACAGCTCTTGTGAATGTAGTTTTGTCCGTCCAAAAATCTGGATTAGCTTTAGATTAATTTAAAAACCATTTACAAACATTTTTTTTTTTCGAATTTTGAAAATGCAAATCTTGAATAGGTTGCAAATGATAAGCTGTTTTTTAAAAGGTGAGCCTACGATTTAAATCAAATAAACAAAGAATGCGGTTATTATTTATCTTTTGAATTGGATTTTTATTTCTGTTTTTTTCAGTATTCCAATTCAAACCTCGGTGCACCTTAATAAATATTTAGGGATTTTGGAGCTGCGAGATTTCTTACTCTTCAATAGTACACTATTTTGGCATAGTACAATACACCTGTCAAACTATGTAACAAACTGTTTAAATTAACAGTTAAATGAAAAAAAGCATCTTTGTTAAGAAGCATTTAAAAATACTAGTTTATAGGATTTTTTTATATATGTATTTTAAACTTGTTCTTAAATATTTTTTGTGGAATTATTATTTTAAATTTATAAAGCATCAGAATATAATCTTTATGAAAAAAAAATAACCTATGCCAAATTTCAGCTTTCACGAATCAAAAGAACATGTGTCACACTGCCATTGAAGTTTTAAAAGTAAACCTTTTACCTTACTTAAAAAAACATTATTAAAATGCTACAAATTTGACAAAAATTTAAAAAAAAAAACGCACAATAAGTTATTTAAATGTTTTCTAAAAGAAAAATATAGACCAAAGCGTCAAACTTTTATAATTTTTGTTTAAGAGTCTAGGTTTATGTTCAAAATTTAAATTATAAAAAAAGGTTAATAAATAAAGATCACTTTCTATACGCCAAGAAACTTTGTAGACCGTGTCGAAAGAAAACAAAAATCTTAATTTCAAAATGCTGAAAAACTTTTCGTTTGGCCTCACTCGAGGTTCTCAAAGTTTCAGTTTTGTCAATACAAATATTGTTTTAATTGCGTATTTTATGTACCAAATTCCTTTCTTTTTTAGTATAATAAAAGTTACGAGGTTTATTAAAAATTAATAATAAAAAAATATTGAAAAATGTGCAAAATACTTTCAAAAAATAAATAATTTAAATTAAAAATACGCTTAAATACGTAGCAAATTTTTTAATAAAATTCAAATTATAACCTAGGCTATGCAATGATTGTCAGTTGATATTTCTATTTTATTATGACTTTTACTTTGAATGAATATGCAAATTACGCCAGTGGTGCTTTAGAATGTCATGAATTCGATACCGTATAGTGTTTAGAAGTAAACGGTGGCTAATATGAACATTTGATTGTTTCAGTGAGCTATTTCCGAGTAATAAGCAATCAAATCTTGATAAAATCGAGGTTCCTGAGTTTATTTTTATTATTTGATAGTTTGTAACTTCTAAAGATTGCATTTTTAGAAAAAAATTATAAAAATCTTTTTTCTTCAAAATTATTCAAAGAATGTTTTCATAGCCAATTTTTTTTTCCTTGAGTTTTGAAAATTTTTTTCGTTTATTTATTGCAAAACAATTAAAAAAATTAATTTGAACTTTTTAAAGCAATGTTAATTTTAGACCAGATTAAAAAACATCAGGATACTTAATTACTTCAATTGTTTTATGTTCTTTTATTAAAATGTTATATCGGTTTGACAATTGTGTGTTAATTATGATTCCGAATGCTAAACGTAATGCAAAAGTTGTAGTCTTTATACAGAATGAACAAAGTCAAATTTATGTGTTCATATTTTCAATGTAAGTGCTGTTCAAAAAAAGGAGAATGTTTTTCAAAATGATATTTTGAGTTAATTAGTGGTATGAATCGTCACATGCAAACATAATACAAAGTATTAAAAAGAAACTTTTAAATAATTTTTTTTTAATTTGTGTTAATCTCAATTTCAAGAAATTGATATGTTAATTTATCTTATATAATCTTTGATTACTTATAAGTACCATATTATAATTAGAGAACGGACAAAAAAACATTATTTTTTCTAAAACAAGCGCTTAAAGCGCTTTAAAAAGGTGTTTATTTAAACTTTTCAAAAAAGTAATACCTATACTAAGAAAATAATACGTTGTATGAATATTAAATATTACAAAAGTAAAAAGTAAAAAAATATATAATATTATATTACATAATATATTAATAAATATTTTATTCTAATCCGAAGTAGCTGAAGCAATTAACAATAATATATCATTTATAAAAATTTGTCTTCTACTACGTCGGGCTAAATCAATATTTCAAAAACTACTCTAAATGCGTTAATTTAAATGTAATGCAAACATGTTCTTTTCACATAAACATCAAAAATAAACTATGGTGCAAAATATAATGGATAAAATAATAAGATAAATAAAATAAAATAATTAAATCATTAAACGTCAAAAATGCAGTAATAAAGCATTTAAAACACGTATGTCAAAATAAAAGTAGTGCGTATATTTCCAAAAATATTTTGTTCTGCTTTTAATATTAACATATAAGTAAATGTCATAAATTCGCACTCTAATTATAATAAATGCGTATTGTTTCTTTAAAACTGTTTCAAATTGTTGTTACTGTTAAAAATTTATAGTGCCCCTTTTTTTACACTAGAGTGTATATTGAATAAATCACTAACTATTTCATGTAAACTAAAAAACTTATTTACTAACTTTTTTTATAATTGTATAAACTTTACTACTTGATAGATAAAATATAATATATTAAAATAAAAGTGCAATGTTTAAATAACTTTTTTATTTATTTCTTTTAGTCTAATAATTATGAGTATATAAACTATGGAACTCTTTCAAAGACAATTATTATTGTTTGTACACTCAATAAGTAGCAAACATGTATTAATGTTTAAATAATCAAATAGCATGTGAAATAATAAAATTAAATATTATAATTTTAGTTTAACAGTTTTCTATAACTAATTAATTAACATATGGCTGATTTAGTAAGATTATCAATTTTGTGAATAAAATTAATTAATTTATCCAGGATATTACACGTAAATTCAAAAACTACATTATATTCTGTTCATAAACACAGTTGTTTATTTATGTCATCGAATTACAGTACCCATTGTCTTCAGTTTAACGTTTTTGTCTACTTTCTTATGTAAGATATATGGAACAATTCAAAATGAGCTGTGTGCTATGTGAATTATAAGCAATGTCTTAGACAATTTGTACTGGAAAGAGGTGGTGGCACATCCTGTATGTCTGGTGAGTCTACTCAGTCTTACCAACCCTTACATTATAAATTACGCAAGTTGTGGAATCTGAAACCTCTCTTGCAATGTCATATACTAACTTTATAGCTGAGCATTAATCTTATTTACGATTTATGAAATTTATCTCATTCGTTTTTAAAATGAATAAGTGCTTGTCTGTCCGGGATAAAACAAATATGTAAATAAAACATTGAAATAAAGTTTATTTAATTTAGTGATAAACCAATATTAAACAATACGTCTATGAACATAATACGGTTAAATATATTGATAATCTTATTAACGACATTAAATGAAAATTATTTACTGTTTAATGTAATTAAATGTTTTTATAGTACTTCTTGGATTGTGATATGAACTGCAAAGCGAGGAAATATTTCTGCATAAAAGAATGTTATCATTACCTCCAACACATTTACGTTCCGAGTAAACTACTACAGGGCATGCAAAAAATAAATTTAAACGTTTGTTGGAAAATTTATACATGTAATCAGAATTATTTAGTGATTTATTCACTCTAATCATCTAAATAAATCAACTCAAATATTATAATTTGTCTACGTCACACATACAACATACAGGGTGTCTTATTATTTAAAAATCATTGCTTTTAATTGGTTCAAAGATAACAATTTAATTATAAAAAATAAGACGTGGTTTACTTAAAAATAATGTTTTACTTGTGTCTTACAATTATAATAAACCTTTTTTTCTATAAACAAATATACAGATTAAAATCATTTTTAATAATGTTTAAAAAACACAGACAATTTGTTATTTTTGCACAGTTTATAATTTCAAATAAATCAATACAAGTAGAAACAGAATAGTGTTCTGCTTAATTTAATATACTGCTATATATAATAATAATATTTATTTGTATTCCATATACACACGTCAAAATTAGGAATAATAAAAGGTAATATTACAAATACATAGATTATTTAACTATTTCAAAAATATGCTGAAATAAATCTGCAAACGTATAGAAGGCATTACTTTGCAGCATATTTTTAATAAATGTCTTAAATTTATTAAGTTTGAGAGTTTCTGTATGTGGAGGTATAGTATGCCCATAGATATAGAGTCTTTACGACATGGGCTTAATTTATCTCAACGGATTATTTCATTAGCAACTAATTATGATTGTAATATATACCACCACAACAGGTAATTTTTAACGATAAAAATATTGTATGTTTATATAATATTTTTACCCTTGAACATCGAGGTGTTATAAGCTATTTATGGTATATAATACAAACATAATTGTCTCCCCAAAGCAATTAGTAATAAAGTAATCCGCTGATATAATTTAATTCCATGTCGTAAAGACACAATATCTATGGGCATACTATAGTTTGTTGTAAAATTTGATTGCATAATAATTGAATCCATCTCTACTTTTAACTAAACGTTTAAAGTAAAACTTTACCTTTTGCCTTGTGCATAATCATGCAAAAAACTCTGTGTGGGACATTGGTTAATATTGTTCTTGATATAAAAAAGACTGTCGTAAACAAGGTACCGTTAAAATTCCCAACGCAATAAAACTGAATTTGCAAGCATCTTTATACCCTAGACCACTTATAATTCTGTATCTTAAATAGATTTGCTAAAGTAAGCATGACCCCAGTTTTGTATACAGTATTTAAAGACATTTGGCATAATAAATTGTAAGCAATAGTTTTTGTGAAGTAATACTTTTCAACTCTCTCAATATATAGATATACTTAGAAATTTGATAGCTTACAAAGATATGAGCTATCTAGTCTATATAGTAAGTCAATAATCTAGCATTATTCCTAAAAACTTAACTACTTCAGTGTTGGTGTTTATTTGTCTTAGTGAGAAAATTAGATGCTCACTCAGTCTTACTGTCGTTAAGATTTCAATTGTTTGATATAAACCAATCATTTACAATTGACTGTGTATCACACACACATGTACTTTTAATTTAACTATATTTTTATTTGATCTTACAATAGTTGTATCATCTGCAAATAGAGTAAAGTGGGCTTGAGTTTTACAATATGGAAAATCATTAATATAGATTAAGAATAAAATAAAATAACAGAACCTTGTGGAAACACTCATGTTCACATTTTGCGTTTCTGAATTTATAGAGTTTTTACTGTTACATATTGCAAACGGTCACTCAAATATGATGACACAACATCAATACTAGGATTACTAAAGTTGTTATGTTTTAGTTTTCTTAAAGTAATTATGCTTTCTGACATATTATTAGTACATAACATATTTACACAATAAAATCTTTATTATCTTCTGAGAAGAACATCGACATTCATGCTAGCAAATTTTTATATGTTCCGCGTAAGTTCCAGTTAAAAAAAAAAATAATTAAATATGATTTTTGCTTGGTTAAGTGTACGAGCATCTTAATGTTCATACGGCACAAATTTGTGTATATATTTGTTGTTTTACAATTATTGTTAATATTTTTTCTTTTATTAAAGAATTAGGAATAAAACTTTATTAAGAAACACTTAACACTTATTATTAAATAATAATTATTTCATATTAACAAAAAAACAAAACAATATTTTTTTCTATTAACAATTTATTGTTCAGTCGACAATTGTTTTAATTTTTAAAACGGTGTTGCATCACTTTTTGTATTTATAGCTGCTCGTCTTCTGGCTGGCCCATACTTCTATCAATTTTGTTTTCAAATCATCTACACTTTGTAGAAGATTTTACCAAGACAAAACTTTTATTTTATGATCCATCTATTAATTCCAATTTAACATCGCCCCAGAAGTCTTACGACTTGTTTGAAGGGGGTTGATGGGACCAACTAGACTTCCAAATCACCCCGGTGGATAAAGAGCAAAGTTATTATTTTAGCACATATTTGGGGATGGAACCCGAGACTGTTAGCATGCTACACTAACGCTCTATAACTGAGCTATCTCACCGTTTTTTTTCCAAACCATTTCTAAACATACACCCTTAAATCATCACTCCTTTTAGAAACTTTACAATCTTTTTTATACAATCAAATTTAAAAGCTATCTTAAATAATTCTTTTTCTGTAATGACTTACAAAAAAGTCAAATTTTGATTTATTGCTAAATACAACTTTCGACCAGTCTTTTACTGTCTAAAACAATTTAGACTTAGCCCAAATTAGATGATTTTTTTCTGTTTCTAAGTTAACAGGGTTTTTCTTTATCATTTAATAAAATAAAATAATGTATATATTAAAAAAGCTAATATTGCATTTATTATATGTACCTTATAAAAACTAAACTTTGTCTTATGAATTCAATGCCTACAATATTCTCAGAAAATATTTGTTTTCGGTTCCCCATTAAATATAGACGATATTTCCCTTACAGTGGCTATAGACTTTTAAATATTTTCACAAACAATCTCTTTTTTTCTAGATGTCATTTTACTTGATTGGCCGGTACTTTTACTACAAATTAATTCAAATTATTGCCTATTATCTTCATGCTTTTTTATTCATAGTATTGTTTCAACAATTTTACAAATGTATTTCCATGTTGTTTTACCAGTTTTCAAAAACATACAAAAATGAAAACAATAAATCGACGATTAATACATTATAATAACGGTAATGACAGTAAGTTGCCAGTAAAATTTATTCAAATTTTCATTTTTCCCTTCTTATAAAAGTAAATATAGACAAATAATATTTATTTTTTGGCGTAAGTAGTGCGTGCTTAATTATGTTTTAGTTTTCAGTATATTTTATAACTGAACATATAACACATAAGTATAATTTTATCAAAGCAACCTTTGCTTTTTGAAATAACTCTATACTTTTTGTAACTATCAAGTTTGATCATTTTGATAAGTAGATAACATTTTTTTATAAATTAAATGCAAAACTGATTATTATCAAAAATTACAAGAAATAGTACGACATAGTCGTATACTTTATATAACAAATTAGTTGAGATGATGAGCAAGCAGAGTAAAAAATTGTCAATGTTTTTATATTTATGTTTATTGCACAACATCTAAAAGTTAAACAGTTTTTTTTAATATAACATAGTTTAATTTTTTTATTACCAACTAAAAAGACTTTTAACATAGTTTAAAAGTGCTATATTTTTTTTTTAATTGTGCTCCAAACTATTTACTTCATGTTCATCATCCATAGATGGTTACATAACCCCAAACTTTTATTATGACCCTGTATAACCACCCCAAACTTTTAATTTATTAAAGCTAACACAATATGTAGTTTTTAGTTTGTTTAAAAAATCTGGTATAAATTTTAACTTTTATTTTTTCCGGTTTTTGTTATAATTATTATGCGTTCAAATGATGTAGTAAAAAACAATGTTAGTATATAAAGAACGCGTTATACAAGAAATTAGACAAAATACGTACAGCACATACTATAATGTTTAAAACTAAAATTGTAGATTTTTTTGGGTACACTCTAAATAGTGATCTCTGTACATAATAAGTATCATAGTAGCTTCTAGATTTGAGTCAACTGCATACTCTGGGCCCTAAAGAAGCAATTGAGCCTACTTGTTATTTAGATTCTACGTGAAATTTTACATGAACATACTCTGTGTAAAGATGTTTTTAAATAAATATTTTTATCATATTTTATACAGTGTGGATGGACTTAACTATACGTATAAACATTTTTATTGAACATTCTTCAAAAAAAGTCATTCTTCATAATATAGTAATTGTTTCTGATTATTGCATAATAAAGTATAAAAATTTTATTAAAATACCCTAACCTCAATTCTTCATAATGTTTGCTGTCAAGTAATGCTTATAACATACTACAATTATTTGTTAATATTTGAAGTAATATCTCCAGAAAGATGCTGACCTTACAACAGTGCTTTACTTGACCAAATATTACAGTATTGGAAATGTGTCCTATAAATACGCAATTGAAATTTTCCACCAAAAATTTCCCGGTGTGCAAGTATCCGTAAATGCTTTAAAAAATTCGGTACTTAAATTCGATGTTTATGGTGATGTTATAAACGTGAAAAAAAAAGAAAAAAGACTTACAATAAAATTGATGCTGCAACAGTTCTAGTGTTAGAATTACTTAATGATCAGCTGGATGGTATATCTAAAAATCTCGTATGGAATATTTTGTCCACAAATAAATTTCATGCATTTAAACCAGCCTTTATTCATAAACTTCTCTTCTCTTTATTGGTGAGTGAACGCATACTTGAACGCAGTAATTTTCACCATCATATTATATTCAGTGACAAATCTACGTTTACAACAAATGAGATACCTTTTAGTCAAAATTGTCGCTTTTGGACAAAAAAAATCCACACTTTATTTATTTGTACAAACAGTCAGAAATTTAAGAAAGTTAACGTACAATAAAAAAATTGATCCATTTCTCCTGGAAAATAAATTATTATTTGGAAATTCTTAGTAAATAATTTTGACCTCAAAAAAATTTTTAAAATTTAAAAGAAATATTATATTCCAACAGGATGGCTGCCCAGCGCATAGTGCCTTGACTGTTATAAATTGATTTAATCAACATTTTTTTCAAATTGAATAGGTTGCAAGGAATCGATACACTGATCAGCTTGGTTTCTAACCTAACCTAACCGCAATGAATTATTTTCTCTATGGTTATCTTAAGCCTATAGTGTATGCCAAGGACATGCAAGATAATATTGAGATTTGAAAAATAGAATTACTAATGTTATTGCTACAGTAACACCAGAAGTATTGCTTAATTTATGAAATACTATTATTTATCAATTTATTTTGAACAGTGCTTGTGTGTCAATAAACTTGTGTTTTATAGGTAACTTAGTTATTTTAAATATTGCAGAGTTGAAGTATTAGCAAAGTTGGGCAGAAATTCTAATAAAACTTAATGCAGTTTTTAAATTTAACATAACTTTTCAACTTTTTTATTTGTTTAAAAAAAAACTAAAAACGATCGATTTTTCAAATAAACAACTTTTTGCTTTTCAACTCTACAGCAAAACTAAAAAATGCATTCTGTAGATATTTTTGTGTAGAATCAAACTTGCCTTTTGTAAATAGTTTGCTATGGGTTCAATAATTTGCTTAATTTTTTTCTGATTTCAAAAATGTATAGATTGTTATACGTCATTTTAATAGTTCTTTTTAGAGTTTGCAAAAAAAAACTAGAATAAATTGATAAAATTATTATTATTACATATTATAAGAGTGCTTCGGAAATAAAAACAAAATAGATCTAATATAATTTTTCATTTATTTATGTAAGTTATTCAACGAAAACACATTTATTAACACCATTTGAATTTAAATAATAATAAAGTTGTCGTTCCAAAAAAAAAAAAAATATGTTGTTTTGTTTCTACAGTTGTAATTATAATGTAAAAGTTTTGACCCCTTTAGTTTTTGAGATACAAGCCAAACTTTAGTTCACTATTCTTTTAGATTTTTTTTAAGTGCACTTTCCGTGTATGTTTTTAGATACAATTCAGATGATGAGTTTGTACCACGATTATAATTTTGTAGTAACAAAATAACATCAATTTTGTCTTTTGACAAATAGCCATATTTTTAGTTACTAAAGTATCAGAGGTAACAATAACTTTATTATTATTTATAAACAGAGTAGTTAACTTTATCACATTTTTACCCATAGCTAACTAGGGTTTAGTTTGATTTATGTCTCAAAAATCAAATGTGCCATGATTTTTATTAACTTAATTGAATTCTACACAAAAATTTTTACAGAATGCATTTTTTAGTTTTGCTTTGAAGTACTTAGACAAAAAGTTATTTAAATTTGAAAAAATTTACCGTTTTTAGTTTTTTTTAGAATAATTAAAAAAGTTGAAGAACTAAGTCAAATTTAAAAAAGGCATTACTTTTTTTTGAAATTTTAAAGTTGTATAAATTATTAAATTAAACAACAAACTTATGTCTAGATTTTCTTCAGTATGTTTTAGGCTTACAATGTGGTTTAATTTTCTTTGAACAAGCATTTTGTTGATATTGCTTTAAAACAAATGCAATTTTTTGTGTAATAATTTTGCATATGATTATTACCTACATATCTCTTTGTATCTCATACTTGGGAATAAGCTTTAAAAATTAGAGTATTTTTTTGTTAGAGTTATTCAAGTCATTGTCGATCCATAACTAGCTAAACCTAGATACTTTGCATTATCGACGTAAAGCAGCGTAGTTAAGGCCCCGCAGTCTCCGCGGTGCGGAGAGGGGGGGCAAGACGTTTTGGGGGCCCCCAATCCTACAAAGGAGACTTGCCACGGCGCACAAATCCTAGCTACGCCACTGACGTAATCTTGAAACCTTTGAATTTTCAATAAATGATTCTGTTGACATTGTTAAAATATAATTTTTAGAATCTAAACATCTATTACAGAAGACTTTTAAAAGATTTTTATAAATTAGTAGAACAACATTTTTTACTAAATTTTGCGTTATGGATTTTTTAATTTAATAACAAAAAATTGTGTTTTTTATAAACAAATTATCAACGCAATGGCTAAAATGCTGACTTTAATTCTTTTTGTCTTATGGTACCATGACAGCATTCTTGTAAATCTGTACTACTTTGGTTATTTATTTACTGAGTTTAATTTTAATTGTACGTGCATTAAAGTTACTTATCTGTAAAAGTACGTTTGTCAAGATTTCATTTATTAATTTAATAGATTAAATGTCAATAATTAATTATGGTAATTTTTATAGACCAAGCAAAATTGTAATTCTTGCCAGATTATAATTTAATAACAAAAAATTGTGTTTTTTATAAACAAATTATCAACGCAATGGCTAAAATGCTGACTTTGATTCTTTTTGTCTTATGGTACCATGCCAGCATTCTTGTGTAATCTGTACTACTTTGGTTTTTTATTTACTGAATTTAATTTTAATTGTACGTGCATTAAAGTTACTTATCTGTAAAAGTACATTTAATAGATTAAATGTCAGTAATTAATTATGGTTATTTTTATAGACTAAGCAAAATTGTAATACTTGCCGGATTATTTATAACATATTTTAAACATTTTATTCTAAATAAAACTTGCGTTTGTTATTTGCATGATTATTCGATTCCACTACAGAGCAAAGTTATGACGCGCAAAAAGTTATAATTACAATGGTGGTTATGAAAGCAATAAATTATAATTTAAATTGGCTTTGACATAAGAAAAGTTTTAATCAATAAATATGATGAAAGGGGATGAATAGAACAGCTGCGAAATTGAACTGCATAAAACCAAATGAAAAAATAAATATGCATACAAAATGGCAAGTTTAATTGCAGTTTTAATTACAATAACGTTTGGAAATATTCCAAATGCTGTATGTAATAACAGGAGCTCAAAGCAAAAGAGTACAGGCATCAAATTGGCATGGCGAGTTAGTTGACTGTGCATTCCGTGTGAAAGCTTATAAAGCCGTTAGGAAACTATATATGAAACAATCCAAGCAAGTTTTAACAATACACTTCTAGTTATTACATCTAGACATACATACTGTAGCAGTTTTCTAGTCAATAAACCTGTAGTGGAAACTACCTATCTGAAACCAACTCGGTGTAACTATCCACTTGACTTTTAACTTACGTGATTTTATATTATTTCATATTTATTAAACAATAAAATCCTACCGTTATTGCAAAAATAATAATTAATATTGCATACTTCTTAATAATATAGTTTTTATGTTATGTTTTTTTATATTATCACAAATAATAATAGGACTTATTTGTTAAGAATTCGTAATTTAGTTAATAATTTTATTAATGTTAGCATAAATTTATATAGCATAAAAATTAATATTTATGGTAAGAATTTATATAAATTGATCATATTTAACAATAATATCATTTCAGTTATTTATTATACGTTGTATTAAAATTAAAATATAGAAATATGTATATATGTAGTTATCCTGTATATTTATATTTTTGTCATATGTGATGTACAAAAAAACATATAAACTACAAAACGTTCATCATGTGAATGCAGATTAATGTTAGGGGCTGACTGTTTTATGTGTAAAAAAATAAAATGCAAGAATATATTATGAATACAAAAAAGGCACATAGTGTATTCGTTAGAGAGTAGAAGAGTAAAGCCTTGGGGGTCCGGAATGAGAGACCGTTAACACACTTCATTGCGTAACAGTGTTTGCCATTATTAAATTTCACAATTTCAGGCAAGTATTCTATTCTTTGTCCGGTTCTAAATCCATTTTACACCAGTCTATCTCGCTTTTGTATTTCTTACTCCCAAATGGCTCAAAGTAAAACAGAATAAGTGTAATATTAAAGTAATTTTGTTTGCGTGTAAGCGTTACCGATTACTAAACTTTCTCTGTTTTAAAAGTTAAATTATTTCTATATGGTTTATTTATTTTATTACTTAAAAATGCTTATCTCCAATTATAATATATTATAATAAAAGCCGCAATTAATAGTGAAAATAAAATAAAACTACTCATATTGTAAAATATCTCAAATTATTATTTGATTTATTATGCCTATTAAGTAAGATACATTTTAACACGGAATTGCCAACATTATTTATATTTTTGGTTGAATATATAGTAAGTAGAGGATAATCTCTGCACATGTAGTAATTATAGTAATATTATTACAAATGTGTATTCTGCAGTGTGGTCGTAAAAGCCGTACAGGATAGGATCTACACGCGTTGAACTGCAGAGGCGGCTAATTATTGGCTCCAGGCACGTAACATGTAATTCAGAACTCTGACGTGTCACAAATAAATTTCTACAACATTTTGATTAGCATGCAGGATTGCAATTTTAATATTCCGTACGTTCTGGTCGTTGTCAAAACGTTATAATAATGTAAACTGACCTCATCGCTCGTATAAAAAAATACATTATTTTTTTGGTTGGTAAACTAACAATCTAACAATATAATAAATAATATAAAATATGTAAAACAAATGCAGTTTTTAACAAGCAATACAATAATCTTGTCAATTAATCTGTACCTAGATAATAATTTTAATTTAAATATTATTAGCAGCAGATGTAAAAATATTTTGAATTTGCTCACATACAAACAATTATGTAAACAATATTAAATTTATAATCTAAAGTAAAAATGGGTGTGCATAAATGCAAATAAGTTATTAACCAAATAAAGTCGTTCTGTCAATGTCAATGTCAATGTCAATGAGTATAATTATAGTAGTGGTGGAGTAGTAAAGGAACTATAGTTTTATAATCAAGATTAGAAAAAAATGTTATAAAAAACACCTACATTTATTAGGATTGATGGTTTATTTTGTTTAAAATAATTTAAAACAAAATAAACAAAACAATTACATAATTTGTTTGTAAACCGCAAGTAAAAAATGTTGTGTTGATTTCGTAGCTGAACCATTCTGCTCTCAGCGTGTACGTTTAATTTTTTTTAAATGAAATTAAAACAAACCAAAAGGCTATGTATCTGTTTTATATTTTTTAAAAATTAATAAATAAAAATTTAAAAACAAACAATGTTTTCTTCTTCTTCTTCTTTCCATGCCTTATCCGTTGCGAATATTGGCGATCATCATGGCTATCTTCACTTTATCCACGGCTCCTCGGAACAGTTGTATTGAGGTCACTCCAAACCACTGGCGCAGATTTTTAAGCCAGGATATGCTTCTCCTCCCCAGACCTCTCTTTCCCAGCACCTTTCCTTCCAGAATAAGTTGGAGTATTCTGTACCTTTCCTTGTGCTTCATAACATGCCCAAGGTATTCTAGTTTTCTAACTTTTACTGTAGTCATTATTTCTCGATCCTTCCCCACTCGCCGAAGAATCTCCTCGTTAGTAACATGATCTATCCACGTTACCTTCAGTATACGTCTGTAGGTCCACAACTCAAACGCTTCTAGCCTGCTTTCAAAATCCTTGGTAAGAGTCCAGGATTCTGCGCCATACAGAAGAGTGGAAAATACGTAGCATCGTAGGATTCTGATTTTAAGTTGTAGAGTCAGGTCTGGATTGGTGAATATTTTTTTCATTTGTATGAATGCAGCTCTTGCTTTCTCAATTCTGCATTTTATTTCCAGAATTTAATTTTAAACTATTTAAAACAAAATTGTCTAACAATATTTTTTATACTAATTTCAAACAATTTGTTTTAAACATAACAACCTTGTTTATAATAATATATATTATTTATGTATATATTTATAAACTAACCGTCAATTAGTCGGATATATCTGAATTTTCAGTCATATTGGGTAGTGAAAGGATATTTGTAAAGATGAATTGAGATGTACATTCAGCTTTTTCTAAATTTTATCGAATAGAATAACTTTTTTATTACAATTTTTTAGTTAGTTTTTAATAACTGTCAAAATTGATTCTGAAAGAGAGTTAAACAATGTAATATTTTTTTAAAGTCAAATCATTAGAAACAGAGTTTTGATGCGTAATCTCTGAAAGACCTGCTTGCATATAGATTTTGTATAAAGTTGTTTGTACTTGTTCGACGTTTTTCACAATAGAAATGCGACGCATTTTGATTACTGCTTGGTTACTCAAACTTTTTGCAATTTTGTCTGTAATTTAGAGAGTTTCTACAACAGGCATTTGCTGGTTAGTTTTTATTAGCAATTTCTACATTTATATCAGCTAGGCTAGTACATTTTAAGAATTTTGTTGACTGAGCAATTAACATGATCACATTTGATCTTTTTGATTAATTTAGTGTCACCAATTAATTCATACAATCTTTTGCTAATTAGAAAAAAAAACTATCAAAGTTCTTTTCTAGAGACTAAGGCACGATTCCGCCTTCTCACCGTTTCTGCTGGATCCATGCAAAATAACATTGCTCAACTTCTCCCTTTAAAAATAGAAGGGTCCAGTTTGTTGTTGGACAACAACCGGGTTGCCATTCATTAGCACAGCCTTATCAGCTGCACCAACTTATAAACAATTAGTTTTAACAGTGCCGAAGCAAATACTTTAATAGTTGTGTTTTGCGTGCTGATTATAATGCTATTGCTAGATTCAACTGACATAGTTAGAAGAGAGTAAGAAAATATTGTATTATGTAGAAATAACAAAACAAATAAGAACAACAATGGTTTTAGATACATTTGGTTCCACTTGTGTTCATCGAGTAATTTTGCTAGAAAATTAAATTTGCGACGGTATGGCTCGAGCATTAACCAACGTTGTTTGTTTACTACTTTATAAAATTCTAACATAGCCTTACTTGATAATTGGCATTTTATAGTTAATAATTGGATTTCAACTATACTTGAAGTTTGCTATGGCACTATCTCACCATAAATTTTTAATTTATGGTATTTCATAAATTATCAGACAAAAAATGTCAAATTATTATTTCAAAAAGAATAATATGGAGATAAAGATAAAGTAAATTTAGATAATAGTGCTTTATTAATAAAAAATAAATTGCAGCAATAACTTGTAGAGCCGTAATATCCAACTACAAGTAAGATACCGAATAAACTATTAGTTTTTTTAATTTGTTTATTTAAAATAATATATTATTTTGTGTTCTTGACTAATAATCAATATTTTCCCGTTTCTCATCTAAAACTATACAAAAAGTATGTTGAGACATAATTATGTAAATAATTTAAAATACGTAACATTTTATAACAAAATAACTTCTAATGTAACCGTGTAGAATAAACTCTAAAGCAAGACAATATTTTTTTGCTTAAAAGTGAATGATTACTAGTATCCCGTGTAATCTAAACTTTAACTTTCAATTTTCAATAACATATGTGCATCTGACAATTGGCCGTATTTTGTATATTATTAACAGTCAAAGTCAATTAATATTTAGAACGTTGCTAGATAATATTTAAAAAAACTGGTAACTGATTGGCTAAAGTTAATTTTAACAGCAATTATAATTAACATCGATGTTCACATTTTAGAGAATAATCCCAAATAGGGTCAAATCTCAAAAAATTGATAATGTAAATATTTCTTCAAATTTTGACAGCAATAATGTCATTATTTTTTTGGCAGTTTATTATTCAGGTGTACTGAAAAAGCTTAAATCTATATTGGTCAATTCTGCCCATACATTCTACAAAAAACGAACGTTGTTAATGTCAAACTTGTAGCCAGAATTATTTTAACAGTTACGTTAATTGCATGCCACAGTCATGCGACTCAATGTTGCTGAATTCATTTGCAATGAACCACACTTAGTGTAAAAATTAATAAATTCATATTTTGTAAATTTAGAATTTAGTTTTTATTGAAAACTCCTATATAAATTATAACAGTCTCTTATGTTTTTCAAATTACGTTTTAACGGAAATTGCTTTTCTCTTTTAATTGTCGACTACATTTTTTATTAGTTGTTTAAATGAAAGGTTTGATGTTTGACAATTAAAAAAAACTGAATTTATTGAAATTGTAATTGTATCTGTTTATATATTTGTAAGAAATTATCAAGTTAAAGTTATTATATAATAAAAAGGTTATAAACTCATGTGTGACAAACATATTTTGTATAAATGTATTACATATATATTTTCAGTTTGTTGTAAATAATATCTTAAGAGCCGTAATATCCAATTGCTATTAAACACCCAATAAACTATTAGCTGAATAACGTAACTTAAAAAAAAAATATTTTTAATTAAAAAAATATAATTTATTAGCCGCTCAGAGGGCGGCTAATAAATTATATTTTTAATATTTTTATTTGTTATAAATGTATATGTTTAATTGACGTTCCTAAGTCTAACAAGTATGTGTTTGTTAATTTTAAACTTTATATGTAATTTACTTAGTTCAATATAAAACGTACCAAATACAAGTAAAAAAGAAAGAAATAAAATCCACACGCGATTTCCCTGGAGAAAAGACATTAGCACCTCTAAAACAATATTACACGTAACCGTAGCGCGGGTCCCTGCTTAACGGACCTAATACTCCAGGCCACATGAGATATTGCACTCTTTTAACTGATGGACTAACCGATTATCTCAGTTCCCCAACGCTTAACCTGTTAAAATTGGGGAAACTGTTTAGAAAAGGCGAAAAGAAAATTACGTCTACTTTAACTCAAATTAAAACCCGGTATATCGCCTTGGACATAAAACAGCTCCTGCTGCTCGGCGAGTAGCAATGCGATTTGTTTCCTTTCATTGATAAATAAGTCAAGTTATTTCTATCAACGGAATGATTGTCAGGTGTATATCCGCAAATGGCAAAATAAAAATAAGGAGATTTATGTGTGAATATGCGATTTCTAAAACGTATTTTCTTAGAGAATAACGTTGAAATTCAATCCAATATCTTATTTTTCACAGGGATATTTGCGGGTAAATCCAAATCGATTCAAAATATCTTGAGTCGGGATGAAAAATCATATACGTTCAGCTTAAATTGAACTAGTTTTTTTTCTAGATAGATATTATATTATATACATTGCATGCAATGTTTTAGATTTAGAACCTACAGAAGTGTCTATAACCGCTTATTTGATATTACTGGTATAAAGAAAAGTAAGATTAAATAAACAACAAATAATAACAATAAATTGCGTTATATATACAGGTTTCACATTGTTATAACGGTATATACGTAAATGTCGTAGTCCTATAGTGTAATAAGGCTTTACATGAAAAAGTTAGGCAGTTTATGAAATGTTTTCTATTTCTATCTGAATAGGCTTTTCAAAAAATTAGTTGCTATATAATTTTATTGTATATGGTGCAATACATTATTATAGACTAGGTTAAAGTAGGTAAGGCCAGGTTTAGCTAAAATGAATACACAAACAAGGTAATCGATTTTTTCAATTTGCCAGTATTTTATGAATTGCCAAGGCTTTTCACGTAAAGCCTTATTATGCAGTAAGACTTTGGCATATATGACTAGTAACTGCTTTTGTTTAAAAAAATCAGCAATAAAATTTCACTCATTTTTTTTAATCAAGTTTTTTATGATTGTCCTCATAACGCACATAATTACTATATAAATAATGCAGAGTATAATGAAGTAATCTAAAATAACCGGATGCGGTCATATATGAATATAGTCTTAATACAAGGCTGGATAATGTGAGGTTAATAATTTAATATCAACATACATGAACATGTGTTTAAACCTCTGAACCCACCATCTGTATAAATATGCGTACATTAAAATATATTTAAAATAGTTTATGAAACCATAAAGCCACAACGGTTTTACTTTAAAAGTTTTACGATGGCGGATTTGAATAATGTTGAGAATTTCTTGCATACTTTTTGTATGTATTATCGCAGCGATATCTGACATGGGAAATATATTATATGCCTTAATATTCGCATTAGAACGATCTTTATTAAGGTTATAAATAATGCCATATTTTATGAATGTCACTATTAAATAGTAAAATAAATATACATTGGTTACTGCATACGGGAAATTTATTAGCACCGTTTTATGTAGCAATAAAATATCAATTTTATAGTTAAAATCAACTTTTAATCAGTATAGTACATACATAAAGAAATTGATTATCATTTGTTAATATAATTTCAAATAGTCTAGTTTGACATCAATAAAATTCTTGAATATCCTCTTCCATTCGGCTTTCGGAAAACATTATCAAGCCGGGGCACGTTTGGAATAAGTAAAGAAAGCTGCAGGCTGTGTAGAACCTGTTTTAACTGGCTGAACGTATAAGGCCCTTTAAAATTGGAAAAGCTCATGTTGCATGCCATGACTTTATTACATGAAATGTTTTTTTTTTAATATGAAGAAAAAATATTATTCTTTAGTTTTTTTAATAGACAATTTAATAAATAGGTCATCAGCTAATGCTTTTAGTTCTCTTAATGGTGGGTCCGAGTTCGAATTCCACTCAGCCGTATATTATTTATAGATTTGTTCACCACCAGCACTTATGGTTTCAATAAAAAACGAATGTGCATTTATCAACAAATTTTATTTTCATACTCTAAAAGACGTTGGCCTGAAAAAGACCAGTACGGTTAATGTATAAATAAATATACAAACTATAATGTATACATGCTTACATGTACACATTATGTGATTATATTTTTTTCACAATTTGCCAAACAAAGATCAGTTTTTTATTTATTTATTGCTACAGAGTGTTACCACTTACAGATATTATAATAATTCTTACCACTTAAAAACATCAATGTACTATGGAGTCATACCTGAAATAAAAATTAAAAATAAATTTAGTTTTGTTAGTTACATATTCGCTAAATAATTTTATCAAACATTGTAAAAAAAGTTGCTAGTATAAATAAAATTTAAAAAACATTAAATTGTAATGAAAATTGTATTGCATTTCATATAAATTTTCTAAAAAAAATTTAAGGCTAAGTTAAATTGCAATGCCAAATCCAGAATTTATTTTATTTTATAATTTTAAATGTTAATTTGTTTTTCATATTTAGTATTTAATAAATATAATCAATAGATTTTACAATTATGTAAGAAAATTAAAAACCATTAAATACATTTTCTCTGAAATTAAACAAAATCTTCTTATGCTATTTTGATTTCAATGAGTGACAAGACACATATATATTCTGCAAATACAAGTACGTAAAAATATATTATTATAGTACACTAGTAGTTTTAAATATTAAAATCCATAAATATATTTTCCTACTTCATGCTGTAATATTATTTATAAAACTGTTATTACCAAAGAACATATTTGTACCCCGAAGATAAACAACATCATGTCACAAAAAGATTTTTTTTAGAAAAACTAGTTTTTGATTTTTTTTTTCACAACTAATAAAAAAAACTGTAATACATATTTATATAGTAACTGGACATAACGCCCTGTACCTCTATATAATGCAAAAAATGCACATCAAAAACATGGTGCTTTATTTTATAAAAACTGGACACTGTGTCTTTTACCTCCGGGCAAGTTACGACTTTTGAAGGCAATTGTCAAGTCAAGCTATTTTATTACGCAAACATAGTAATTATTATGTTTATTACGCCGCATGAAGCGAGATCTTGAAAAATTGACAGCTAAAGTATCTATTTTTTATATAACGATTCATTTATATACTTTAGCCAATATAATACAGTACAAATAGATAATAGCATTGTGGGCTTAAATGAAATAAACACTATTATTAAATAACTTACATATATTTTCCGGTGAAAAGTAGTAAGCAAGCAGAGTAAAAATGAGTGCAGCATAGAATAAAAATCAATTTAAATTGAAAACAAAGTGCATTAAACAAAAACTAATCAGTAAAGGTCAATAGCAGCAAAGCAAAAAGACAATTAAAAAAAATGGACTGCAGAACGAGAGCCGCGTCAAATATAATGTTGGGTGTGATCAAACTATGCAGAAACTTAAAAATACTTTTTATCGAGTATAAAATGAAGACAAGTAATACGAAACTAGAGAAAATAACAATAATGTTTTCACAAATAAGTAAGAATTGCAAACATAGATTATGAACATTTTGTCACAAAAAATCAAAAAGTTAAAATAAATATTTTTATGGGAGTTATAAATACTAAGATTTTTTTTTATAAACGTTTAAAAAAAATCGTATTTATTTAACTTAAATAATGATGTAGGCTAAATAACAACCAGTGAAGTTTTATTCAACATAAAACCCTTCTACTTTAATACATTTTTTCATCCTTTTTTGAAATTTATTATAAACATTGTGAATAATCTCTGCAGTAACTGTAGCAATATCATCAGTAATTTTGTAATTTAAAATCTTAATATTATTATGCATGTCCGTGGCTTATGATAACCCCACAGAAAATAATTCACTGCGGTCAGGTCTGGAAACCAAGCTGGCCAGTTTATCGGTCTATTGCGACCAATCCAATTTGAAAAATAATCATTAATCCAATTTGTAACAATCTAGGCAGTACGTGCTAAGTAGTCATTCTGCTGGAACTTAATATTTCTTCAAAATTCCAATTTTTTTTTAATCAATTGAGGCCAAAAATATTCACTAAAAATAACCAAATAATAATTTGCGTTTAGCCTTCCTTCCAAAAAAAAAAATGGTAAACTATTTTATTGTAGGTTAACGCACACCGCATAAGATATATTACTGAATTTGATATAATAGTAAAAATTACGGCGTTCAAATATTTGTTCACCCATTAGTAAAAAAAATTCTACTCGGTATGAATCATCGCTTTCTTAAGGTTTATGAATAAAGGTTTGTTTGAATGCGTGAAATTTATTTGTGGAAAGAATATTACATCCGTGCAAAAGAAGTCGGCAATTCTAACACTAAATTTGTTGCAGCATCATTTTCATCATAAGTCTTTTTTGTTTTTTTTTTTACATTTTTACATCACCAATAAGCATCGAATTTATGTACTAAATTTTTTAGAGTATTTATTGCGTATTTATAGAAAACCTTCTCAATTCCGTAACATTTGATCAAGTAAATGCGATGTTGTAAGGTCAGCATCTTTCTGAAGATATTAGTTCAAATATTAACAAATAATTGTAGTAATGTTACATAAGCATTACTTGACAGCAACAATCATCTTTATTTTCAATTACAATACGAGAATTTATTCTTAATATAAAATATAACTCCCTAACAATAATTCCTATCAAAGAAATATTTTAGCATTTCGATATTTCTTTTTTAACTTTTTCTTACAATACTTTAAATAATTTAGATTTACAAAATTTTAGTTTTACAATATTGCATTTTTATATTTTTGTAAGCAGACATTATGAAGAATGACTTTTTTTTAATGTTCAATAAAAATGTTTACACGTATATTTAAGTTCATCCGTGGACACACTGTATATTAGGGTGAGGGTTAAAATTGTATTGTCAAATTTTGAAGAACGGAATAATGAGTACTGTTTTCATATGATTCACGCTTTTGGCTCAATGGATCAGACGGACGTCGGAAAGCGTGGAAAAAACGCAGAGAAGAATACCTTTCAGTTTGTATTGATAAGCGACTTCTATTTGACGGTGGATCGGTAATGGTTTGGGCAGAAGTTTCTACCGATGCACGCACAGAATTGATCTTAGATAAAAAATAGCTCTCTGACAGCTCACAGATACATTATGGAAATTTTCAGAAATCATGTTACGCCCTTCATAACAACTATGGACAAGCGTGGCATTTTTATGCACGTAGCCAGAGTAGTCCGAAATTATCTGGATAAAGTGGGAATTTTGCGGTTTGATTGACCAGCTCTTAGCCCGGACATAAATTCCATAGAACATGTCTGGGATGAGTTGGGATAACGTATCCGAAGGCATACACCTGCGCTAAGAACTACTCAGGGGCTAAGATAGTTGCTATTGCAGGAATGGAATAATATTGACCAGAATGTGATCCTTAATTTAATTCTAAGTGTTTCTCGTCTACTTTAAGCAGTCATTAATGCAAGAGGAGATAACGAGTATTAGTGATAAGTTCTTTTTCATCATTTTTTATCCATATAAGTCCTAGGATCAAAAATTCGAACTTCGTCTGAACTGTAAATTTGAGATATTTCCAAAATACGCAATATAAACAAAAAATATGCTTTACAATTCAACATTAAATTTTTAGTTTAGTATGCAAAATACCGTACAATTGTTTACAATTTACTAAAATAAGATTAAAACAAAAAACTCCAAAACTTAGTCATAATTTTAAAGTGGCCTGTATTAGTGTAAAATGTTTTATCAAATTTTTATGAGCGTTGTGCGGAATTATGTTCGAATACCAAAAAAATAACATTTTTAAAACTTTATGCCAATAGACTAAATCTATATAGTGCCGTACCACAAGCGTAAAAACTACCAAACAAGAAGTTAAAACGGTTCAAACAAGAAAAAAACTTGTGAATTTGCTTTCTTTATTCCAAATTAAATGTCACCAACTATGTCATACAATACGTTAAAAAAATATTTAAAATAATCTTATAACATGATAAAAATGTAAAGAAAATTGTATTTAATGTTTTGAACAAGATCAAACTGGGATGATTTTTTACACAAAATTTACAATAAAAATGAGTACTATCAGTGTTGTCTTTTGAAATTACAAAGATTACGCGATCACTTAAAAAAATCATTTTTCTTGAGATTAGTTGACTTATTTTTGTGTGTGCATTGTATAACCTTCTTGTTAATCACAATTGATTTGGAAACATAAAATCTAGTAGAAAACAACATTGTATAACAAAATAAAAGCTCATTTCAAAAGTTTGACGTTGATTTTGGGCAATTTTACCTCTTCGTAGTTTTTGCGCTTGTGGCACTCATTTAGACTCAATCTATCGGCAACAAAATTTAACAATGTTAATTTTATTTTTGGTATTCGACCATAATTTTGCTCAGAGCTTATAATAAATTGACAAGAAAAATTACGCCCTACCCTAATATATCATTAAAATCATTCCACCACAAAGTACTTTCATATGATTAGTGATGAATAACCACGCGCGCGCAACCGTGAAGGAATGATGGAAAAATAATAATAAAAAAATAATAAAATAAAAATACAAATACAACAAAAAAGTAAATTAAAAATGTATCACTTAATATTTCATTAATATTTTAGTATGCTTTAACTGATAACGTATTCTTTATTTAATTAAGACAATCTGGAGGTCGCTAAACAATTTTGCGGTCACGGTTTACACTATTTTTGTTGATGGTTCAAAAGTCAAATTGCAAATTTAAAAATGTAATTACACGATTAATTTAAATAATAATTGCTATTAGTACCGAAAGTGAAACTTTGCGTTTTGTTGCACAAAAAACATGTTAGCGCATATCAATAGAATTTTAAATATTTTCTATATTAGTATTGCACATAGTGTTTAACAAAAGTTTAACAAAACTTTAACAAAAAATATTTTTTTACTCCAATTCAACATTTAAATAAAATTATTATGATATTTACAATGACAAATAAAATAATTACATTTCAATACCGGACTGCAAATATATGTTTTTTTAACCAAATACATCATTAAGAAATAAAGCAAAGTGACTAAGCATAATATGAATTTCCACTAGGTCTGGCATAACACTAGGTCTGGCATAACAAATAAAATAAAATGCCACATAATATGTTTGTAATTACTAAATTTATATACAATCGGTATAAGCAAAGTGGCGTAGGTTAGATATAATTGTAACAAAAAAAATGTTGCAATACGAATAGAAATGCGTATTAATATTTTAAAAAAATCACATTTGCTATTTATGATGCTTCGTATCTAAATTGTAACTCAATTAATAAGACAGTAATTTTGAAATTATTTATTTAGATTTATTAAAAATAAAATATCAAAATTAGTAACAGTACTAATTAAAATAAACGAACATTTACTAAATATAACAGGCTCATTTCCCTAGAGATAAAGCGGAATAAATTGTAAAAGAATAACCAACAAAAGGGTAATATAATTAGAAGACAAACACAAAGGCATAAAAAGTTTAAACTTCTATTTTATGTTGAATCATCAAGGAACAGTGGATGTTAGTTTATATAGCTGAACATTTTAAAATTCTCTAAGTAAAATATATTAGGGTAAATAGTTCAACCTAGCCTTTGAATGCAAACTTGACGTATATTTACAACTATATATGTATTTGTTAACTAATTATTTATTGCAGCTAATAATATTGTGCAACAAGGAAAATGTTAATTGTTACATATTTCTTCAGATTAAAATCAATATAAATATGAAAATTAAAAATAGCTTTTATAAATTGACAATATTTGATGTTTGTAAAAAATAATAATAAAATAAATATTAAAGAATAGTCTGTTAATCATCTATATATCAATATATACATATATACAATTGTATGCTGTGTTTTTCTTATTTTAAGTATATCTTTTAATAATATGGTTACATAGCAGAAGTGACAAGAAAATTTTTTTACTAGTAAATTTTTTACAATTTACATTTTTGACCACTATTAAAATTAAGTTTTTAATTTTTGTTTTAATCATAATATTAATCCTACATTGCGCACGTTAAATAATATCACACTATCGCAATTTTATACTTTTCTTTTCAATATTTAGTTTTAAAAAGCATATTTTATAATTTTTAAAATTTTTTTTACGTAGTTTACTAAAAAATTAAAACTAATGCAATGTAAAATAAGCGGTATATTAATTTCTTTTCAAGAACAATATATTATAAGCTGTAAAAATAATTCTACAAGGTTTGTAAAACTAAAATAATTAATTGTGCTTCATTGTTGGCTACTTTTTTTCTGTTACAAAAGCCAATATAAGAGCTTACGCTTGTGTTACTACTGACAACAGAAAACAAATATCATACTATCGCACCCGTTAATTGAGAAAATGAAGGCGCTGTAGATACTGACAAGGCCTAGTATCTGGATATTGGATATTAGATTAATGTTCTGGTTTATTAAACGACTTGCTGGAGCTGGGGCTCGAACCTGCGACAAATTGAGCCAATTGATCCACGGAATACATGTATTAAGCATTGTAAAGAAATCATAATAATGAAATCATAATAATGAAGACGGTTAATTTGAACGTTGGAGTTTGAATAAACTTGTCAAGTTGTCCAAAAATTACTGCAGTGACTTCACAAAGCTGTTTTTTGTATTTTAGTACTATAATGATGTCATATAGAAAAATAGAACAATGAAAAAAATCATTCTAGCCATTACATAATGTTGCTATTTTTTTATAACTTTTTATATAATAATAATAATAATAATAATAATAATAATATATATTTATTTCAAAATTTACACAAAATATAATACAACAATTATATAATACATTAAAAACTTAAAATCACCGATGATTTAAATACTCATAAACCGTGTACGCTTCTATATTAATTAAGTACATAAACACTTCGTTTTTAAATTTGTTTAACAATTTTATACGCTTTAACTTGTCTGGTAGTTTATTGTACAACTTTATACAAAAGTATGTGTATCCTTTTTCATACATTGTTAGTCTATGTGCTGATTATCAAATTTTATTTTTTTTAAGTATGTAAAATACCCAGACAATAATAAAAGTTACAAATTCTCATTTTTATAAAAAATAATAATAATTGATTTTTTTCGTATATACTTACATATATATAACATTATAATACCTCTACTACTACATTTGTGTCAAGGTTGTGACAAAGGTCTTCGCGTGGTCCAACTGGGACTTTAAGGATGCCTCTGGTGCTTAAACTTAACGGCTACACAGCTGTCGCTTAAACTTTCTGAATTCGATTAATATAGATATTTATGCACTTGACGTTGGAATTTCAAATTGTTTTCTTATTATTTAAATTTATTTATATAAATTCATACATTTCATTATGAATTGATCATAGTTCGTTAATATATTTTATATATATTTATCATGAAATGCTATTTGGTATCACTATAGAATATGCGCAAATATTGAATTGGCATTCATAATTCAAAAGAAAACAATCAATCAATGTTAAAATTGAAGTTTAATAAATTATGTAGGAGAAAATTTAAATCAAAAAACTTATTGACATTATCTATCATATAAGTACTCTAATGAGTGTGTTTTGTTTTTTTTAAGCACAGACATAAATTTAAAATGGGAGTGAATATATGCATTTGCAACATTGCAATTACAAATATCTAGCATATAAACTTATGTCATCTCATACTAGTACAACATACACAATCTTTAATGGGATGCCAAATAGTATCAAAATTATTGAATAATTTAATTGATTCAAATAAACAGTTTTTAATAAATTTGAAACGGTATAATTAGAACAAATTTTCATACTGTTCGGTAATATCAATTATTTGTACTATATTACACTGCACTATATTTTATGTAACTATTTCTTAGACGCATTTAATTTTTTGTTGTACTTTTATAAGATATTTATTGTATGTATCAAATTAGGAAATAAACATTAATATTTACATACAAACGGGATTTTATTATTTAACGTGTATCGTAATGGTACAATGCAAAACATTTTGTTCGTAAAAGTTAGTAACAGAAAAAATGATGAATATATAGACTTATATTTATTATTAAGTTATATTTTTATAAGTGAATTAATTTAATATAACGTTTGTATTATGATTTTAATAAATAAAAGATACAAATTAAAAATATTTTTCATAAAATTTATTGCTTTAAAAACATACCTTTGGCTTCATTTTTTAAACTTGGAACCAAACATTATATCAATAAAAATATTCTAAAAAATAATTTTATGTTTTACTAAATTATTAATATTTTTTATTACCAAAGATATTAAAGTGGTCCTTAACAAGGAGGACAGCCTATGGGCATGTTTTAATTTATTAAAGCTTGTAGATATTTTTAACTGCTTTAATACTTGTTAATATCATAGTTATAAAAAAGTTAAATATAAAACTATTAATATTATTTAACATTTTAACCAAAAATAACATGACATGTCATAAATAAAATTAATATTAATATAGCATTTTCTTGTAAAATATTGCTTGCGCCTCGTGCCGGGCTAGAACATCATATTTTGCATGTGTGTTTTTTAAATAAAAACAGTTTATAAATAATAAAACATATAGTTTTGGTTCCATATAATTATTTTATTTTATTTTTATTTAAATATTTAATTGTTAAATGTACATGCATACTCAAAATTTAAAACAAGTTTTCTCTTTTGTTTTGTTAATAGAAACATTTTAAAAATAAAAAATTTTTAGTAAAAAATATAATTTGTTGAAATCTAATTATAATGGTAGGCTAGGTGAGTCGCTGAAAGTCATAAAAATTAAAATACAGGATCTTGGAGTTTTTTTTAACTTATAATGGTCAGTATATTTGCTACGGGTGTTAATTAATTAATTTGTCAAAATATTTTGTCACCAGTACGTTAAAAAAATGCAATGTCTCAATAGTTCTTATAATTTATTGACTTACAAATTAAACCTAAAGTTTTTTTTTATAATATAATAAAAAAATATTAAAAAATAACAATAAACATCCAATCAAGAGCATATTGACAGCTACCTTGATTTCCAGTATTTTAGTGAAAATAGCTACTTTGGATTCATGCTATTTCTACATATAATTTGATAATCAATTAGTTTTTTTTACTAGTAGATTCAGAAAGGATTCAACTATATTTGGTCAGAATATTTTAGTCAAATAATAATTAGAAATAACCGAAAAATGAAATAAATGCGTTTTTAGGTACTTTTAAATGCATTTTAATGCTATTTACAAATATAATTTCACTAAAATATTTTGGGAAAATATAGTTGTAAAATTGTTCTAAATGTACTGGTGAAAAAATAAATTAATTATCAAATTATATGTGACAATAGAAATGACGCCAAAATACCTGTTATTACTACAATACGGGAAATCATAGGAGCGGTCGGAATGGTCTTAAGAGGTCTGCAATTTTAGAGAAATGTCAATATTTTATATTTTATAAGAACAACCACGTGTGGGGACGAATAGACTAATACATTAATGAAATCAAAAGTTATTATACCTTAAAATTAGGAAGCATGTATATTATAGTTGCGAAGAATATTAGTACCGCATATTATTATCTATTAGATGTTTTCACCTAGTGGTTTATACAAGCATATAGCATGCAATTATATTAAATCTAAAATCAAATAGACGTTTTCGGTGATAAGAATCAATAGATCTTTTTCTATATCATATATTTCAAACAGGAAATATAATTTGCAAAAATTCAAGTTAATAAAATGTCTAGAATAAAATCCCGTGTCTGTGGTGAAAGTCATAAACCAGTAATGATTCATTCATTCCTTACTATTAAAGATGATGTTATAATTATCTTGATCAAGAAACAATAATGTAACTATTGAGACAGTAATATATTATGATGTTTTACCATTGTTTTAAGATGTAACGACATATGTTCACAGTACGTTTTTTTTATAATACTATCCTACTTTAAAAAAATTTATTATTTATTTCTTTGTCACTAAATGCATAATTTAGAATTTTAGGTCTAATTACGTAAAGTCTTTTAGTTATTTTTAATTGTAAAAATAATTTTTTTTTTTTTCAGTTAATATTTAAAACTATAATGATAACAAATTATAAAAAAGCGTAACACGGAAACTAAATATTTCCGAAAATATACATTTTACTGTTGTTAATGGTAGAAAAACCAAAATTCTTAAAGATTTAAACTGTAAGAACAAAAACATTACAAATTAACGTAAGTATCAGTAGTTAATTGAGTCTTGCTAAAAAAAGAAATCATTAAGTTAACAAGTTGATCATGTAAACTACACAAAATGCAAAAATTCATTTAAATTTATTTAAGCTAACTATGTAGAAAAGTCATTTGTGTTTGAGTATCTAATAAAGTTATTGAGATTATTGAGATTTTTTGCTCAATTGTAATGGTAAACCGAGGCATAGTATCTCAAGTCAAAACTCAGTAAGTATATTGACCATGTAAATGAACCAATCAACACTTGGTCTGAGGAACAACAATTTTTATTAGACAAATACAAAAAAGCATTTTATTTAGTTAATTAGTCTTCAGTAGTTCGAATTAGTTCGAAATCAATTGTAGGCTCATCCGTAATGTAAATTGCCAGCATAATAGACAGAAAAGAGCAAGCAAGCAGTGGCTTTTTGTCTTATATATTGTAACTTCATGAACACTATATCTAAATATCACTAATACTATAATATACAGTGTTAGTTTGTCTTAAGATTACATTTTTTTTTTAATTTTAGCCTATCTACAGCTATAAAAGCAGATTTTAATTTGTCTTCATTTTTACAATAGCTTCAATCATTTTGTGCTCATTTTGTTTGTTTTTCACTGTTTTGAAATAACCTTTACTCTATAAAAAAATTATATTGTGTTTTTGAAGATCTTTTGTATATATTAAAAAAATATGTATATGATTATTTGAGGTTATCTTATACATAACTTACAGATACTATTTGTAACTTCTAATTTGTAGTAACCAACAAGAATGGCTTAACTGCCAAAACGCGTCTGTTAATAAATAAAAATAAAAACTAACCATATAAAAGTATTTACAACATAATCTCATTGAACCAAATCTGAAATGCAATGATTTATGCAAAAGGAATACAATAAATAAATTGCTGTGATAGTTATTTATTTGTATTGCATTGCCAATTGTTAATTGATAACATTTTAATTGCAAATAGAATTGAAATACTTATTTGATTTCATTATATTATTATATATTTTATTTATTGTTGAAATTTATGTAGAATATCACTTACAAATTCTAATCATAATTTTATTATTTAAATAAATACATTATACTTATGTTGCACTCGATTTAAATTTGTAATTACAGGGTTATCTATGATGCAGCCTAGGTTTGTGTAATGATCCATCCAAAGAGATTAAAATCCAATCACCATAAATTAATTTGTTCGCCATAATTTTTATTGTCTGTTAATTATACGGCATTGATAGTAATATGCAATTGATAAATTTTATTTTAATTAACAATGTGATATTTTTCAGAGGCTTTAGTACATATTGTAAACTTAAATATAAATATACAATTTAATTTTAAATTGGGAAGCCTCTTTTCTCACCTGAGGCTATTTTATGGTGATATATTTTATATAGATACATCTATCAAGTATTGACAATCTATCAACCTAACCTAATTATAACCCAGATTTTTTCAACCCCTTTATAAAGGGCGACACATTCATTACACTCAATCATTCTGTACAGTTTAATTATTTTCAACATTTAAGTGATACTTTTTAACAATGTAATAATTTCGTGAAATAACGCTATCGAAATATTGCAAATGCAATTTCAATGCTCGGCATCAATAAATCAGTACAATTTTTACGGCTTAGCTTCTATCGAGTGTAATATAATTTGTTTCATTATTAAACAACATTTTGTACTTTAGTATATAAATCACGATTTGTTAATTTCAAAACATGTGCAAAACCCAGCATGTTTCTACTCACAAGTTATTTGTAATTGTTTTAATGCAAAATATGTATATCATATTTACAAAAGTTTATGTGGCTATCACTACTCGATGTTATTTTATTGTTAATGTGATGACATGTTGTTGCAAAATTATAGCTATCACATTTGTACTTTATAGTTGTTTGATATGGTTTTAAAATAAATTTATTTTGGTATATGTTGGTTATATATATATATAGACGTACACTTTAGCACAAAGGAATGTGTACCCTTCTAACGGACACGATTGTGATGAAAATATTTTAGTTCAGTCTTCGCATTTATTCATTGCAAAAATTTAGAGAATTTTATACACGACAGTTATAAGTAACGGAGAAACGGTTACTAAGAATGTTTCATTAGCACACGTGCATTTCTTTTTATATGGTTCGCATTTTACAAGATGTTGTGTTCAAACTAATGCAATTAACAGATTAAACTTCTATAAAGTAATTTTGTAAATTATTTAATCTATTGGTAACTTACTGCATAAATTAAATATATGTAAATAAGATTTTTCACCATATTAATGTAATTGCTACAAACAAAAAATTATTATTTTATTTGAATTAAATATTTAAAAAAATTAACATTACAACTTTTTTTGTAGATATTATATTATAACATGTAATAACCTCCTTGCTTATAAAGCAATTACTATTGTGTTTGTCAAAACAAGAAACACAAATTTTAAATAATGTATCCAATCTGTACCCTCAATTTAAAACAACAATGATGCAATAACTTATAAATATAATAAAATCTATAACCCAAAGAATGATGGCATAGTATGTAGTTCAACATATAAAATAAGTGATGACTGAAATCATATCTAAAATATATAAAGAAGAAACGCGTCTATGGATGTTTTTAGTTTAGGATAATTTTTTCATAAATTTGATTTTTAATGAAATCATATCGTTTGGATATTGAGTTGGTTGGCGTTTTGTCCCATCAGAACTGATGGACGCGCGACTAAACCCGGCAATTCTCTAACGTAAAGCATTTCTTTCTCAAATAAAAACATCAGATATTCAATATAGATTTTGATCAAAACGTTCAACAACAGATCTTCTGACATATGCTAGTCACAAATGAAATTCTACTTTAGACAAACATGGAGAAAATCTTGCAGTAGCTCTAGACATTTCTAAAGCATTTGATAGGGTATGACATCCTAATGGTAATAACAAGCTCTATTGCACAGGTCTTAAACACAAATATGTAAAAATTATCGATAGCTTTCTTGACAATAACTTTTTTAAATATTCAAAACTCATATTTATAGTTTTGCAAAAGATAACACCCTTCATACTTTCTAAAAATTATTTCTTCATATATGACAAAACGCCTTAAAATTTCTAGGTTAGAATCGGTATCATCCATAAACAAAAACCTTAAAACAATATTTAATTATACATATCTAAATCTTCTTAAATTTGTCTTTTAGGGGTTACAATCTTACATAATCTTATCTAGAAATACCATGTTGTTGACAGTTTTGAAAGTTTTTAGAAAACTAGGATTTCTTAATGATTTTTTTAATTTTTTTACTTCTGTTCAACTTTTGCATCAAGTGTACGGAATAATTTTTTTTGCTCAAACTTCTGAAAATGACTTTTTTTACATGAATTCTAATTAAGTAGATTTTTTCAGATTTTTTCAGATGGCTATTTCCGAGTAATTAGCAATCAAAATTTGAAAAAACCGATTTTTTTGCGTTTTTTACATTTTTTTCAGGGTATCATTTTTTAAGAATAAGTTGTAAAGTACTTTTTTCTTTAAAATTGTTCAAAAAATAATATTTCATCAATCATCACTGAACATGTAGTGCACGGCATTTCCTAAAATTTTCAAGGTACTTTTTTCACATATAAAAGCAAGGTTTTATTCATATTTCAGAAAAAAATATATCAGTCATCTTAAAAAAAACTATTTTTTAAAGTTCTGAGAAAAACAGTATTTTTTTTAAAGATGACAAGTATTTACTTTTTCTCAAATTTTGATCAAAACGTGCTTTTATGTGTGCAAAAGATATTATAAAAATTTCAGAAAGTGCAGTGCACTACACTTTGAGATATTTTTCAATGTATCCACAAAAATACTTAAAACAGCAAAAAAGCTTAAATTTCAAGTATTCATTGTAAGATCTCGGAGCGTAGTACACGGTACATTCTGAAATTTTTATGGTATCTTTTGCACATAGCATGTTTTTATCCGTATTTGAGAAAAATGAAAAAAACGTCATCTTTTTTAAGAAAAACGGTTTGTTCTCAGAGTCTTGGCACAAATTTCAGAAAAAAAAAATCGAAAATTAAGGAAAAAAATTTTTGGTTGTGAAATATTATTCTTTAAACAATTTAAAAAAAAAAACGTATCTTACAACTTTTTTTCTAAAAATAAAAAAATGTGAAAAAACGCAAACAAATAATTTTTTTTTAATTTTTGTTTACTTATTACAGAGAAATAGTTTACTGAAAAATTCTAAAAAAAATTACATAACAAGATTCGTGTAAAAAATGCATTTTCGGTAGTTTGAGCAAAAAAAATCATTCCGTACACTTGACTCATACATATATAAATTTTATACACGTCGTTTGAATACTATTCCTAAGTATGGGAAGGAGCATCTGAGTCATCATTGCCAATTTAAAGTTATCTAAAGATTTAGATACTTTACAACATCGGCGTTAAATGTTGTAGATCTTTGCATTTTCTATAGATATTTTTATGGACATTATTTAAACAAATTACAAGATATATTGCCATCTAAACAAATATTTATTCATAGTTCAGAAATGTAAAACAAAAATGTTTAATTTTTTTTATCGTAGTTTTGACACATAGAATAAACTTCCAAGTTACGTATTTCCCAAGACTTATAAGCAGCAAATTTAAGTAAGTAAAGTGATGTGCCGTTGTGACATATTAAGTAATTCCTAAATATCACATTTTAAAATGAAAAAAAAAAGGAGTTTGTTTTCGGGTAACTGAAAAACGTTGTGCTGCATGATTAAAAAAATAGAAACAATACGTTTGTTTTTAGACCAATCTTGTTTTTATCTATATTTTCCAAAATATACAAGAAAATTGTGTATCAGCCAGTATTAAACTACTTAAAATACTTTAAACCAAAGCATACCTAACTCAACGGCAGTTTGGTTTTTGTGAAATTTGGATAACCAATTTTCTAGACTTTGACAAGGTGTTTGGTTGTGTTTTGCAAAAAAAATTATTAAGTAATCTGTACTGCTATAACTTCCACCTTAAAAACTGTAAGCTGATATCGTATTATTCAAAAAACAGAAGAAAAATCTATATATATATATATATATATATATATATATATATATATATATTATGTTAATGATATTCTATTTATCTAAATGTTTACTCATTATATATGTGGATAATACAATTGTATTTGTATTTGCAAGTAACATTAAAAAACAACAACATCCATTCAATGGATGAACAGCAGCCATTTATTACTAAACGCAAGTAAATCTACTGCATTAATATTTACATTAAGAAAAAAACTTATTAATAATCATAGTAAACAACAACATTTTTGAGCTTGCATATAGATAATAATAATTAATAATAATTCTTTAATTACGGTATAAGTAAAACAATTTACATCTACATTAAAATACACTGAATATAAACAATATAAAACATATATAAAATAATCAATATAAAAAACAGAAGCAAAAGATTGACATAAAAAACATAATATAATATAAAATACATAACATTTAATCAATATAACTTAATTGAATCTTAAACATAGATTTAGACCAAAAAAAATTTAAATTGTTAGTTAAACTGTTTGCAAATCTACAAATTCTACCAATAGGATTGTGAAATCCATGATTAGTAGAATGTGTAAATTCTCTAAATAATGAAGTCTGCCTGGTACGTCGTTCACTAATAGGAATGTAGAATGGAAGAGATACAAGTAACTCAGGACAGTCTACTTCAGACATCACTAGACCACGCAAAAATGAGAGATCTGATCTTTTAGTGACGGTAAAGTGTATAGTGAAGAAATGTAATTGCGATCAAAATTAACCGACAATATACCAGATCTATAGGACAACAGGCGAAAAAATTTGTTTTGAATACGTTCAATATTCTGACTATGGATTTTATAGAAAGGGCACCAGACTGACGGAACGTACTCTAAATGAGAACGCACCAAGGCACAGTATAGTAATTTAAGAGTACTTGGAGAAAGATCAGCAGACATCCTGTATACAAACCCCAGCATTTTTATAGCACGATTACACATGTAGCTGATATGCTCAACAAACGTAAGTTTAAAATCGAAAATTACACCCAAGTCTTTAATTTGTGTCACTTGTTGTAGCACCTTGTTATCGATAATATAATCGTACAAAATTTTGCTTAGCATTCTATTAAAACTGATTGCAAAACATTTATTAACATTAAACAAAAGGTTATTAATAAGACACCAATCATTAACAGAGTCTAAATTTTGTTGTAAAAGATTACAATCATCGATTGATAAAATACTTCTATAAATTTTTAAATCATCTGCAAATAATAGAAATGATGATGAACTAATACAGTCAGAAAAATCATTGATAAAAAGTTAAAATAAAATTGGTCCGCAGTGAGATCCCTGAGGAACACCTGATGGAACTAAAATAGGTTGTGAAAGAAAGTTATTGATTTTTACACACTGCGTTCGGTTTTTCAAAAAGCAAGATAACCAAGCAACCACTGCATTATGAAAACCCAAAGCACGAAGCTTAGCAATCAAAATATTGTGGCTCACACGATCAAAGGCCTTAGAAAAGTCAGTGTAAATAGAGTCAACTTGAAATTTGCATTCAAAAGCAATTAAAATGTAATTTTCGTAAGAAAGTAGATTGGTAAGTGTAGATCGACCCTCACGAAACCCATGCTGTTCTTCTACTAAAATACTTTTGCACATCCAACGTATTTGACCAGTTATAATTTGATCAAATCATTTTGGTATAGCAGATTGAATGCAAATGCCTCTATAATTTGTAATCTTTTCTTTAGCACCAGATTTATGCAATGGCATAATATAAGTTTGTTTCCATACATCAGGAAATTTAGTTTCATTTAATGAAGCGTTGAAAAGTAAATGTAATGGTTTTGAAATTGAATAAATACAATTCTTTAAGAGCATAAAAGGAATACCGTCAGGTCCAGCGCTAAAATTAGATTTAAAGCTTGTAATTCCATTAAAAATATCTAGTAAACTGACTGAAAAATTTGTATGAATTACAATTTTATCAAACTTAAACAATGGAGTTGGATGAATTTGAGAATTATAAACGAGAGAAAAAATCTGCAAATTTGTTTACAAGAACGTCACTATTAATACAGGTTTGATCACCATAATACATTGTAGCTGGAAAAGCATTAGTTTTCTTAGCTTCATTTACAAATCTCCAAAAATGTTTTGGATTAGACCGAATGTTATTCTCGGTGCGTAAAATGTACTGCTTGTAAAGACGTGCGTTCAGCTTTTTACATGAAGTCCGAAGAGAATCAAATTCATTGTAATCAGAAAGAAGTTCTGAAGATTTAAATCATTTATGTGCTATTTTTTTAAGTTTAGTAAGTGAAATTAATTCCTTGCTAAACCAAATAGGAAAGTTGTTGTCATGCCACACTTTTTTAGGTACATAACAATCAATTGCATAATACAAAACAGAATAAAATAAATCAACACATACATTAATATCACAGTTGTTAAAAAGAACAGACCAATCAACGTTCAACAAAAAATCATTGATTGCGCTGAAGTTGGCACATTTAAAATCATTAAAAACGTAGTTTCAGTTTAAAATATCACAAGAAGTATCACATTTGACATCTATCACATAGGCATTATGATGTTGACTTATATCTAATAAAACATCTACAGCATTTATCACAGTAATATTATCACTATCATTAGTAAAACACAAATCTAAAAATACATCCATACTATTTGGTATGGTTATACATTGAACACAGCTTAAAAATCCAAATGAATTAGCAACTAAATGTCCAGGGTAGTTTTCATTGCAAGTAACTCCAGTTCCAAATTCATCATTTAGCCACGTTGCTTCTGGTAAATTGTAATCTCCCAGTAAAATTAATTTACTATTAGGAAAAAGATGATAAACTGCTATAAAATTAACAAGAAGATCGTTTCTATAACAATATAATACCAATAATAGTTATTTATTTAGCATAATTACTTTAAACGATGTGTCAAAACCACATGACATAACATTATTGTATGAAACCATTTTGCAATCAGATACAAGATTTTTGGCTTACAAAGACGGACAGTGCGTGTTATTGCTAGATTAAAATTTAGAGAATAATATAAACATAAATTTATAGAGCAGGATATTCTTACGCTACTATCATTATATGTATTTAAATGTATAACATATGCGTTATCAAAATAGAACATGAAATTTGGCATAAAATTAGTTTATGTCCTGTTGAAACTAAATCGATCCAAAAGTAGTGTAATTTATTATTGAAGTAAATTTTACAACAACCTGCTAATTATTATACGTAAGCTGACTGAAAACCAAATTTGCTCCAAAACTAAAAAGTTTCTCATAAAACATGCGTTTACAGATTCTGGTATTTCTTTGAGCTATTAATAGTTACTTGATTTGTTTCTTCTTATAGAAATATCTGATTAATTATCCATTGACATAAAGTTTGTTGTAAGATGACAATTTTTTAGTAAGTTTATAATAAATTGCATACATTTATTTTTTGTTTTAACCAATCTCTGATTTTTTGTATAATCGTGAGATAAAGTCAAAAATGTGTTTATATTTGTAAATAAACATGTTGCTAATGCATAAATTACATATTATACTATTGTTTTTAAATATACTGTCATGTCAGAATAGCTTTTGTATGATGATGCCTTCATAACCATATTGCATTTGCTAAATTGAAAAAAATTCTTTATTTTATGGTAATTTAAAACATTCCCCTGTTTAGTATCTTTACATCGAACAATAATTATCCCGAAGTAAGTACGTTTAAAACTTAAAAATTGATTGTATTTCAAAATAGATTTTTGGTAATACTTTTTTAATAACAGTCGTAAATTTGTGTTCATTTACTCCCATTATTATCTGCAATAATTAAAATTTTTGTTGTTTATTGGTTCTGATATCGATCACAATGAATTCAGAAAATAATTTAACGTTTGTAGTATTGTTAGTTATATTTACATACCTAATTTTGTTGTTAGGAACTTCAACGCTTCTACAGAAACAAAGGAACACGAGAAAAACTAACTGAGATTTATAAAACAAATAAAATACTATTTAATCAAATCAGAAACAAGTCACAAGCTGAAGATAATGACAAACCGTTTGTTTGTTTCATAACACCTAAAAACAAATAGCTTAACCAGGAAGATTTCTTGGTAAATACAGAGCTTGGCAAAACGAGGAACTGATTTAACAATGTCAAAAGAAACGGTGATTGAGTTCTATACAAAATCAGCTTCACAGCATGTAATCATCTGGATAGTTTGACACAAAAACCCGGATAGCTTTTTGCATCCAAGTTGATGATCACCCGATACGACCAATACTGTAAAAATTCCAAACCACACTAACTAAAGTTAAAAAAAAAACACTTTTTTGTAGAATAATAATTACTACGTTTACTACTATTAAAGTAATGTTATTTGTAAATAAAATTAACAAACATAGTTTTTTATTAATCTACATATATTTTACATAACCCTGTATATGTAAAACACATTTTAAAAATTATAAAATATTTTAAGAGGTAAAAGTAAGAACTAAAATAAACAAAAAAGTCTTAATAAACATGAGTCCGTAACGGTTTTGGAGATCAAAAAGTTTTCTTTTTTTAGTAGTAAAAACAAAAAAAAACAAGATGTTTTGTTTTAAGCAGGCAGTGAAGATTATTTGAACTTTTTATAAAACCCGCTCATTGGCTTGGATTTATTGATTACTTTGTAGCTGTAGCTCTTCGAGCTATGTACAGGAGTTCTATAGACCATATTTCTGCAGTGGTTGATAATCAAGCGGATTGAAAGCCTGCACTCAATGTACATGGTACGGATAAAGCAACTGCTTGTGAAGGATTCTCCAAACTACGTCGGTAAAAATACAAAACCTCATATGCACATTCACAAAGACATTTTCAAGAAACAATAAAAACTTCATACTTCAAGTATAATAATAATAATAATAATAATAATAATATTTATTTAATGTTTTAGACCACTATTGTAGTATACATAAGTCATAAAAATTGTAAAATAATAAGTACGGTTTAAAATATGCGATAAAAAGTAAAAATGCGTTAGAATACAAACAGTTAAAATCATCATAAAAACAAATAAAATATAAAAAATAAAACAATGTACAGTTAGACATGCATGAACAGTACAAATTTGTTTATAGTATAAAAACAATTATTAGTCAACGTTAACTTGATTTCGTTTTTAAATTTTTTAATAGTCATTAACTTAATTTGTGTGGGCAGTTTGTTGTATAAAGTGCTGCCAACGTATTGGGGAGATTTATTGTACATCTCAAGATTTATTTGATCTATTAGAATTTTATTATGGCAATGTAGATCACCGTTGAGTGTATATTTGTTTTTATTTTTATGTATATACAATAATATTTTGTCGATGTATATTGAACACACTGTCATAATCTTGTGCTTAAGGAAATGTGGACGACAGGAATCTCTATAGTTCAAGTTAAAAACCTCTCTAATTATTCTTTTTTGTACTATTAAAATTTGATGCTGTTGGTTTGAATTAAAAATACCTCCCCAAGCAGTAATACCATAACTTAGAATAGAGTGTACTAATCCATAGTATACTGTTATTAAACTATCTAAATTAAAAACCCGTTTTAAGTTGCTAATCACGTAATAAACCCGATTTAATTTGTGTATAGTTGCCAAAATGTGAGGTTCCCATGATAAGTTTGAGTCTATTATTAACCCTAAAAATTTTGTAGTGTTACTTAAATTTAGTTGGTTATTGTTTGTAACAACATATGGTATAGATAAATTCCTGTATTTGCTATAAAATTCTACTGATGCAGTTTTTGATAAATTTAATATTAGGTTGTTGTTTTTACACCAAAGTTCAAATGTATCAATTATTTCTTTAGCTATAATTGAACATTCATTGCTGCTTTTGGCACTGATGCATATTGATGTGTCATCAGCAAACATACATAGTTTTCCTTTTTTAATGTGGTCTGCTAAGTCGTTTACAAATAACAAAAATAATAAGGGACCCCCTACGCTACCCTGAGGTACCCCTATGATTATGTTATTCATTTCAGGCATAGTTTGTTTGATTTTTACTGTCATAGTTCTTTTTTCCAAATAAGATTTAATCCAGTTATTTAGTGACCCCCTAATACCTAATGCATAAATAGATAAAAGAGTTTCATGTTCTATCTTTCTGAATTATTATGAATCATAATATGATAATTAAAATAAACTGAAAGATTTAATGTTTTGTACACGTATGTGTAGAACAACCCCGGTTTGAAAGAGATAAAAACAATATTTGACAAAAATGCAAATACAAAGTCTGGCACTTTCACCGACAAATAATTAATTAATTCTGCGTTAGAGTACAGTCATAGCAAACGAAAACTTGTGCTTTAACATCAACAGTCAAATAATGTTTTTTACCGTTCTATTGTTGTTACTACATAGTCTTTTGCTTAGAGTATAACAACTGTAAGCATAAATCTAAAGAATTATTTCGCAATTTCTACTATATGTATGCAAATGGAATTCGCAAAAAAAAAAGATATTAAAATTTGATGACAAAATTGTAAAATAATAGTTTTTTTATGTACACATTTTTTTCAAAACGTCAAAAGTTAGCGCTATTTATACAACCAAAGTTTTGCTCACATATAACAATACAATAGCTTTAATAAATGTAAAGTAATCTTTAAAAATATTCTCAAAGCTAAAGAATAATGCCTTTTCATTTATTTAAAGATATTTTAAAGAAAACTTGTGTTTAACATTTTCTATAGTATGCTATCATTTGAATAAAAAATTATGTTTAGGATTAATAAAAAACATGATTGCATAAAATTTCAATAATAATCAATAGTTTATACCATAAAACAATAACCATTTTAGTTTGAAAATCGCACATAAAAGCGAGTGTAATTTGAAAACTTGACAAAAGCGAAAATTGATAAATCCCCTTAACCCCAATATTCAAAACATCAAACGCTTCTTTTATTTGTTTATTAACATTGTATTAAAAGTATGAATAGTTTAGCAATTTTAAAATAATTAAAATCTTCAAAGCCGTATAAAATATAATACATATTCCGCTTCATAGTTTTCTTGCTTATATAATATATTTGAACGTATACGTATTTTTAAAATATCTAATTTTATTGTTATGTATTATATTGGAAATTCATCATGCATTTTATGATATTATATCTGTGATATACAAACAAACGTAATTATAGACTTAATAACTAACAGTTGATAGTACGTACTCTTTTTAAAAGATATATCTTATATAATAATATTTTAATGCTTTGATGTGGTAGAATGTTGGATACCTAAAGTTTAAAATTCATATTAATTTGAAAAAAAAAAAAACTTTTTTGTCAATATATATTTCATCGTTGCTTATTTTGTTAAAATTGTTTAAAGCTGAACGTTGTCACGGTACGTGTCTTATGTCTAGGCTAGAACCGGATCGTATTGGTTTTTATTTAAAATATTTGTTATTTAAACAAAAAAAAATTATTCTACATTAAACTTTATTATACGGGCAATTCATAATAGAAAAGAAAAATCTAAATGTATTAATAAAACATGAAACAACTTAATTTCTGATAGGTTATAGTTTTCGAAACATTCAAGTTTTAAGTTTTTAAAAGGCGTAAAGTTATGAAAAAATTATAAATTTATTTGACATAAAAAACATTTGATAATTTGACAAACATGTTTTAAAATAAAGCTGTTTTTTTTTTCACCAACGTCTGAATTTGTTTCGTAGTCATCTTGATGATGATAACAAAATTATGTTATAAAATTTTAATACCAATATATAAATTTACGTTTAAAATTAAAATAAAAAGTTTATAAAAGTTAACATAATAAATGGTTGATTATTGAGTCTTGTGTTGCATTTATAAATACAATATATAAAGTTAAAGATAAAAATGCTTTTTAGAAGCCAATTATAAGTTGACGCTCTGTTTTCACGATAAATGTGCAAGTAGTACATAAAATATATATATATATATATATATATATATATATATATATATAATATATTGACAAAAACTTTAAATAACTATATTTTTTCTGTGATAGATAGCTTGACAATAAATTTATTTGTCGTTTTATAGATGTACATAATATGTTTGGTTTAAAAAAAATCAAATATTTAAATCATAAATAAATATACAAAACAAATAAAAAAAAACAACAACATTTTAACTTGTTTGATATACAGAGTGTTTCACCACTAGTGTCCAAAGTGAATGTCTTACAGATGACAATAAATAATTGTAATAAAATAGGTCACGGAATTCATAGTCTCATAATGATAGAGATTATAGAGAACGTTATTTTAAGCAAACATTGTACAACAATAAATAATATCAAACATCTACAGTAAATAATAAACACTAAGAGAAAAGTTATAAATAATTTATTTAATTTATAGCAAATATTCGAAATGATGATCATTTGCGCGTTTGTATGAATGTCCATCCAATTACATTCACAACATTTTTATCATTATTGATTTGTGAGAGACATTTATTATACTTGGATGCAAGTATTCTGACGTATTGCGTACACTTTTATTGAGGAAAATAATCAAGCGGACTCAAGTCTAGAAATGTTGAAAGCTATGGTAAAATCTATGATTTTTCTCAAATGTGCAGGCACCCCATCGTACTGGAATCACATACGGTCATTTAATGTAAGCGGTACATTATCCACAATGACTATAAATGGGTTTAGTAATAAGTAAGTATAGTGATTTTGTAAAATTAATAATAGTTGCAGAGAACTCTTAAAAAATGTATCCCACATATTTACACTCGGTCAAGGTTATTCAATGACTACTATTACATATAGATTGCAAAAAATTATTATACCATCTCTTGTAAAAATAAGTTTGTCTGTCTAAACAACAAAAGAAATAAAATTTCGATCTTCAAAAATTCAAACAAAACACAACATTTCTTGTACTACAATTTGTCGCACACTTATTGTAGGAATGTTCAATAAAGCATTGACTATATTTTTGTCATCTTTGACGGTATGCGATAATTGGTACTCCTTATAACAGCAACAAGTGTTGCTAGTAATAGTCGCCGCCTATATAATAACTTTTATACATTTAACATGCTTCACTTTTATTGCATTCGCAAAATCTATAATTAAAACGTCAACATATTCTTCACTGCCGAAAGGTTTAATTATTGATACGAATAACGCTGAGACATTTAATAATTGTTACAAGTTATCAACGTTACTGTTTGTTACAAAATGTTTATTACAACTTTTTATTGTTATCTGCAAAACCTTTATTTATTTATAACTTAACAAGAAACAAAAGTAAGATACTTTTTATATAATTTTTATTTAAAATAATATTCTTGATAACCCTTTTGTTTGCCTGTTTTGTTGTAAAACATTGCAAAAGCCAAACTACAAATTAACTTGTTGGAGCGTTTTTCAAAAACGGCATGTTTTGTGACTCAGAATATTATTTTCAACAGAAATAATGTTTATATGCGTATATTTTAAGTTTATTTATTAATAAATATATTGATCATGTAAGCCAAACTTGAACTTATTTATTTAAAAAAATAGCGGTCGCAATGGTCTTAAATACAGAAATTATAAAAATATGATGCAACAATTTTTATAACAAAACAAGATCTCTTCACTTGATTGTTATAAAAATAATATTTAGAAAATTTGTAAGCAGCTCAGTTACGATAAAGTTAAAGTCATTTTTTTTTTAAATTTCAAAGTGTGATATTTAGGAATTGCTTAATATGTTACTGCAACCTAAAAATATTTTTGAATTTTAACAAGTAACACCACACTTGCTGAAACTATTTAACTACATTGAAAACTATTTTAAGCTGTCTGTGAACATTGACCTTAAGGACAGAATTGTCAGGAATGGTTCCGTGATAAACCACCGGGAGCGCTTCACTCGCACTGTAGTAAAATACCGTCCATGGCGACGATCACCCAATAAAATCAAACTACCAATTGTGTAATAAAAACAGTACAAAACGTAATGGGCGGAGCCATCGGTGGGGTTATTGTTTACACCCAAAAGTATCCTCATCTTTGGTGTTACTTTTAAAGCAAACAAATAATCATTTTGTGATAATTTTTGCGGCATAATTTTTTTTATATAATTATCATTAATATGAACTAAGTTTGAAATAAATTGAACAATTTTTACCACTAAACTTTATTATTTATTAATATATTTTTACCAAAACAGCTTATTCTAATGTTGTAATTATACTCATAATATGCCGAAAACGGAAATGAATTATCTTAATTAACTTCCGAGAAAAGCTGCACGATAGTTTTATGGGACAATTTTTGCACCATAAATATTTGTGGCTTGTAAGTCTCAAGAAATCCTAAATTTAGTAATTTATTCAATGTGTTAAAAAAAGTTTAAAAAAATCTCTTGTAAAAGTTTTAGTACTACATCTTTGAACTGTGGGCAAATATTTGTTAAAATTACTAACAAACATTGTACTACAAGTAAATATTTAATTAACTTGCAATATGTCTTGTGTTTTGTTTGAACAGACACATAGAAATATTTTTATACAAAATGCAAATAAAGATCTCCAACATTACGTCGGTGTTGTAAAGTATCAAAGTGGATAGTTAATTTTGAGTCAGCAATGATCCGAATAACTTGTTTTTAAATTTCTGCTGCTCTTCCCCATTCTTGAAAACAATATTCAACACAAGAACGAATATAAGTTTTAAATACATGCAAAAGCTAAACAAAAATAAAAAACTGTTTACATCTATTAAGAAATCTTAGTTTTCTAGATACTTTCAAAGCTATGTCAACAACATGGTTATTCCAGAAACGAACTTGTGAGATTGTAACCCCTAGAAAACAAATTAAAGAAGATTTAGATATGAATTTGTTGTTTATTTTAATATTTGCTACTGTTGATACATCGTATTTTGATTTTGAAACAGTTACAAGTTGAGTTCAAATTGATCATGTTGGCAGTACTCCATTCAGATATTGTTTTAAGGTTTTAGTTTATAGATGCTACAGGTTCTAACCTAAAAACTTTAAGATGTTTTGTCATATTTGTTGAAATAATTTTTGAAAAGTATGACCAATGTAGTGTACTATCATGATTATCATTTGCAAAATTATCAGTAGAATTTTTAGATATTTGGAAAAAGTTTGTTAAAGTAAATCAAAAATAAAGTTGTTAAAAGTGCAGAACCTTGAGGAACACCAGCATTTATGATTTTAGGGTCAAAAGTAAAACCATCAATTCTAACTATTTTTTTTTTTCTATTGTCTAGAAAACTATTGATAAGATTTACAAATTTACAATCAAAACCAATACAATGAAGGTTGTTAATAAGATTGGGATGCCATACCTTATCAAATGATTTAGAAGTTGAATGTATTGTTGTTGGACAATCTTCTATCTACCTTTTTTAGACAAATACAAAAAACACAAAAATAGTCTTATCGGAAAGATTTAGTTTAAAAAATATTTTATAATAGTTTCCGTCTAAAAGAGGATGTTAAGTTTTTTATGTTCAAGATATTAATGAACAGAATTTAAATTCTTTTTTTAGACCGCAAATATTAGAGAAATGAACTTTTAAGCTACAAAGTAAGTATTATTTTTTTTAGTGAAACAGGCGAGGTTTTGTTTCGCCAATTTAACCGTATCAATAGTCCATGTCTTTGCCAAGTCGTTATCAGATGCCTCAGCTGTCCACCATCGCGTCGGCCATCCGAGACCATTGCTGTATTTTTGTAGTAACAAGTAATAGAGTATACCAGGGTATTAACCTGTTCGTACCCGCCCCTACACAGTTTTTAGTTTTTGACAGGAAGAGATCAAATACCGTGCGAGGTTGGCTTATTTAGCTAATGTACCACAAATGCAACCATTGTTCAGTCCTAACGTCTCGAGCAAACATTCACTATTCCAATCGAGCCAGTATTACTAATAATATTTGCGATTTTTACCTTGTATGCCAGTTTATTGTTGCCCGTGTCACTACCTCTAAAAAGTAAGGCGATTCACCGGAGAACCAGGACACAAGTTACGGTAACGTCGATAAACTTGAATTCTTACCTTTAGATTTGAATTTAGTTGGAAAAAATAATAGTTTGTAATGCTCGACAAATGATACCAAACGCAAGAATGTAAATGATTGGTGTTTTAATAATATCTTAGTTGGTGTTGCAGTGTAAAAAAGTAAATGCTTGATAAAATAAGCAGTAGAAGCCAAAGAACTTCCTAAGAAACACTAATTTCTGCATTGTTGGTATCTACTATACAAAGCAAAAGCTTTCTTATTATTATTAACGTTTAGTTTAACAGAGTCTATTCTATAATATGTTTATTATAATTACTACTCTTAAGTGCTATGTTCTAATTATTTATTATTTAGATAAATATAATTTTATATTTTTAATCATTCAACCAATTTATTTATACAGTTTTTGTTTTATTTATCATTTTGTAGCAAGAATATATTATTTGTATCTAGCATTTACTGATTTTATTATAGGTTTCATATTTTTATTAAGCTTTTGCATTTCTTATTGAACGTTGACTTTAACAAACTACTCTTTTTAACAAACGTTTATAAATTTTATCAGACGTTTCTTATTTTTAATATTAACTACATTTATCTAGCGAGTTATAAACTATTTAAAGTCCAGAAGCTAGTAAATTTTTTTGGTACTTATTTTCCCAGTTAGTTTTTGTCACTTAGATTGTTCTGATAATGATATTATTTAAGTAATTTTAAGTCTGGTAAAAATTTACGACGGTCCCTATGAGTTTAATTTATTCCAGGAATTAATTTTTTTGATTTATTATAGTAATACTTAAAACTTATAAAAAAGAGCAATTTAGCTTATCTCCAATAAAAAAAATAAGTCTGGCTGATTGACTTATGCAGTATTATACATTCACGGATTCTATGTAAAAAAACTTATTTGGTCGCTTACTGAGACTTTCTCTTGAGCAAAAAATCGACATTAAAAAGTTACTAATCTTTTAACTCCTGTTCCTCTATCATTGTGTCATATTGACAAAAATATTTGTAAAATAAACAAATAGGTTCTTTTTAAATGCTTAAAACAAGAAATCAAATAGATGCTGTTATTATTGACGACAATAAAATACCTCTTTCATTTGAAAATGTTCAAACCATTTTTAATTACGATGTAAAGACAACATTATCGTTTTTGATTATTATTTCAAACCTTCCATATTTTACGAGTTAAAGTCTACATATTTTTGTCATTTAAAAAATTCTGAACTTGAGGAAGTTTGACTATTCGATTTTTCAAAAGAATTAATGAACTGAAAGTTCAACAAAGCATTATTTGTTTTTTGTTTAGTAAATTTTTGGTCGAGTGGTGAGATAGCACTTATTATTGGTTTAAAAACTGTCTATCTTAGTTACAACACGTGCTACAAGTATGAAGTTGAAAATGACCAGGTAAAACAATGATTTTCAAAATTTTATATGCGACAAACATAAAGAGGCTGTTACAAGGATTATATATTATGCATTTAAGATCGATCAATATGATGTTGATGAATAATTTTATATTTTGTTTTTATTTATGTATACTTTTTTCCATGCTTTTATTTTTCAATATTCTTTTATATATTTTTGTGTAATTAATATTGTTTGTAATTTATCGTTATCACGTTTTAGTTAGCTGCTCAGACACAGGTATTCTCCTGACAATGCCTGGTGACGTCGGTTAAAATCTTGATAAAGGTAAAAAAATTTACAATTTTTTGGAAAAATCTCTATGCAGTGTTTGCACCGTAACTGGGTGCAATTTTAATAGATCATTCATAAAAGGCAAAAAACAAATAATGAACACGACTAAAAAAAATTATTTGTTACATGTATAGCATGAAGAAGATCAGTAACGTTAATGAGGCAAGATTTGCAATGTTTACAAAAACATACGCCTTCAGTAACACAGATAGCTTCCTCAAGCTAAACACCTTCAACTTTGGAAATCAGAATTGCGCCAGCAGCCTTTAAACGCTTTGTACATTTCAAATATTTAGAACGCTATTGATAGTAGCTGGAAAGAGATCGATGGAAGATATAGCTTTCATTAGTTTGAAAATGAACAGCTGCATACAGTTGTCAACGATGTTGTCATTCAACTAGATAAAAAAATATAAATATTTTAAAACAATTCTAACAAATAATTTGCATTTCCTTAATTTTCTTCTTAGCATGCATGCAGGAAAAGTTTATAATAATGATGATGAAAATAATGACAGCCACAACTATGACGGCACTGAAAATGATTAAGACAAACAACATGACAGCAAAGACGTCAAGAAACAAAATAGTAAAAATCTACCTGGTATTATACATTTTTTTTTTTAAATTTAGATATCATGAACAACGTCAATTTTTCTTTTCTAACTAATAAAACATAATTCTCCACTCTCCACTCTCCACTCTACACAGTATGCATTTGCTTTTTTAATGCTTTAAATTATAAAAGAGCAAAGAACGAACAAAACGCGCCTGACAAGCATTAGACAAGTCTAGCAAGGCTTTAGTGTTCTCGTGTTATAACCAAACTAGTTTGAGAATTTTTTTTTAGTTTTTTATTTGCCAGACATATATTTATTCTCTATGCCCACAGAACCTTTAGAATAGTTAAAAAATATAAATCTAATTATCTTTGTTTTCTAAAAAGTTCATCACGCGATGACTTGATAAAACACAAATCTTATAAAAGATGAGTAAGTTAGCAATAAGTTATTTAATATTATAAACATAAAATCACATAGCAAAATAACTTCAGGTTTTCTGCAGTTAAAATAATATATTACTATAATAAGTTCTATCATTAAAATTATAGTAGGTAGTATTATAAATTAGGAAATAGTGCCAAGTCTTAATTTTCTTTTAATTGTATTAAAATATTTTTTAACTATTTTATACAACCAAAAAAGAAATTAACCGTTTTAAATCATTAAAATTTATCTATAAAATAAACAAACAAAAATTGTAATAAATATAATGGAAGTTTAATTTGTTAATAAAAACAAAAACGCCAATAGGACCTATATTATATTTTAATAATTAATTTTTAATCATAAATTATTAAAATATAATATAAGTCCTATTGGCGTTTTTGTTTTTATTAACAAAATAACCTTCCTCTATGTTTATTAAATTGAAGAACGAGAAGAATACTATCAGAATAAAAATTGTAATATTTTCTTTTATATTTTATTATTACGGTCGCATATTAATATAATTACTAAAATGTCTAGTGTAATAACATAAAATATTATTATATGTTGATTGTTTCTACATTTGTATGTAGTCACATAATATATTCACAATATTTTCAACAAATGAATTATATATTAATATCGTAAAACTTCTACATATTGTATATTAGATTTATTTGTTGCAACGTGTAGTAGTATTACATTTTGTCTCATTTGAGCTATCTTAACTTAACATTTTTCAAAGTGTTGACAAATTAGATTAGGTGCAAAAAAAATTACTAAAAAACTATGCCAGATTTCACACAATAAGATAGAAACCAAAACCTTAACTTACAAACCAAAAACTAAAATTACAGACTTGTGAACAAGAATTAAACATTCATACGTTATTGCAATGATAAAAAACTGCTCCAAAAATAATTGTCATTATGCAAAAATACCATGTAAAAATATTAACAGTTTTGGTTTAATATTTTATTGTGGAAAAAAAAAAGGTGAGTTATTGAATAAGTTGATTAATAATAATTGTGAATTATTTTTGCATATGTATTATATGGGTAATACTTCAAAAACACTAAAATAATTCTTAAAGCTAATTTCTGTGCGTTTGAGTTATTTATAAAACATTTGTTAAATGTATGTGTAAATTTAAATTAATTTGATCAATAAATTATCAAAACAAATCAAATTACAGATTGCATAATGTCTTTTTTAAACTAAAAACTAAATTTAAAAAATAAATAAACAAAACTCAATTTTAGTATCACGTTGTAGAGTGCTTAATTTGCTACAAGATCACTAACTCAATAATTTCAAAAAGTGGAGATTGTACTTGTTGAAACTACACCCCTCATATTTAGGTTAAAATTATATTTATAAATATTAATATACTTGTATATGCTTTTATTTTCTTTTTTAAATATATAGATCGGTTTCGCTTATTATACTATCTTCGGTATAACTAAAATTGTTTATATATGAATAAAAATATTATATAATTATATTTAACTTACGTAATGTGTGTAGATATATTTTTTTGACAGTAAAATTAGTAAAAATTGTAATATTGGTTGTATAATTTGTTTGTTAATGCTATAATTATAGGTTTATTGTTAAGTGTTATTTATTTATTGCATTTTTCTATTTGTGTTTGATTTGAGAAAAGTGTATATGTGTTGGTATTTAGTGTTTAATTGGTTGTTGAGGCATTTATATTTGTTGTTGTTCTTTATATTATCTATTTCATATGTTTCAAAAATGCTAATTTTTGAGTCTTTTTTGCATTTGTAAATCAGTTTTATATTGTTATTGTTATTGTTGTTGAAGTTGTGTTTATGTATTTGAAGGTGTTTGGAAAATGTGGATCTGTTGTTTTTTGTATTACGTTATTTTATTCTGTGTTTTAAAGCTCTCTCTGTTTGTCCGATGTAGCGTTGCAAACTTGGCAGTCTATTTTATAAATTCCAGATTTCATTAGAATGTCTGCTTTGTGTTTATTTATTATGTTTTTAATTGTGTTGGTAGTAGAAAAAGATTCTTTGATGTCATATTTGAGTAGAAATTGTTTTCATGTTGTTATCGCTGTTGTAATATGTTAATTTTCTGTATTGTGTTGTTAGTGTTTTGTTATTGTTTGTAAGTGTTGTGTTGTTTCTTAGTTCTATTTTTTGTTTGTGTCTATTGATTGTTTTATTAATTGTTTTAATCGGAAAATTATTAGATATAGTTAGTAGTTTGATGATGTTTATTTCAAGTTGTAAATTGGTAAGAAAGAATAGTAAATTTAGTGCTCCATGTGTAAAGTGAATGGAAGGCTAAAAATTTATGGTAATTACTGTGTTTGAGTCGTATGGAATAATTATTCCGGGGTTTGTGAGTTTTCCATAAATTTTAAAGTCTAATTTGTTGGAAGTTTTGTATATTGTTAAGTCAAAAAAGTTAATTTGTTTATTGTTTTCTTATTCTACAGTGAATTGGATGTTAGGATATATATTATTCATAAAGTTATAAAAATTTGTTATATTAGATGATGGTCCTCTAAATATGCAATCTATGTCATTAATATATCTTTGCCATAGAATGATGTTGTAAAATGGATTATTGTTATTGAAGTTAATGTCTTCTTCTAGTGTATTTAGAAAAACGTGGCTAGAATTTTTGAGCTAGAAACTCCTATTCCATCGGTTAATTTGTAAATTTTATCATTGTATATAAATATTGTTTTAGATGTTAAAAATTTAGATAAAGCATAATATCATTAATTTCTTGGTTGTCTATGTTTTTGATGTTAAAAAGTTATGGAAAGCTGTGAGCAGTTTCTGGTATAGGAGTATTATAGTGGTGTTCTCAACAAATGTTGTTAACAGCTGTAAACTTAACATCGATGTAATCAACATGCAATGTTAAAGCAAAATGAACAGTTAAAAACTGTATTCTGAACAACCCAATATTAACTAGTTTGTTACATCACCACATTTACAGCGCGGCTAACTTCATTCATCTGTCCGTCTGTCAAATAAAATATTGATTTTATGTTAACTATTTTTTTTTTTTTTTTTAAATAATGTGTGACCACTCAACAGTACATCGTTTGAACAGTAAAGGCCAGGTTACACAGTGCGAGCTACCATCCAAGCTAGCCTAATAAGTTACTGCAGTGCACCTACTCGCACCGTGTGACCTCATCATACGAGTTACAGTCCTTGCTATTATCGAATGATGAAGTCACACGGTTCGAGTTGCTGCACTGTAAGTGTTCGGATGTTAGCTCGCACTGTGTAACCAGGCCTTTAGTCTGGTATTTATATATTAGTATATGTTTCAATTAAGAAAGGAACGTATAAACAGTCATTATGCTTATAAAATAAATTTTCTTTTTACACAATCCAAATAACGCAAAAGAAGGTGATTATGTAATTGACACATATTTGCTCAGTCTATAAAAACTTACTTAATAATATCATCATCGTAATATTCTCGCGTAAAAAATCTATCTCATGTAGTTATGTTTATTTATTTAATACAAATAATGTAACAATTACTGTTAAATAATTTATTTTGATTAAATCACTTCAGTTCAAACAACACCAATTGATAAATCAATCTCCTAACAGTTGTAGCGTCGAGTGTTTTGACGGATGTTAATATAATAGCGAAAATGTTAATATACATCGATGTAGTTAACAGTCAGTCGCGTACAGAATAAGATTTTCGTAACATCTATCAACGTTAGAACTTTACAGCGCTGTTAACGCTAACATTTGTGTTCAGAATATCACACTTAGTGTATAAATTTGTTATATGGAGAAAGTTGATAGTATTGTTAGGGTATATTATCAAGTTTTTCAGTTTATTGGTTAAATCTATTAAATTTATGATAGTGTTTTTGTGAGTTATTTGGAAATGTTTAGTTAATATATTGGTTAGTAATTTGTCAATTTTGTTAGTTGGAAATTCTATTGTAGATATTTTGGTCTGATAGGTATATTGAGTTTATTTTGTTTTGGTTGACCATAATAAAGTGTAGAAAGTTGTGGATTCATTAGTATTAGTGTATTTAGTGATAGTTGGTTCAGTTGATATTAAAATATTTTTAATACGGAGAATAAGTTGGTTTGTTTTGAAAGAGGTTGATGTGATAATTTTTTGTTTTGTTTTAATATTTTTATTATATCTGCTTTAATGATGTTTTATAAAAAATGTCCACATATGGCAGTTTCTATTTCAATAGAGTGTAGTTGTAAGTTGTTGTTAATGTTTTTTGTTGCATATTTGTAACCCTTGTTTAGGAGGTTAGTTTCTTATTTTAAAAGTTTTAGTTTTGTCAGATTGGTATATTTATTGTAGAAAACGTGTGATTTTTAAAAGTGGTTTTTAGTTTATTTTTTCTATTTCTATATTTAATTTTTGTATTCATATTTTTTACTTTGATGTGGTGTAGAAATTTTCTTACGTTTTGGTACATGTTATATTTTTCTAATTCAATTTGATTTAGTTTATCGTATTTGTTGTGGAGTTCACGGTTGAGTATGTTTTTTGTAATTCAATTTTTCATAAAATATGTTCATTTATGTTGATAAATGCACTAATTTGTAAGATTTTAGGTAAACTTTCAGTTATAGAAACCTATAAATACTCCTTTTTATAAAAAGCTTACACAGTTCATGTAATGCCGGCTATTAATGTAAAGTGTATATGTTATACCATCTATATGGCTTTACCAGCATAGATAGGTTCAGAAAAAATGATAAACAGCCAAAAAGAAACTGTAGAAGAATTTGAAAAAATTGTAGATAATATTTTTGTGTGAATATCAAACAAATAAGCAAAGTTTTTAATGTAAATCGTGTGTCTGTTTAGCAAACCTTTCAAAAATACATTTACTTTGCCCGTATCATTTGCAAAAGTTTATCGCTTAAATAAAAACTATCCGCGCATTTAATTTTTCCGGTTTTTGTTACACAACATTAATTTAAATCTAGATTTCTTATTTCAGAATCTGCATAAATAACCAGATAAAAATCTACATTAGTTTGCGTTTTTATTAACGCCTTATTATTTTTTATTCATGTTTTATTGGACCAATTTGTTTGACCAAATCGTTTGATAAATTTTACCAACACTCCAAAACTTTTGAAGCAACAGTTTAAACAAGCTATTTAAAAAAATAGAGTTAGACGATTTAATAGTATTTATTTTATTCATGATGAAGCTCTTTTTTTGCATATTTGCATATTTGCATATTGCAAAAAAAAACTATTTAAATAAACGGTTCGTGAACATATAGATTGATCAGCAAGATCTTTTGATCTAACTATTTTAAATAAAAATTAAATTTTATACGTCATAGTTGCGGCAAATGCACAGGATATACTTTGCAAGGAAATTCTAGACGTTTGCAAGTAATTAAAATATCATAATAAATGCGTTATTGCTTATGCAGTATTTTTCATTTAATTAAACCACATTTTGAACACCATTGTGTATTGAACCTGGGTTAACAATGTTTTTGTTTTATTTTCATCTATACTATCACATGTCAAAGCGTGGAATGTTTTTTATCAAATTTATTTTATTTTATACTTAACATATGACAAACTAGTAACAGTTTTGTGGTTCATAGTAATTATAATATAATTACAAAAAATAGTAAAAACCGTTAATTTAAAATTTATTATTTAAAAAGTTTATTTTTGTTGAATAAAGACAGAAAATAATTTATTATTCTGTTGTTTTTCAGGTCATATACCCGCGATTATATTTTGCTGAAAAGAGTTTAAATTTTCAAAAAAAAAAAAAAATATAAAAGCAAACATATTTGCAAATACATTACTTTAAAAATTTATAATAATAATATAAGTAGGTGTTTAATTTATTGTATGTCAATATTTACTAATTGCAAAAGTAAAGTAAACTAAATTTTGAAATACTGTCAGAATTGATTTAGTTACCAATAGAAAAATTAATAAATGTTCAAATTGAATAATTATTTATTTTAAATCTAATTAAAATCTGTCGTCAGACAGCGAAAACCAACAATAAAAAAATACTTATCCAATATTTATATTATTAGTAAGAAATAATGTTTATTTGGCACTGAAATTATGCTTATAATTGCACTATTTTTGCAAATTTTATGCTGATTTAATTTTATTATCTGAATAACAAATTTTACAACATAAGTTGCAAACTTATTTTTATAAAAGAAAATTAACATTGCAAATTATAACATTTAGGTTTATATGACCCGATTGATTTTTTTTAATTTGCTATATTGACAGTAAAAATCAAATTAAAATAGTTTTCATATTATTTAAATAATAACTATTTTGACAATTATATAATAAATCAACAATTTTTTATAATTGTTACTCTTAGCATAATTTATATTATAAATATGGCATATCTTTACGACCAAAATGGCGTTGATTGTAAAAAATAAGAAACGCGTCACTATTATAAATAATATAATTTATCTCAAATTGTCAATGCATCTAAATAGAAATGCCTGTACAGAACAATACGTGTATTTTAATATTCATATTAAAAATTAAACTAATTATTCATCAAACTGCTAAAAAATCTACATGGCATACAGCGCCATCTGTGAAAAGATTTACTTTTTATTTTTTTATAAAAAATCAAGCCATTTTTTGAATTCATGTTTCTAACATAAAATGCAAATGCTGCAAATTAACACTAAAAATTTAGAAAGGCCTTCAAAACGCTGTTTTTTTTTAAACGGTTTCTTTCGAATGATAAGGTCTTTAGTTAAATTCGGTTTCGGTGATATCTTTACAACCTTTAATGTATTAGCTTTTTATACCCACTTGAAAAATTGTAATGTTGCGATTAACTGTTACTTATAAGAACAAGGAAAAATAAATAACAATATTATGAGACAAACTTAAACATTAACCTTTGAGGGCAAAACTTTATTCTTTTAATCATAAAATTCAAAAGTTTGAGCGTTTTTCACATAGCAGTGTAATTAGTGATAATTTATACCCTCTAAGGTGGGTGTTTGTGTAAATTAATTAAGAATTACACGCTTAGCTGCCCAGCCACTTAACTTTTAATCCGCCTAACAACTAACAGAGGTATAAATAAAAAGCTAACCTTCTTTTTCCGTATTTTCAATACGACTGTATCCAGTAGAGAAGCACAGCGCAACGAAGAACAAAATTAAATAAGTCATTGCCATCTTCAAAAGACTGGCTTTTATTTCTCTTAAGAAATTGTCGCTTCTATTAACAGCACCCAATTTTTATTTATGCATCACTGAGTTCTCAGCTTAAAAAACATTTGCATGAAGTTCCAACATTAATATTGCATTTTAATATAACACACAATTTTACAAGTTTATAAATGAATAATTCATTTAGTAATGCTATTATGTAAATTTGCTCTTTTTCAGTTTTTATTATTATAACCGGAAAATATAACTTTTAAAATATTGAAATGTAATATTCAAACAGTATATAGCACTAAATTTGCATAGATTACTAAGTCTCTTTTATTGCACTTTTACAAAGTTGTTTTAATAACCACACACTCTAATTTTATGCTTAAAACCTTGTACGATATTTGTTATTTATATTAGTATATGGTACAGTTATGGGTCACTTATAAGATTATGCGAATTATTCATAGATGGTACTCTACATTTTTATAGACTATTATTAGATGCATTTATGATTAATTAATAATTATATACAAAAGCGTTTTCTGTTAAATCTCGCACGTACACCGTTAAGCTTGAAAAGCTCATGCTCTTGGCTCGAGCGTGATCACGATGTGACTGCGGAGAGTGGAGCTAAACCTCCATAGAGTGCTTTGAGCATGCGCTTATTTGTTAAGAGAAGCGCGTACATATGCCGACCCACTCATATTTATTCCATGTTTTGTTTTCATTTCGCATCCCTTTCATTAAAAATCTATAGCATTTATATTAAATCAAAATCACCACCAACTAATCATAAATTAATTGAATGATTCATAATTTCAATTATTAAGAGAAATAATACGAGTTTATGGATATATTAATTATACATTTAAATGTTAAAAATATATTTCGATCTTACTAATAATGAAACGAATCGGTATAATATACATATAATCTAATTCTTTTCAATATTATTTATTCAATTTTTTTGTTAGCCATTGAACAATACCGCTTATACATGGCTACTGAAAAGAAGAAGTAAAATTTAAACAATTATGTGTTTGAATTGCTTGCTTTAGTAGTTAAAAATATAAATTATATACATAATTACTTTTACTCAAATATTTTATAATTTTAAAATGTGTATTGAGGAATTATTTATTATTAAACACAATAAAATAAAACTTTGATTTGATTAAAAAAAAAATTAATAACATTTTCTTGTTATACTTAATAATGGTTAAAGTTATAATATTATTGAATGTTACTTAGTTGAGTAAACTTTTTATTTACTTTTACTAAAGCTGTTTATTTTTTTCTTTATTGATTGCAAAGCTTGAGCCCATCAATATTTTGTCTGTTGGTATTTCCGGAAAAAATAGATTTGGCGACCCCGGAAGTCAAGATACTAGAATTGTACATTAGGTATGAGGTCTGGACTCTCAATCTATAATGTAGATTTAAATAAATTAGCGCGTTAACATGTATGAAACCATTGTAGATGCAAAAAAATTACATTTTTACCACTCCAGAAATAGTAAAAAAATGCATTTTACCATAAACATTGTTAGGTAGAGCGTCTGAGGCTGTGTTAAAGGTAGATAAGTACTAGACTAGGTATAATATTTATTGATAATACTTTTTTTTTAGTTTTAAAATGTGAGATTTAGTAATTACTTAATTGGTTACATTAATATAAAAATACTTTTAAATTTTAACGAGTAAAATTACACTTGTTCAAACTATCAGATTAACGAGTAGATTTAAGCAGTTTGTGAACATCAACTTTGAATATTTGTGCTTTATAAATTTAAAAAAATATTGAATTTAAAAGTTTATTCCTTGTGTTGATAGTACCGTTTTTTTTTTTTTTTTAACTTTTGGTCCTACATCTCTGAACTGTAAGTGAATATTTGTTACAATTTCTAGCAAGCCTTGCACCACGTGTAAATATTTGTTTAGATAGCAACATGTTTTGTATTTTTTTTTTAACAATATCTAAAAAAATATTTATAAAAAATGCATCTGCAACATTACACTGGTGTTGTAAAGTATGTAAGTCATTGGACAACTTTGAGTCAGCAATGAACCAAATCAGAATAGAATTCAGAAGAAATATTGTAGTTTTGGATTTTTTTAATACTTATGAACAACATTCAATACAAGGACAAAAATGAATTTTATATATACATATATGCAAAAGCTAAACAGAAGTAGAAATTTTTTTACATCTATTAAGACACCCTAGTTTTCTAGGTACTTTTGAAGTTATGTCAGCAACAAGTTCAATCTAGATAAGATTGTAACGTCTAGAAGACAAATTTAAAATGAGTTAAATATGGATTTTTTGTTTAGTTTAATATTTGGTCTTAAATTTTAATTTTGCAACAGTAAGAAGTTGAGTTTTTTTCAAGTTAAAATTAACTATGTTAAAAGTAATGTATTCAGATTTTGTTTCAAGGACTGTATTTCTATATGCTACAGATTCTAACTTCGAAAGATTAATATTTGTAAATCTTTACCTTACAAGTTTAAAAAAATAAATAGATTTTATAATACAATAGCTAGGGTAGCTTTATGAAATATAAATCAGCTATTAGAAGTTATTATATACCAAAAAAAGTCTTAAAAGTGTGTAATACAAAGTACATTGATAGTTAGGTTATTGAGGCACTGATAGCTGCAGCAGCTTGGAGGAGTATACAATGTAGGTTTCGGTCATCTATAGAATTTAACAGTATTTCAGCTCTCTTTCACACACAAACAGTTTAACGTTTCTCGTAATAGGGAGCATTGCACTTTTGACACATACATGTGTTTACTTGCTTTTATAATACTCCAAAAAGCATTTAAAACGGGGTTTGAATCAATCAAATTTTACTCTGTAAAAACACAATATATATATATATACAGGGTGTAGATTAATTGGCGGACAAACGCTAACTTTGTAGATCCTGCCAAAAAAAAACAAAAATCTTAATTCCAAAACGCTGAAAAACTCTTCGTTTTGCCTCACGAGGTCCTCAAAGTTTCAATTTTGTCAATACAAATAATGTTTTAATTACGTATTTTATGTACCAAGTTGCTTTCTTTTTTAGTATAATAAAAGTTACGAAGTTTATTAAAAATTAATAATAAAAAAATATTGAAAAATGTGCAAATTACTTTCCAAGAATAAATCAAATTTAAATTATAGATACACTTGGCAACGTAGCAAATTTTTTAATAAAATTTTAATTATAAAGTAGGCTATGCAATAAATGTCAGTTGGTATTTCTATTTTATTATGACTTATACTTTAAATACATATGCAAATTACGCCGGTGATGCTTGAGAATGTCATGAATTCGATAACATATAGTGTTTAGAAGTAAAAGGTGGCCAATATGATCATTTGTAGTTTATAATAAATAATAACATTTGATGTGTGTATTAAGTTGCCTACATTATAAGTTTAAATATAAAAATAGAAATTTTGCTACGTTGCCAAGCGTAACAAAACTTTGAAGATCTCGTGAGGCCAAACGAAAAGTTTCTCAGCATTTTGGAATTAAGATTTTTGTTTTCTTTTGGCAGGGACTACAAAGTTACCTGGCGTTTGTCCGCCAATTAATCTACACCCTGTATGTATATGTATATACAAAAATTTTTGTATATAATTGGGTGTAAAAATTTGTTTTAAAGAAACAGAAACAGTAAATGCAAAAGCTGAAACAACAAAAAACTTTAAAATATAATATTTACAAAAAGATGAAACGTTGTGTGGAAAAAGTTTTGTGTTACTGCCAGTATAAATATTATTGCTTACAATAATGTGTATTTGCAAATAACTGAAACCAATGTGCAGAAACAGTTTGCCAAACTAGTGATTGTGGTATTAGATACCACACACAATAATATTAGTTTAAAGATGAGTAATTTATCTTAAATCTTGTAATTCAAACTGATTAAAAAGCTTAAGAATTAATAGTTTAAATAAAATTGTAAAAAATAACAAATATGCTTTTCGCATTGGTTTTGTTAGATTTGTTTACCATAAGTTATAAAACAAATAAACTTATGCATGGGAAAGTTATTAAGTGTTTTTTAGTAATAATCTAAGACTAAAGTATGATGCAATTCTTGTTGTAACTTTTGCATCTAGTTTGGTTAATATATTGGCAGTTCATATAATATCTTGAGTTATTATTGAATTTTGTAGCATTGTCAACAACAATGTTTTTTTTGTTTCAATTAGATTTAATTAAAAGAATTAGATATAGACGTAAGCAGGTAAAGTATCTTAATGTTTTTTTTTTATTTTTGTGTTTTTACACACAATATGGCAGTTGTCAGATAGTATAAGCTAATAAGCAACTTAGTTAATAAAATTTCAAGTTAAGTTTCAATCTGTCTTGAAAGTTACATATAAGATTTAACTTTAATTATTATTTCTGTAAACAGTTTTTTTAACGTTTTCTTTGGAGGAACATTTGAAACTACTCTATATATTTTAAATTTTGTTTAAAAACGCGCTATTCAAATTAATGCCAATCAAAAATTGACAAATGACGTAGATACATAGTCGTAAATAAACATAAATAAAAAAGATAGATGTGTAGCGTTCTAAACAAATATATTTTTGTATTACAAGGCTTGCTAGAAATTATAACAGTACTGAGATTTGCGACCAAAATTTGAAATAAGTTTTTTTAACCGGACTACCGACAAGTAGAATAACCTTTTAATTTCATTATTTATCAAAACTTAGTAAAAGGTCAATGTTTACAGTCTTCTCTTCAATGTGACGTAGAACTTCTATGTGTAAATAAATTTAAGATGGCTTGACATTGTATATCAGTTCTACTATTTTAGATTCTAATTAAGATTGTTAATATTAATATTTGTTCAGAATTGTAAAGTTTTTACCCCGTTGTTGCCAAAAATAACAAAGGTTAAATTATAAAAGAAATAATTTGAACATTACTACAAAAGGTTTAATTGTGGACACTTGAAAGTTATTTTAACCCACATTTATAAATTATTTTTTTATAAACAGAAAAAAAATGTCAAAAACTTAAAGAAAACCAGAATGTAATTCACACTTTAATTTATTTAAGTTTAGGAACTTTGAAATAAAAAAGTTGCTAATTTTAAGTAGCAGACAACTAACACAATAAGTAATAAACGTCATTTAATTAAAAAGATGTATACATATAACTGGATACATGACTTTCTATATTGATGCGTTTCTACAGTGAAGCAAATTATTTTATGGCGGCTATTTTGAGTGTGACTTAGTAATACAAAACAAATAAAGTTATTAACAATAAAAAGAAACCATTTAAATAATTCCGACAAAAATTGGTTAATTGGGTGTAAAGTTAAGATCAAAAATGTGTTTTTAATAAACATTTAATATCTTTTCAATAGACATACCAACTTAAACTAAATTTTTGAACAACAGTATTACACGTATTACTGACGTTTTATTATTTTAGTCAAACTTTTTATATGCAGTGTTTTTTGCAGTACAGTAATTAAAAAAAAAAAAAAACTTTTTTATGAGCAATAATTAGCAACAATCGAAAAGCAGCACAAAATATTAGCCATTTGCATAGTGCAATTAAATTTTTATTTGTAAAGGCGTGCCGTCAGCAATGAAAGTAATTTTTTATGTGCGCAGCATACTGAATTAAATCACATTGTATACATTATATGCATTACCCATATGGTAACAATGTTGAAGTTTTGTGAAAATTAAAAAAAAATCTATATGGCACTCACATAAAGTTAACAAATAAAAATCTAAATGCACTAGGTAAATGGCTTATGTTTTGTAATGTTTTATGTTTGTTGCCGATGCTTGTACTGTTTTTCGTAAAAAAGTTATATGCGTTTAATTTTTTATTTTTTTTTTAGTTTTTTTTAATTTCTGTTACCTTACCTCAAAATTCAGTGCATGTACAAAATTTAACTATAATAGTAAAACGTCAACAATACTTGTAATAATGTTGACTCAAAATTTAGTTTAAGTTGATAGGTCCGTGTAGAAGATATTAATTAATTACAACAAACGCATTTTTGGTTTTTACTTCGGATACAATTTACCAATTATTGTCCGGAACATATTAATAGTTACTTTACAATGTTAATAGCATTCAATGCATGTTTTAAATGTTTAAAAATCAAAAATGATAAATTATAAGCTTTTGTTATTATATGTTTAGTATTATCAAGTCACACACAAAATGGCCGCCGTATTATAATTTGCGTCACTTTATAAACGCAAGTCGGGTATCCAGTATATCCATGTTTAATTATAAACTATTACGGTTAGTGTTATAGCAAATTTACTAGCAAATGCAGCTAAAAATGTAGGCGATAAATTGTTGTTACGCAACGTTCAAAAACAAATCAAACGTTATTAGAAAGAAAAAACATATCAAATTTAGCTCTTTCACGGATATACACTACTTCTAAGTTAGTTTTTTAGTACAATTAAAATGCTTTGCACAAGTAACAATTTTGCAAAACTAATTTTACGTCGGGTGATAACTGAGGACTAGTTAAACACATGGTATACATTTGACCAAGATACACTTGTTCTAATTTTATTTACTATAGTAGTATTAACTATATATATATATATATATATATAATATTTATATTATTTACCAAAAAGTTTTCCTGCACCTGCACAACTTTACTTTATAATTTTATGAGACAATTTTTGTATGTGCTTGGTACACATAGTAAAATTTTAACTTTACTGTTCTTAAACTTAGACAAACATTTTTAATTTATACATTACAAGATAAAAGTAGCAAAAATTATTAATTGCATAACTATTTTTGCCTTATGTGTTTGTTTAAGACTAGTAAAGCATGTTTTACAATTCTTAAGCTTTGACAAAAATACATTCTTTTTTAGATTATAATTGCAAATTTAAAACAAATATAGATTTTTTTGTTTTTTGCTTACTACTTGGTTTAATTGTAGTACTTTAATTTCTACATAATAGAACATTTATTTTTTGATTTAATATAATTTCTTTTATAAAATTTATTTATACTCTACTTTTTTTTTTATTTTGTGTTTTTAAACATCAAAATTTGACGTTGTAATTTTTTGTATTCATAATAATATTTACTTTTGCAGTAATATTTGTTTAATTCATACAAACAATACTATATTAAGTATGAAAGACAGGAAAGCATTGTTTGCGGAACGCCGATATTTAACTGCAAAACGCTTTGGCTCTGGCAAACATCAAAGAGTTGCAATTTTATTCTTGCCCAAGATGTTGACATCTATTTTTAAATTTGAATAAACATTTAATTAATAAAAACCAAAAAACATCTAATAAATAAAATCAATAAAATTAATAAATAAAAAACGACATTATTCATATTGTTACGCTATAAATTTTGTTTTTTATATTACAACGCACTTTAAACTTTCCAACCGCCACACCGTGCTGTAACGTCGTAAAATAATATATGCTTAGAATTTAAAGATACAAATTTCTAAAAATAATTTTATTATAAAAAAGATTATAAAGGGTCCGCCAATAAGCGCGCTCGATCTTTAAAATAAAATAAAGCAAGTTGTGTGAGAGGTATAAATGAAATTTATTTTTTGTTTGAAAGAGTATTCGAAGGCATTATGTATGGAAAATAATATCGTTCAAATGGCCACCTCGGCTTCGCTTGGTGGCGCGCATACGAGAAGTCCAATTTTGAATGACTCTGGCGCACAAATCGGGCTGTATTTCATCGATGGCGTGGCGTATGTTGACTTTGAGGTCATCAGTGTTTTGTGGTTGGTTTGCGTAGACCTGCGATTTAAAAAAACCCCACAAGAAATAGTCTAGTGGGGTTAAATCGCACGATCTCGGTGGCCAGTTGATGTCGCCTCCGCACGAAATAACCATTCCTCCGAAGCGCTCGTGCAGAAGATCCATTGTGGCGCGCGCTGTGTGGCTCGTAGCGCCGTCCTGCTGAAACCACATATCCTCAACATCCATATTGTCGATTTCATGCCAGAAAAAAATTGTTATCATGGATCTGTATCGTTCGCCGTTTACCGTGATAACCACACCATCGTCGTTCTCGAAAAAATACGGCCCGATGATGCCTCCGGCTCAAAGTCCACACCAAACAGTTACCTTTGCTGGGTGCATTGCGACCTGGTGGACCTCCTGTGGATTGTTCTCGGCTCAATAACGGCAATTCTGCTTGTTGACATTCCCATTTATCCAAAAATGTGCCTCATCGCTGAAGATGATTTTGCGACCAAACTCGGGGTCGACTTCCAACTGCTCTAAAGCCCAATCAGCGAAGATACGGCGCTGTCTATGATAGTTTATTTTGAGCCCTTGTGTCAGCTGAATCTTGTACGGATGCATGCCCAAATCCAGATGCAAGATTCGGCAAAGTGATGTTTCCGAAAGGCTGAGTTCCTGTGCGCGACGTGAAATTGACTGTCGCGGATTTTCACGCACACTATCGCGCACAGCGGCGACATTCTCGGCAGATCGGACGTTTCGACGACGCGTCGGTGTTGGCTGATTGTTCACCAAACCAGTTGCCTTGAATTTGTTTATCAAACGACGGATAGTCGACTCAGCAAAACGACCAATTGCACCGTAAAATTGGCGGAGCGCGCGGAACGTTGCCTTAACCGATGAATAATTTTTGTAATAAATTTTAATGATTTGCACATGTTGCTCGCGGCTGAATTGGTTCATGGTAATTTGTGAAGATACACTGAATAATAACAACTACGTTTGATAACTCTACCACAAACAACATGGCCGCCATGAGCTGTCAAAGATCGAGCGCGCTTAACGGCGGACCCTTTACTACAAAAATTACACCTAACAAAAATTAGTCAAGAAAAAAATTACACAAAAAAAACTTTTTATAATTGCAATTTAAAATTTATTTAAATCTTACTTGTCAATACTTAAACTTTTGATTTTTAAATAAAAGTAAAACATATAACGATTAAAAATATAGTTTAATATAAAACAAATTAAAAAAAACAAATAAAATAAGTTAATAGAATGCAGAAAACATTTGTTGATAAGTTAAATGTAAAAAGAAAAAGCATAAAAAACGACGACTATAGTGCTGGGCTTAGATAGTATATAGGCTCAAAATGAAAAAAACTCTAAATATAATTCTTCAAACGTAATAAAAAACTTTAAAAAACATTTTTTTAAATAATTTTTTTTTTAAATTTTAAAATTCTTTAAAATTTTTGTAGATTTTTTTATACAATCATAATTTTTAAGATATAAGCAATTAATTCAAAAACAAAGAATATTGTACTACAAACATACAAATTTATTTAACCAAACAAATAAAAACAACAACATTACAAGCAAATAACAAATCAATTATTTTAATAAAAATTTGTCAATTGTTTCATAAAGCTGTTGAGAAGTTTTGGAGTTTGGATTAATTGTTTATCACTTAAAAATGATATTTTATAAAAGTTATTAATTTTTAAAGTATTTTGTAGGTGACCCAGTAGTTTTAACTAACTTAGCATAACTGATAGTATATTTTTTTGAAGCTTTTACATTTGTCTATTTTTAAGTAAATTGTAGTGTTCATTTTTTGAAAGTTTAAGTATTGACAAATAATAAATTTCAAATAAAAATTAAATATTTATTTTTTAATTCTTTTTAAGTATTTTTCTTGTATTTCTTTCACTGTACATTTTTTTTTGCTTAATTTTATCACATGTAATTTTACTATGTAAAAACTTAAAACAAAAATGAAAAAAAACTATTTTAAATCTGTAAAAATTATTTTATTAAACTACTAAATAACTTGTTTAGCAGAAATTGTTTATTTTTAATTTTAGTAAAAATTTTTTTTTCATAAACGCGTTTTGATAACTAAAACCTAATATACTGAATTTGATAAAAAAAAATACTTTTTTCTATTAAAAGTAGGTTGTTTGAGAAATTTTGCATAGTTACGTAAAACTGGTAACAATAACATTGGTCATCAATTTGTGATTTTTCAGAAATAAATAATTGAACATTAAAATGTTGCAACTAAATGAGAACACAAAAAGCACACCTAAAATTGGCTATGACTAAATTCTATTTATGTTTCAATATATTTTTTTTAATTTTATGAAACCCTTTTGTTGGAAGCTCATATTATAAATTACTTAATGCTATAATAACAATAGTAATATAATCAGTTTTAATTTCTATTGTTTCATATACCGTAAAAGACAATAATGTAATGATTTTCTACTATTGACAAAGGAAACTATAGTATTAAATATTTTTTAATGTGTTTTAAATGCCATAAGTTTTGATTCTTTGCATACTGAAAAAGCAAACAAAAAATTATTTCTTTAGATTTTAGCATATTTATATAACCGAATGTTGTTTATAAAAATAATTTTGTCGCAGCCACCTTTATTTATCTTAACGAAAGTTGAAGACAATATTATTGTTTCAGTTCATTAGTATGTATGCAATATTAAATGCAATATATTTTATCGTTTCTAAAACTCAGAGAAACCACTGTAATAAAAATAAGTTATAGATGCAAAATAAAGTCATTTAGTAAATTTAAAATACTTATTGTATTTAAAAAAAGCAGCAAAAGAAATTATTCAGTACATAATTTATATAAAAAATTTAGAAAGAAACTGAGTAACTGAAAATATCTGTTTAATATTAGTTTTTCAAAATATTTTTTAAAAATACATACTCAACTAAATAAAATATTGTCAGCAATATATTTTATTCTAGAATAATATGTGTTTAAAAAAACAATAGTAGATCTTATTAGTTTAAATTCTTGCAGTTATTAAACTAGTAGATTTTTTGGATGTAAGATATTAATTAAAATTCAATAGTTAATGCTTTAACAACTTTGTTGTCTTCTTTAGAACTAATATATTAACAAAAAATACATTAATAAACAGTTACATAACTTATTAAAATAACTGGTTCTAATTGTTACTGAAGCTTGAGAATGTTATCAAATATGTATGTATTAAACATTATTATTACAGCAGATAACATAGGCGGCAAACACGTTAAAAATGATTCATCATTGTCCTTGCTTTGAAAGCGGTCGAAACTCTGGTTGCCTACATTGTTGTCATTGAAATTAATTGAGCATACATATACAACAATTTGTCTGTATCCGATTTTAAATTTATATTATTTAATTATTCTACTTTTAAAAACTCAATATGTACTTAAATAATTTAAAATATACTCTGAAAATGTGCAGCAGTAAAACTTTTATGTGATTTTTTTCATACCGCCATGCGTCAAAATAGTACATTTATTTAACTAGTAATAAGCAAATTTGTAAATAACAGTAATAAATTCCATATTTAATATAAAATAAAAATAAGTATACATTAATAAATAAGTCGGCCAAAGTCTTTCTATACTTGATAACGTTTCTTTAATTATATATCATGCGCCTCTCCTAATAAGATCTCATCTTCATTAACAACATAGTCATTAATTATATACCTGAATATGGGACAAGTTTATCGCATACTACATGGCCGGTACAAGAGTGACTATGTTGCGAGTGTTTGTTAACAGATATTACAACCCTTAACAATGGCAATGTATAATGGGACATTGATTCACATGTACTCAAATGCAAACACAACCATTTATATTATTCCTTTCATTTTAAACTATACAACCATATATTCGATGGAATAGGCTCTGTCTGCGAAGGGAAATAATACATGCACATATAAAGCTAGTGCATATTGTATAGTATACTGCAATGCCAAATGGGAAATTAGAATTTTAATGTAATTTTAATGTTTGCAATAAAAATAATACTTAACTGATTATAAAAATTATTTATTTTATCATAGTTAATTGATACTTTTAATCAAACAATTAACTAGTTATTAAAAAACCAAAGGTATTTTATAATTTTCAGTCAATGATAATTTTTTTCTTTTTCTAATTTTTTAAATATTATTTTTATTTACAATATTTTATTATTATTTTTATTTTAGCAGAAAAGCGTATACAATATTATAATATTTCTCTTTTCTCTTTCTCTTTTCTCTTTTCTCTTTTCTCTTTTCTCTTTTCTCTTTTCTCTTTTCTCTTTTCTCTTTTCTCTTTTCTCTTTTCTCTTTTCTCTTTTCTCTTTTCTCTTTTCTCTCTTCTCTTTTCTCTTTTCTCTTTTCTCTTTTCTCTTTTCTCTTTTCTCTTTTCTCTTTTCTCTTTTCTCTTTTCTCTTTTCTCTTTTCTCTTTTCTCTTTTCTCTTTTCCTTTCTTCTTTTCTCTTTTCTCTTTTCTCTTTTCTTCTTTTCCTCTTTCTCTTTTCTCTTTTCTCTTTCTCTTTTCTCTTTTCTCTTTTCTCTTTTCTCTTTTCTCTTTTCTCTTTTCTCTTTTCTCTTTTCTCTTTTCTCTTTTCTCTTTTCTCTTTTCTCTTTTCTCTTTTCTCTTTTCTCTTTTCTCTTTTCTCTTTTCTCTTTTCTCTTTTCTCTTTTTCTTTTCTCTTTTCTCTTCTTCTCTTTTCTCTTTTCTCTTTTCTCTTTTCTCTTTTCTCTTTTCTCTTTTCTCTTTTCTCTTTTCTCTTTTCTCTTTTCTTTTTTCTCTTTCTCTTTTCTCTTTTCTCTTTCTCTTTTCTCTTTTCTCTTTTCTCTTTCTCTTTTTTCTTTTCTCTTTTCTCTTTTCTCTTTTCTCTTTTCTCTTTTTCTCTTTTCTCTTTTCTCTTTTCTCTTTTCTCTTTTCTCTTTTCTCTTTTCTCTTTCTCTTTTCTCTTTTCTCTTTTCTCTTTTCTCTTTTCTCTTTTCTCTTTTCTCTTTTCTCTTTTCTCTTTTCTCTTTTCTCTTTTCTCTTTTCTCTTTTCTCTTTTCTCTTTTTCTCTTTTCTCTTTTCTCTTTTCTCTTTTCTCTTTTCTCTTTTCTCTTTTCTCTTTCTTCTTTTCTCTTTTCTCTTTTCTCTTTTCTCTTTTCTCTTTTCTCTTTTCTCTTTTCTCTTTTCTCTTTCTCTTTTCTCTTTTCTCTTTTCTCTTTTCTCTTTTCTCTTTTCTTTTTTTTTCCCTTTTCTCTTTTCTCTTTTCTCTTTTCTCTTTTCTCTTTTCTCTTTTTTTTCTTTTCTCTTAATAAGTACTTCAAAATAGTTAGCATAGTTATTTGTTATATCTTCTGGTAAATACATCACTCAAATTAATCGGGTAATCCTTTTTTTTATATTTGAGCATCTGCAAACTGTTTTTTAGTTAGTGTGTTAGAGACTGCCTGAGTATATTATAAGTTTTTCTTTATGTTTGTTTAACTTGATAACTTTGGCGGTGAACCATGGAGGATAGCATCTGTTGTTGTGTAGTACATATTTATTTAAATACAAGTACAATGTTGTATAAAAAAAGTCGCAAGCTTCAACGACTGACTTTAGTTTATACAATTTGTTTCAGTTGTGCTTTAATATAATTTATGATTTGTATAATGAAAACTATTAATTTTGAGATATGTGGTATAACTGTGTAAAATTAAACAATGTAAAGCTAAACATAATAACAGTTTACAGGTGGGCAATTCCATTTCAAACGGACCAGAGCTGGGGGTGGGGGTGCATTGAGAGGACTTGCTTATGTATTTTTTTTTAGTTTCTATAACTTATTAATAGTCCTTTGATCGGTATATGAGGGTATGAAACCCATAAAAAAAATTCTACCAATTTTTTAATTTTTTTTGTTGTTTTTTAATTTAATCGCATTTTTTGTTTAAAAACCGCAATTTTTAACTTAAAAGAAATAAATTTACTAATAAAATCGACCAGAAATTTTCCGTAAAATCCAAATCTGGCGCCATTTTAAGCCTATACCCTGTCTATAAGCCGCAAAAGCCTTAAAACCATGTTTTTGTTCTCAGTGGGCTGAGCAAAAAGGAGCATTTTTTAGATTTTTTTTACACGCCAACGTTGACGTATTTTGATGTAAATTAATTGGAAAATATAAATTTGTTCTGTCTATTTAGGTATAAAGCAACATAAACTTTTACAAATGCACGTTTAGCCGCGCTCAGAGGAACAATACACCAAATTTTATTAAAAATTTTAATTCTAAGGACAATTTTACATAGAAAATAGTACGTGTTGTACTAATCGTTTATAGAAAAGTCCATCTAGAAAGAAATGTTTACAAAATATTCAAGCTAAAAATGCGTTAAAAGTTAATTTTTTTTTTATATTTACAAAAAATATTATAAACACACTAGGGTGTGGTTTAAAACTTTTTTTTAACAAATTTTGACAAGCGCCAGGCGGATTTATGTTTAAATGCATAAAATAATAATATTTTCAAATTTTGGCGCCAATAGATCGAGTCTAAATTTGTGCCGCAAGCGCAAAAACTATCAAACAAAAAGTAAAATGGCTCAAAATTGGTTCAAGCGACAAAAGATGTTTTTATTAATCTTCTGAAATAAGCTTAAAAAAATATAATTTAAATAATCTTTAAAAAAAATTTAAAAAATAAATTTTAGTAAATGTTGAAATTTTTTTTTTTTCTAGATGAGTTTTTTTTTGCCAGGTAAGCACGACACTGACTATTTTCTATGTAGATTTGTTTACAAAACTCAATTTTTTAATAATTTTTGGTTTATAGTTTCTCTGGAAACGGTTGAATGTGCATTTGTAAAAGTTTATGTTGAAAAATAGGCTTATTTTTGCTGTTTTTTTGAGTTTTAGATCTTTAAAATCCAAATACACAAAACAAATTTATATTTTCCATTTTATTTACATTAAAACACGTCAACTTTAGCGATTAATTTTTTTTTTAAATGTTCTTTTTTGCCCAGCTCACTGAGAACAAAAACATGGTTTTATGGCTTTTGCGGCTTATAGACAGAGTATAGACTTGAAATGGCGCCAGATTTGGATTTTACCAAAAATTTCTGATTGTTTTCATTAGTAAATTTTTTTTTTTAGTTAAATTACCGTCTTTAAACAAAAAATGCAATTAAGTTAAAAAACGACCAAAAAACTAAACAATCGTAGAATTTTTTCAATCAAAGGACTACTAATAAGTTATATAAACTAAAAAAAAAAAAAATACATAAGCAAGTTTCTCAATGCACCCTTCCCCCAGCTCTGATCCGTTTGAAATAAAATTGCCCAGGTCTGATTTGGCATTTTTTGAATTATTTAATAGTAAATTGTATGCAGCATTAAATGATGTTATAAACATTTAATTTATAAAATTTATAAAATTCTCTAATAATTGCATACTCAACAGTGATTTTAATGTCGATTATTTACAAGAATCGCATAATAAAAAGTCTTAATGGATTTGTTTTATTTCTACGGATTACTGATTTGCCCAAAGATCAATATTTATCAGCTATTGTACATGCTTCAATTACAGATCATTTAGCACAAGTACTTAAGTTTAATCCGCAAAATGTAAATAATCAACCAGAATGTAAAAAAACAATGTTTACTTACAGATGCTTGTCACCTTCTAATATTAATTATTTAAAAACATATTTAAAAGTTGCAAACTGAGTAACTGTATATTCTTCAATAAATGTTGACAAATCATTTGACGCATTTGCAAGAATTTTGCATGCCGCTCTAAACTCAACATGCCCGCTAAAGTCTGCCAAACATAATGTAAACAATATTTAAAATTGAAGTTTGCTCGCTTCAGATATAAAAAATAGTTTTTTTTTTTTTTTTTTTTTTTTTGAGGAGAATCTTTTATAGACGACCCCACACGCTTGGAACGCATGGAAGTGTGGGACTCCACTAGTTAAAATGTTTACCCACTAAAAAACCTAATTTTTTTTGCTTCTTACTGTTTTATTCCCGGTTCACCGTTTTCGATATGTCGACAGGAGCAAAACAAGCTCTTTTTAAATTTTCTTAGTTCTGTTCATTTCTTAGCTCTTGTAAACGTTGTTGTTTTTTGGTTTTTTTTTCTTTCATGATGGTGATAATCATATGGTGCGCGACTTTCCAATTTTCCTTTAAATCTATCATTTTCTGTACCAGTATCTCTGATGTTATGTTGCTACCCATTTGTTCACTCGCACTTTTCCTTGTTTCCACCCATCTTTGACAGGCAAAGATAACATGCTCAGGGCTATCCACTTCACCACAGTAGGTGCAGGTATCCTCAGCAGTGATGCGCAATCGTTTTGAATACGTCCCAAATGATCCGTGTCCAGTCAACACTTGAGTATGCCAGTAGTTCAGATTTCTATGCTTACATTTCATCCACTCTTTCAAGTTTGGTATGAGCCTCTTGGTCCATTGTCCCTTCTCCGTATTTGCAGACCAGCTTTCCTACCACTTGTTTAACAAACACTCTCTCATCCTTGTCTTTGTTTCGTTTTTGTCAGATTCCAAGCACTGATGTATTTTTGACCTTTCTGCTACTAATAGTTTTATGGGAGATATTCCTGTGATCACATTTAGAGCCACCGTCAATGCTGTTCATGCTGTACGCGGAGGCTACACGCAACAACACTTTCCTTTGTACAGCGCATAGCATGTTTTTGTACTTTTTCTTTTCTAGCAAACTACTCCAAATCGGTGCTCCGTACAGTATAGTTTTATGCACTACTGTGCCTATAACTTCCCGCTTTGAGCTAGTTGGTCCTCCTGTATTTGGCAACAGTCTCATCAGGACTGCGATTCGCTGTTCTGCTTTCTTGGTAATTTCCTTGACGTGAATGTCAAACATACCCCGGCTGTCTAGATATACTCCTAAATATCTAACTGATTTTGACGGTTTGACCTCGGTATTACATACTTTAAAAACTATGTCTTCTTTACCTTTTTTTCCCTTCAACATTAATGTTTCTGTTTTTGTTGGTGCCAGAGATAGCTTATTGGCATTCATTCAGCGGTTTATTCTGTGCAGGCACATATTTGTGCAGGTTTCTAAGTCATCTTTGTTCTCTGCGGTCACCAGCAGTGCTAGATCGTCTGCAAAAGCGATTGTTGTAGCATTCCCCATCATTTGTACTTGCAGAATTGGATCGTACAGCACGTTCCATAAGGTTGGTCCAAGGACCGATCCTTGTGGAACACCGGCACATATGTTCATCTTTTTGGTTTTATTGTACACTAATTTTCTGTTCTTTAGGTACGCAGACAGGATATTTATCAGGTAAGGTGATATATTTCTGCGCCTTAGTTTGTTTATTATTAAGCTATGTCTAGCTGTATTAAAGGCATTTTTAACGTCCAGAAGCACCAATCCGCCTTGTCCCTATTTGCGACTTCGTAGATCTTTTCGATGGCTTAGATAATTGATCTGCCTCTCCGAAAACCAAACTAAATTTCGTGCAGTCTTTCTGTTTTCTCGATTTCCTGAACAATCAGGATCTCATACAGCTTGCTTGCGGAATTTAGCAGGCTTATCGGTCTAAACAATAACTTTTCAATTCTGTTTACACTTTTTGGCAATAGAATTAATTTAGCGCATTTCTACTCCGTTGGGAACTTCTGCTGTGATAGTAATGTATTTAGATCTTCTAAAACACCATCCGGCCACCGTTTTACTACCCTTTTATTACTTCTAAGGGTATTCCATCTAGGCCAGGCGCTTTCTTGCCCTTCATTTTTTGTGTTCCCTCGAGTAGTTCCTCCATATTAAAAAGTGTAACCTGCTTTTCACACGGCTCTTCTATCCAGTTGTCATCCGCTCTTGGGAACAAATCTAGTACAACTTGCCTTATTGTTTTTGGGTCTAGCTCACATGGTAGTTTGTATTTTAAGTTGCTCATAACAATTTTGAAGCCGCTCCCCTAGATATCATTCTCCAGCTCATCACATAGTTTCCTCCATAATATTCGTTTGAAAGCCCGGATCGTTATTTTTAATTCATTTCTGTTTTCTTTGAGTTTCCTACTTAGGTCGGCTATTCCACCGTCGTCCGGAATTTGTTTCTACAACAGTCTGGATATTTTTCTTTTGATCTTATTGCATTCGTCCCATTTTTCTGCTATGTCCAGAATCCACCAATACGGCAACGTTTTTGTTGAGCTGTCCGTGTTTCTGACTATGCTATCCTTATAGGTTTCCTTTATCTTTGCATACATTGTTTTCCCTTCTTCCCTTCTTCCCAGCTTATTTTTATTTTTATGGATGCTCTAAACGTACTCCAATCTATGGCGGTCACTAATGAATTGTGCTTTTTGTCGTTTTTAGAATGCTCGTGTTGTATTTCAAATCATATGTATCGGTGCTCCGTGTGGTTGTCGATGTCCAGAACATCCCAATTCTTTATATTTTTAGCGATTTTCTTACCGTCACGTTGATATGTGTTGCACTCATGCCTCTGACAAAGGTAGGTTTGTTTCCATGGTTAATGACAACCATGTCGCACGAGGAAAAATGGTCCATCCAGAAATGTCCTTTTACGTCTGAAATGGGGGCACCCCACTCCGGTGATTTTGCATTCACGTCTTCGGCAAGAATAGTTTTGCGCTTTGCATCTCTGCCTACTTTCATGATTTCGTCAGCCTCCTTTTTATATAGTTCTAACGGAATATTAGGCGAGATGTAACACCCTATAAAATTAAAAACACTCGTCATGACACACACGTAACCATCTCCTCTGACTATGTCGCGTACACCTACATTCTTATTTAAAAAAGTCACTGCCAAATCACTCCTCCTGTCTCTTATCCAACTTTCCCTTTCAACCATTTTTTTGTTTGGTTCGCATATCATTAGCATATCCACCTGCATTTGCATAGCAGTAGCATATGCAAGATCTTGCGCTATCCTCCCCCTACCTATGTTTATTTGCAGTATTTTAAGAGACATTTTTGTTGTTAATACTTTTACGTCTAACCTTAGCATCCGACGCCTTGTTTATTTCTTTTTCTTTTTCTCGGATAAGTCTCCTGAAATTCGGGCAACAGAATTGGTCCGTTCTGTGGCCGCTGGTTTTTGCACGCTGTGCATTGTGCCGTCTTTTCACAATTTCTTCTATTATGCCCAACCTCACCGCAGTTTAGGCAATTCTGGGAATTGTCTTTGCTTTGGCATTCATCTTTCCGGTGGCCGAAATCCAGGCATCTGAAGTATCTCTGTAGGTCTACTCTCCTATTTATTCTACAGGAAGCCTATCCTATGTTGATCTTTTGCTTACTAGTAAGCTCTCACGCATGACCTTTTTGTAAAGTGACCGTGGCTATTTGGCTACCATTTAGTTTCTGCCTCAAAGCAACCAACTGAATGTGTTCGTCACTAGCATTACTCAGATTTTTGCTAATTGCATTTTTTATTTTTTCATCTGTTGCGTCTCCATCTAAGTCTAGTATGTAAAGTGTAACGCTGTTGTTTTTTATCACCACATCCATATTTTGTGTTTTGTTTTTTATCGTCTCTTTTATGGATTTTGCTTTTTCCTTGTCTCCTTCTATTTCTAGCATCAAATCCTCTTTTTGTGTTTTTTTATTGTTTTAACCCGAACATTCATAGTTTGTATATCTACGTTCTTTTTTATATTTCAGAGAGTATCTGCGTAGGATTTAATAACTTCGAACTTGTGCACGGCTGGCTGCTTTTTAAATTTTGTAGTACACTAAACAATGTTTCGATATCAACTAAACCCTCGGTCTCTATCTTAATTGGGATAACATATAGAGTGTTTGAAAATTGAACTTTTTTCCTTTTGCTTGCGATTATCTCCATACTTGTTTTTGTGTACTCTATGCGCCCTTCTTCGAGTCCTTCCACTATCAGTGTCTCAATACCGGGATATTTCCTGCCAATTTCTGTTATTGCCTTATCTTCTACGGTAGCTTCCGGACTCACGACAACCACGGTGTCCCCACCTGTTTTGTTTGAAGCGGTGTTCCATGCCTCGAGTCTAGTTACCCCGAAGAAGTTTTCCGGCCACTCTTCATCTATAATTTTTGACAGGCTTTCCCATCCGCTTTGCAGATTGATCTCGCGTTTTATCATATCATATGTTCTTTCTTGTTCCATTTCCTTTTCCGTTTGTAGAACTTCTACATCTGCTTGGATGCCTATATCTCGCATTTCCTTCGAAAATGTGTTAATCAATTTTCTGTTCGCACAGGCCTCTGTCTGTGCCCCTGCATCGGATAATTCTCCGGCTATTGGAACCTTCCATTTCTGCAATCTGTCTTTTAGCATTTCTGCAATACGCCCAACGTCGATTACACTCTTTTTTATCTCCGCCTTTGTATTTTCGGTAATTTTTATTAGCTCTACAAGCGCCTCGCTACGTTTTGCGAGTTTATTCACTAAGGACTTTAGTTTTGTTAAATCAGCATTTTTGTCTCCACTTTCCTGTCGGCGTATAGGTGGAGTTTCTTTTCTTGGTCTTTTTGAGTGTTGTTTAACCATTCCCAACCTTGTGTCTTGGGTTCCGGACGAGTAGGATCTATCCCTGAACTGGTCTGATCTAGTTGGTGATCTCGCTAACGATCTCCTTCTTTGGAACGGGTTGAAGTTTGTTTCTCCCGCGGTTTTCGTGTTCGTTTTTGTTGTTAAGTCGTCATGTTTTTTCTTTCGCTATTTGTCAGATAATTGCTCTCCCCAGAATTTGTAGAGCAGACTGCCGAAGCAGTAGAGGATTTCTCGTTTCCGGTACCTCCCTGTGGTATTTCATTTTCATTCGCTGACTTTTCCATCATAAGCATAGTGAGTAGGGCTGCTACCTGTTTCATGTCATTGTGCGTTGTTTTTTATTTGTGGAGGTTTTCTTCTCCTTGCTCTATTTGGTCCGCGGGGGCTATTTGATTTCACCCCTACCACCCATTGCTGGGAGGCATGCCCCTATCCGCCACCTTGAGGACGCGCCCTTCGGGAGTTTGGCTTTTAAAAACTAGTAAAAAATAAAAAGAACTTCACTGAATAATAAGGCACACAAACGATTTAAATACTAAGCTAACTTATAAAAATATGAAACGGGATCATATGCGTGATGTAGATAATGCTAAAAAATGTTATTTTTTTAACCAAATTGAAACTGCTGAAAATAAGTGTAAAGCAACTTAGAAACTAATTAAAAATAAACTTGGTAAAGACAAAAAAGCAGTTGACGTTAAATTAAATATTGACAAAGGTTTAGTTACTAACAATGGCAAATTGTCTGATATATTTGCTAACTATTTTGCCATTGTTGTTCAAAACTCTCTCATAAATCATTTTCATCATAATTTATCTAATAACTGGAGTGCAGTTATTAGATAAATTATGATGAAAGTGATCGTCAGATTTTTCAATAAATATTTATCCTGTAGATAATAAAGTAATATTAAATATAGTAAAAACTATGAATAACAAATCATCGGTAAGAGTTGATAGAATATCCATCATACTTTTAAAACAAATTGTTCAGTTTGTAGTAGATCCTCTAAAAGCACTAGCACTCTAAAGAAACTGCTTCTATTCAACTATTGCAATATGTGCAAACTAATGAAGATAAAAATAAGCTTGTGCTTCTACTATTTTTTGACTTATCTCGTGCATTTGACACTGTTGATATTAACTTTGTTATTAAAATACAAAACTCAATTGGCATTAGAGGATTATTTGCTCAGTGTATAAAATCATATTTAGAAAACCGAAAATTAATTGTAAATGTAAGAAATTGTTCCTTATCTGAGTATGATGTTACATTAGGTGTTCCTCAAGGGTCAGTATTAAGACCTCTGTTATTTCTTTTGTATGTAAATGATTTACCATCACACATTTTAAATGGTACAGTTGTCATGTTTGCTGATGATACATCAATTGCCGTTTCTGCTGATAATGAAACAGAACTCTTAATAAACACCATTGCTGTAAGTAGTGAATTTAAAAAACGGTGTTTTCAAACCCTTTTAATACTTAATCACCAAAAAAACAGTCGCGGTTCATTTTCATGGACGTAAATTATTGTCAAACAATTTTATAATTAAGCATGAAATTTAACAAACCAAACTTTCTAGCAACGTAAATTTTTTAGAAATTACAATAGATTACAAATTATCTTGGCATTTACAAATTGAACAAGTTTGTAAAAAACTTAATCAAGCCTTTTATGCCATTCTACAAATTAAATCGGTACTTGACAACGAATCCATTATGGCAATATATTATGCGATGGCTTACTCACATATGTGTTACAATATAATAATATGGGGTTCATCTGATGACTTGAATCGAGCTTCAACAAAAGCGCATAATAAGGTTGATTTTCCAAATTAAAAAGCGTGAGAGTCGTAAGCAGTGTTTTATAAATAATAAGTTGTTGACATTGCCTTCAGTATACATATTTAAATGTATAAGTCATGTACACAAGAATATATCTCAATTTGAATTAACCTCATCTAGTCATCAGTATAATGAAAGACATGCTAATCACCTTCGTATTCCAATTCATAATATGTCAAAATACGAAAAATCAACTTTATGTATGTGCGTAAAAATGTATAATAAATTAGCTCTAAAAATGAAAGTTTTAAATAACTATAAAATATTTAAAACTGAATTAAGAAATTTTTTAGTGCCTAAATGTTATTATAACATACATGATTTTTTAATGATAAACTGTAAATTATGTTTTGTTAACGTTGTAATTTTAAATATTATATTTTTAAATGTAACTTTTGTAACTTTTATACTAAATGTATTATATGTGATATTTTCAGACTATAATATTTTATTGTATATTTTTGACATGTCTATCTGTATTCAGATCTTTAGATAAATAAACGACTATTACTATTACTACTACTACGTCGAAATATAATTCAAAAAATGGCTTTTTTAGTTATACGATTTTAAATTATCGGAACGTTCAAATATACTGCATTTTGTGTTTTGCAAAAAAGTGATTTCAATATTTAATGCTGGATGGTATTGATTTCAAGTGTCAGTAATTTAGCAGACAACAAAAACTTGGTAAAAAAACCAATTCTGACTTTTGTATAATTAATGTATAATTAATATATTTTTTTAAGTGCTGCATAATTTCTTGCCTTTTTTTTAATTGTTGACATTTTGACACAATCATGGATAAAAAATGTGTACTTTATTCATTATATTCATGATTTGGCAGCAGAAAATAAGTTAAAAATAATAAAATAATGTTTTTATTACAAATTTATTTTTACGAATACGTTACTAGTTTCTACAGATGTAAAAAATGAACATAACATAACATAATTAATAAATATCTCAACTACAAAGTTAAGAGTTACAATTTTATTAAGAAAGAAAATGATTTTTAAAGATTACAGTAATGAGCCTGTGGTACTAATGGTATATTCTTTTTCTTAAGGTGCATTTTCCGATCGGACGTTAACAATCATTATAGCAATTTAGTCACTCTGAATCAAAGTAGGTCAAAGTGTAATCTAACAAATTATTGTCAGCACAAATAACGAATAATGACTAATAATTATAAATAAGTTTTTTTTTATTAACGACTATTCGTATTTATTTAGTCACTAGTTAGTAAAGAACGATTACTTACTAATAATCACTAATCAAAATTCACATAGTAATGACCAACGAATAACAACTAACTAAAGTTTGCTTAACCATTTTAAAAAAATCTAAAAAAATTTAAAAACTTTTATATAAAATTTAGGAAAATCAAAAATAATTTAAAATATTAAAAAAAAATATAATAATTCTTTATAAGAAAAAAATTAATAACATTTATGAAAATTAAAAAACAAAAAAAAAATAATTTAAAGCAAAAATTGTACTAAAAAAAAAAAAAATAAAAAATTTAGAAAAATTTGAGAAAATAAATAAAAAAGTTAAAAAAATAACAAAATTTAAAAAACACATAAGCCGAAAGAGTCTTAGATGTGTATACAACAAAGTACATTGACATTACGGTTCTTAAGGACTTGACAGTTGTAGCAAGCTAGGCACATTAGTAAATCTGATGTTGTATTAAGGTGTAAAATATTCATAACCATATTCACACACTGGCATTTGATGCATTGAGGTTTTAGTAACTTTTTGACAGATGTAATAAAGTTTTGGAGAATTTTGAACAAAATTTGACACATCTGGCAGATTGTATGCGTTTTATCACATTGCTGTAAACTGCTTGACAACTTTAGTAACGTTTAACATTTTTAATAGTTTTTTTTACAGATTTAGTAACACTGTTGACAATTTAAAATACATTTAAACATATTATATTGCTGTAAACTGTAACGTTTTGACGGTTTTAGAATAATTTAGAATACAATTTGTGAGATCTATTCAATTTATGATGTAGTAATTTATATTATTATTCTTATTATTTGATAGTTTTAGTAACTTTTAACAGATTTATTAGTCGCTGTTAACGTGTAAAAAGTAGAGGACTGTGAATTAATACAATTAGTAATAAGAAGTGCAAGGAAAGTTCTGTAAAAATGCAGAAAGTGTAAAAACTGTGATAAGGACACATTAAAAAAATAAAAAAAGGTGTGGTTATGTTTTAAAAACATTTGTGTTGTAACATTAGTGTTTAGGCAATAGAACATTTACCGCGGGAACAGCAAACTAGGCCAAGACGGAAAGGTCAAAAAACGCGGTAAAGATGCATTTTTAAAAAGCGGGAAGTCAAATAATTAACAGTTGCCTGAAAAACTTTTCCAGAATGTTGGAAAGAGGTAACAATAGTACTGATTGAGAAGAAAAAAGAAGTAAGAAAAGCAACGTCATACAGGCTAATATGGTTAATAAACACACTAGCTATAATATATAATAAACTATAATAGAAAAAATTATTGTACAGAGAATAGAACAAAAAATTAATAAAAAAAAGAGGATGAAAAAAAAAACAATACGGTTTTACCAAGGAAAAAACAACCTAAGTGACAATAACGGCATTTGCGGACAACGTAATACTGGTAGGTAGAGACGTAAAAATGGAAGTTCTAAAGGAAGACTGGAGCTGGCAATAGATATGATACAGTTCTGGAAGAAAAACAAAGGTTTAAAATTAGCAACACAGAAAACAGAAGCGGCATGGTTATCAACTAAAAGAACTAATAGAGGAACAGGTAAGAAAACTTGGTAGACCTATGCCAAATAACAGAAATCCAGAAAAAAAAGCTAGAAGGCTAATAGCAACAGCAACAAGAAGCAAATTGTTATACTCCGCAGAAGCATTGGGAAAAGCTATGAAAACAATAAAAAACAGGAATAAAATAATAGGAGCTACAAGAGACAGCTTGTTAAGGATCAGCATAGCTTACAGAACGGTGACATAAGAGGCAGTAGATGTGATTGCGGCAACACCGTTAGCGGATATGATTGTAAAAGAAAAGATAGAAATAAAGAAACTAATAAAAAAAAGAACCAATAAAAGAAGCAAAGTTAAGCAAAAAAAGAAAACGATAGAAAGATGGCAGAGACGGTAGAATAGAAAAGATAAAGAAAAACTGACAAAAGAACTAATTTTGGAGATAAAAGAATAGGTAGAAATCAAACCCGAGACGTGCTATTATACAACACAAATACTGACGAGACGTGGAGCTTTTAAAAAGTTCTTGCAAAGAATTAAAAAAATTAAAGAAGACAATCGATGTATATTCTGTCAGAAAGAAACATACGATAATTCAGAACACACTAGTAAAATGCAAAGCGTAGTAAGAAGATAGACAAAAACTAAAATATTACTGGAAAGCAAACTGAATAAAAAAGAACAGTCCTTAAAAAATGCTTAAAAGATGAAAATAAATAGAGGGCGTTAAGAAACTTTGCTACAAGAGTACCAAAAAAAAAGAAGTTTGACAATGCAAGAATATAGAGAAAAAACAAACAATAAAAACAAACACACAAAATAAATGCTATAGAAAAGAAAAAAAACGAAAGAAAAAAAATGAAAACAAAAAAACAAGTAAAAAGATCAAAAAGAAAGAAATAAGGAAAAACAGGACATTTATGCATACTTAGAAATAAACAAAAACAACAACAAATATTTACAGAGACAAAAAAAAGGAAAAAAAAATGTTGAAGAAATGCAGAATAACAGATATAACGAGGCAAATACCAAATGGTATTCACGTTATCATGCAATTGACGGATTCCGCAATTTTTGAAATAACATATCTAGGACTATCAAAAGAAATACAACTAATGCAACTGCATAAGCTATTTATGGAGAACCTAAGAAAACTAAGAACGTATCATAAAACAAACAAAATTACTAAAATAAATAACACACGGATTGAAGACAGAAAAGAATGCAGAGCTGGATGTCAGTGCAGAAAAAAGGATACAAAAAAGAAAAGAGACATACAAAAGTAAGGGTTATTGGTAAAAAAGGCCGGGGACAGCATTTGTGCCGCAGACTCTGTGTGAAAATCAGCGAGGCAATAACCAGCCCACCTTAAACTACTGTCAAATCTAAAATATTTTGACAAGAACATTATAACAATAGGATTTATGCAGAGAAAAAAACCTGAAGGTATTGCCATGCGTAAGTCATTCTTAAAAACACCTTACTACGTCAACAAAAAAAAACATTTATTAATATTTTTGACAGTAACTTTTTGACAAATGTGATTACTTTTTGACAAAATTTTTGGCAACTTAAACTGTAAATTATTTGACAACCAAATTTGTTGTTGAAGTTCTTAGGTATGGTTTGACACATGTTGTAACATTTCTAATCATTTAGAAAGAAATATGATATATTAGGCAGATGGTACGCATTTGATTACATTGCTGTAAATTGTTTGACAGTTTTAGTTTTTAAAGTTTTTAGTAACTTTTTCACGGATGTAGTAACATTTTTGACAGTTTAAAAAACAATTTGACTGATTATCACATTACTAAAAACTATATGACAACTTTTGTAGTTTTTGAACACATAGTATTTATGACAACTTAGTAACTTTTTGACAAATGTACCCAAATTTTTTAACAATATAATACACTATTTTTTTAAAGTTAATTTTTGTTTACAGTTTATAATACTATCTAACTGATCTGCTGTATTTATGTCAATATAAACTATTGCTGTAACTTGTTTTACAGTTTTAGGTTGTTGAAAGTTTAGTATACACTTTGACTGATTTTGTACAGATTTACCAATTTATAATATTTTTACACATATCTATAAACTGCAAAATTGTATGCTTATTTTCTAAAATTGTTTCTGAGAAAACTTTCTCTTAATTTTTACATCAAAATTTTGCATTCATTTGTTTTTCTATTTTTCTATAGTTTACATTTTCTAGGTATTTTAGTAGTGCATCTGTTATAATGTGTTCATAATTTGAGTTGTACTTAGATTTATTTATCCGTATTATTTGCTTTCTCTTAAACTTGTATATCTCTATCTTTCATCATAATTTCTTTTCACATTCTTCTATCTAGTCTCAATCTTTTTACTTCCTCACTAGCATATCCATTCCTGTTAAAAAAAAAATTTGCATGTTTTTATTTATCCTTATTTTTCTTTTATTTTCTCCTTTAAGCACTTTTGTAATGTTTTACATTCATTCATTTCTCTCACTCTTTTTTTACACGTCATTGCACGTTTTTTCTGCTTCGACTCTCAGTTTATCTGTTTTATCTTCTTCCATTACAATGTATGCTGGGGTTTTTTTGTTTACCCATCTTCAGTATTTTGTTTGAATAGCTTCTAGCTTAAACTATCAAACATCATTTATTTAATTCTCATACTCTTTTTTTTTATACTTATCCAGGCATCTAATCATTTTGTTTATTTTATTTGTTTGCTTTCCAACAATCACCATGTTGTCTGCATAAGCCAGCAACCACACTTTTTCTCTGACTACTACCACCCCACTTGTCTGCGCCTTGCAAAGCATTTCTTCTACATCTGCATTCTTGTCTCACATCTTTTGTAATCCAAAAGTTATCACTTATTTTGCCATTCATAAAGACCATGCTAACTGTTTCCATGTATACTTTTTTTTATTCTGTTTTCAAATACATCTACAATTTCTTTATACTCACACTGGTTTTTAGGTCCAAGATAAACGAGTAAAACTTTTTTTTTTCTGCTATTTCTTTTTCTATTATATAGTGTAGTATGTATGTAACGAAAGTATACTTTCTTTGATTTAAGTTGGCCGTGCTTCTGACTTTTAATTGACAGAAGTCACGACGTAATTATAATAAAAAGATATATTATAATTAATTTAAGTAGTGCATAGAGAAGCGGTAATAGAAAACTTTAATTGTCGTTTCTTTGTTCACAGGTAAGATTGTAAATAATTGTTAAATAATAAATAAAACTCAAACTTTGTTCACAGAGAAACATATTTTGGTTTATTTTATGCCGTATAATTTATTGTCTTATAAAACGACAATTTTTGTTTATAATGACAAGAAAATTGCAGTTTGCATTCCAATATGTGGTATCGCCGAGGGACAAGAAGACAAGTATTGTTGCCATAACTTCAATTACAACAGAGGAAAAGAAGGAATATGTGTTGCCACAGGAAATGGGATTTATAAGCGAACATGAAGAACTGATGAACACAGACGTTTATAAAAGAGTTAAAAAAAGTCTTACTCAAAGAGGTCAAAACAGAACAGTGTGGATCACACTAACAAAGGAAATGGAACAGAAATATTTTGATGAAGATAGTAATATAATGTTTAATAACTTATATTTAGAACAAATAATAAAAACAGACGTAGTAGAATCAACTCAGAAGAAAGAAAGTCAACTTAATTTAAAACACATAACAGAAAAGTTTATGATTGAAAAATTTACATGTAAAAATTCAAATGCAAAACAATGGCTAGAAACATTTGAAAAAGAATGTAAAAGGTTTGAAATCAATGAAGATAATATAAAGATTGAGATATTAAGGCTAGTCTTGGATAAGTCATGTTCAGATTGGCACTCAGCAACTCTCACAATATTGACAATGGAAGCTCGATGGTCTGAATGGAAAGAGAGATTTCTGGAGTCATTTGCAGACAATGGATGGAGTACAGGAATGTACGCTATATATTATAGGTATAAAGAAGGTTCATTGATTGAATATGCTATAAGAAAAGAGAAGCTACTACTAGATATGGACAATGATATTAGTTCAAAGACTCTAGTGTTGCTTATAGCAGCAGGATTACCTGAGTTGGTTAGAAATAAGATAGATAAAGAAAATTGTAAAAAGTCAACTGAATTATTGCATGACATCAGAAAATGTGAAAATTTAGTAAATAAAAATAGTTTTACGAAAAAGAAAGATGATAAATATGATAACAAGAAAAGATTTGAAGGAAAACAGCCATGTAAAAATTGTGAAAACTTAAATAAAGGTGTTAGATATCATCCTGAAAACTCATGTTGGTTCAAGAATAAAAAAAGAAAAGAAGGTGGAGTAATAGAGAGTAACTCAGTCATAGAAGTAAATCTAAATACAGAATCAAAAAACGAATAATCACACCATTGATTAAACTAAAAATATTATTAGAAGATAAGTTAGAGGTAAACGGAACATATGATTCAGGTTCCCAAGTCTCCCTAATAAATCCAAAATTAGTTAGAATAAAGAGGAAGGCAAAAGATGTAAATAAAATATTTTTAAAAACAGTCAATGGTGTGACACAAACAAAAGGTTTAATAACTATGAAAGTAAAAATCTTTGACATAGAGGAATACATTGATGTATTCATTACAGAGAGAGACGATGTTGAAGATTTCCTCGTAGGATTAGATATGATAAAGAAATTCAGATTAATTCAAAATGAGAATCTACAAATATTACAAAAAAAATTGGATAATAAAATTGAACAATATTCAGTTAATTTTAATGAACACATAGAGAAAGATGACTTTCAGATAAGACTAGAACATCTAGATAATACAAAAAAAAATAAAATAGAAAAAATTATTGAAAAATATAAAAGTGTATTTGCAAAAGACAAATACGATATTGGCACGGTAAAAGATTATGAGGCAAGAATCGAATTAATAGTAGACAAATATTGTAGTAAAAGACCATACAGGTGTACAATAGAAGATAAAAAAGAAATAGAAACACAAGTGGCAATGCTATTAGAAAAGAATTTGATTGAAGAATCCTACAGTCCATTTGCCGCACCTGTAACACTGGCGTATAAAAGAGACGAAGGAAGGAAAAATCGCCTGTGTATTGATTTTAGAGATCTAAACAAGAATATTGTACCACAAGCTCAACCATTTCCACTTATAGATGACCTAATAATTAAAACTAGAAACTGCAAATATTTTACAACACTGGATATAAACTCTGCCTTTTGGTCAATTCCACTCCGAATCGAGGACAAAAAAAAGACTGGTTTCGTAACGCAAGAAGGACAATATCAATGGACGTGTTTACCATTTGGTCTAAAAACGGCACCAGCAATATTCCAAAGGATTTTGAGTAGCATATTAAGAAAAAATAAATTGAGAGAATTTACAGAAAATTATATTGACGATATATTAATTTATTCACAAACTTTTGAAGAACATATCAGACATATAGAACAGGTATTAGCAGCAATTATAAGAGAAGGATTTAGATTAAAATTCAAAAAATGCTCATTTGCAGCAAACTCTGTAAAATACCTGGGCCATATCATAGAAAATAACACAGTAAGACCAATAAAAGACAATCTAATTTCAATTCAAAATTTTCCAACTCCCAAAACTCAAAAAAATATTAGACAATTTTTAGGAAAGATTAATTTTTACCATGAATACATACCAAATAGCTCAATAACGTTGGATCCATTACATAAATTATTAAGAAAAGAAACAAAATTTATATGGTCAGAAGAATGTGAGAAGGCTTTTACAGAAATGAAGAAATTATTATGTTCTCAACCGGTATTAGAAATATTTGATAAGGATTTGCCAATAAAAATTTACACAGATGCATCGCTAGAAGGAATTGGGGCAATACTAAAGCAATTACAAATAGATGGACGAGAAAAACCTGTAGCATATTTCTCAAAAAAATTGAATGAGGTACAAAAAAGAAAGAAAGCAATATATCTGGAGTGCTTGGCAATCAAAGAAGCAGTAAAATATTGGCAACATTGGTTGATTGGAAGATGGTTTGAGGTATACTCAGATCACAAACCGCTTGAAAATTTGAACATAAAAGCAAGAACAGACGAAGAATTAGGTGAGTTAACCTATTATTTGTCACAATATAACTTCCAAATAAAATATGTACCTGGTAAAGATATCGCTGAAGCGGACTGCTTAAGCCGAAATCCAGTACTAGAACCGTCTGAAAACACTGAAGAGGTTCTAACAATAGTAAACCTGACACAAACAGATGAAATAAGAACGGATCAAGAAAAAAACGAAATAATTCGAAAGATGAAATCAAAACTAATAAGAAATAACGGAATATTTTATAAGAAAGTTAGAAATAAGGAGAAAATAATCTTATCAGAAGAATTTAGCATCAAATTAATAAAAGACATACATAGGGAATGGTGCCATACAGGCATTAGACAAACTATATACAGAATATGTCCCTACTATACATCAAAGAATTTAATAGAAAACATTAAGAAAATATGTAAAGATTGTGACATATGCATAAAAAATAAAACAAGAGGCCAAAGCAAATTTGGATTAATGTCTCACTTAGGACCAGCCACTGAACCATATGAAATAATGTCTATAGATACCATTGGAGGATTTGGAGGACAAAGATCAACAAAAAAATACCTTCACTTACTCGTCGACCACTACACGAGATACGCATTTGTTTCAACCTCAAAGACACAAAACGCCACAGATTTTATAAAGTTAGCTCAAAACGTGTTAGAAACGGAAAAAATTGGAATGATACTAACGGATCAATATCCGGGAATAAACTCAAAAGAATTTAAAGAATTCCTAGAAAAAAAGAACGTTAAACTGACATTTACAGCAGTTAATGCACCATTTTCAAATGGCTTAAATGAGAGACTAAACCAGACTCTAGTCAATAAAATAAGATGTAAAATAAATGAAAAAGAAAACAAAAGAGCTTGGACAACGGTTGCTAGAGAATGTGTAGATAGATATAATAAGATAGAACACTCAGTCACTGGTTTTGCACCAGAGTATTTATTAAATGGCACGGACACAAGTGTCATACCAGAAGAATTAAAAAGGAAAAAAAACAAAGATGATTGGTCTAATGATAAAAAATTAGCGTTAGAGAGATCAATAAAATCACATAATTACAATAAAAAACTTTATGATAAAAATAGAAAACATCATGAGTACAGTGCAGGAGACATGGTATATATCGAAAATGGCAACAGACTAAATAGAAAAAAGCTAGACCATCTTAGAATAGGACCATTCGAAATAATAGAAAAAATATCAAACACTCTATACAAAGTCAAGACTAACAAGAAAAAGTCAGAAACAAGTTTATTCCATATATCAAAACTAATACCAACAGAAGAAGATGATATAGATGATTTATAGAGAAAATATGTCCAAGAAATCTTACCATGAGAGGGGGGGGGGGGAGATGTAACGAAAGTATACTTTCTTTGATTTAAGTTGGCCGTGCTTCTGACTTTTAATTGACAGAAGTCACGACGTAATTATAATAAAAAGATATATTGTAATTAATTTAAGTAGTGCATAGAGAAGCGGTAATAGAAAACTTTAATTGTCGTTTCTTTGTTCACAGGTAAGATTGTAAATAATTGTTAAATAATAAATAAAACTCAAACTTTGTTCACAGAGAAACATATTTTGGTTTATTTTATGCCGTATAATTTATTGTCTTATATGTATACATTATCCATGGTCGTTCACTTTGTCTAAACCCGGTTGGCAAAATTCCACTCATATCTAGTTTTCCATTCAATTTTTTTTAGTATCATGGCGTAAATCTTTTATGCTGTACTTAGTAACGTTATACTTTTGTAATTTTTTGCAGGTTTTTTGTTTCTTTTTTGTGAATTGGACATACATGACCTACTAGACTAGACTAGAAAACCCTTTTCTTTTTAATACTTTATTTATCATCTTACTCAGTTTCTCAATCAGATCTTCCGTACTTTATTTTGTATTATATCTATACCTGACGCTTTTTGTTTTTTTAGTCTTTTTATTTGTTTTTATAACCTTTTTTTTTGTTATTTTATCTACATCTTGATTCAGTTGTTGTGTTGTCATTGGCTGTCTATCGGTTTTTATGTCCGATCCTTCATACAGTTTTAAAAAATGAATCTTTTAGTTTCCCATCAAAATTTGTTTGTTTTTTTTGTTTTCTGCTTTTTATTTTTTTGTTTATGTATTTCTATGTTTTTTTCTTCCAAACGTATTTCTTTTATCTCTATTTTTTCTTTATATATATTTATATATATAAATATATATATATATATATATATATATATATATATATATAAATATATATATTGATACCTGTTAAGCTGTCACTTCCGTTATGTACATAAGGCGGCCTGACATCCGGGTGTTCCAATTTTTTTATTAAATTTAGGTGTGCTATATATACATGAGGGGAACTTATAGATTACAAATCTCAAAAGAGGGGAAACAATATCTAAAAAATAAAATTATATATATATACGTTAAGTTGAAGATACAAACTCACTTCCGATATATATGCTTTAAATGCTAAGTGAAGAGGGCGTACTTACTTCCAACAGTGTTGCATTGTTATTGGAAGTCATGTCGTACGCTACATTTATAAATTGTCTAATTTATATATCAAGTAGATAAAAGTAACTTAGAAGTTATAAGATTGTCGATTTTGCTTCTGCTTAATCGGGGCTTTATGGCCTAATTAAATGGATAGCTCAAATAAATTTTACAAAATATTCAATATTAATTGTTTTTGTTGCAATTATGTTTAGTAATTAATGTTTTATTTTTTTGTATTAATAACAAATTAAAATATCATAGTACTGAGAAGCATGCTGCAAGAGTAACAAGGAAATTTATTTTGATGATCTGTTAAATAATAATATAAAAATATTAAGATGTAAATTGCAATTGTAATGGAAAATAAAATACATAGCAAAAAAAAAATGATTAAAGGCTGTCTCGAGTCAGATTCTTTACGTCGCAGCCAGCATGCTGACTTTTCCGTGTAAGTAATTTTATTGGGCCCATGCATTAATAATTTGGTAACACCTAATTAAAACAAGCAGGCTTCACCAATAATATTATTATTATATTAACGTATTATTAGAAGACTAATTAACTAAAACAATACTTTAAAAAGAAAAAGATATATTTATTTATAATTGAGTTGATCTCATTGTATTTATTATAATTAGTGATGAGCAAACTCGAGTCATTAATCAATTCTGAATCGATTAATAAAACATCTCGAGATTCTCGAGGCATTAAATTAAACAACTCAAGTCATTGAGGACTCGAGTCATTAAGGACTCGAGTTATTGAGGACTCGAGTCATTGAGGACTCGAGTCATTAAGTACTCGAGTCAGTAACAACTCGAGTCATTTACAACTCGAGTCATTGACAAACTCGAGTCATTTTTGAACACGAGTCATTGACAACTCAAGTCATTAGCGACTAGAGTCATTATAAACTCGATTATTTGCCGACTCGAGCTGTTTTAAATTTTAAAATTTATCTATTTAAAAATAAATAATGAATTCAAGAAAATCAAGAAATATATACTCTGCATCAACGAGATTCAAGATCGAGAGTAAAAACCTCTGTTAACGATAAAATCATGTTTGCATTATGAATTGTTGAAAATTGAAGCGTTATTAAATTATTTAAAAAGTAAATGTGTTATTAATAAATAATCAGTAATCTTATCTAACTAATTACTATTACATTAGTAATAAATCTCATGTACAATTTCATATAATTGTTTCATTAAAAAAAAAACGTCATCAACTTCACACGTCCCAAACAAAAGTCATAATACATAAAATGCTTTGCATAAAAACTCTTAACACAAACGTGCAAATTTATTCGATTTTATTTTTTATCGATATATAAATTTAGTGCAAACAAAACAACACTAACTGTATTAAAAATAATAATTTCTATGTTCGTCTTTCAGTTTTTATAATCGATTCAGGGACTCGATTTTATAATCGATTCAGGGACTCGCATCGCTTTCTCGAGAGCCGCATAGCTTGTACTTCTCGATGCTCGGCTTTGGATTCTGATGCGAGTCCCGTAATCGATTATAAAAGTAGTAACTACTTTATCGAGACAATTGTTATTTTTGCACAAGCGAGATGTGCGGAAGTGGTTTAAAAGTAGTTACTACTTTTGGTTAGATTTAATCGATAACGCATCTCTCTGCTCGCATTTCATTCACAGTCGATATTTTTGTTTGCGTGATTGTGATATTAATTAAATGTATGATTTTTTTGATTTAAACATTAATAAAAATAATGTATTCTGCATATTTTTAACAGCGATGTTAATTAATTTTTAGAACGTTGCTAGATAATTAAAAAAAAAATTGGTAACTGATTGGCTAAAAATTAATTTTTACTAACATCGATGTTAAAATTTTACAGAGTACGCCTAATAAAACGTTATATTTTTAACATTAAAAATTTATTTATACCCATCGGGGAGGGGGGGAGAGGTAAATAATCGATTATTAATCGATTATTAAATTAATCGAATACTAGGTAATTGATTATTGAAATAATCGATTATGCCCATCACTAATTATAATTATAAGAAATTGGATTATTTTTATACGCTGTTTTTTTATGTATATTTATATAGACTGGTTTCGGCTTTTAGGCCATCGTCGGTGTAAATTTATATATTTTTTTATGGATGTTATAATATATGATGATGCAAGAAGTTGTGAGAACAGAATCCATGTCGCATAAACTGGCCCCGACTGTTGAATTGTCTGATTCTGTCAATCACGGAATTAATCAAATTCACATCTAGTTCGGATGCAGAGGAGTACGTCCTTAAGGACTCGTCTTGTTTCAACAAGGCCTCTAACATCAATTACACATCCAGGGATGCAGAAGAGTACGCCCGTTTGGACTCATCTTGTTTCAATAAGGCCTCTGACATCAATTTTGGTTTGCTGCCGTTGGAGAACTCATCTTATGTTAATGTAGTCTATACATCTTTTTTTTCTACTTGTAAATATAACAAGCTTTGTTCAAATACTTTACTTCCGAACAAGGTTATTAGAACCAAATTGGCCTTAAGTTCCTTGTTCATGAATCCAGAATTTGTTTGTTCTTTTCTTGAGCAAATGATTCGTGCCTTTTAGAAGATGGAGAAACTTCTTCCAGTTTCTTTTTTTTACCAGAAGAAATTCTGTGTAAAGATTACTTTTAAAAAATTGTTTTTAAGGATCAAAATGGTTGCTACATTACTCGGTTACCTTTCAGAACAAATGACCGTTCTGTTTTATGTTACAATAGAAAACATGCTTTGAAACGTTTTTATCAATTGGAAGCTCGTTTTAAAAGAGATAAGCTTTAAAATAATTCTATTCCGAAAACATACAAAACTACATTGATCAAGGACATTTGGTGCTTACAAAACAACCAGTTTTGTATGTTTTGACGCATCACGGATTCAAAAAAGAAAAATCGTCTGGTGTGAGTAATTGATATTTTTTCCTCTGGTAGAAGACTTTAGGCATTGATCATATATTGACACTTTTCAGATTTCATCAAGTGACTTGAGCTTGTAATATTTGTCAGATGTTTTGTGGGGTAGGTTTAAATAAAGAAGATCGTACTTTTCAACATATCTTTTGGCGTTTTTATTCTAGCAATCCTATCAAGGAATTCAAACATACTAGAGTATTTTTTGGGACTACATCGAGTCCTTATTTGGCTCAAAGGTCTATTCTTCAGTTAGTTGAAGATGAAAGAATTTTTTTTTCTTTTAGCAGCGGAAGCTTTGAAGAATGGAATTTATGTCGATGACATTTTATGGGAAGCTACTAATGAGAATAAAGCTTTGAAATTAAAAACTCAATTGATTGGTTGCGGAAGGTTTGAATTGGCAAAATGAGCCAGTTAAAATTGTTCTATTATAGAATCTGAGAATCAGGTAATTCTTATATCTGAAAATGTCTCTGATTTGATAAAATTTTTGGGCATTTCTTGGGATTTTTCCCGAAATGCATTTCATTATATAAAAAAATCAGATAACAAAATTCCTTTATAGTAAGCTATTCTGTCTTTTGCATGGATCCATACTCCTCTTTATCTGTTGAAAACTTTTGTAGCAAATCATGTTGCACAAATTCATGAATTGAATCCGAAAGCAATTTGGAGACACGCTCTAAGAGGAGTTCAAAATCCAGCAGATTCAGCTAGTCGGGGTCTGTTTTGTTTCTGAACTTATTAAATGTTTGCTTTGGTAGAAAGATCTAAATTTTATTTGGGAACCAATGGTGAGTTGGCCTTTTAAAAAATCAAATTTGACAATACAGGGTTTACCTGAACTGAAAAAAAATCACTTGTTCTCTAATATAGTAAATCAAGATTATTTTTGAGTTTATAGATTTGTTTAACAAAATATTTTTCTTATTGAAATTGCAACAAATTAATGCATTTTTGTTGCAATTTATTAAAATTTCTTAAAAAAAGATTCTTTGCAAAAAGTTGTTTGATCAATAGTTTATCATGAATATGAAAATACAATGAAAGTAATAGAGAAATTAACTCAAAAACATTGTTAAATACGGAAAAGGATTAGTTGATTAAAGATGTAAAAATTTCAAAGTATTATAGAAGTTTGATTCTGTTCCTCAATTCTGAGGGTTTTGTAATGGTGGAGGGTCGAATCGACCGATCTCAATTAGCACATTTAAGTCGACATCTTAATTATGTTAGTAGACCATTTACATATCTTTTCAGCTTTTCTTTAGTGGTCCGAAATTTATCCAATCTTTACTTTTTCTTAGTTATTGAATTCCGGGAGCACACAGTTAAATTCGTCAGCGTATTTTTCAATGTTTAACTTGTTGTCATTCAAAAACAAAGCATATTATGCCAATCATGGCAGAATTGCTAGCATATCAAAAATAACCGGCAAGACTTTTAGTAATTTTGATACCAATTATGCAGGTTCTTTTTCTATTAGAACATCACATCTTAGATGAAATAAGTTAGTAAAATGTTATTTAGTGTTGTTTGTTGCATGATGACTAAAGCGATACATCTAGAATGTGTGACCAGTCTTTTATCCAAAGCATGTTTGAGAGCTTTGGATAAATTTTTAAGCCTAAGAGATTTACTTTTGAAAATCTTTTTAGATTAAAGTATTAGTTTTCGTGAAGCAGCAAAGGAACTTAAGGAATTGTTCAATATTATGTCTGTTGATAACGGAGTCTTGGCTGATTATATTGCAGTTTAAAAAATTTAATGAGTATTTCAACCTCTCCTAATTTTGAAGGAATTTAGAAAGCTGGAGTAAAATCATTCAAATATCATTATCAAATAGTAATTGAACAACAGCTTTTATTTTATGAAGAATTTAACACCATAATTATTCAGATTGGAACTATCTTGAATTCGCGGCCTTTGAGTGAACTCTCAAATAATCCTCAAGATGGATTTGATTACTTAACTCTTGAACATTTTATAGTGGAAGGTCTTATTTTGTCAAAATTAAAAAAAAATTTATTAAATGTTAATATAAATCTGGTCAAACGATGGAAATTGTCTAATCATTTATTGCAATCTTTTTAGGAACGTTGGAGTTGTGAGTATATTCATACTTAGATTTTGCGTTCTAATGTTAAAACAATTCATTCTTCACTTAAAAAAGATGATTTGGTGTTTTGGTTCAGTCCTGGTTTGCTACCTTCAGAATAGAAAATGGGACGGATTATTGATTTGTTTCCGGGCGCGGACGGTGTAACACTAGTGGTAAAAATCAAATCTAATACTTGCGAACTCATTGGACCAGTTAACAAAATTTACATGTTACCTTTGCCAGACGGTATACAATAATTTCAAAATTGTTTATTTTGGTGGGGGGTATGGTCATCAAAAAGTAAGCAGGCTAAACTTTGTATTTTGTTTAAAATAAAATCTGTAATCATAATAATTTGATTGTTTTTAATATAAATTTTTAACATTACTCTTTTGCCCTACAACAGCACAAAAAAAAAATAGGTATAGAATTTATATTAAAACTTACTTCAGATTTCACACAGTTACTAAAAATAAAAATTAAACTACATGAAAATTTAGATAATAGATTATAAAACTTATATGTAATTGAAAAAAAAAACTAGATAAAACTTTAAAGGTCGTTTTTTGTTTACAAAATAAAAACCAAAAACAGGCATTTAAATTAAATTAAATTAATTAAAAATAACAATTTAAAACAGCAGACGTTATGAGTATAAATCAAATTTCTTTTTTAGAGCTAAAAAATTAATATAAAAACATAAAACGATAAGGAACTATAAAATTACAAAAAAGAATTGATTGATTAAATTATAAACAAATTTAATTATATATTTTATATAGATTTTGGTTGAGACATTTAGCGGTGGTTCAAGTGTTGACGTCAAAATTTAAATTTATTTTTAATTAAATTATTAATCTATATTGGATATTAATTTGTTTACTTATTGGTGACATTTAAATCAAATTTCATTTTTTACTTTATTGATTATTAAATTTATAAAATTAAATTATCATACAAAATAAATAAATGTTGCGCCGTAGTGCGCGATAAGTATCATGAAAACGCTATTAGAATAATTCCAAAAAGTAAACAACATGTAGAAATGCGATGTTGCCTAAAATGGAAGTGACAAGATGCCGTCTGATTAACGGAAGTAATGTCGCACTACGCTTTGTTATATATAAAAATTGACTCCAGTGCCAACGGTGAACGCATGAACTAAAAGATTGTACTGTAGATATTAGATGAGCCAAATCACTTCCAGACAAATTTTCGGATTTGGGTATAATTATCCTATCTTATTTCAAATATGCAAAAAAACATGCATGTCGTTCTGACTTCCAAAAATGGAAGTCAGAACGTATATATGAAGCGACAACGAATGTTGAGTCTCTATTTTGGAAGCGACTAAGTACGGTATATGGATATATATATATATATATATATATATATATATATATATATATATATATATATATATATAATATATAATTGGTTAACAGACTTCCTTGAATATTCTTATATTTGTTAAACGGGATGATGAGTCTTTTTTGTGAATAATTTTTTAATAAATTAAAATTTATTTATAACGTTTCATATGTTATGTACATATATCGTCAGATAAATAAATATATAAATAAAATACAAAATAAAATAATATTATGTAAAATTGTCACATTTGAAGTTAAAAATAATAATAATAAAACAATTTTTTATAAAATAAATAAATAGATGAATTAAACTAACATGATAAAATAAAATAAAACGAAGAATATCTATTGACATTAGATATTAAATATTAGTATTATATATATATATATATATATATATATATATAGATGTAAGAAGTGTATTCGTCCAACAATTTTTATATATAATCGTATGTGTTGTCGTCCTACTTTGAATGTAGGAGCATTACACTTTATATCTTAACACACAAAAATCAGCCAGCGGGCTTATAGATACGTATAGATACCGCCTGCTGTGAGGGTCGAGCAAGTAACATGGAATAAGAGAGTTATTTAAATCTTATCAAGATGTTTGTTTAGGACGTGGAATTTATTCTTTTCAACTGATAATATGTATTATATGTATATTGTGTGTTACCTTATTCTAACGGACATTGCAATAATTATGCCAATTTTAAAATTAAAATATTGTGCAAAATATATTGAAAATAATTTAACCATATCATTTATTTTCAATTGTTTTATAATTACTATCAGGTTAGTAAATGTAGCTCTACAAAATCTTATTAGTCAACCGCTGCACATTTATTACAATTAAAACGACGACAAAAACTAGATGAACAAAGCATCCATTTTAATAAAATTAACATGTGGGTGATATAATATATATTATACAAGTGTTATTACTAAAATATAAATTAGAAAAACTGTAATATAAGATTGCAAGTACATAACCACTGCATAACACTTTATTTAGTTGCTTTGATATAAATATTATTGCCAGTTTTCTTCTTTTTCTTAATTCAAAAGCATTTTTTACTTTTCTAATGTAGTGCTACTTACTAGAAAAGTATTGTTTTTATGTCAAAATGATATTATATAATGTATGTACGTATGGGTGTCTGTGAACACAATTGCACCAGTGTATGAAAATGTGAGCAGTAAGAGTAGTAAAAGTAGTAAAAGTAGTGAGAATGTGAGAATAATGAAAATGTGAAAGTAGTGACAATATGAAAGTAGTGACATTGTGAGAGTAGTGAGTATAGTAAAATCGCTAAAGTAGTGAAAATGTAAGAATAGTAAGAATGTGAGAATGTGAAAGTAGTAAAAATGTGAGAAAAATGAGATTGTGTGAGTAGTAAGAATGTAAGAGTAGTGAGAATATAAGCGTAGTGAGAACTTTTACATTCTTGATCACTTTCAGTCAGTGTAGGGAATATGTGAAAATATTGAAAATAGTGACAATGTGAGATTAGTAAGAATGTGACAGTAGAAAGTTTTTGAGAATAGTAAGAATATAAGAGTAGTAAAAATGTGAGTTTAGTGAGACTGTGAGAATAGTGAGAGTGTGAGAATAGTAAGAGTGTGAGAATATTGAGAGTGTGAGAATAGTGAGAGTGTGAGAATAATGAGAGTGTGAGAATAGTGAGAGCGTGAGAATAGTAAGTGTGAAAATAGTGAGAGTGTGAGAATAGTGAAAGTGTGAGAATAGTGAGAATAGTGAGAATATGAAAATAGTGAGATTGTGAGAATAATGAAAATGTGAAAATACTGAAAATGTGAGAGTAGTGAAAATGTAAAAGTAGAGAAAATGTGAAAATAGTGAAATTGTAAGAGTGGTAACTAGTGAGAACGTAAGAAAAGTAAGAACAAAAGAGTAGTGAGAAAAATAAGAATGTAAGAGTAACTTACATGTGAGAGTAATGAGAATTTGAGAGTAGTTTAAATGTGAAATTCGTGAGAATGTGAGAGTAGTGAGAATATGAGAGAAGTGACAATGTAAGTGTAGAAAGAATGTAAAATAGATAAAATGTGAGAACGTGAGAATAATAAAAATGTGATAGTAGTGAGAACGAGAGTAAGAAGAATGTGAGAATAGTGACAATGTGAGAGTTGTGAAAATGTAAAAGTAGTGAGAATGTGAAACAAGAAAAATTGTAAGAAATGTAAAAATGTGAGAGTATTAAGAATGTGAGAGTAGTGAGAATATAAGAATAGTAAGAATGTGAGAGTAATAAGAATGTAAGAATAGTTAAAATGTGAGAGTAGTAAAAATTGAAAAGTTGTTGGAATGTGAATGTAATTAGAATTTTTGAGTAGTGAGAATATAAGAGTAGTGAATGTAAAAGTAGTGAGAATGTAAAAACAGTAAAAATGTAAAAGTAATGACAATGTGAGAATGTAAAAGTATTATACATGTGAAAATAGTAAGTATGTTAAATTAGTGAAAATGTGAGAGTAGTAAGAGTGTTAAAGTAAAAAAAGTGTGCGAGTATTGAAATATGAGAATACTGTAAATAGTGATAATGTGATAGTGAAAATGTAAAAATAGAAAGAATGTGAGAATAGTAAGATGGTGATAGTAATAAAAATGTGAGAGTAGTGAAAATGTAAGAGTTGTAAAAATAGTGAAAATATAACAGTTGTGAAAGTAGTGAGAATGTGAGAGTAGGGAATTATAATTATACTAAAAATGTGAGAGTAGTGAAAAAAAGTAGTGAGAATGTGAGAATAGTGAGAACTGAAAATATTGTGAATATGACAGTAGGGAAAATGTAAGAATAGTGACAATGTGGGAGTAGTGAAAGTAAAACGATATTCAGAATAGTAAGAATGTAAGTGTAGTAAAACTAGTGAAATTGAAAAAAAATTGAAAACGTAAAAGTAGTGAAAATAATGAGAATGTAAGAGTAACTAAAATGTGGGAGTAATGAGAATATAAAAGTAAACAGAATTTGAGATTAGTGAGATGTGAGAGCAGTGAGAATGTGAGAGAAGTAAAAATGTAAGTGTAGAGAAAATGTAAAAATTAAAAAAATGTGAGAATAGTAAAAGTGTGATAGTAGTGAGAAAATGAGAGTAGGAAAAGTTTAAGAATTAATAGTGATAATGTGAGTGTAGTGAAAGTAGTGAAAATGTGAAAGTTGTGGAATTAGTAAGAATTTGAGAGTAGGGAGAATGTGAAAGTAGTTTGAATATGAAAGTAGTGAAAATATGAGAATAGTGAGAATAGTAAAAGTAGTAAAAATGTAAGAGCAAAAACAGTTGTAAAATTGTAAGTGTAGTAAGAATATGAGAATAGAAAAAATGTGAGTGTAGTAATTAGGAAAAAGTAAAAGTAAAAGTAAGAGTATTGATAATGTGAGTGAAGAGAGAATGTAAGAACAGTAAGAATGTAAAAATAGTAAAAATGTAAGAATATTGAGAATGTGAAAGTTGTGAGAATAGTAAGAATGTAAGAGTATGAAAAGTAGTAAAAATATAAGAGTAATGAAAATGTTAGAATAAGAATTTGAGAGTGAGAATGAGAATGTAAGAGTAAAAATATTAAAGTGAGAATATGAGAGTGAAAATGTAAGAGTGAAAATGTAAGAGTGAAAATGTAAGAGAGCGAATGTGAGATTGAGAATGTAAGAGTAAAAATGTGAAAGTAAGTATGTGAGAGTGAAAATGTAACAGTAAGAATGAAAATGTAAGAGTGAGAATGTGAGATTGATAATATGAGAATGTGAGTGTGAGAATGTGAGAGTGAGATTGTAAGAATGAGAATGTGAGAGAAAATATGTAAGAGTGAAATGTAAGAGTAAGAATGAAAATGTAAGAGTGAGAATGTGAGAGCAATAATGTGAGAATGTGAGTGTGAGAATGAGAGAGTAAAAATGTAAGAATGAGAATGTGAGAGTATGAATGTAAGAATGAGAATGTGAGAGTGAGTATGTAAGAGTGAAATGTAACAGTAAGAATAAAAATGTAAGAATGAGACTGTGAGAGTGATAATGTAAAAATGTATGAGTAAGAATGTGAGAGTGATAATGTAAAAATGTAAGAGTGAGAATGTGAGAATAAAAATGTAGCAGTAAGAATGAAAATGTAAGATTGCGAATGTGAGAGTGATAATGTGAGTGTAAGAATGTAAGAGTAAGAATGTGAGAGTGAGTGTGTAAGAGTAAAAATGTTACAGTAAGAATAAAAATGTAAGAGTGAGAATGTGAGAGTGATAATGTGAGAGTAAAATAGAGAAAGTAAAAATGTGAAAAAAAGAATGTAGATTGTAAAAGTGAGATTGTGAGAGTGAGAATGTGAGAGTGAGAATGTGATAGTAAGAAAGTGACCGTGTAAATATAAAAGTGAGAATGTGAAAGTAAAAAATTGAGAGTAAGAATGAGAATGTAAGAGTGAGAATATGAGAGTGAGGATGTGAGAGTGAAAATGTAAGAGTGAGAATGTAAGAGTGATAGTGAGAATAAAAGTGTGAGAACGAGAATGTGAGAGTGAGATGGTAAGAGTAAAAATGCAATAGTGAAAATGTGAATGTAAGAATGCAAATGTAAAAATAAAGTGAGTTTGAGAATGTAAAGGTGAGAATTGTGAGTAATAATGTAAGAATGTAAGAGTAAGAATGTAAAAGTGACAGTGTGAGAGTGAAAATGTGAGAGTGAGAATGTGAGAGTAAGAATATGAGATTGAGAATGTGAAAGCAAGAATGTAAAAGTAAGAATGTGATAGTAAGAATGTGAGCGTGAAAATGTAAGAGCGAGAATGAGAATGTGAGAATGTAAACGTAAGAACTTGAGAGTGAGAATGTAAGAGTGAAACTTTAACAGTAACAATAAAAATGTAAGAGTGAGTAAGTTTGAGAATGTGGTGATGAAAATATAAAAGTAAAATTGTGAGAGTGAGAATGTAATAGTAAGAATAAAAATGTAAAAGTGAGAATGTGAAAGTGATAATGTAAGAATGTGAGAGTGAGAACACAAATTTACAAATAAAAATGTGAAAATAAGAATGTAGACTGTAAGAGTGAGAATGTATAAGTAAAATATTTTGGTGACCCATAATAATTGATTATCTGTACAAGTCAGAAAGTTTTTTATAGTATGGTTTTACTTGTTGAAGTAAAGTAGTAAAGTGAATTTTAGCACCAAAATAGCAATATTTGCCAATTATGCTATTAATCACAAGTTTTTTTTTCAACTACATATCACTGGATTTGCTATTTTTAAATCTATCAATTGATGTATTTGGCAAGCAAACGCGTTTTTATTTAATCTAGTTTTGATGCTAGTGGTTGCTAATGCTTTTCGTTGTCATTTTATTATAGTATTTAATAGAGACAACTCATAAAAATATTACTATAACCGGCATTTTATTTGTCATCTATTTTATTTTGCTTTTTTATAAAAAATCGTACAATCGCCTATAACTGAAGATCATCGGTCTAATCTTAATGCTATCAAAATATACTGTATAAATTTTAGTTTAATCACTAACTGTTATTTGAATTTGTAAAAGTTAAATTTAATAAATAAATTGCAAGTATTGCAAAGATAATAAAATTGTATCTTTAAATTAAAATAAGTGGGCTCTGCCAATAAAAAGAAACTTATTAATTACTGACAAATTCAGAAATTTTAAAATCAAAACTGGCATTTATTTATAACCGGCAAAATAATAATTTCAAATTGTCAAATTAAATAAATTGATAAATAATTAATAAATAACAAATATAATTAATGAATTATTGTTATAACAATGAAAAACAGATAAAAAAAATTGAAATAAGTTTTGTTTTTAATAATCATCAGCTCTAAACTAGAATTTAATAAGAAACTCCATTCAGTGCTAAAATGATTGTGAATACACGTACGTGATTAACTAATAATTTTTATGCACCATAGTCGGCGGTATTAAGAAATCAGTAATAGCCGGGATAAATTTTTACCGTCGCATTACTTACTTAATTCAAAAATAACCGTCAAAAAATAGAGCGATGGTATTAACTTGAAAAGAACAAGGCCACTTAATAAATAATTAAAGAATGACAAATCTGGTTATTGCATTGCAATTATGATAATAACTGGCGCCAGACTTTCTAAAATATCCCTATTGCAACAATTTTATGCTTTTTACGGCTATTTTACATCGCCACAGTAAGTCTACGACTTGTTTAAAGTGGTTTGATGGGACCAACAGCTTAAAACGTGACTTCCGAACCACGTTAAGATTTGAAATAATTCAATTATTTATTGTTTTAAAATGATTTAAAGATTGACTTTGAATCCAATAGTTTTTATTATTTGTGTCAATAATTTTGATATTTCAGCAAATTATTTATTCTTGAAGAGTATACATAAGTCTTGATTATGTGGGGGTATTCAGATAACAAGAACTAAATAGTAAGATATTTGCTTATAGTTTTAAACTATAACTCAAAATAAGCTAAACATTGCTACACATGATCCTTCACTTATTGATAATTATTTTTAAAACTGCAAGTTGCTACCTGTAAGCTGCTAAAATTGTTTTGCCAAATATATAAACAAAATCATAATTGATTTGTTTATAATTATGCAGTTAGTAACTGTTATTAGATTTATTATCAAAATTTTATCAGATTTTTTAATGGCTAGGAAACGACTAAATAAAAATATATATGTTGCAAACGTTATTTATAAATTATGCTAAGTGCATTGAAAGATGAAAATTGATAAAATTATATATCTCACACTCTTACAAAATCAACCAAACTTACAAAATAACAATTTCTAGTTAAGTTAAAATGTCAGTATAAAAATATATTATATGCCGTATAAATACATATTGATTATTCAGATTAATAAATTATTAAAACTAATAATAATACTAACTCAACGAACCAACGCGCAGCGCAATAACAAACTGCAAAAAGGCACAGAGTGCACAGGAGCCTTGTGCAATATTAAAACTTGCTCACCGACGGATAAAGATGCTTCAATGTCAGGATATTTGCAGTTATTAAATACTACTATGGCAATGTTATCTTAGTAATACTACTATTATCAATAATTACTTGACAATAATTAGTTTGTAATACATAGTTAATGATTTGTTATATTAAATTATTTGTAAATAATAAATAATCAAATGTATGCATTACATAATAAATAGTAGAGATGTTATAAAGAAATTTCTATTTCTAAACCATTCAATTATAAAACTGTATAAAAAATAACAATAAAATTTCAACAACAGCTTACTTTATAAAAATAACATGAACGAGCATTTGAAATTAATTGCACAAACAAAACGCAACGGGACATAAAAATTTTCCGCGGGGCAGACGTTAGTCCTACACAAACACAAAGTTTGCTTCCGTCGGATCTCTGAAAAATGTAGCACAAAACCACTTTAAACGCAAAACGTTACTCCTACGTAGGAGTAGCGCACCGTGTAGGACTGCAACGCTTTATTCACTCGAAATGTAGGACGAATACACTTAAAACAAACCTATATATATATATATATATATATATATATATATATATATATATATATATATATATATATATTCCATTACTTTTCGACCAAACTTAAAAACTGAGTATCTCCAAACTGACTCAAAATTAAATATGTGATAGTATTAACCAAAAAAACATATTTCCCAAATTTTCAACTTTTTAAACCATGATCTTGATTTTTGGGAGTCTCTCAAAGTTCAGAAAAACGCCTAAAAATTACTTTTTTTTGGTAATTTTCAACATTTTTTTCTCAATGTAGAGACATTGAAAAAAGCTCTACAAGGTCTGATTCTTTTTGTAATTTCTTGTACTTTAACTTGGTTTTTTTAATGTAGCCATTTTCTATTTCCTATAGCGTAGGTCGTTGTGAAATTAGCCTAAAATTACAAAAACAACCCCACATTGAAAATGCCGTAACAAAGTCAAATTTTAATCAAATTAGGTCTAGTTTAGTTTAATTTGTTTGTTTTAAATTGCTTTTTAAAATTTTGTTTTTTCCGATCGAGCTAGTAAATCGTGAGATACCACTTTTCAAAGATTAGTAATTTGGTCAAAAATGCTCATTTTTGTATACATTGAAACCGTTGTAACTTTTTTCTACCTAAATTTTTTTTGCTGAAATTTTTAGTAAACCTCTCTCATATATACCTAAAACATCTTTTTAAGTTTGGTTCTTGGGAATGAAAATGGGTCCAAGCTACAGAATTTTCAAAAGTTGTAAAAAAGAACGATTAATACGTTAATAACCTGGTAATAATTTTTACTTACGCTTTTGTTTTTGCAAAAAACTACATATTATTGCATTGGTTTAATCATATCTTAGATTAAAAATGTGTTTTTAATAGAAAATGTATATTTTTATAAATTTAGATATATTTTTATTTTTATTTTTATTGTACCTGTAAGACAAATACATAATTTTTGCTAAAATCATATCATGAACGCCTCAATTCCAAACTTTTTGACAAAGCACGCCAAAAAATACAAAGGGCGTTTCATAACTGGAGGCAAAAAATGAAACTTTAGGTTCTTTTTCTAATTTCAAATAGAAAATCTAAATATCTTTTTTGTCTATCTCGCTTTGTTTTTGAGATAATTTAAAAATACTCATTAATTAGAAAACTTTTTATTTAAAAAAATTTAAGTGAAAAAAAAAACATTTATAACAATGGTAACAACAAACAGAACAATATTACATATTTTAAATTTCAAGTTCTCAAAATGACTGCCATGAGCGTTGATGCAAGCTTGACAACACACTAAAAATGAATGATAAACTATTTCAAAACGTGTTATGTTTCGAATGTGCAATGCAGCATTTGAAATTCTTTATTGTAGCTGCTCCTCGTTGATTATTGGCTTTCTATAAACCAATCGTTTCATGTGTCACATAGATTTAGATCAGAAGATCTTGCAGGTCAGTTCACTGGACCTCTTCTACTAATCCATCTATCCTTAAAATTATTGTTAAGCCACCGAACTACATATCACCCAGCATGGGCGGTGCTCCATCGTACTGGTACCACACCCTGTTACCTTAGGCAAGAGGGACATTGTTATCCAACAAATTTTCCATCTGAATTTCAAGAAATTATGCTTATAAAAAAATGACATGTGTATTCTCCGTTGTTGAACAGCATTTTTTACAAATTTTAGTAACCAAACCAAATAAAACAATTTTGACAAGTATCAAAAGCTTGCAACAACGCACAATTGTTAAAGTAATGCTGTTTTGTTTGTTTTTTTTGATAAAAAAACAAGTTTGCATCAACGCTCATGATAGTTATTTTGCGAACTTTAATAATTCTTTACTAACGGCATATAAAAAAAACATTTACGTCTACATCATCTTGCACATAAATAATGATAAATATTACAAACAATGTGTAATATTTAAAACTAGACAATGAATATAAAATATACAAAATAAACACATAAAATGTATACATATAAAAAACAAAATATAAAATAATCAATTAACACATTTTAATTGGTTTTTAAATGTAAATTTAAAAACGCAAATCAAATCGATGTTATTAGAAAAGCTATTTGCAATTCTACACATTCTGCCAATAGATTATTGAATCCATAGTTTGGCGATTATTGATGGATATCTGAAACGGAAGAGTTACATGTAGCTTTTGACAATAAATCTTAGAGATCATAAGTCCACTTATTAAAATTTGTAATATTGTTTTGTTTGTTATTACCATTGTTACAAAGATTTTTTTTAATAATGTGTATTTTTCGTTTATCTCGAAAACGAAGCGAGATAGACAACAAAGATATTTAGATTTTCTGTATAAAATTTAAAAAAAGACTTTAAGTTTAATTTTTTGCCTACAGTTAAAAAACACCCTGTGTATTTTTTGGCGTGCTTTCTCATAAAATTTACAATGAGGGCGTTCATGATATGATTTTAGCAAAAAATATGTATTCGTCTTACAGGTACAATTAAAATAAAAATAAAAATATATCTATATTTATAAAAATTTACATTTTCTATTAAAAACACATCTTTAATCTATGATATGTTCAAACCAATGCAATAATATGTAGTTTTTTTGCAAATATTAAAGCGTAAGTAAAAATTATTACCAGGTTATTATCAAATAAAATGTTGTTTTTTACAAATTTTAAAAATTTTGTAGCTTGGGCCCATTTTCATTCCCAAGAACCAAACTTTAAGAGATGGTTAAGGTATATATGTGAAAGGTTTACAGAAAATTTAAACAAACAAAATTTAGGTAGAAAAAAGTTACAACGGTTTCAATACATACAAAAATGAGCATTTTTGACCAAACTACTAATCTTTAAGAAGTGGTATCTCACGATTTACTGGTTCAATCGGAAAAAACTTTGCAAAATTTTAAAGAGCAATTGAAAACAAACAAATTAAGCTGAACTAGACCTAATTTGATTAAAATTTGACTTTATTACGGCATTTTCAATGTGGGGCTGGTTTTGTTATTTTAGCCTATTTACACAACGGCCTATGCTAAAGGAAATAGAAAATGGCTACATTAAAAAAAAACAAATTAAAGTACAAGAAATTACAAAAAGAATCAGACCTTGCAGAGCTTTTTCCAATGTTTCTACGCTGAGAAAAAAAATGTTAAAAATTACCAAAAAAATGTGATTTTTAGGCGTTTTTCTGAACTTTGAGAGACTCCCTAAAATCAAGATCATGGTTAAAAAAGTTGAAAATTTGGGAAATAGGTTTCTTTGGTACCTACTATCACATATTTAATTTTGAGTCAGTTTAGAGATACTCAGTTTTTAAGTTTGGTCGAAAAGTAATGGAATTACCCATATATATTGTCTTAACTTTTTTGCATTTATTCATGTTTACCTTTTGAGCACTCTGATATTTTTGTGTAGTTGCCTCGTCATTTTCTTAATTTTGAAGTACTTTTCAAACTTATCTCTTTTCTGTGTGCATTCTGTGCTCCACCATTTGCTTTTTGTAAATTATTTTTGTGTTTGTAAAACGTTTTCTTTATTGCTCTGTCTGCAATTGTTTTTTTAGTTCTGCATTTTTTTGTTTAAAGTGTTTTTATATGTATTGATACTATTTTTGTTGCTATTTCTTTTTCTTTCTTCAACTTAATGAATCTATTTCTTGCTACTTTTTTTTATTTATCATTACCAATTGTCTTTTTGCTTTTATGTAGGTACTATCTCCCCCTTCATCTTTTTCCATATTTTTCTTAGTATATCTTACCCATTCTCAATCATTTTAATCATTTTTTTTCTTTTTTTTTTAGTTTGTCTTTTGACTCTCTTTTGTTTTTTTCTCTCTTTTTTATTCTTTTTTTGTTTAGTCCAATCTTAGCGTTGAAATCTCTTTCTGCTATTAGTATTATCTCTTCAGTTTCTTGTATTGAAATTTTCTAACTTTGTCTTAGTTTTCTTGATTCTTCCCCTATGCGACGTAACCCAGTAAACACAAGTTTAGATAATATAAGTTTATTACACGTATATATGGTGTAAAAAGCGTATATGGTATATGTGTATTTGTATAATATACATTTCTTGTACACGTAAGATATGTATATCTGTATATTATACCTTAATATTTTCCTTTTTTTCTACCGTTGATTAATATACGTATATTATCCATCAGAATATATCTATAAATAACCTGCATAATATATCTACGTATATTTAACGTTTATTATTTCTGGGTTTAGTTTGCCGATCAATGTTGTCTTGGATATTCGTACGTCCGAGGGTACCCGAGCGCGTGAATATAGTTTGCAAAGTGTATGTTGAGATGCATGATTCATCTTTTTTTTTAATTTTTTATCAACCATAATGTGCAATTGCTATTAGTTGCAATATCCGATACAGTTTTAAGTTGTTTGTTGTTACACAACAGTGCTGAAGTGTTGTTTAATTGAACTGGAAGCGCAGGTTTAGGAGTACTAATATGAAATACCTAATTTGTGCTAAGTCTGAAAATATGCAATGACATTTTTGGTTCAAATAACTTGTTTTTATAACCATTACAGTAACATTAATATCAATTCATCGATTTATTTTTATTTTTTTAATTTAAATTTAATATTATTAATTGCTATTGTTATATATAGTATTATAAATACAAATAGCAAACTAGTCAAGTTATTTAAAATAAAGATTACCATATGTGTGTCATATGAGGTTGTGGAAATACAAACAGTATATTTTTCAGATGTCACCAAAAGACTGGTTGAAAAATCAAAATGAATCTTTAATTTAATTGTAATGTTCTTTAATATCTATGTTAAATATTATAATGTTTTATTCATTTAGATGTAATACTTTGTATTTTATGTTAAAATGATATACATATTTTATATATTGGTGACCCAATTCTTCCCAATATGAGTCCGTTATCTCGTATAGGCATCCAAACATACACATGTCTACTCGCCGGATAAAGTTTAACCTATAATACACGTGTATTTCAATTGAAAAAATATACAATTATATTAATTATATTTTAACGCATTTTTTACGTTGATAATACGTGTAAATTTTACGTTTAAAATACATATAACCTATACGTATATTACACACTAAATATACGAGATATATCCGTTTAGTCGCCGGACATTTTTCCGAATAATATACTTAACAAATAAACAAATATTACACTTAGATGTATTACCAAAAATAAACGTATCTTAAACGTAACTGTGTTTACTGGAAACCATCTTGTATTTTGTTCTTCCCAGTATAAAGTTTTGCTGCACTATCCCTTCCATTTTTAATTCTTTATTATCTTTTTGAGGTATTTTCTTCTTATTCCTGTTATGGTGCCTCCTTTTGCATTTTTCATTTTTTTTTAATAGTTTGTTGGCATTTCTAACTAAACTCTTTTGGCATTTGATCTTTCATGTTTCTTTACCTTTTTTCATCTATCCATGTTTCCACTATTCCAATTAGATTAAAATTTTCTTCTTTGTTTTTTAAACCTGCTACATTTCAAAATAATGTATTTATTTTATTGCTGGTATTTTTTTTTAATATACCTTTGTTAGCTTTTGATTTATTTATCGTTCTTTTTTCACAACTTTTTCCATTAACACAGTTTAAATTAGTTCTTTGTTATTTGTTATTTGTTCTTATTTCCTTTCCTCATTTATTACTGCTACTAGTATTTTGACACTTTTATTTTCTGCCGTTTTTTTCGTTGTAACAACGTTTCTGTCTATTTACTACTATCTTTATATATCCATCCATCGCCGTCTTGTCATTTGTATTTTTTCTTTTGCAATATTTTTTAGTTTTTTTTGTATTTCTTTTTCTTTCCTTGTGAGATCAATATCAATAAATATGTCGCTTACTTTTATTACGTTTTTTTATACATTTCGTACACAAATTTTAAACTTACCTTTTTGCGTTTTATTCCTCTTAATCTCTTTCCTTGTTTTTTTCTATTTTATTAAATTTTTTAAATATTCTTAAATTTAATATGCCAGTAATGTAATTTTGAATAACTATATTTCTCAAAAATTTCCAAAATAAATTTTTGGTTAGTGTTTATTTTCTAAAGTTATTTTTTTTTTTTTTTTAATAAAATATTATTTAAAAATAGTCAAATAAATGCGATGTGATTAATGATTGACGAATACTCAAATACAAAGTAATTTTGACTAACTAATAGTCGCACGTAATCGACTAATGATCAATCTGTAATCGTATATAAACGACTAATCAATTTAAAAATATATTGTGATTAATGACTAATGATTGATTAGTTAGTCAGTCACGATTAACTACTATTTTGACTTAATTGTTAGTCACTAACGCCTAACTCTGCCTTATTTTTCCCTAAATTATAAGTTGGTTTTAAATATTAGAGAATATATTAAATCCATTTAGTCATTTAAAAGGGGTGCGGTGTTTTGTGTTTTTTGTTTAAAAATTTCCAATGCTTCTAATAAATTCCTTTTTGTAAATTATGTAGAATCTCTACTTGTTTGTCTTATATATAGGCTTGTGCAATCTTCACATTAATTTATATACTTCCTTTTTTTTAATTTTTCCGTTCTTTCTTTTGCGTTAAATAAGATGTTAGATAGTTTTGATGTTAACCTAAAAACAATATTTATGTTAAGTTTAAAAAGAACATTTGATACGGGTTTGGTCACTGGGCCAAAATATATAAGACAAGTGAATCTTGAATTGGCTGTTTTTTTTTTAGGATTTTTATTTTTTTGGGATTCTTAATTTATTGTATTTTAATTTTTTTTAGTTTAAGAGCCGTAATATCCAAGTCCTAATAAAGCACCTAATAAATTATTAGCTAAATAACCTAACTTTATTTTTTATTTAATTTGATTTATATTATTAACACTTTTAAGCGGTTAATTAATTATATGCATAATATTTTTATTTGTTATAAATGTATATGTAACGCATATATTTAATTTGCTGTCCATAGATTATAATAAAATAAATTAAATTAAAAGTTATTCGGCTAATAGTTTATTAGGTACCTCATCATAAGTTGGATATTACGGCCCTAATTGTTGTTGTCTTCTCAACTCGTCTATTTTTCAGTTTTTTCCATTTGTCTTTTCTATCTATTCTGTCATCAGCTTTAAAAATATACAGGGAATTTTATTAGAAAAAAATTAATAATGTTTGATATATGCTGCAGCGCATGCTGTATTCCACCAATTGGCGGTTATTGTTGTTATCTAAACGACAAGTATTCTATGCTGCCTAAATTTTTGTAGCTGGTAATTGTGTGTATTGTACATGATAATAGCTACTACATTTGAAGTTTTTTCTAATATACTACTATAAAATAATGTAACTTGAAACTAAAATAAATTAGAAGTAAATTTTTATAATAAATCAAAAAAACTTGTTCAGATCTTTTTACGAGAATTATTTAGATAATCCGGTATTTTTAACTAATTCTGTATATTGAGTATTTCTAAGTGACATGAGTATAAATCAATTACAAAAAGTTTTTTTTTTTAATTTCTACACATAATATTATTAATTATAAAAATATTTGTGATGACCTGCTTTTGACATAAATTATATCTGCACCGATGTTAATAAAATTATAAAAGGCAAAATTATTGTTAAAAACGGCTTATCTGATTACAAACTTAAATAGAATTATACAAATTTCACCAATTCACAAACAAATCTAAAACTGCTTAGAATATAATAAATTGCGGAACAAATCAAAAGAACCAAAGCTTAGTAGAATCGGAGAAACACAAATATTTGAACCTGCAGACATAAACATTATATTTATTAAATATTTTGCAAATGTTAAAAATAAAATTGATGTAAGTACTAATATTACAAGACACAATGTTTAGAGAGAAAATAATTCTATTTTTTTGGATGCGTAACTGTGGTTACAATGAAATTTCCAAAAGTAATAAAATCAGCGTCAATATTCTTATCCAATCGTTAGAACATATTATTAATTAATGTTTTTTTCAAAATTTTTGAGCTTTTTAAAAGTAGCTTGCACAAAAAAAACAATTCGAAATACAAAATAAAACATAGTTTTACTATTTACTAATTTATAAAAAAATTATAGCAAAACAAATAATAAATTTTAATATTTTCAGTAAAAATGGCTTTTGTAAAATTCATTCGACGATGTCTGCTTTATGTAGTATTTTAGATATGGTGTATACAAAATTAGATAATTCAAAAAAAGTAGTAGCATTTTGTTGATCTTTTGATAGAGTTGATCATCAAATACTTTTTAATCACTTCAACTACATTGAAATAAATGTAAACATTTTTTATTGTGCATTTGCAGACAATATTACTCTTATATTCTAAAAAAATAACAATAATGTATTACGTGTTGATATAGCAGATAACTTAAAGATTGTCACAATTTTTTTACTTGTAATAAATATGTTTTTCATTAGAATAACTTTGACAACTGTATAATACTCATAAGCGCAAAATGTTTTATTATAGTATGTTTGAGACAATAGTATATAAACATTGTAGTTTGTTTTTGTATTTTAAATTTTATTTGTATATTGTATGATTTATATTATATCATGAAAATAATATAAGAAGATTAATAAACTTTATTTATTCTATTCTTATCCTGATTATTTTCTTTGTTTTTCCAGGTTTCAATTTTATGTAATTTTGTTTTTTAAAGAGTTTTTATTTTTGCATAATTTTTCTTTGTTAATAATAACTTTGTTTGTCTTTCATAGTCATTAAATTGTGTTCTTTTTTTGTTTAAGTGATTTTAATGTTTCGTAAAATAGCTTTTGGTTGTTACTGTAGTACTGTAGTACTTTACCAAATTTGATACATAATTGTTTTTTAGCTTTTTGTTTTTATCTTATTTTTATTTTTTTTATTTTACATATTTTGTAGTTCTTTATCTTACTTGTGTTAAGGTACTTTTTATATATTTTTGTTTTTTTCTTATTCGTTTTTTTAATGTGTTCCAATCACCGCTTTCTTTATGTCTGTGTTTCTTATTTTTGTTGTTTTGCACGTTTTTTTCCGTTTCTAATAAGCTGTTTTTAAATGTCTTTCTTTTTTTTTAATTTTAATTTTTTTTAATTTTTTTTTTTAGTAACTTTTGATATTACTATTGTATTTGTAGTTTTGTTTATTTTAGATTGTAGGTTTATTTTTATTTTTTTGTTAGTTTTCTTTATTTTACGTTATGTCCATTTTTAGTAAGTAATGGTTGCTTCTTATCTCTGTTTGTCTTGTTACTTTTACGTTTTTATTGTTTTAGTTGTTTTTGTTTACTAAGAGGTTGTATTATTGATTTCTTATTTATAGATGTTTGTGTTTTTGTAAATTTGTGTATATTTTTGTTTAAATTTTGTATTTGTTATTATTAGGTTATTTTCTACAAATAGTTATATTATTGTTTTTGCATTATTATTCTTTATCTCTTCTTCTTTTTTTTCCCATCCAGTTTTCTATTTCTTTGTTATTCTTACCCACTTTTCTGTTCGGTTTTCTTATGATTATTGTGTTTTCTGTTAATAAAAGCATCAATTTACTTTTGCTTTTTATTAAAAAAATGTTTTTTTTGCGTTGTCGTTTCTCTATATGCAATTAATATTGACCATATTTTTTGTTTAGTTTTATTTGTCATTGTCGTATATAACATCTTTTATCTTTTTTGGCAATATTATTACTACTATTTTTGTTTGCTGTTTTTTTTTTAATTTTTTAATTTTTTTTGTTTGCTTATTTTTTCTACAACTTTTTCAGATTTATTCTTGTATCCCTCTACGTTCCATGTTCCTTGTTTCAAGTTGACTTCTTTTTTTCCTCCTTCTTTTCTCTTATTTCTGTCTAATATTCATTTTTTTTTCTGTTTTATTGTATAGTTTCATTGCTATTGTTGTTGTATTGTTTTTTGGTCTTTTGTTGTTTTGTGATTTGTTTAGAATTCTTATTTTTTTAATTCCATTCTTATGTGTTTTTTATTTATTATTATTTAATAATTTAGATTACAATCTTTTTATTTTTATTTTGAAAATGTAATAGTTGTAACTTTAGGCTGGTGTTGGTAAAATATAGCATTAACGAGACAGTAATTAAATACATTTAAAAAATTGTTTATTGTTATATTAACAACTTAAACCAAAAATATCGATAAGCAGAAAATCAATGGTAATGAACCTCTTAAGAATAAGAAGCCAATTTTAAACATTTGACATATAAAATTACCATTACTATGGACTGCAATAAGTGCAAAATCGATTTTTTTAATGACATCTAAAAATTTTAACAGCAATCAATATGTTAAAGTTCAAATTGTCTAGAATGTTTCACAAAACATTGATTTTGCCACAAAATACAATAGTATTGCTGTTTGGAGTTAAAAAATGTATTCTTAGTTAAACTCACATGCTTGCTGACTAGGCAATAACTAAGCGAAATATTAAATGGAAGTCCTACTTCGAGTGGCATATACTATTTTCTTTTTCAAGCAAGTGATATTTAAAATAATATTTAATTAAAATATATAAAAAAATTAATTATATTCCTTAACGTCAACAATAACTTAATTTGATTTTTACACTATAAAATAATAAAAATATATAAGTATAAAATAATTTATTGAATTATTAAAATTAATTTTGATTGCTGCAATTTTAAATCTATGGTCAGCAACATAAAAATTAACTTATATCTAGTTGTTTTGATAGTGCTATAAAAATAACTGTTAAAAATTAATAAAAATCTACTATAAGTTTTATTTAGAAAAAAACTTTAAAAACTTTAAAAAAACCGCCCACTTTATAAAGCACCTACTTTACTTCCAAGACTACATTTAATATAAAACAAAACATTGATATCGACTTTTTTTTTCAAAATGATGCAACAGTATAATATATAAATAGATTAAAAATGCAGATGCCAAAATAAATTTATTCTAAGAAGTATTAATTGTTTTTCATCAAAGATATATAGTAGGTTGTTTTAATGTTGGGTATAAGTGAGAGTTGTGAATAGTTAGTAAAACTAAATATTAATATTATGAAAAATGTAGTAACTTTTTGATTGATAAAATATACAGACACAAATAGTGTGGCCTGTATAATAGAGAACTTAATATACACAAAAATTATGTTGACTGTGGTTTTACTTATGTCTTTGATCGTTTTAGCATTTTTCATTTGCACTTTCAATTAAATTTTGAATTATCAGTTATTTTTTTAAGCACCTATGCCAATACTAATTTAAATTGCCCGTCATTTACTTCTAAAAGTTTTTCAAAGTGCATACAGAAAATAATTGTTTCAATTTCACAGTTTTTCAATAAAGAACTGTAAAATGTGCTCAGTTTTCATCATAAAACAACGGATTTATTAACCCATTAAAAAAACATTACCGTTAAAAACATTTTTTTACATAATGGAATATTTTGTGTATCTATGGTAGTTGCAATTTATTATGTATACTTTAAAACATATATTATCAGTAGATTTGTGATATAAAGGACCGCAATATCCAACTCCTAATAAACTATTAGCTGAGTAACCTAAATTTTAATTTAATTAAGGGCCGTAATATTTAACTCTTAAAAAAGCACCTAATTTTATTAAAACCTGGATAGCCAGTTAAATATATCCTAACAGATACACCTATAACAAATAAAAACATTAAGCATATAATTTATTAGCTACTTAGAGGTGTTAATAATATAAATCAAATTAAATTTAAAAAAAAGTTAGGTTATTTAGCTAATAGTTTATTAGATGCTTTATTAGGAGTTGAATATTACGGCCTTAATATATTAAAACCAATGTACAACCAATTAAATAAATACTTTATAATATACTTTCATAACAAATGAAAACATTAAGCATATAATTTATTAGCTGCACAGAGGTGTTAATAAATTAAACTAATTTAAAATATTTCAAAAGTTTGAAGCTGATAGCCAATTTAACAAGTGTTTTTTTTATTTCTATATATTATTTCTTTTCTGTAAATATTTTCTTATGTGTTTAATTTCTTGTTATGGTATATACAGGGTGTCCGGAAAATACGTGTACAACGTTTGACAACAGACTCCTGACGTCAAAATAGGTCGATCTAAGCCGACTTAGTTATATCCAAAATTGTCTCGTTTAGCCGGTAGAGGGCGTCAAAAAAAACAAAAGTATAACAAAGTTGAAAGTATCTATTGTAAGAAACTAAGTAAAACAAAAACATTACTTAAGCAAATGTGTAAAATGACCGCCATCTTGCTGAATACACTTATTAACACTCTTTAAAAAATGATATTGGACCCTATCTAATGTCTCGGGATTATTAAAATGGTTGCCTGCATTTAAAATCCGCTGCAATAAATCATCGCGTGTGTTTACCGGAGTCTTGTAAACTTCTGTTTTAATAGCGCCCCACAAAAAGAAGTCACACATATTTAACTCAGGAGAACGTGGTGGCCATTTTACTGGTGCATCATTGCCTCTTCCAATCCATCGGTTGGGATATTGATGATGTAAGTATTGCCGAACGGCAACGGAAAAATGGGGCGGGGCACCATCATGCATATACCACATTTCCCTCCGAAGTAAAAGGAGCAAATTCTCCAGAAGAATTGGTAATGCGTCTTGCAAAAAATTTAAATAAATATTTCCATCTAACCTGTCTGGAATAACAATGTGACCAATAAGGTAGTGATCAATAATACCTGCCCAAATATTAATTTTAAATTGATGCTGATGATGTGCAACTTTAATGGCATGTGGATTTTCATCGGAATAAATATGTTCGTTGTGCAGATTGGTTACCCCAGATCTTGTAAAGCATGCCTCGTCAGTAAACATAATTTTTCTACAAAAATTTGGAACAAGGATTCTTTTGTTTCTAATAAATTGACAAAATGTAAGCCGCATGGGGGGATCAGTCGGTAAAAGTTCCTGGACTTTTTGTATGTGGTAAGGATGTAACAACTGTTCTCTTAAAACCTCATTGACAATCGTTTTAGGAACATTTAACTCACGTTCTAAGAGACGGGTACTGGTACTTGGTTCTTCTTCAACTCTTTCCAGAATCATCTCTTCTGTTTCCACAGTTCGAGTTGTTCGCATACGACCCCTGCCTTCAAACTTTTTCTCAAAACTGCCCGTTTCCCGAAGATGACGCTCAATATTGGCAAATGTTTGGTGGTTTGGTATTCGACGGTTAGGAAACCTCTCCATGTAAACCCTAACACTCTGACGCCCATTTCCTTGACAAAACCCGTATACCAGGAGCATGTCAACTTTCTGAGAGTTTGTATAATTTTCCATTTTTAATGGTAAAATGAACTTGTAATTCAAGAATGTTGATCGTATACTTGAGTAAATTTCATAGACTGGTGACAATTTGTCAATAATTGTCAAATTATTAAACGCCATAGCAACAAGGTCACTTAAAAAATTATTGTTACAGGTAATTTCTTTTTAATATTTACAAATTTTTGACGCCCTCTACCGGCTAAACGAGACAATTTTGGATATAACTAAGTCGGCTTAGATCGACCTATTTTGACGTCAGGAGTCTGTCGTCAAACGTTGTACACGTATTTTCCGGACACCCTGTATATATATATATATATATATATAAACAAAGTTTGGTTATTCTGCTAATAGTTTATTAAGTCCTTATTAAAAGAATATTACTGCATGTAACTAAATAAAAGTATGTGATAAAAAACAAAGTTTTTAAATATAACTAAAAACAAAACGCTATAAAAAACATGAACAGTAACAGTATTAGTTATATGAAATACTATAAAGAACTGAGCAAAAATTTATTTATACATATTATACCTGTAAGCATTTTTACAATAAAGCTTTTTATTACAAAAGTTTACTATAAAAACTTCTTTCACATTAGTATTTAAATGTCATCTATTTCATTTTATATTATACACTGTACTGAATGTTTTATTAAATATAAATCTAGATTTCAATAGGTTAAAAAAATGAATTTCCTTGAAAGAGTCTAATATAAGACTTCTAACATGTACCACACATAAATTTACGTAAGGTAGCAATACTGCAAAGGACATGAATTCAAAATAATGAAATAAAATAAATTTACATTACAATGTATACCACTGAAATTGAATTTTAACCGTCAATTGGAGTTGTTATTTCGAATATATCGTATATGAAGCGGGATATAAATACATCATTGAAAAGAAACATAATTCCAGTTTTAAATCCAGCGTGGAAAGCACTTAAGCCCACAAGAATCGTTATATAAGGTATTCCGCGTTAAAAACAGAAAAAGATCTAACAAACTGCAAAACTGCAAAATCCAATTTCCTTCGAAACTTCTACAAAGGGCACAACTTTTACGAAACGTGACAGCATAGTTCCGCTTAAAAATATCTCAATCGGTACAGAGAGTCTGATCTGTCCACCACAGTACCCATTCTAAATACAACAAACATGCATGCAGTTAAGGACAAACGATTGTGTTGGATGTTAGTTTATGTGCCTGAAGGCTTTCACTTTAGCATATTATATTTCACTAATATAATATTAATTTAGTTCTGAAGGATTTTTTATCAACATATTGTTGTTTATTTATTTTACTTACGTACTCAGGTGGCATGTATTCTTATAACAATAATGTTATTATAAAAATAGAAAAACTGATTTTATATAATAATGATATTATTAAAAATGTAAAAACAAACACGTTGAAATCTAGTTTGTCATAAATATTACAAGTTGATATTAAAACCGTGTAACTAAAGTACTAGTTACTATGAATGATGAAATATAAATATTACTAACTGTTAAATATGCGTGTTGAATTATTCAACACACATGTTATTATTATAAATGATACTACAGAATATTCGTTGCAGCTTTTATACTATAACTGTACATGTTTATCTTTCTCTCGCTTACAACAGAGGTTTTGTCTGAAATAATTTCTCGCTTCTTCCTGAAACCTACATTATATTTAGTGCTAAATACATTGCAGGGAAAGTGGAATATAAAAGGTGAATGGGGGAGGGGTGTGCGCGCATATAAACTTATGAGTTTTCAGATGAAGTAAATCTTCACCCTTGGACGATGCAGTTACTGGACTTTAAAGATTTATTTGTAGAGTCGTAAAGGGGCAGATTGTTCTCCCTAGAGTCCGATGATATTTTTAAAACAAATACTTTATCGATTGACAAAAAACGATGTGAATTTATATTGAACTGCATTTGGATAGTAATTTAGTTGGAGTAGTTTAAAAGCCATAACTATAATTAACCAAGAGTATTTCAGTAAATTTATTAAATAGCTAATGAACGTTACACAATAACAACAAATGAACCTTATTTCAAACTATAACCACTTGACAAATTGCGTTTACTCTGCAGAGCTAATCACGTGCTCACATGAATTTATATTTAGGGCTACACATTATGCACTTAGAGATAAGCTACATTCTATGCACTATCTATTCGCATACAGCATAAATTTATTATTTTAGATAAACAATTAATTTGTTCATTATGACACGAATTGTAGTATTGTTTTAGCGACAAAAATATATGCTACTAAAATATGTTATAAAATGTCTTATTTGTTTCAAATTTTTGTTTTGTACTTTAATATTTCAAACTGTTCTTTTGAAAGCACATTTGAATTAATAAGAATAAGAATATTGTCTTTATTTCTAATATGTTACATATAGAAAATGGCAAAGTTCAGTTATAGCACTGGTCTTCCACTTAACTTTCATTTTTTACAATAATTTAATATCTAAACTTGAAAAAAAATAATTTATGAGCTTTATTTGATATTACATATTTAGAAAAGCTATATTTATCTTAGTTAGTTTTTATTTAGTTATTTATTTTGTGTTTTTAAAATGAAATTAAACAATTCAAAAAATATGAATGCAAATATCAAATTAACTTAGCATGAGTTTTTTGAGTGCTATAAAACTTCGAACACAACTCAAATTTTTCATTTTATTATAGATTCGCTACAAAAAGGAAAAACTATAACAATATAATGAAGTAATAATCTTAAAGTTTAAGCAAATAATTGGATAAAAAATTCACGATTTAATTTTAAATTTTAATAAACAATTAAAGATTTTGGATTCTCATATATTTCATAACCCTAAAAATTTCATTTAAATTGCGCGAGTTGTGCTTAAAGTTTTATGACTCTCAAAAAACTTTTCCCTTAAAGTTACTTAGATAAATAATTAGATAGACATTCAAATCTCAACACTGCTCATTTGGTTGCATTCTGTGCTGCATTATGCAGTTGAATAGTTTGTCTCTAATAATGAATGTTTTATTTTGTAAATAAATCATTTAGAGGCATATTTCTAGAATGTCTTAGAATTTTTAAAATTATTTTATTGCATGAATAAGTAAACAAATTAGATGTGAGTAATTACAGACCAACATCATTATTGCCAACTTTTTCAAAAATATTAGAAAAACTTATGGCAAAACTTTAACTGTCTTAAATTTAAATTATTAACAAATTGTAATAGTCGCGGTCAATGTCCGACGGAGAACGGACGCGCTCGCGAATGTGCATAAAGGCGATTTAAATAATGGTGATTAATCTACGTTATTTAAAAAATTAAAAATTCTGTGAATTAGAACAAACAGTGGAAAGGTGAAAAGTTTATTGTGAAAGTTCAAAAAAGTGTAAAACTGGACACACTAAAAAATAAAGGTGCGGTCGTGTTTTAAAACACACTCGTGTCGTGACGCGCGACACGTCTAGTGTTACATAATAAAACATAAACGCGGAAACAGCAATTTGATATTAATTAAAAGTGAAACTAGGCCAAGGGTCAAAAAACGTAATAAGATGGATGCATTTTTAAAAAGCGGGATGTTGCAAAGAACACCGGCGAATAAAAAAAAAGATAAAGAATTAGGTCAAACGAATCAAAAAAGAGGGAGAGAAATAGATTCGCCAGGAGGTAACAACGAGGCGAAGAGAGCAAATAACCCCACAACAATCCAAATAATGGGGAAATTAATTAGAGAGTTAAAAAACTTAACCAGTGAGTGTACAATCACTAAACTAGAAATTAAAAAGGTGGCGAATCAACTAGAAACAAATATGGAGAGAATGGAATTTGAAGAAATCCAAAAAAAAAGAACAGGAAAATGAAAATAAAACAAAAATAGGTATAGAAATGTCGACACAGACAATGGAAACTGGAGATAATAGGGAAGAAAACCGTAAAAACCATTTCATCTCGGACGAGGAGATATTAAAAGTGGCTAATGAAGAGGATATAAAAAATATTATAAATAAAGAATGGAGAGATACAGACTATAAATATGTAAACGTGGAAAAAAAACCCAATAATGGGAAAGGAAATGGATACAGGACTTTTAATAAATAAAGATAAAATAGGCAAAGAAGGTGGTATCTTACAACAAGCAAAAATAAAATACCCTGAACTAATGGAGGAAGAATGAGAAGATGAAACGCCATATATAGAAATAGTTAAAAATCTAAGCGAAAAAATGTGGGAAAAGTACACATCATTAAGCAGAAAATCGAAACGGCAGGGAATAAGGAGATACTAATAGCTATCGAAAAAATGCTTATCAAAACAAAAACATTAAGTATTGAAGAAATAAATATACCAATACCAACGGGAATTACGGCAAGAGATGCAAAACAAATTATGAAAATAGCAGGAAAAAGAACTAACACAAAAATAAGACTGTGCGTGCCAACACAGGGACAGGTAGCGGAGACAAATAGAGAAAAAAAAACAGGTACGGAAACTGGTGCTATAGTAGTGAGCAAACAAGGTGTCACATATGCAGATTTGCTGAGACAGACAAAAACCCAGATAAAAGGATTTACGTTCAAGGAGGTAAGAGAAACAAAAAAGGGGAGTTGTTACTAATTACAAAGGGTAATGAGACGGAGATAGAGATAGAAAAAAATAAAAATGGAATGGAAGGCTGCAATGTACGAAAAGCCAGCAACAAAACTACAGAACTGGTGATAATCAAAGATATTAGCCCAGAAATTAAGAGAGAAGAAATACTGGAAAAAATTATGAACAAAGTGAACACAGAAGGAAGTACAATAATTTCCATAAAGAAAGGTTATAGAGAAAAACAAACCGCTATAGTCAAAATGGACAAAAAAATAGCAGAACAGATAATAGGAGAAGGAAGAATAAATATAGGACTCATAAGATGCAGAGTAGAGAAAGTTAAAGCAAATGAAAGAAAATGTTATAAATGCTGGAGGAAAGGACATGTAGCGTAAGGAGGTACATCAGTTTGCCGAATGCAGAAACAAAGAATACTGCATTGAATGCAAAGTATTAGGACACAGAACGGGAGAGAAATGATGTCCTGCTACAAAGAAAAAAGAAATGCGGAAAACAAAGAAGAATATGGAGGACAACAACCCAGATAACTGGAGAGAACAGGAGGAAAAAATAGTATCACATAATGTATAAGTTTATACAAATAAACATAGGGAGGGGAAGAGAGGCTCACGACTTACTAATAGCAACAGCGGAGAGAGAGGAAATTGACCTAGTGCTAGTGAGTGAACCTAATAAAAACAAACTAAATGGTAAGTGAATAAGAGACAAAGGAACAGATGCAGCAATTTTAGCTAGGGGGAAGTGTAGGGACAAGGTGGAAAGATGGGGAACACCAAAAGAAGGAATAGTGTGGGCAGAAGTACGAAACATGATAGTATACAGCTGTTATATCAGCCCAAACTGCGATCTGGAATACTATCGAGAGTGGATAGAAGAATTAGAAAGAAGTTTAAGAAAACAGAAAAACAAAAAAATTATTATAGCAGTAGATTTCAACGCAAAATCACCGAGATGGGGAGGCTACAAAAACGATTTAAGAAGAAAAATCTTAGAGGTGATGATAGCAGGGTTAAATCTTACAATCTGCAACAAAGGAGACAAACCGACGTTTGTAAGAGGAAGCACAAAATCACATATTGACATCACCATAGCAACGTGGGAAATGGCAAAAATAATAATTGAATGGACCGTGACTGAAGAAGAATCACTGAGTCTACACAAACATATACAATACAATACAATACAAAGGAAAAAAGAAAACAGGAGCACACGAGAGAAGGTAAATGGAACGTAAGAAGAATGGACAAAGAAAAGATAAAGAGAGACATGGAAACAGAAGATGTGACAGAAAACGAAAATATTGAGAAAAGATGCGAGAGGTACTCAGAAAAACTGAGAAAAGCGGCGGAGTAAGCAATTCCTAGGTACAGGGAAGGCGGACGAAAAGGACCATACTAGTGGTGTGAGGAAATAAAAGAATGCAGGAAAAACACAATACAAACAGGGAGGAAAATCAATAGGCTGAGAAGAAGAGGAGAGAACACAGAGGAAATAAAAGAGAAATTAATAAACGACAGAAATTTTTTAAAAAAGGCAATTAAGGATAGCAGAAAAAGGTGGTGGAAAGAAATGATAGACTCTATAGATGGGGATCCTTAAGAAAAACCGTACAAAATAGTGATGGACAAATTGGGTGGAAGAACTAAAGGAATCTGCTTAAAAGAAGACGAAGAAGAAGAAGTCATAATTAAAAAACTATTTCCCAAGGGAGAACCAGTAGAAGAACCAGAAACAAAAGAAGAAGAAGCAACAGTTATGGCAACAGTGGAAGAGATCAAAGAGATCATAAAAAAATTGCCTAACAACAAAGCACCAGGTCCGGACGAAATAACAACAGAGATTGTTAAAGCAGCTTTAGACGGAAACGAGATAGAAATAACTCAAATAATCAACAGGTGCCTAAAAGAAAGAACTTTCCCAGAATGTTGGAAAGAAGCCACTCTGGTACTGATTGAGAAAAAAAAAGAAGCAGGAAAAGCAACATCATACAGACCAATATGCTTAATTAACACACTGGCTAAAATAATGGAGAAAGTTATTGTACGGAGAATAGAACAAGAAATAGAAGAAAAAGAAGGATGGGAAAAAGAACAATACGGATTTACCAAAAGAAAAACAACCTTAGGAGCTATTGAAAAAGTGAAAGCAATAGCAAAAGAAGCAAACAGCGGAACGCAGAGAAAAAGGCAACACTGTGTAATGATAGCGTTGGACATACAGAACGCGTTTAATAGCGTATCATGGGCAGCAATCATAGAGGCGGCAAAAAAGAAAGAACTGAACAGAAAAACAATCAAGATTATATGGAGCTACTTACAGGACAGAAACCTAGTGATCAAAAATGGAAGATTCAAACTTACTAGAGGGGTACCGCAGGGCTCAGCACTGGGACCAAAACTGTGGAACCTTGTCTATAACGAGTTACTTCAAATGAAGATGCCGGAAGGCGTGTCAATAACAGCATTTGCGGACGACATAGCAGTAGTAGGTAGATACGTAGAAATAGAAGTACTAAAAGGAAGGTTAGAGCTGGCAATTGATATGATACAAATATGGATGAGAAGTAAGGGCTTAAAACTAGCAACACAAAAAACTGAGGCGGCATGGCTATCGACTAAGAGGAATAATAGAGGAACAGGTAAGATACAGGTGGGAGATCAAAAGATAACCATAGGAAAAAAAATCAAATACCTTGGAGTGACACTCGAAGCAAAGGGATGGAATGAACAGGTTAAGGAAGCGGTCATTGGAATAAAGGAAATTGAGAGAAAGCTTGGTAGACTTATGCGAAACAACGGAGGTCCAGGAGAAGAAAGCAGAAGGCTAATAGCAACGGCAGCAAGAAGCAAATTGCTGTACATGGGGAGAAGCCATGAAAACAAAAAGAAAACAGAAAGGAAGTAAGAGGAGCCACAAGAGCAAGCTCGCTAAGGATTTGTAGAGCTTACAGAACAGTGTCACAAAAGGCAGTAGAGGTAATTGCGGCAACACCTCCCGCGGATATGATGGTGGAGAAAAGAATAGAAATAAAAATACTTGTAAAAGAAGGAACGAGTAAAAAAGAAGCAAAGATAAGAGCAAGAGAGAAGATTATGGAAAAATGGCAGAGAAAATGGGATACAGGAGAAAAGGGGAAATAGACGAGAGAATTAATCCCAGACATAAAAAAATGGGTTGAGAAGAAACCCGAGACGTGCTATTATACAACACAAATACTGACCAGGCACGGAGCATTTGGAAAATTCAAAAAATTAAAAAAATAAATGAAGAAGTACATTTTGTCAGGAAGAAACACACGATAACGCAGAACACACTCTAGTAGAATGCGAGGCGTGGGAAGAAGATAGAAAAAAACTAGAATATATACTAGGAAGCAAAGTGGATTAAACAACAATCATTAACAAATGCTTAAAAGATGAAAATAAATGGAGGGCGTTAAAAAACTTTGCAACAAGTGTACTAAAAAAAAAATTGAAGAGTTTGACAATAGAAGAATATAGAAAAACAAACAATGGAAACAAACACACAAACTAAAAGCCATAGAAGAGAAAGGAAAGAGGTAAAAGAAGCTAAATGGAAACAAGAAAACAGAAAAAAGATAAAAAATTAAAATAATAAGAAAGGACATGACAATTGTGCATACCAAGAAACAGAAAAAAAAAGAAGAATATTTACAGAGACTACGATACTAAACGAAATTGCAGAGATAAGGAGAAGGAGTAAAGAAATATTGAAGAAAAGCAGAATAACAGAAATAACAAGGCAAATACCAAATGGTAGATATGCTATCTCGAGGATGACTGAGAACGCAACCTTTCAGATAGTCAGAATATACCTGGCAACGAGAGGACATGAAGAAGTAATTCCTGATGGAGAAATGGAGAAAACTCACAAATCTAGGACTGCCAAAAGGAATACAACTGATGGAACTGCAAAAATTTTTCATGAAGGAGAGGGGATACGATAAAGAAGAAGTGAACGAAAACCTTAGAAAACTAAGAGCACATCTGAGAACAAATTATATAATTAGAGTAAATAACACAAAGATGGGAGAAAGAAGAGAATGCAGAAGTAGATGCCAGTGCAGATAAGAAAAGGCAAAATGACAATAGAGACAGACAAAGGTAGAGGCTATAGGGAGAGAGGGGCCGGGGACAGCATGCGTGCCGCAGATGATGCGTGAAAATCCGCGAAGCAAAAAACCAGCCCGCCTCAAACAAGCACCAAATGTAGGTTAGTTTAGACAGGGACATTAAAACAACAGGATTTGCGCAGAGAAGAGAACCGGAAGGTATTACCATGCGTAAGTTATTTATAAGGGCCACTTGTTGAGAGCCAACAACTCACTACGTCCTAAAAAAAAAAAAAAAATAAACAATTTGTAATATACATTTTTACTATTATTGTATAATATGTTATGATGAACAAATACAGTTGAATAACATTAATATATTTAATCAATTTATTACCTGGTTAGGTTTGCATCATTATAATTTAATCTAACTCATGTTACTAGGTACTTAACACTTGGTAATACATAGTGTAACATTTGTTAATAGGTAGTATAATAATCACATATGCCATCTGGTATTTATATCCAGAACTTCGCTTGTCGTGCGTCTCAACGTCTACTTTTATATATATATTGTTTATATAATATTTTATTACATTAAAATTGTTCTTGGAGAAAAATGGACGATATTAAGACAACAGCAAACATTAGACTTTTTTGGATTTTAGCAAAGCTTTTGATGGTTAGTCAACTGATAACTTTTAAATAAGATTGAAAATCTAGGATTTAGAGGAGTTGTACTAATCTAGTTCAAACACTATTTGTTAAACCGTAAACAACTATAAAAAAACAATAGCAAATTACAAATACAAACAAAGGTACGGCAAAAAAACAGGCTTTTACTATACATTTGATATACCAACAATCTGCCAAATGTACCTGGTGATAAGCTGGTTGCTGACTATACTTCAATTTTAATTAGGTCTAAGAATATAAATAAATTTATTGTACACACCAACAATGTTATAGTGTGACATGATGGTAATGGATGGATAGTTGACATGATGGTAATTAAAAAACTAAATTTCAATAAATCAAATTTTATATAATTTTATACTGGAAAAATCGGAACAAATTTATTCAGCAATTACAAAACTGTAATTTTTAGGCATATACAAATGATTAAAATTTCTCATTTAACTTTCAAATTAATAATATGGACTTAAAATTAACATCATAACGCTATGCTCTAAAAAAACTTTTAAATATTTTTAATTTTATATGCTAAGTTGAAACAATAATGAGACTCTCACCAATAAAACATTTGGACTGCAAGAGAGAGCTATAGGAAATATGCTAAACTAAATAAACGTAGTTTTTTGTGCTTTTTGAAATCATTGATGTACACTTACACAATTTATTTGAAATAACAAATGCTTATTATAATTTTATACATAACTCATAAACTATGTCTATTTGAAAATAACTTAAACTTTATGTCTACAATAAGTTGCCGGTACAAATTAAAACAATTTAAATATGCAATTAAATAATATATGTTAATTAAAAAATCTTATTATTTTTTAGACAAATAAATAAATAATGTCTCTAATGTTTTTTATAAAGAAACGGGGTGTTTCCTTATCAAATTATATATTATCAGCAGCCGTTTTTATATAAAAGAACAACTTTGAAATAAAATAATAATACATGAGATTATTCAGACTGGGCGCAGTACGTCCTGTTCAACTCTTTAAAAAAATAATTATAAAGCAATAATTTTAAAAGGTAAAAGCTAAGCTCTAAACTGTAGCCAAAACATTTTCAATTTGAGTTTTATTGGCGATGTTCTGGCTTTAAAAGCAAGTACCTATTACAGCCAAAAACTTTGTTTATAACGTCATTTTTTTTTCACACGTCATCAAGCGGAGTGGCCAGAGCATAATAACTAAATAGTTTTTAGAGCAACCATGTTTTTCTGCATTGTAACTTGCTAAAATTTGTTGCAAACCTGATTCAATTTTTTTACTACTACACATTTGTTGCTTGAACAAGATAATACTTATTTCTTGCATTTTTAAAGTAAATGGTTTGCAATTTTTATACACTATCTGCAGGTATGGCATTGTCAAACCCGTCTAACATCGGTTTTAAAAACGCTCGCTTCTGGAGCCATGTAAAATAGCTGTAAAACGGTCAATAAAAAAAAAAACAATTAAAAAATTATTGCTGCCATAAAAATTGTCTAAAATTTACAAATACAACAGAGAATCTTATTATTATAAATATTATTATTAAAAATAATAATGAAAAGGTTATATATATATGGATATATATATATATATATATACAGATTTTTCCAAAGCGTTCGATAGGGTCAACCAACGTTCTAGTTGAAAAACTTACTTTGTTAGGATTACATTATCAGACGGTTAAATGGATTTCTAGCTATATAACAGGCCGCACACAAAGTGTAAAAATTAAATTTTTTATGTCTAATCAAATTAATGTTACGTCCGGGGTTCCTCAAGGTTCTCATTGTGGACCAGTTTTATTTCTTTTATTTGTTAATGATTTGTGTAATGTTATCCAAAACTGTCAATACTTGTTATATGCAGACGATTTAAAATTGTTTTCTAAAGTTGGTTCAATATATGACTGCAGTAATATTCAACAAGATTTAAATAACTTAAATGAATGGTGTAATACTAATAAACTTTTGTTGAATATGTCCAAATGTAATGTAATTTCGTTTGTTAGATCAAATACATGTATAGTTAACAATTATAACCTTGACGGATGTCAATTAACTCGTTTAGATGAAATTAAAGATTTGGGTGTTATATTTGATCAAAAGTTAACTTTTTCTAAACACATCTCCAATATTTGCACAAGAGCACGACAAATGTTGGGTTTTATTAATAGATCGGCATATGGGCATATGAATTAAATGTCAATGCAATTATTTCCTTATACATATCACTGGTAAGATCAATATTAGAGTACGGATCAGTTGTTTGGTCACCATACCAAATAGGCCACCAACGTCAAATAGAAACCGTCCAACACAAATTTTTTAAATTATTATCTTTTAAAACTAGATTGCCAATTGATGTGTTTGGTTATGATTTTTTTTTTCCAAAATTTTAATTTACAACATCTTGGTGAACGAAGAATTATTATAGATCTTTGTTTTATTAATAAATTAATTAATAGTCAAATAAATTGTATTGATCTTTTATCATCCCTAAACTTTAATTTTTGTCAAGATCGATATACAAGAAATTCATATCTATTCCGGTGCAAACTCTATAGAACCAATTATTTGCATAATTCTCCAATATCTCGGTTAATGAATGAAGTTAACCATTTCTCATCTATTCAAAGATTAAATGTATTTGATCACAATCATAAAAGATTCAAAAAAGTTTGTTATAGATTAAATAATATAATGTTATTTTATAGTACAATGTAAATTTATAGCGTTATACACATATGTATTTTCAATTGTTTGTATTTTTTTTTTATTGTAATGGCGATTGCCGTAAATAAAGATATTAGGTTGTGGTTGTGTAAAATTACCCATAAAAGTATATAAACAAACATTATAAAATTGATATTGCAGATTGATGAAAAACGCATTTGGCTCTGCGACGAAACAATACGTTATATCATACAACTTAAAAGTCACAAACCTTTTGTGGTTTTAAATTAGTTTTCTAGAAACACACGCAGAAAGGCACGTGCCTTCCTAAGATCATCCTACAGTTTAAGTAGTAATGTTTGCAACTAATTTCACTTACGATTTATTTTATTTTTTATATATTGAAAGATGCAAGATGCAATATAAACGGACTTTTACGACAATGTGGGTAAAGTTTGGGACGTTTTGAAAAACAACATAGCCAAACCTTACAAACATATGACAAATATTTTATGAAACCATGGCATTTTTATTAAATGCAATTATTTGTAGAGTTTATAGTAGATTATTAATGTATCAAATGATGCAATATATTTTAAAAGCTAAATAAACAAGTAATGTTGAGTGCACATTTTTCTTTATTAAGAGCAGAGATATTTTACTCTAGTTTGTAATTAGCAAGTATTATCTATAAGCATGTTAAAAAACAAAATTTATATACAAAAATAAAGAATAAAAGGCATGAATAAGTTATTTCTTAAAAAAAATATTAAAATTTTTATTATTGTTTCTAAATGAATAAATTTACTATAAAAATTTATTTTGGTTTTATGCTTTAGAAAATGCTATTACTTAAGTAATAATTTTAAAATTTAAACTTATATGTTGACAATCATTGAAGTTATTTGCAAAATTAAATATTAATAATAATTGGATGCGCGCGTCGAAATTTAGTTCAACGCGATGCTTGCATGTAACGCTCCGGCAAATTTTAGCAAATCCTATAGAAGACGACTACGTGTGAATATATTCGGGGCGTGTTTTTATGTTTGCATAGGCAAAGCAATGTCATATTATAATAATATTATTCAAAGCTATTCTCTATGCACAATGCTAGAAGTAAGCAAGAAGACTGCTAGCTAAAGATTTTTGTGTTACTTTACTTTACAAAAAAAAATAACAAAAATTAGTACAAAAAACAAATTTAAAATTAAAAAATTGTCGTTCTTGTTACATGTCTTCCTTAATAACAAGATTACTCTCTAACAATACCTATAGAGAATTAGACAAAATATCTAATAAATTATATTACCAGATTATGAATATTTGTATTATATACATTATACATACTTATTCTTTACTCAAATTAAACAAGTTATTAAATTTAATTTTTTTTTTGCATACGTAAATAATAATGCTAAATTAAGTAATAGTAACAAAAACGCAAAAAACACTTCAAAACATGCATCCAAATTCAACATCGGAACATGCCGATTCGACCACTTACTTCTGTCTACTCTAGAATCCCTCTCGTTTGTTCGTTATTTCTTCAGATTTTGGTACACTCATCTTAAAATTAGTGTTGTTATTGTTGTCATATTAAAAAAAATTAATCGTCTGTGCAGTAAGTTTAAATTTATTATATTTAGATAGAACTTTAATTGTTTAGATTTGTGTTAATATTTTTTTTATTAAATTAAATTGTTTAGCAGAACTTTATAGTTAATTATTTTATAAAATTATAGTATAATACTTGACACAAAAACTTTATAGTGCTTTCTATTTAACCTTAATATATTTTTTAATCATGTTTGTTTTACTAAATGCAATGACTTGAATTTGCAATTTTTTTTCAAGACCCAACACGTTTTTTTAGCATTGACATTATTGTAAAGTAGTTTTTTTAAATTTTTTGTTTAAATTTAAATGCAGAATATGACAATAATTTTTTTTTACATGAAAATTATTTATTGTAGTCTAAAAAAATTAAAATCAGCATCTTGGACACAATAATAATAATACTAATAATAATACTTTATTATACGGTAAATTTTTTAATTACAAAATAAAACCTTAATTCTTTTTTTACTAAAACCTATGTAAACAATAAAGACCTATTTGCTTTAACCCTTAATTGGTAAGGTAAAATATTGTTACACTAACGGTAAGGTGCCATCTGTGAGACAGCATTTTTAAGACTTAAAAAACTAGACAATTTTGATCAATTATCTTAATTTTCATTGTTAATTCAGTTTAAACATGTAATGTCACTAAATCAGTAAAAAATCAATACTAAAAAAATATTTACATAATAAAAAATTAAGTTTAATAAAGGATGTTACAAAAATGCGTATTTACGCATGATAGTACAAATACGCAAAAAATAGGACAGATTTTAAATATATTATATTTTTTTCAACTCAGATATGAAAATACGAAACTAGTAAATAATTTATGGCAGAAAATCTAAAAAATATTTAAAAACCAATTATCACAGTAGCTCCTAAACTATGTCAATATTTATTCAATTTTTGTAATAATGCCAATTATTTAATTACTCAATACGCTAGAAAGTTGAAAATAGGGTGGCAGATAGTGGTGATGTAGATAAAAGATTAGGTGAAGTTATAAGTTGCAGGTCAAAATTCTTTTGTAAATATCAACAAATTTATAAACGAATCAGTCTCACAGACTAATTAAAAATTAAAAATTAAAACCAACCAATTAAATTATTATTTTTATAAATATAGTACTATAAGAACTTGTTAAATTAAATCAGAAAAAATTATGTAGAGCATTATTTTGATTCTAAATTGTATTTTAGATCAATTTTATAAAACATTTTTTTCATAAAGTCAAAACTAACTGAATAGTCACTCATAGTGTACAATACTATCTGGCCAACAGATTTTAACTTTAGATGCTTTTTATAGTTTTACTCAACTTATCCGTCTATTTTTCTTGTGAGTAACATCTTGGTGAACTTAGGTTATTAGATCTGTATTATTTTTATTCTACAGATTACAACCATTACTGTTGAGGTTGCTTTAGGAAATTCTTGTTATTTACTTATCACTTCTGTTGTTTGACATTTTTTGCTACTTTTACTAAACCTAAATCAAACTTTATCTATAATTATTCTAAAAAGTAAAAATAAAAAAAATTATATTAATTTTGATTTTAATATTTATTGCTTATATTCCAAAAATAAAAATTAGTCTTTTTTCTGTTCATAAAATAAAGCAAAAATACAAAAAACTGTTAATAAAAAATTTAAAGCATTTAACAATTTTATTGATAATTGTTCCGATTATACTAATTAAGATTACAAAAACGCTTGTAAACATTGTAACAATCTAACCCAATCTGAAATATATAAGTTTGACAAAAACAAAGCAGAACAAATTTTTCAGCTTTCCATAAACAATAAAAATGTATAGTAGTTTATTATCTCAACCTTTACGTGACTGACCCTGTCAGTCATCCAGGTACTTTTTTGAACTTTAAACATATTCATTTTTTGCGTTTAAAATTTTTAAGTTTTGAGATTCAGTTTCACATTTATTAACTATCATAATGTACCACCGTATTACATTATTTTTATTATTGAGTTTTTTTTTCTTAATGAAAAATTATACTTCTAAACTTTTTGCATACCGACGTGACGGTTTGGGTCCCTGGGTACTTTTGGTAATTTAAAATAAAATAAGATAAAAACTATTGTAATTAATTCAAAATATGTATTTTTACAATTATGTTGAAATTAATACAAAATTAACAGTACATATCATATGGCTAATTTGCTAATTGTATACAATTATTACCGCGTATTGTCTTTGCAACGCAGTGCTTATTGCAAACACATTTTGCACAAGAATTACATGCTTTTCGTATTAACTTGTTAACAAATATAACATTTTGTAACTATTAGAGTACTTTTAGAAGCATTGCAAGCTAGATTTTTAATGATTGCAGCAGCGGGATCTATTAAACGACGTCCTAGAACTATTTCTACAGAGCTGTTTTATGCATCAATGACTAAAAACAACGGATTTGTTTTTCTTAGAGAACATAAAAGTTTTCCTTTACTAAACGCAACATATTTTGCCTTATTATTTCAACTGGTATTATTAAAGAATCATACCAGTTAATTCATCTTTACTAACTAAAGTTGCACTTTGTGAAAGCGTTTCATCTTCATTGCTCTTTCATCTAAATCGGAATTTTCTATTTTATTATTTGGATTGTTTTTTACATCAGATTGTTTTGATCAACTATTTTCAAGTTCTAAAACATATTTTTTTATCAGAAGCAACAAACGGCATGTGCATAACGTGTAGAAGGTGTTTTATTTCTCAGTCACATAAAGGTTAAACAACTTTTCTTAAAAATGCTTGAAACAATTTAATTATTAATTCAAAGAAAAAATTTAAATATGTTTGCAAACTTATTTACATCTTACTTTACTATTCTAACTGATTATATTGTTTTACCTACAATGCCGTCTAGTAGTAACATAATAGGTTTAATTTATTTAAGCAACAGGTTAAGATATTTTTTTGAATTAAATACCAATAAAGCATAAGGTATATATAAAATTCTACTAAATATTCTTAAAGCATTTGTAAAGGAATTAGCTTTCATTTTGACTTAAATATTTGCTTTAACATACAAAACAAAAATTTTCCCAAAATGTTTAAAAATTGTAAATATATAACTTATAATTTTATAATATATATATAAGTCTATTCAAAACTACACTGCACAAACAAATCGGCGTGATCACGTGTAACACATGCAAGCCTTCATGCGATTGATCGTTAGCAGGCTTGACTTGAGATTTTATACATAGTAAAATATTTGGACTCTAATTATGAATGTAATCTCTGCATTTTTCTAATACTCATTAATATATAGTGTGTCCAAAGATATACAGGCTTTATTACTTTGACTTATCGGATTAGCTCATTAGTAACCTTCTTGGGGGTCCATTAAATAAGTACTTAATAATCTCCCATCATTTATACCTCTACGGAACGGGCTATTAAAATCTTACCTGATTGTTATAAAAGCAAAGGTTGTTTTAAAATTATTCTTACATTTACATTTGAATTTTAAAGAAAATTATAATAAACTACAGCTATTGGAAGTTTTAAATACAAAGAAATTTACAAAAGAATATAGAATCGATGCATTGGCAAAGGAACGTGGTCATAGAGTTCTGAGGCTGCCCCCGCATTATTGTATATTTCATCTCATTGAATTGATATGGTCGCAACCAAGGTTGCAACTAAAACAAAATGTAAAGCGGCATAGTACAAATCCAAAATTCAGCAGTAGTACTGTGGATTTAATAAGAACGGAAGTAGATAATTTTTTTTTCAAACATGGAAAAATTGTGTGGCAATTAAAAATGAGAATATTTATAGAAACAAACATGTAGTTCCAATAATAATAAATATAGGAGCCAAATTAAATTAAACTGATACTGATTAGTTTAATTTATCATTATACATCATCATTGTTATTTTTTTTTTTTAATTAATTATATATTATTATTATTATGTTATGAATTTGTACATCTTTTTATCTATATAAATAATTTATTTAATTAGTTTTCTTTTAAAACAATTGTTTTACCCTGTTAGTACAGATATAAAAGAGAAAGATTGCTAAGTACTCACTTAAAGGACTCGCAAGGAAGTTACTAATAAGCTAATCCGATAAGTCAAAGTAATAAAGCCGGTATATTTTTGGTCACACTATACCTGAACCTATACTCATACTTCAAAAATCCCTTTATTGCCTTGCGACTCTGTCCCCGTAGCTGTGCACGTGAACAACGCCTGTATTTGTATACTTTGAGATCAGAGTGGTTTTTTTAGACCTAAAGAAAGAAAAGTTTGATTCATCAAATTATAGATTTATTGCATTACAGATAAATCTGTCTAACATTTTTGAAAAATATAATAATTACTACATTATCAATTTATGAATATGTGAAATTACATTATCTCTTTTATATTTTATTTAAAAACGAGTTATTCAAATTATTGTCGATTCAAAATTGATGAATGACTTATTTAACATCGGCATAGTGTTGCAAATTCAAGACAAATTGTAATATAAATATATATTTTCTTGTAGTATGTACAATGCTTGCTAGGAATTTTGACAAATGTTCATTAACAGTTCAGAGTTGTAAGTCCGACAGTTTTAAGAAATATTATTTTAACACGACTGACTATCGATCGACACATAGAAAAAGCTTTCAAATTTATTGTTTTCCGCAATTTATTTACCGCAAATATTTATGGTTTATAGACTTAAATTTCGTCTTCAATGTAATAATTTTAGAGTGTGGTTGGAATTTAAAGGTATTTTGATATTGTTGTAACATATTTATTAATTTTTAAATATTGCATTTTATATCTAAAAAACTGAATTATTTCTTTGTTGTTGTTTTGACTTGGGTAACATTTATTTAAAAAAACTTTGATAATAAATTTTAATATTATTCAAACATTTGCAATTTGCAATATTTACAAAAAAACAAATAAAAATATCATAATGAGCATTATTACCTAGTAATGCACGTGCATATTTTATATTTTACTAAAAAATCTAATATAAATGTGAATTTTATTTTCGACAATGTCATGTCATATTTGGTTATAATGCCGATAAACAAGTATCCAAGTTTTTAAGAACTAGAACACGCTTATATAATGTACAGGTTATTAAAGACTACATATTTTAATTTAAGGTATTAACGGCAAATAATAAAGGAGTGAAATATATTATATTGTTTTGATTAATCATTTTTTGCATACTTGTGAAAATAGTATATAGTTGGTTATAATAATAAATAATACTCTAGTATGCTTTGTGGTATTACGATTTTATTAATGCAACATGTTTCGACAATAACGTGTATTACCTTGCAGAGCCTGAAGATGACAATTTTTCATTGTCGAAACATGTTGAAATAATAAAATCGTAACACCACAAAGCATACTAGAGTATTATTTATTATTATTTTTTTTTTGTTGTATTTTAGCGTTGACTACTAAGGTCATTAGCTATTTATTTTGTTTAAATAATAATAATAGTCCGGGAGCTGGTAACAAAAAAGTGCAAGAGTTTAGGAAAGGCTGATATTTTGAGATCGGACAGTTTATTGGTCATAGAACGCCTCTGCAAAGTCAGCACCCCAGGTGTCGGGACACCTGGCGATGGCACGCTAAGAAAGGTGTAATTTTAACACCTTACTTAGCGTACCCAAAAATTGTTTTGGAAAAGCTGAAAATTCATCGGCAAATAGTCGATGCATTACAAAACTTTAATCAAGCAGTCAGACAGTTATAACCAATCGCACGGCGTCAGCACAGTTGCGTACATGCAACAAGAACTAACTTAATGCAAATGATTAGAAAAAGCTGAAAGTTGGGAATATGTCAAATTACGTAATTAAATTTATATAGCAAACAGTCAGACATAGTTTTTATAAGAACCCAATCAGTCAGCACCCAAAAAACAGCCAACTCAACTGTTTGCAGTAGAAATCGGTTGGCAAGAAATCAATGGGCAATATGACTACGACTGGTATGAAGGAAGTCAACTGCCCAACTTTATCAGTGACGTTCTAATTCAACCAAATATTACTAATACAGGTAATTTTTTGTACAAACAACTATTGATTACAGTTAAATATTTTACACATAAACATATCATTTGACTAACTAAACATTGAATATTTTTTTATGTACAGAAAACATATTGGGTGCAACAGACGATGTGACGGAAAAAGCAAATGAAACAGAAGGAACCTCAGACGGCTTGAATAATGATTGCGACGAAGAAAACGACGAAATTAATAGCGATAATGATATAGAACCCTAAATAAAACATAAATAAATACTAAGTATTTTTTGATTGGTAAAAAACCTTTAATTGCGACACACGATTTTAATTGGGTGCTGATTGATTGGGTTCTGATAAAAACTATGTCTGACTGTTTGTTTTATAAATTTAATTACGTAATTTGACATATTCCCAACTTTCAGCTTTTTCTAATCATTTGCATTAAGTTAGTTCTTGTAGCATGTACGCAACTGTGCTGACGCCGTGCGTTTGGTTATTACTGTCTGACTGCTTGATTAAGGTTTTGTAATGCATCGACTATTTGCCGATAAATTTTCAGCTTTTCCAAAACAATTTTTGGGTACGCAAAGTAAGGTGTTAAAATTACACCTTTCTTAGCGTGCCATCGCCAGGTGTCCCGACACCTGGGGTGCTGACTTTGCAGAGGCGTTCTATGACCAATAAACAGTCCGATCTCAAAATATCAGCCTTTCCTAAACTTTTGCACTTTTTTGTTACCAGCTCCCGGACTATAACCTCAGGTTATAGACCTGAGGAAGACAAATCAACACATTAAAATGGTTAAATAAATAAATAATTAAATACTAAATCTAATATCACAGTTGCTAAAATTAAAAACTAAATTTAAAACTAATATCACAGAACCTATTTTGATGCCAGTACCTATCCATTAACCTAACCTAATATCACAGATGACACCAAAGCTGTAAAAGGTTTCGATGCCAGACCCTAAAAACTAAAGTAACTAAGCCTAATATCACAACTTAACCTAATATCACAACCTAACTTAATATCACAGATGACATCGAAGCTGTAAAATGCTTCGATGCCAGACCCTAAAAACTAACTAAACCTAATATCACAGATTGCACCAAAGTTGTAAAAGACTACGATGTTTTAAACAACTTAACAACACAAACTGATCAATAAAAATAAATAGATACATTAACACCAAAATTATTACAAGACAACACAAAAACTTGGTTTTACCTGTTTGAGGAGTCCTGCGTCTTTCAAAAACTGGACGCACTTTCCCATAGACTCCTCTCTATTTGATAAAATAGACGCCACGTTGTTAGGGAGCTCAAGCCGATTACGGTAGCGAAGGTAGGCTCGGCATTCCTCCAAAATGTGCTTCACCGTTAGAGGGTCGTGACATGTTTGGCATGCTGGTTGTTCGTTGCCGGTCAGGAGATACAAAGAGGTTATGTTGGTATGACCTTTGCGCAAGCGACATAGGGCAACCTCCTCTCTCTTGTTGAGATCTACCGGCGACTTCCATGCCATCACGGAGAGCTTGATTTCCTTTAATTTGCTCTCGAAGCCGTTCCATACTCTTTGCCAATCCTCGATGACCTTCGATATGACGTAACCTTTCAGATCATCGGGTCTTACGGAAATGTTGTCCGTAGGATCCGCGTCAGCCGCCTGACGGGGTCCACGAACCCTAAGAAACGGACTGTTTTGACGCACGTGATTCCGGAACCCCGCATGACAAGCGCGGGGTCCCGATGAGGTCTTCTGAGGCGGCAAAAATGCACGCACGAGGTTTTTGTCGTATCGAAGCAAAAACCTCTCGCCTCTGCCTCTCTGTCCACTTTGTCTATGGTGATCTGAAGTTGACGTGTTATGGCAGGGATGGTATCTCCCGCCATGTAGATCACCAAATCGTCGACGTACAGGCATTTTTTTAACATGTGTTACCACAGAAGCTGCAATATCGTTTACCGCAATCGCAAAAAGGGTAACGCTAATTGTTGACCATTGGGGAACACCGTTCTCTAGACATACTGTCTTTGAGTTAGTGGTTTCTACCCTTACTTTAAATGTGCGATCGCGCATGAAAAATTTAATAAAAAGAGGCATACGGCCTCTGAATCCCCGTGCGTGCAGCTTCTGCAAAATTCCATAACGCCAAGTCATATCATACGCTTTCTTCAGGTCGAAAAACACCGCTACGAGGTGTTTTCTTGCTAGGAAGGCGTCTTGGATGGAATTTTCTAAACAGATTAAATAATCAACGGTACTGTGATTTCCGCTTGGTATTTAGCTAAAAGACCGTTACTTTCCAGCATCCACACCAGACAGTTGTTGACCATTTTTTCAAAAATTTTACTCAGACAGCAGGTAAGTGAAATCGGTTTGTAGCTGTTGACGTTGTTTGGATCCTTGCCCTGCTTCAACAACGGCAGGATAATGGCCTCTCTCCAATAATCCGGGTAGACGCCGCTTTTCCATATCAGCTTGTAGATTTCCAGCAGCCGCTCCGTCATGCGGGAGGGAAGCTGCCGGATAACCTGATAAGGCACGTTGTCTGGTCCCGGTGCGGAGTAGGTACCCATGCCGTTAATTGCCGTTTAAAACTCTTTTGAGGTAAAGAAAGAGTTGTAGGGTAAGTAATCTGGGGAAGAGAAATTTAACGGAGTGTCTAATTGTTCTTTTTGACGCAGGAATTCTTCACTATAATTTTGAGAGCTACTGACAGACGCAAATTAAGTTGCCAATGCGTCTGCAATGTTGGCAGCTTCGGTGACTTTGCGTCCGTCGACAATTAGGATGGGAGCCACAGAGGGAAATTTCTTTCCCGACACGGCTCCCACCTTTTTTCACACTTTGCCAACCAAAGTGGTCGGCGTGATTGTCAATACGTAGCTCTCCCATGATTGTTGCTTTCTTTCAAGAATTTTCAAGAATTTTTACAATTAGAAGCTTTCTTTTTCTCTTCCACAGCTATTCGTTTATCGTCGTTCTACCAAGGAACCGACGGATTGCGTTGGGAAAATGGTTGCTGCCGTGAAGATCCTCTAACACATGCCACATAGAGACAAATCAATTGCCGAAAAATTTGCACCCCTCCCAGTTAACACAGTTACGTTTAAGATACGTTTATTTTTAGTATTACACCTAAGTGTAATATTTGTTAATTTGTTAAGTATATTATTCGGAAAAATGTCCGGCGACTAAACGGATATATCTCGTATATTTAGTGTGTAATATACGTATAGGTTATATGTATTTTAAACGTGTAATTTACACGTATTATCAACGTAAAAAAATGCGTTAAAATATAATAAATATTTTTGTAATTTTTTCAATTGAAATATACGTGTTATATAGGTTAAACTTTATGATATGTGTATGTACGGACGTATATTGGGAAGAATTGGGTCACCCATCCAAGTCGTGATCGGAGCGGACGTTGCTTAACTTTTGTTAACGCTGGTATTTGTACATGCCCTCTCTGCCGTACTGCCTACTTTCTCGGATAAATAATAATGTAAAATATGTATATCATTTTAACATAAAATACAAAGTATTACATCTAAATAAATAAAACATTATAATATTTTACATAGATATTAAAGAACATTACAATTAAATTAAAGATTCATTTTGATTTTTCAACCAGTCTTTTGGTGACATCTGAAAAATATACTGTGTGTATTTCCACAACCTCATATGACACACATATGGTAATCTTTATTTTAAATAACTTGACTAGATTGCTATTTGTATTTATAATACTATATATAACAATATCAATTAATATTATTAAATTTAAATTAAAAAAAAAATAAAAAAATCGATGAATTGATATTAATGTTACAGTAATGGCTATAAAAACAAGTTATTTGAAACAAAAATGTCATTGCATATTTTCAGACTTAGCACAAATTAGGTATTTCATATTAGTACTTCTAAACCTGCGCTTCCAGTTCAATTAAACAACACTTCAGCACTGTTGTGTAACATCAAACAACTTAAAACTGTATCGGATATTGCAACTAATAGCAAGTGCACATTATGGTTAATAAAATTTAAAAAAAAAAGAGATAAATCATGCATCTCAACATACACTTTGCAAACTATATTCACGCGCTCGGGTAGCCTCGGACGTACGAATATCCAAGACAACATTGATCGGCAAACTAAACCCAGAAATATTAAACGTTAAATATACGTAGATATATTATGCAGGTTATTTATACAAGTATTCTAATGGATAATATACGTATATTAATCAACGGTAGAAAAAAGAAAAATATTAACGTATAATATACAGATATACATACCTTACGTGTACAAGAAATGTATATTATACAAATACACATATACCATATACGCTTTTTACACCATATATACGTGTAATAAACTTATATTATCTAAACTTGTGTTTACTGGGCTACTTCCAAAGTGTGTGGCGGAACCCGTGTTGAGTAGGACAGCGTTGCTTTGATCGGGAAAATCCTCAATCAAACGACCTCTCGTGTTTTTCCTAAGGGAGCCCCATAGCGGATTATGGGTGTTAAAATCGCCTACCAGGAGGTAGGGCTGTGGAAGCTGCGAAGTAAGTTCTTGTATAACTTCCAGAGTCCAATCGAACTCCGGAAGATACATTTTGCATATTGTGGCTTTTATCGGGATGGTAAGCCGGATTGCGATTGCCTGGAGTCTAGTTCTGAAGAATATTTCCGTAAACGGTAAATTTTTCCTCAAAAAAATAGCGACTTCACCTTTGGTTCGGGCAACCGGCAGAACGTCATTTCTTGTGCACTTAAACCCCCCAAGATTAAAATTTTCTTGGGGCTTGAAGTGTGTTTCCTGTAAGCACACGCAAAAAGGCATGTGCTTTACCAGGATCATTTTCAGCTCACAATAGCTGCGTTTGCAACCGTTGCAGTTCCACTGTACCATCGTCTCCATAGTTTTAAACAGTTATTAATTAAATAAAATAAATTAAGAAATAAATATCACGTACAGACGGACAGCTATTAAAATAAGTTAACACAAAACAAATAAAACACCAAAGCTGTAAAGAGACTTTGATGTTTGGACGTAGACAAGGTAAACAATAAAATCTTATTGCTAATATCACAGATAACATCAAAGTTCTAAAAGACTCCGATGCCAGAACTACAATAAATAAATTTTAAAACTAATATTACAGATGACGTCGGAGTTGTAAAAGACGCAGATGCCAGAACCATACAATAAATAAAACTTAAAACTAATATCACAGATGACATCATAGGCAAAAAATTCTTTAATGCAAAAACCTTAAAACAGAAAAAACTATACAAATACACAAATTACATTGCAGTTGTAAAGAACTGCAGTGCCGGTACAAAACAACATTTAATTAAGAAACATGATAGAAGGCCTACAGCTGGGAGCGTGATCTGCCCTTTTTCCAGCCAGGTTTCCTTCTTCTTCTACCTCTATTACTTCCACTGTCGACAACAAAAAGATCTGATGCCAAACTGGATTCGTCATCACCGTTGCTAGAAGAGGGTCCATCCCTCTTCCGTTTACCCGGATCAGATTGATCCTTATCTATTTGTTTTGGCATATCTGCCAAAACAAGTTTGGTCAGGTCGTTTTTAAGACTAACCTGAGAATGTGTGGGGGTGCTTCCCCTACGTTTTTGGTTAAGGAGATTACATTTCTCCTCAACCTTTGTTGCCCCGGAGGATTTGGTGGGGGCATGTCAGTTTTAATGACCAGTTTTGGTAGTTTCTTTGCTGCAGGAAGCTGAATCTGTCCGTTTAGATCTGACTTTTAAAGCAACGCATTGGTGCCGGAATATATGCCTTGACTGAAAGGCTATAAAAAGCCTTTTTCACGGTGGTGGGAAGTTGTGGACGGTTAAACGTCAGTATATGGTTAGAGGTTTCTTTGCGTTTTCCGTCTCGCATGCTAGAGATTCGACGCGCTTCAATTACCCCTTGACCACTCATGTTCTCAACAATTTCCTCCAACGTGCAGTTTAAAAAATTCCTACAGTAAACAATGCCCTTACAGGAGTTTAAAGTTTTATGGGCTGAGACATTCACATTCATTTCTGCAATACGAGTACATTTTAAAAGTTTTATAGACTGAGCGGCTGAAACCGTTTCCACAAGAAGGCCATCTCTGACCTTCTTGATAGATTTCGTGTCACCGATCAGTCCATACAACGCTCTACTTATTAAGAAGGGGCTAACTTTATCAAAGTTGCCTTCTTCTCTAGTGACCAGGATGAACCAAGGGACAGGTCCCGCCTTCTCATCAATGGCACTTTTGACAAAATAACTTTGCCAGACTTCTTTCCCTTTGTCGAAGAAGAAGCAAGGGGGTCCAATTTGTCATCGGACGGGGACCGGGTAGCATTATCCATTGGCACAACCCAATCAGTTGCACCAACTTCCAAACAATTAGCCACTGCGCTATCGGAGCATTGTTCTCCCACTACGGTAGTTGCCGAATCCGTGCCGATTATGAAGCCCCTGTGAGATTTAACTGACGGCACGGACTGGAGGCGTGAATTATTTTTGGACATTATGACAAAAAATTGCGTTTTACCTACCGCCAGGTTGGGAATCAAAGGAAAAGAAGGTTAGGGGTAGAAATGGAAATGACAGGATAAAATAGGGAAGGTAGCCAGGAATGGCTTTGGGTACATTTGGTTTGGCTTCTGCTCATTGACCTACCCGGCATGAGTGGCCCTGCCAGGAGTTTAAACTCCCGCCGACATTGCTCAAGCAGAAGTTACTCAGCCCCCTCACCACGACAAGGTAGTAATATACTAAAATATTGAGGGCCTATGACCCGACTGATTAAAATTGTTGATAAGCATCATTATCTAGTAATGTTATTGTCATAATATTTTTAATTATAATTTTTTGTCAAATATTGCTAATTATTATAAATAGTTTTATTTTTTATTTTGATTCTAATTGTGACATTTATATAAAGAATTATTCAAACTTTTATAGATTTTTTAAACAAATATTTAGCTTTTATAAAACTTCTTTAAGCATTTATGATTTAGAATATGCTCATGCTCAGGTATTTATGGACTACTTTAGTATCTAAGAAATTGTTAGCAAATAATAATTAAATGAAACATGTAAAAAACTGTTATTAGAACCGTCACTTTAATTTATGACAAATATTAATTATTATAAATTAAAAATAATGTTACAACTTTTTCTAACTATTGCTTTTTTATTAACAAATTTTTATTAACCACTTGGTTCTCTAATAATAAATCATGTTTCTGACTTTCTATTATTTTTAATTTCCCAAGTTAATAACAAATTTATTGATAACTTGATATACAATATACTTGTTATAACATTTAAAATGGCGATTGAGTAACAAATTAATAAATATATTATATATTTTAAAACACATGTTTTTTTCTAAAATGCTTAAAACTATCACAAATTGATGTAAAACAAATCACATCTTGTCTCACTTGCTACATTTTTGCGTATGAGATCATTCTTTTGTGTCATAACAATGAGTGATTGCGTTGAAAATAAGGCTACAATGAGAAAGTTGAAAAGAACTGCCGGGACTTCAGGTAATGAACCGAGTTATGAGAGACATCATTTATAAAACTGGTTTCAGCGGATGGATTATATTTTCACTGATGTGTAGGCTCTTACCGTAATTGATATTTTGGCAAAGAACTTAATTAAAACTGTCATTCATTTGCCCGGTAACCAGGATTGTTAAATATTTATAATGGCATCTGTAAAAATGCAAGAGTATAGAAACGGCAAATAGTTTACCGCTATTCTTAGATAGAAATATTATCAAAGCACGTTTTGTTTATGTTTATTTCATCAAAAATTGCTGTAGTTTTAAATAAAAATAAACATAAGCTATGTATAACAGTTAATTGCTGTAATGGCGTAATTGTAGTATTTATAAAAAAGTACCTCGTATTATGAGTTACTTGATTCAAGAGATCATAATATTTTTTATTTATGAGTGCAAATTTAAAAGAAATAAATGTTGTGTAATATACAACAACCACAAAATTATAGCTAAAAAGTCTTAATTAAATGGCGGTTACTGTCATCAATTTAACATAACAACTTTTGGAGATGCTAAATATCAATAATATAGTTTATTACACGTTTAATGCGCACAAAAAAGTGCATAATATTCAACAACTTAGCCCATCAAGTGAGTGCCATCCTCATGAAGATCAATCAACTCTACTTGAGTACAGAAAAGTGTAATTTAATAATCTCCCTTAATTAATTTTAGTCTTAGTAAAATTGTAAACGCCAACCTCTACTGCACTATTCTACGTCAGATAAGTGCTGGTACATCTTATGTCTTATACACAGACTTATTAAGTGCATTAGTTATTAATATTTTGATTATAAGTGACTTGTAAAAACAAATTTATCCAATTTTGCTTTATTTATCTCAATAATGTCAATATATTATTCATGGCAATAAAAAAACTGAATTGCAAAGTTTGATAACTAACGTTAAAATCATACAGATATAACATGAGACATTGGTGGTTAGCAGTGTTTGCTACCCAAACAACAAATTGCGAAGTGATAGAGATGTTATTCAAGTGTGAAATTTATTGTTTAAGCTGAGGCGTAGAATAATAAATAGATTCATATACATTTATTGGCGTTTGATAAGTTTGGAATTCTCATTTAGTTAATCAATTGTCTGCTTAAATTTGATTAATAGAGCATACTGGCCGAAAAGATTTGAAAGTTTATTTATAGTCGAGGGGTTAACAAAATGCCTTTTATTAGGAGAAACGTTGAACTGTTTCTGTGTAAAAGAGCTGTAGTACAGTTAAATCATGCAAGGACTAGCAACGGCATTTTTGGTGCGTTTTATTTGAATCAGAAGACCTAAACAAATTTATCATTTAAAATTAATAAATGATTTTGTTTTTTTTTAACATAATTTTAACATTTTTGAGCAGGATTTTGTTATTTTTAAAATTTCATAAAAAATAGCCAAATGTTTGTCTATATTGTGTAATTTTTGACATCTTATAAATAGATTTTTTGGCAGTATTTTGGAAAATACATTAAGATTTTATGACTGGATTTTGTTGTTTTTAAATTTTTACGAATAAAGTTTTGTACTTTTTAAGGGGGTCTTTTTCAATATTTTGCGGTAAGGCTCAAAAATCCTAGAAACGGCATTTTCCACAAAAGTTTGAGCAACTATAAGGAATTTCCTGCTACTATTTTTAACTTTTTATTTGTGTGAAACAAGATATTCTTATTATACAGTCATGATAAATAAACACTATTCCTGACTAGATGCTTAATAATAATAATAATAATAATAATCTGTATTAGACATTAAAAATGATCGTGTACACGATATATATCAAGTCAAATATGTATGTATATATGGTAAAAAGTACAAATAGAATGCTATCTATAAACTACAATAAATTTAAATTAAGTACAATACAATACAAATAAAATACAAATACAAAAGTCAATTTCAATACAACATGATATTATATAATACCTAAAAAACATAAATAACATTTGATAAATAGTCACTAAACAAAAATTAAGTATTAAAATATTCATCAAGAGTATAAAAACACCCGTCAATAAGAAATGATTTTAGTTTACGTTTAAATAAATTTAACGTTTTGACGTTTTTTATATCAGATGGCAGTTTGTTGAAGATGGTGATGCATAATAAATTTGGTGATTTTTTGTATGTTGACGTATGGTGTCGGGGAGTCCTTAGTTCCTGGCTGTGCCTAGTATCATAATGGTGGTTAGTTGAGTTTTTTTTCAAAACAATCTATATTCATGTACAAATAAGTAGCACATTTGTAAATATATATTGATGTAAGAAATAATATTTTGTGAGTTCTAAATAACTCTCTACATGATTCAATGCGCTTCAGGCCAAAGATTAGTCGTAATATTCTCTTTTATGCTATTTGTATTCTTATTGATTCAGAAGATTTTCCCCAGATAATTATGTTATATGACATATGAGAATATGCTAAAGCATAATAAACTTGTATCAAATAGTTTTGAGATATTGTTTTTTTAAGTTTTAAAATAGCATAGTATGCGCTGTTCAATTTGTTGGCCACATGATCAATATGAATACTCCATTTAAGATTGCAGTCGATATAGCATCCTAAAAATTTAGTATGGTTAGCACTAAATGGGATATTTATATTTGGAATTTTGTTTTTATAAAACTGAACACTGACTGTTTTATCAGTATTTATAATTAAATTATTTTTATTACACCAAGTTTGGATGTCTACCATTACAGTTGCTGCCTTTATTTGTAAAGTTTCCTCTGACTCTGCATCAACAATGACGGATATATCGTCTGCAAAATTTATAATATAACCGGACAAAACACAGCTTGATAAATCATTGATATAAATTAAAAAAATCAAAGGTCCAAGAACTGAACCTTGTGCTACGCCTAATAATACATCATGTACCTTTGATTCACTATTACCTATATTTACAGACATTTTCCTTTGAGATAAAAACGACACAACTAACTTTAAAACACGCCCCCTAATTCCAATACTCCACAGTTTTTTTTCTATAAAATTTATGTTTACTACGTCAAATGCGCTAGATAAATCAAAGAATAATCCAACGATGTAACGATTTTGATCCATGAGTTTGTGTATATGTTCGATGAAATCAAAAGTTGCAGTTTCTGTGGATTTTTCCTTTACAAACCCATGTTGGCAGTTACTCAATAAATCAAATTTTGTAAGGTAATTCCAAATTTGGTTGTATATAACTTTTTCAAATACTTTTGATAGGATGTTTAATATTGATATTGGTCTGTTGTTTTCGACAGCATTTAAACATCCTTTTTTATATACAGGTACAACTCTCGCAACTTTTAAAGCTTTTGGATATTCACCTTCCGTAAGAGCAAGATTAATCAAATTGGTTAAAGGTGTCAATATTGTGTTACAAACAAATTTTAAAACTTTAGTAGAAATTCCATCGGTTCCTACTGCATTTGTGTTTTTCAGATTTTGTACTATTGATTGAATCTCTGATTTTGACATTTCACACATTCCCATAGATTGAACTTGGCTTTGTGAAACGGTACAATTCAATGAAATATTAGCTCCAAAATGTTGCTCAATTTTCTCTGATGGAATATTTGAAAAATAATTAGCAAAATGATTTGCAACTTCCTCTGGGTTTTCTAAAACTACATCTTTATTTACTAACTTTATATTTTTTATTTCTTTTACCCTATTAAGATCTTTATTAACAATTCTCCAAACATCTTTTGTCCGATTGTTAGATGATTCTAATTGTAATTCGTAGTATCGAAATTTTGCATTGTTGACTAACTTTCGATGAACTCTTTTAGATTCTCTATAAAATAGATTTTTTTTATTGTTAAAATTTTGCCGAAGATCTATAAATAGCTTTTTTAAGTTGTTGCTCGATTTTATAACTGCTGGAGTCAACCATTTTAAATTACTTTTAGATTTTCTTTGATTTTTTTCTTTAATTTTAATTGGACAAACGTTATTAAAATTGTCTAAAAAAATAGTAATAAAATTGTCAAATGATTCATTTAGATCAGTAGATATTTTAAAATTACGCATATTTGACTGAAGCAAATTATTCAAGTTTTCTAATGTATTGTCGTCAATAACTCTGTAGGAGTATTTTTCATTATTTGAACAAGTTCTATTGCATGCATACTTAAAAATAATTTCTTGAGCATAATGGTCTGACATGTGCAACATTATCACAGAACAAATAAATAAGTTTTCGTCTAAGTTAGTCACAATATAATCAATTCCCGTGCGAGATATATTTCCATTTTTATAGTGACATACTCGAGTAGGTTCGTGTATTTTATTTATCAATTTATATGAATTGAATAGATCCATAAGAAGTTTTTTGTTAATATTATTTGTTAGATTGTCTATGTTTATATCACCACACATTATGATAGTGTCACTAATTGTACTAGCATAATCCAGTATTTTTCCTAATGTAATTATGAATGTGTTTGTGTCTGCTTCTGGAGTTTTGTAGATGCAAATAACACAAATTTTTTTGTTTTGTATTTCAATTATGATCGAACAGCATTCTACTACCATTTCAATAGACTGGGCTTTTATAATTGGAATTTCCTTGGCAGATAGACTTTTGTCCGTAAATATTGCAACTCCACCATGAATTCTATTTGGTCTATTGTAATACGCTGATAAACTATAGTTATTAAATGCTACGTAATTAATATTATTTTTAGATGTCCAGGTCTCTGTTATGCAAAATATGTCAGGAGTATGTTGCAAGAGAAGAATTTCTAAATTTTCTATTTTATTTAACACACCTTGAACGTTCATGTGAATTAAGTTATAATTTATTGTTTCTTTATTTTCTACAGTATTTATAAAAAAGTAGAGTCATTATTTTCTAAAATTGATAATTGTTGAGATAAATTGCAGTTGTTTAATGGTTCAATCTGTTTATTGGTAGAATTATTATTTTCAGAATTTATTTGTTGATTATTACTTCTTGCTTCAATAGCATAATTTGTTTGGTGCTCTAATGTCAATGGAACTTTATTAATAATATGTTTGGATTGATTTTCTATTATTATATGTTTAATATGCTCCATTAGTTTTGTTTTTCCTAATTTCGAGAACTTATTTCCTCTCTGGTTGAAATCATTTTTAGATGTCAGAATTGAGTTAGTTGGTATAAAAGTACAGTTTTCAAGTTTATGGGAAATATTACAAAGTATTTTATTATTTTTATATATTGTGTCATTATATTTTGTTGTTCCAGTACGTACCTGCAGTTAACACTATATTGCAGGACTTGTTTCTAAATGCATTTATAGTTTTGTTAAAATTTATTTGTTGTTCTTTATGACCATATTCACAGCCTGCAACTATTACTACATAATCATGTTCTGAATAATTTTTTATTGTTCTTTCTAAATTTCCTAGTATCTGTTCATATAGTGCACCAGGCTTAAAAAATGACTCAACTTGATAGTTTACTGGGTCAAGCGTAGATAGTATATTAGCACAATTTCTTCCATTGTTATCTGCTAGAATTAATATTTTTGAGGGCTCATTTACAATTATACTGCTATTATTAATAGGATCTTCATTATTTAATAAAACAGTTTTTTTGTACTCTGGAGTTATAATATCGCTATTTGAATTTTTATATTTTTTGGTTAGTTTAAATATTTGATTTTTAAGAGAACGTAGTTGCAGTTTAAGTTCGTCTACAGTTTTTTGCAGTGAGTAGATTTTCCTATTTTTGCTTTTTTTATTTTTATTTTATTTCTTTGATTTAGAACAAATAACAGTTTCATTGCTATTTGTGCATGATGCGGATTTATTTAGATCATCCTCAAATTCATTATCGTCATCTGGAAGATAACTTGAGTTTACTACATCTTTTAGTTTATTTACTAATTCTGCTTTGTTTCCTTTTTTAATTACTTCACCACGTTTTTTTAGTTGACTTTTTATGTCATTGACCGTCAAAGTTTCAATTTTTACAGACATGTTTATAAAATAAGATAATAACAAATATATTTAAAATTATTGTTTTTTATGGATAGGATAGACAGTAAACACAATTTTTCACACCAACACGGCCGTTTGCGGTGACTAACAATTGACAAACAAGAAGGCCACGGTTTTAAGGGTAAATGATTATAACAAAGGCAGAATGAAATGAATATTACAGAATATTACATATAATATATTATATTATGTCAAATTAATATAAAAAAAATAAAAACAAAATAAAATAAATTTTGCTAATTGGAGGACTCGAACAATAAACCTTGCGATTTAGAGTCGGGCAGCTAGCGTACTTAGCTACATAGGCTCATTTGCAAATCGCTGAGTAGGTAGAAATCGCCATGGCATATGGCTGTGACGTGTAATAAGGTATACTGTGGAAAATTTTACCACTGATAATGATTAAAAATAGAGTTTTAAATACCTTAGGTTTAATTAACGTATTACTAGTGATTTGCACTATATAACTAACATACGATAAACAGTTTTTAACACTAAATAACTAACTTAGCATGGCATGCGGTGTACACTTTTTATAAACTTAACACTTTGCATAAGTTTTTTTTAATATTAATGATTTGAATATTTTGGGTCTCTCACAATTTAAAAAAAATAATTAATATTATTGGTTTTGTTGGTATACATTTCTAAAGCAATCAAATGTTTCTTGTTTACATTTTACTACTAATTTATTTCTTGAAGTATTTTTAATCCCAAAAAAAAATTGTTTTAGTTCAAAATAATTTTTTTTTTTTTTTTGTAAACAAATTATTGATTATTATAATCTTTTCTTTATATCTTTTTCAATATTTTTTTTTACGTAATTTTATGATATATTGATATTTTATATAAATATTTGCATATTTCAAACGGTTTTCAATATTCAATAATTTTATCTTGAATCTCAAATTTAAAACTTTTGTATCTAATTTTTGTTTATAACTGCCTGTAAACTGTTCTTAGGACACATTGCAGTAATTTCTTAAGAGATCTCAATATTCTATAATCTAACATCACTTTTCTAAAATATGCTAAAGAAAACACAAGAAAAATAAATTAAAACCAAAAATAAATTAAAACTTACATCAAGTGACACAAAAGTTATAAACATTTTTGAAGTGAGAGTTTAAAAATAAATTTAACTCAATAATATAATTTAAATTACAAACTCACTACAACAAAAAAAATATATAGTAGTTAATAAATTTAAAAAAAAACGGGAAAAAGTAACATAATAAATTATTTAAAATATGTATCAGATAATATTTCAAAACTTCATTTCTGTGTGTTGTTTAAATAATAACGCAAACATACTTAATTAGTCAGTGCGTCTCAATAATGTACAAAACCTTGGTCCTGTAAACTTTGTTTTGCTATATTATTATTATATTAACTTATAATATACGCTTACTAATCACGTACAGTAGTAAACTAATTTGTATAAAAAACCGGTAGTGCCCAAGACTCTTTTCACCGTGGAAACTGTATAAAAAGCTTTTATTGTTATACTTTTAGTATAAGTTTGTTATTTATTTATTATATAATTATTATTTTTTTATGTATTTAATTTTTTATTTAGTATGTTCCTTTACAGCATAATATTTTACAATTTTTTTTTATATTTAGAGAAAAATAACATTCGGTTTTTTAGGCTGATATGCTAAAATCTAAATTAGACAAACCTATTTACTACTATCTTTTTTCTTTTGATTGCTTCTTTGATTAGTTTAGAACTTAAATTAAATTTAGTTGACTTTTATTACCGACATCTTTTGTTTTGTTTTAATTTTCACATATGTTAAGAAGCTATCTAAGATTTTTTAAATTTTTTGTACAATTCTGTTTCCAAAAATAAATTAAAACTTTCATCAAGTGACTCCAAAGTTATAAACATTATTGGAGTGAAAGTTTAAAAATAAATTTAACTTAATATCACAGATGACAACAAAATTGTAAATGATTGCTGCCAGTAAGTAAATATAAACCTAACCTAGTTATACTAATGACACCAAAGTCTAATACTACTGATTGCACTAAAGTTGTTAAAAATTGCGGTGCTTTAAACTATTTAAAAACACAGCCAAATGAATAAAAACAATTAAATTAGATTAACAAAAAAAATTTGCGAGACAATACAAAACTTGTTTGGTTAATATGTATGTTCTATGCGCAAACAGCATATGCTGAAATCAACCGGCAACGCCACGGATACAATTTGCTTTTTAAGCAGTTCTGTAGTTGTTGCCAATCCTCAAGAAGCTTTAAACTGACTTATTTTTAGTGGGCCTTACAATAGCAAACATTTTGTCTGTAAAATACGCGTCTGACTCTTAATTGGCTGCTTTATCAATTAGATTGTTGCTTTGGATACTCATATGACCTAAAACAATGACAAAAATAGTTGTGTGTCTAAACATGGCAAACAGAATACTAAAACGCTGGATCAGCGGATCAGTCAAATACACTTTATACTCAAAATACCACTCAACAAGTTAAAACTTTTCCTTCAAAAAAATATTTTTTTATAATTATTGTTGATTAATAAATAAAGTTAAGTATTTTTTTTTTAAATTTAGTAAACGATTTTCTTTTGAAAACTTATTTTTACAATTAGAAAAACTAATGTCTCGTAACTTTTTTGTGTTCCGATTCATAATTAAATTAAACTTAAAACACTTTTTATGCGGTGGCGCTCTTCGTAAAAATTATTTCATTTCTGTAATAGGATCCGCCCAAGTCAAGCATCATAAAATATCACTCAAAAATCTAATCGAAAAGTATGCCAGTAAATTAATTAAACAGATGCTAGGTATAGTATGCCCATAGATATAGTGCCTTTACTACATAGGCTTAAATTATCTTAACCGATTATTTTATTAGCAAACAATTATGATTGTATTATATACCTGGAACCCGAAGTACAGGGAGTTTATAAATGAATGGGATTATGTAATCACTTTAAATATGCCGCCTCTTTAAAACTGTTTACTATACTACATATGTTTTCATATGTTTGCTTGACAGCTGTCAAAGTTGATCTGTCAAAACAAATAGTATAGTAAACAATTTAAAAAAAGCGGCACATTTAAAGTGATTACATAATCCCATTCATTTTTAAACTCCCTGTAGTATTCAAGGGAGATAATATTGTACATTTATATAATATTTTTACCGTTGAACATTGAAGTGGTATTTATGGTATATAATACAAACATAATTGTTTCTCTGAGACGATTAGTACTAAGTAATCCGCTGAGATAATTCAAGCCCATGTTGTAAAGACACTATATCTATGGGCATACTATACTGCCAAAAGAAAAAAAACTTACTTATTCATTTATTTATTCGTTTATATAAAACTAAATACTGTTAGTGTGGTGTCACACTATGCGTTAAAAACGCTGCGGTGAAAACGCATCCGGTGGGAAGGATGCCGACCGAGCATTGTTTTAAATGAATGGCGACACATATGTGCGTTTTCAACGCATCCACCGGACGCCACCGCATGTAGCTGCCGCAGCTCGGACAAAACAGCAAATACACAAAATATAAAAAAACATGAATGTAAAATATTTAAATTTTTTTATTTTGTATCACTGATGAAATATTCAACACTTTTATAATAATTTAATAATTAATAAAAATATTTACACTTTTAAAATAACATTATAAATAAAAATTATAATGCTATAATGTAAATTATGTTTATAAATATATACTTGTCTTATTATATATATATTTGTCTTATTATAAAATAATAATATCAACAAATAAATAATTGTAAATTTAAAACGTATCCACCGGACGCCACCGGACGCCACCGCATGTTTGCTGCGGCAAACCGGACAACCGCATGTAGGTTTACAACAAGGTTTAAAAAATAACGTTTTTTTAATTTTAAATAAAAAAAATTTTAATGTTTTATTTTGTTTAAAACAGTTTAAAACAAAATAAATAAAAAACTTGTTGTGTAATATTTTTTTATAATTGTTTGTCGGAGGAAGCCGCGAGAAGAATATGTCTTGTTTTGCTATTGCCGCTTGAAGCATGTATATTGCTAAAATATATAATCAACTATTAAAAAAAACAATGTTTTAAACATCTTTAAAACTGTTTGAAACAAAATTGTCAAAACAATGCTTTTTGTTTTAAACTAGTTTAAAACAAAAGTTTTTTTTTATTTTTATTTTATAAACTAGTTTCGTCTTTTAAGGCATCATCAGTATAAGTGTATAATAATATATAAAAAATATATTTGATATTAATTATTAATGTCAAAAATATTTAAGTATAAAATTTTATAATTTATACAATTTTAAAATATTAATTTTTTGACTCTAGTTTGACTAATTTTTATTAATTTAATTATACTTGCGGTTGCGTTTTGACGGGATAGTGTGACTCGTTGAAATCATCCGGTGAAAACGCACCAGATTCACCGGTGCGTTTTTAACGCATAGTGTGACACCAGACGACTCGTTGAAATCATCCGGTGAAAACGCACCGGTTTCACCGGTGCGTTTTTAACGCATAGTGTGACACCAGACTTATAGTGCCTAAAGATATACCGGCTTTATTTATTTGACTTATCGGATTAGCTCATTAGTAGCCTCCTAGGAGGTCCATTAAGTGAGTACTTAACAATCTCTTGTCTTTTATACCAATTTTTTAAAATGTACAATATCATAACATAATAATAATAACTTAATTAATTTAAAAAAAATAACAATGATGATATATAATACTAATATAAACTAATCAGTATTAGTTTCATCTGATTCGGCTCCTATATTTATTATTATCGAAACTATATGTTTGTTTCTATAAATATTCTCTTCTTTAATTGTGTAAGCCACACAATTTTTCTATGTTTGAAGTGAAATTTTATCCACTTCCGCTCTTATTAAATCTACAATTTTACTGTTGAGTTTTGGATTTGTATTATGCCGCCTCACATTTTGTTTTTGTTGCGACCAGTTAGTATTTTATTTATTTGGACATTGGTAATAATTGTTTTTCAAACCATTTTTCGAATATATTTTTATGTTATCGTTGTAATCTAGTGCAGCATCTTCAACCAATTTTTCCAAAAATAACAATGCAGTTTTACAAAACCACTTTCGTTCGTTTTCTACGACCAGGAGGTAGATCAACTTCACATTTTATAGTTCTATCGTTCTATCTCTTTTTTATCGTATCGTGAGTGTTATACTATGTTTCAACTACAAATATTTTTTGTATTTTCTTTGCAAAGTTTTTTAATTTTATTTAAATAATTATATCTCCAAGCAGATATGCGTGTGGACTCCTGAAAGCCCAATTTTCTTTAAATATTTTTACAACAATTCTATAGAACAGTAATTTAAAAACTATTTTTTTGAAAAGCATTGGTATAGACAATACAATTATTCATTGTAAATCACACTGCGAATTAAAACTGCGTGATGAGTTTCAAATATTTTTAGTGTGCCAGACTCTTTTCTAATAAAATTTGTCTTGGCATAATATTACAATTTTTGGAATAATATATAATATCTTTATCAGTCGATATAGGAACTCCAGTCACCTTTGCTGTTTTTGCATACGCCCCAACATTTCTATCTGCTTCAGTAACACAATTATAATCATTAAGCACTATTTCCTTTGCTTCTGTAGGCAAATATGTGCGTGAGTGCGTTGTAATTTGTTTGACTGTAGCTTCTACTTCATTATTGATCTCAAGTACATCAGATGTAGGTTTATTCCACGGTCTCCACGTTATTAAAAATTAAAATTCTATTTTAATTAAAAAAAATACAGCAAGAAAAAACACAGATTATAAACAGAAATAAACGCAATATATCACCAATCCGTTCACAGAAAATATAAGAATATTTTTAATACAACTCTTGTTTTTATATAATTCAAGTAATTCTAATAGAATGTTCCGTACAGGTGTAAAAGTTGGGAGATTGATAAGTACTTATTTACTGGACCCCTAAGACTAATAAACTAGTCCGATAAGTCAAAGTAATAAAGCCGGTATATCTTTGGGCACACTACTACATGATACCTATTTTATAATTTAATTCGACATGTTTAATTGCTTCATAAAAATTACTTTACGTTATTCAAATTTGAGTATTATTACATGTGTCATATATTATTTGTTTTTTTCATTCTACAATTTGTTTTTTGATTTTGTCTTTTAATTTTATTAATTATAGTTTATTATTCTTTGATATGATATGTGAATATGTATAATAGTTTGACTAATTGTAAGAAAGTTTCAGTTCCATTTAGCTTGTGTGTATTATTTATATTGTAGAATTAATGGAGTTGACCGTTACTATGTGATAATTTAAGATTATAAAATAATAAAACAATTACTATGTTTTTTATCAAAACTTTTATTTTGTCGTTGTATTTTAATGAAGATTTGTTCTGTTTCTCCTATGTACAACGAACATAGGAGATGCAAATCTAATTTTTTTTTTTTTTTTTTATACTCAAACTCAAACTCATTACTATCAATTTGTTTTGTCATGATCATTATTGTATTCTATAATGACATTATCTCAGTTAATCATTGTATTTGCTCCTTATTAGTATATATACATATATTTTGTTGTTGTTTATTTTATATTTACATTGTGTTTTGGTTTAATTTAGTTTGTTTTGGTTTGTTTTATTAATTTTTGTGATAATGCCAAAAAATAAAAGTCATCAACATTTAGAAAAAGCAGAAGATTTGTGGCCAAATACGCATTCCAGTTTTGTAATGCGTAAGTACCTACTTCATGATTGTTTTAAATTGAGGAGCATACAGAATGGACCACACTATAGAAATTTGTAACGCATGTAGTCTTCTCTATATAAATAGTGTTTTTTAAGAGCTTGAGATTTTTAAATAATAATACAAGACAGAAATATTGTTGGAATGAATTTTTGATTATTATAATCTGGTAGATAATTTCCTGACATTTATTTTTTAAATATGATTTTTGGCATATGTCTGCCGCTGCTACAAGTTACATGGTTTATTCGATTAGTCAAATTTCTTACTACGTTTTCTAATCAATCTGGCCGTATGGCGTCAATGGTGGCTGGAATAATGGCTTCCAATGCTTCAAGAGTTGTTGGTTTGTCGGCATAAACCAATGACTTAACATAGCCCCACAAAAAGTATCGAGAGGCGTTAAGTAGCACAAACGAGGGGGCCAGTTAACACGATCACTTCTGGAAATAAAGTTGTCACCAAATTGATTTTGCAAAAATTGATGGTTAACCGTCTTGTTTGAAACCAAATGTTGTCGATGTTTAGCGATTAATTATTAGAAACAAAAAATCAGTCTGCATAGTTCGATAGCGCTCGCCATTCACCGTAACGGCAGCTCCTTCCTCATTTCAAAAGAAATAAGGACCGATAATGCCGCCAGCTTGTAAACCGCTAATGGCTTAAGGGATGTCTTAGCTCCATATCCGGCAATTTTGCTTATTGACAAAGCCATTTAACCAGAAATGAGCTTCATCACAAAACACAATTCTTCAATTAAAATGCTCATCTTTGGCCAGTTTCAAATTAGCCCAATCAGCAAAAATGCAACGTAAACGATGGTCAGTTGGTTTTAATTGTTGCACGAGCTGTATTTTATAGGCACGTAATCCAAGATCCTTACTTAAAATTTTCTACGTATTTGAATGACAAAGACCAACAAGTTGAAAACGGCGACAAATCGACATTTTGGCGTCTTCTTCATTACTTCGCGCTACAGCAGCAATATTCTCTTTGGTACGCACATTTTTTTGTCTTGTTGATGGTTTTGAATTGAAACGAGTAAAATTAGTTCAAAAACGATCAATAACTGCACAAATTGCTTGCTCACTAGGCCGATTATGTTGACCGTAAAATGGACAAAGTGCTCTATAAACTTTGCGAACAGATTAATTTTTTTGAAAGTAAATTTTTATTATTTGGAAGCGTTGTTGTGGCGTTAAACAATGCATGATGAATTGCCTAACCTTACTGAACAGAAATGTCAAAACAGTGTCAAAAAACACCCTTTAGATGATATATTTGGGCTTACAAACGGAACAATATTTGTTGAATATTGTCCCGTTTGTACAAAAGCAGCATTTAGTAAAATAAACCCAGTGGAACATATCTGCTTTAAAAACTGAAATGGAGCTTCAACTGCAATGAAAGCAGATATTGTTTTAGAAAGCTTTAAAAACAGCATAAGTTTGCATGGTTTAATGTATAACATTGGTAGGAGATGGAGACAGTAGCGTTTATAGAAGTTTTGTTTTAAGAAACCGTACAAAAATATGAGCGTACAAAAAGTTGAATGCAGAAATCAGCTGCTTAAAAACATGTACACTCGCCTGAAAGATGCTGCTAGTCAAATTAAAAGTAAATCATTAAATTATTCAGTGCCAATATCTTTGTTTTCTCATCTCTTATATTAGAAACTAGATTTCTCATGTCTTTGGCAAACATGAAAAATGTAAAAAAAATTGATATTTCTGTTCTGGAATTGCTAAAGTCAACTAAATTAATATGATTCCAGAAATAAAAACATGTGGATTATATATGAATGTTATGCAGTGTCTTTAGTGAGATATTAATAGCTGTACATGTTTAATTTATAACATAGACAACAATGCTGCTAAAGACTATAATGCTGTGTTATGCAGGTTTTTGAGTAGAAAAAAGATAAATAATTCCCAAAAAAAAATCATATGCGGTTAGAGCAAAAGCAGCTGCATTCTCTTACAACTTTTGTGGTGCGTATTATAAATTTCTTGGACTGCTACAAAATTGCATATTTACACAAAACGGTATAGCAACAAAATAGTAAAAAAACAAGTTGGTAAGAAAACAAAGACTAAAATTTTTTCAACAACAAGAAATCTTTTGAAAACGGCTTAAAGAAGTTTATAGTGGTGATCAGGTGGCGCTGATCACCACTATGAACCTGATGTAATCTCGACAACACATATACAAAGAATTGATTTAAAAAAAAAAAGTTTTTGAATTCCTTAAAAAAACAGGAGATTTTTCTGTTGAAAGAATAAACTAGACAACAAGGAAATAGCCTCAGTTGGTATTATAAACGTTCTCAACGTTTAACTGCAACTTTTTGTATAAACATGCTTCTAAAACTAATAGAATTCTATAAAGATTATTTGTTGATAGAGCTGGTCAACCCCAAATTTAATTCTTCAAAATAATATTTATGTGCTGGCAGAACCAGAATTATCAAGAAATGTTGAAAGTTTCGTGAATTTTTGTAAAATGTTTGTGTAATGCTAAAAATATATAAGTGTCATATAAGTAGAAAGTATCTTTGTACAGTTAGATAATTGGGAAGATAAACGAAAAATTATGAAGAAAAAAAGTGTATCAAAGGGAAGCGATATACTTATTGATAATGACCTCACAAAAAAAGGAAGAGTAATTCAAAAAGAACTTAAAAATATGGCAAAAGAAGAAAAAACAAAAGGCAAGACGGCGATCGTGGGATATATAAATGGAAAGAAACGCTGTTACAACGAAAGAAACGGCAGAATAGAAGTATCAAAAAACTAGTAGCAGTAATAAACGGGGGGGAGGGAAGTAAAAACAAACAACAAAGAACTAAACCAAACTGCGATAATGAGAAAAATTGGGAAGAAAAAGCGATTAACAAATTGGAAGCTAACAATGATGGACCAAAAATAGAAGATACCAGCAATAAAATAAATATAGTATTTTCGAATGTAGCAGGATTAAACAACAAAGATTTTTGGAAGTATATAGGAAAATTTGATTTAATTGGAATGGTGGAAACGTGGATAGATAAAAAGAGGTGGAGAGACATGGAGGAGCAAATGCCTAAAGAATTTAGTTGGAAATACCAGCCAGCTATTAAAGAAAAAAAACATGGGAAGAGCAAAAGGAGGTATCATAACAGGAATAAGAAATGAAATACTACAAGAAAATGATGTAAATTTGGAAATGGAAGGGTTAGTGCAACAAAATTTTATACTGAGTGGAACAAAATACAAAAAGGTTACGGTGTACAGCAGAAAGATAAAAAAAATTAGATTAACGCTCGAAAACTTAATACAAGAAACAGAAGAGAGAAAACTGATAGTAGGAGGAGATTTCAACGCTAGGACCGGAATTAAAGGAGAAAGAATGAAAAACGGACAGAAAAGCAAAAGAGAGTCAAAAGATAAACTAGAAAATAAAGAAGGAAAAGAAATGATGGAAATGATTGAAGAGAATGGCTGGGACATATTAAACGGAAACATGGAAGGAGATGAAGAGGGAGAATTTACATACATAGGAACAAAGGGGCAATCGGTAATTGATTACGTAATGGTTAATGAAGAAGCGTGGCAAGAGATATACAAATTTAAGATTGGAGAAAGAGTAGAGTCGGATCATCAGCCTCTAGAAGTGTATAAAAATGGAACTATAAACAGAAAACCAAAAAACAAAAAGGAAATAGCAACAAAAACAGTATGGACACAAGAAAGCACAGAAATGTACAAGCAAAATTTAAATAAAATACATATCCGAGAAAAAAGCGTAGAACAGCAAATGGCAGAATTAGAAAACACAATCGTAGACGCAACAGTAACAAAAACGTTTATACAAACAGAAGAAACATTTGGAAAATGCAAATGGTGGAACACAGAATGCACACAGAAAAAAAGAGAAGCTAGAAAAGTACTACGATATTGGAAAAATGATAAAGCAACTAAACAACAATATCAGAAGGCACAAAAGGAATACAAGGAAAAATGCAAAAAAGTTAAGGCAAAGTATAAAAAAAGAGGAATTAGAGATAAAAGAAATACGTACTGAAGAAGAAGCATGGAAATACATAAACAAAGAAAGGAAACAAAAAATAGAGAAAACAAACAAATTTCAATGGAAAACTGGAGGATGCACTTTTGAAAATTGTATGAAGGATCGAACAAAAAAACCGATAGACAATCAAGGACAACACAACAAATGAATCAAGCTGTAGATGATATAACGAAAGAAATGATATGGAAACAAATAAAAAGACTAAAAAAACAAAAAGCGCCAGTTGTAGATGGAATACAAAATGAAGCATGGATGTATGTATAGTACGGAAGATCTGATTGAGAGACTGAGTGAGATAATAAATGAAGTATGGAAGGGAAAAGGGTTTCCTAGTGAGTGGAGAGTAGGTCTTGTATGTCCGATACACAAAAAAGGAAATAAAAAGCTTGCAGAAAATTATAGAGGTATAACGTTACTAAATACGGCATACAAGATCTACGCCATGGTACTAGAAGAAAAACTGAGTGAAGAACTAGAGATGAATGGGATATTACCAGATGGACAGGCAGGGTATAAAAAAGGAAGAAGGACCATGGATAATGTATACATACTACACCATATAGTAGAACAGGGAAATAGCAGAATAGGGAGGAAAGTTGTATGCATTATTCTTGGACCTAAAAGCGGCATTTGACAGTGTGAGTAGAGAGAAATTGTGGATGTATTTAAAAAAAAGAGGAATAAATGAGCATCTAGTAAAAAAAATGGAAGAAGTATACGAGGAAACAGTTAGCAGGGTATGTATAAATGGCAAAATGAGTGATAAATTTTGAACTACGAAAGGTGTGAGACAGGGATGCCCACTCAGCCCTAGTTTGTTTGCGGCATACATTGCAGATATAGAAGAAATGCTATGTAGGGCGCAGACAGGTGGGGTGGTGGTGGGCAGAGAGAAAGTGTGGTCGCTGGCTTATGCAGACGACATGGTGATTGTTGCAAAACAAGCAAATGAAATGAATGAAATGATTAGATGTATGGATAAATATTTTAGAAAAAAAGAGTTGGAAGTAAATGTAAATAAAACAAAAATGATGATTTTTAGAAAGGGGGGAGGAAGACGCAGAGTAGAAAACTGGAAATGGGATGGCACAGAAATTGAAGAAGTAAAATCATTTAAATATCTAGGATATGTTTTTTGTACAAACAACAACGAAAATAAACACATAAATAGTATGACAAGAAATGCTAAGAAAATTTGAATGTATGAGAATAAAAGGAATGATGTTTGAAAGTTTAGTAAAAGTATGTTATTGTACGGAGCGGAAATTTGGGGGTGGAAAAAGCAAGAGAAATTAGAGAAAATTCAAACAAAATATTGGAGATGGGTATTAGGAGTAAACGAGAAAGCGTGCAATGAGGTATGAAGAAAGAGTGAGAGAAAGAAATGAATGTAAAATATTACAAGAATGCCTGAAGGAGAAAATGAAAGGAAAATGTGGAAAAATGGGAGCTTGCAGAGAAAAATATTTTAACAAGAATGGATATGCTAGTGAGGAAGTAGATAGATTGAGAATAGATAAAAGTATGTGGATTGAAATTATGATAAGAGATAGAGATATACAAGTGCAAGAGCGTAGAACAAGGATAAATGAATCTAGGTACAATTCAAATTATGTACATATTATAACTGATGCACTACCAAAGTACCTTGAAAGTATAAAGTATGATAAAATAGAAAAAAGAATGATTGCAAGATTCAGATGCGAAAATGAGGAGAAAGTGTGCAAATTTTGGATGGATGAAGAAAAGAAAATGTGTAGAATGTGTGGAGAAGCGAGGGAAACCATAGAACACATGTTAAAATGCAATGAAATGAGAGAAGAGCAAATGAGGAGAAATGAAGTACTGAAAGAAGACGGATGAGGAATAAAATGGATGATGGCGGTAACAAAAAGAAGAAAACAAATTGAAACGAAAGTAATAAATAATTAATTAATAACAGGGATTAGGGTAATTAAGATTATATGTTATATTAGAAATGAATTAAGTTTATATGGTAAATGTTATATTAAGTTGTAGAATTTTCAAGGCCGAAAGGCAAGAAATAATCGTTTATATATATATATATATATATATATATATATACAGGGTGTCCGGAAAATACGTGTACAACGTTTGACGACAGACTCCTGACGTCAAAATAGGTCGATCTAAGCCGACTTAGTTATATCCAAAATTGTCTCGTTTAGCCGGTAGAGGGCGTCAAAAAAAACAAAAGTATAACAAAGTTGAAAGTATCTATTGTAAGAAACTAAGTAAAACAAAAACATTACTTAAGCAAATGTACAGACTTCAGTTTGTGGTAGCATTTTTAATTTTTTTAACACATTTGTTAATATTTACTAAATTTCAATTTAGCAATAAATAAAAATAAAACATAACATAAAAATATTTCATTTTTGGGTATAATATTATCATATTATACATAACATTTTAATTAGTTAATATGTAGTTATATACGATTAACTAAAATATAATATTGTATTTTTATAATATGCTTAAGAGTTTTTACAATTTCAATTATATATTTATTGTAAACAAGTTGCTTGTAATTTTAAATAAAAATAATATTTATTCTTGCTTGTCGGCAGTTTTACCTTTTTTCGGATTATCAATTGCGGCAATAATTTAAACATAGTTAATATATTTATGACCACCGTGTTAGAACGGGTTGTGCGTATTTGTTTTTTCTTTTTAACTAGGAATCATAAACAGTAACCTCCCATCGCTGTTCTCTTCTCTTCCTGTCGATCAGTTCTCTTGAGACTGCATGACACCCTTAAGGTGAATCTTCGCTTGCCGAGTAGTTTCTAAAGGACAGGGACGTAGCGGCAAAGAACGAGGTAGGAAGTAAGCCGACCCGAAAATTCTACCCTACTACCACAAATAACCTTTATTCTTTACTAATAAAGTGAGACCGTCGCAGAGACGCACACGCATGTTTATTGAAACCAAGAGCGGAGAGTACATATTAGGCAAGACGGATCTTAGAAATTAAATATAAAAATATATATTTTATATATAAATTAATTATCCGAAAATTTAAACTTGATAACGCAATGTTGTAATACTTAATAAAAATATAATGTTGTCAATTACATAATCTGCATTATAGTAAAAAAAAAAGATAGATTTATAATAATTAGTTGATTAATGACTAATTTAATTAGATTTAATAAAACCAATATATCGGCCGAGAAATAAAAAACATTGCGATTGAATATTAAAAAAAAACGAATGTGCGTAAAATAAACTTTGTGGTAGTAATATTTTTTGGATGTTGGTGAATTTTAAGATATTTATAAACTTTATTATTATGATAATAATTTTATGCTTTGAAACTTAAGTAAATATTTCAAAATAAATGCAAGTAAACTGTTTTACTATTCATAAATTATACTAATAATGTTATTATGAATTCGTTTACACTGTTTTATAAAGTAATTCTTACTTTCTTCTACACTTTGGGAACTCAAGTTAGTTCATTTCAAAACCGATGTAACATATCTTCATTAAGATTTTCCACAGCTTTTGTAATGTGTCGTTTTACTTCATCTAAATAATTAAGAATCAAATCGACGCAAACCAGGCCTTTGTAGTTTTAAACAATACAAAAAAGGTCTATTTATTTTGTAGTAACCATGTATATCTGAATTGTATGATAAGAACAATAAATATTTTGATATTTATTTTAAAGTGAATAATAAAGTCAACCTAATAAAAAATATGCATAAGGAATTAATTATACATAACTTTATGCATTGTGATTTAATGCTGACATATAAAAGATTATGTTCAAAATTGTTTTTAATTTGTAACTTTTTCAATTATGCAACACTTATTAATCATAAGGCTCTTATTGGAATCATAAACAAACATTCACAATTGTGTGTCTCATTAGATAATATGCTATCAATGCCAATTAATAAGTCAAATGTACTGGCCGTATTAAGAATTGATCTACTTATCAAAGTTGTTGTGAATAAAAAAGATAGAGATTGTTATGTACTCATTTAATGAACTTCCAAGGAGACTACTTATAAGCTAATCCGATAAATCAAAGTAATACAGGCGATGTATCTTTGGGTAGACTATACAATATATTTACCATTAAGTACTACCTCGGGTATCAGGTATATAATACAATCATAATTAGTTGCTAATGAAATAATCCGTTAAGATTTAAGCCCATGTTTTAAAGACACTATATCTATAGACATACTATACTATACTACATTGTACAATAATGCAATAAAATAATATGGTTTATTATAGTACGCCCATTATAGTGTCTTTACGACATGGACTTCATTACTTCATTATCCTAAGAGAGACAATTATGTTAGTATTATATACTATAAATAGCTTATAACACCTTGATGTTTAAGGGTAAAAATGGCCTTTCACCATCAAGCGATGCTGTACCACTAAGATGCACTAATGAGGATTTGTGAAAACCAAAACAATTGTCAGTATTTGCTTGGCCGCTTTGGAGTTGGATTGGGTTTGAGTAATTGATTTTAAACTTTTGTTTTTACATTAAACTATATTTGATTGTCTACCTCCTTAGACATTGCAATTTGGTTGCCAGTTATGATATGAAGTTTTATCGATGACATTCAGTTCTTTGGTTGAAGCAACATGATGGAGCTACAACCACTTTGCATCATTAATTATTAACTTACATTACAATTTAAAAACCTAATATTTACGTAAGGTTTTTTAAAATTTTATTTTTTAACTATTTAGCGAATATCTCCTATAAATAATAATTAATTAATTATATTGTAAAGAATAAATCCAAATTTTATTTATAATTTTATTATTATATAATAGATACATTTTATAATATACATTAGTTTAATTCAATAAATAAAATACATACTTTAGTTAAAATGTAAATGTTTTTGTTACCGTCAAGTGAATAAAAAAAATCTTTGGGAAGGTTCCCAAGATTCAAAGATAGCAGATTGTCGATAGCTAGTGTGCGAGAAAGACCGATCATTTATACAAACGGCATACATGTACGTACGCACAAATGTATATTAGCTTTGCGGCTCATTCACTCAACGCTGCTACTTATTTTCATGCATATGCGCGCTGGGAGAATTGAACGAGAGGCGTTCACTAAAACTCTCTGTTTTGTTTCTGTGTTGTCTCCATTGTTAACTAACTTGTCGGTAGAGTGTAGCAGATTTTTTTATACATATATTTTATATATAATTTGCAAAGTTCTCTCGTTAAATTTTACAATAAATTTGCATAATTTTAGAATTCTAAAACATTCAATAATTAGCATTATAGATTAAACATGTGTGTGTAAATTTAAATTAATAAAATAATATGTTAAAATAGCTTTAATTAATTAAACAAGAAAGAAATTAAAAATTATTAAAAACATTTTTTTGTCATCGTATAAAAATAAAACAAAATATTAATTTTTATTTTGATTTGATGTAAATTAAAGTCACAATCATGCATACCTTGTTGAGGTAAAATTTCACGCTCCGACATTCTTTTTAAGAGTATTTAGAGATCTTTATAGTGCGTTAAAATTTTTTGATCACATACACAATTACAAAAAAGTAATATAAAATGTAAGGTTGTATTCTTTGTAATACTAAGTCATTTATTGGCCCAAAAGTTTAATTAAATTTTATTACGAAATCAAATAACCTATACGAAATAACTTGAGAAAGTTAAAAATAAGTTTTGAAAGTTTTGAACGATTTAAAACACAACGTCAATTAATTAAATAATGTTTATTAATTTTATTATTAAGAATTTAGATTTATTGCAAACACTTTATAAAAATCTTTGCTAGTACTGTTCATGTTAATAAATATTCACATTTTTGATTATATCTAGCACATAACAAAATTAACATCACGTGTTGTTTTTTTAATTAAATTAATTTAAGATTTAATATCTATTAGTCAAGCATAAATATGCTTATTTGAATTTTTAACTTGTCAGTCTAGAACATGCTTGTTGTTTATGAATATAAGCTCAAACATCTTGTTAAACATCATATAAAAAAATATAAACAAATTTTGCTGTGTTTCTACGCAAAACTAGATAGTTCATACATTTTTTTTAATTAACATTTATTTGGCGCAAGCGGCAAGTTGTTTTTTTTTTTTTTGAAGTAATAAATCAGTTTACTATATTTTATCACAAATTTATTCTTACGAATTTATTACTAATTTTAGTTCTACTTAAGCCTTTTAAAGAATTATTTAAAACTAAAATTTTAACTTATTACATTTGTATATGGTTCTTGTTGAGCCAAAACTAGTAATATGTTTGTAAGAATAAGTTAAAATTTAATTTATTCTATCTGTAGATGGTCTTAGTAGAGCCAACACTAGTAATGTATTTGTAAGAAAAAAAAAATGATAAAAACATAGTAAATTGTTTTATTATTTTTTTACATAATACGTAATTATTACGTAGTTCAGGTCATTACCATCAATGATGTAATCTTCTTTACCAAGTTTTGTTGGCTGTTATCTTTATAATACAAACTAGGTAGACAATTACTAAACTAAAACATATATTGTAACATACTTAGTACGTAATATGTTCAACTTGCGTTTGTTTAGAATACGGAGTCATATTGTACTGCTAATATAGCAAATTAGAATAAAAAATGCTTTATATGTTAAAATAGCCATTGCACCATTAATTTTGGTAAAGCATACATAAATATTTTTTTGCATGCCCACTCTGAAAAACAGTTTTTCCGCCCATATTTTGGATTGTAAAGTGATACTTTGGCGCCCTAAAGCTGTAGCATCTTTTGACGCCCGGGTGTTAAGAATCTATATGTGTTCTATGGGTAATTTTGTTATTTTAAATGTTACAGAGTTGGTTAAATTAGCAAAATTGGGAAGAATTTCTAGAAAAACGTAATGTTATTTTTTTAAGATTTGACTATTAATACATTAAAAAAAACATTGACACTTTAATATATGACGTTTTAAACAAGTTTGTTTCATGTTATTGTTACTTTGCTAGGCAAGCAAAAAATAGTTGTAAGCATCACGGACAAGAAAGCGTTTGCAGCTTTGCTCATGCGGACAAGCAGACAGCAGCGTGTTGCAAAAAAATAATTATTTTTAGTATATTGTTACAAAGTTGCGTGTATTGAATGTATTGCAATGTAGTATGGAATAATATTATAAGCATCTTTAAAACTTAAAAATAATGTGTTACACAGAAACGATAAGGGTAGCGTATATCCTAACAGAACCATTCAACTGTGGCTAAATAATGTGAGTTGCAGTCGATTAGTTTTACTTGATATACAATTTTGTTAGCACATGCAATTTGCATTTATATTTTATAATAGTTATAATAAATCAATAATTATACTAAAAGAACTATAATAAATTTAAAAAGATCAACTTTGATATGTCGCGTGTTTTGAAATGTTTAATATGTGCAGAATATATTATATAGAAAGTACAATATTTACAAATAAATCATAGGTTGTGTAAGAAACACAAATTGAAAGATTTGGTGCAAAAACCGGCGTTTTTTTAATTTTGCAGTATTAACATAAATAATTTTGTGTGGTTACTAAAAAAATGTAAAAATATTTCTATGCAGTTACAACAAATGCAGCAATTTTAGTTAAAAAAATGGATTTTTAGTTACTATTTTATTTTAGATTATTTATTGAGTTCCACTTAAGTGGACCTTAAAGTTTTAAACGGTTTGCACGGCACACAAAGTAATACTTAAGTATCACCCAAGTTAAGCCTCAAAATTGTAAAGCTTAAGGTAAGGTAAGCACGTAGTAAAGAAAATATAACGGCGGTAGCTGAGAGTGTACGCGATGACCGTGGTGAATTAATTTGGCGCTATTTTCAACAGTTTGGAACAACTTAGAATTTTAATTTAAAAACATTTATTTATTTTATGTATTTAATCCTAAGCCTATCTACCGTTACAGTGTAAGGCGTACATTTTTATTTTTAATCAGGTTTTATTTTGAAAAAGTCTTTCCATTTGTTTCTATTAAGGATTAATTGTTTTACTTCTTTCCACTTTGTTTATTTTCTTTCTACTTCTTCTTTTATTGCATCGTTTCACTTCTTTTTTGGTCTTCCTATATGATTATTCCCTCTTACTCGTGTTTTATTTTTATTTTTTGTGTTTCTATTTTTATTCATTCTGCATACATGTCCAAACATCCATCTTATCTGTCCTTCTGTTATTTGTTTGTTTATTGGTTGAATCTGGAGGTTTTGTCTGTATGTGACGTTCCTTATATTGTCTTTTTTAGTTTTATTTTCTATTTGAGAAACCTCATTTTCATAGCGTTTATTCTACTTTTTTGTTTTTTTGTCATGGTCCACGTTTTACTGCTGTATGTTAGCGTTAGCCGTATTACTCTTTTAACAATTTCTGTTTTAGTTTTTTTCTGTTTTTTTTTTTGTTAAAAAAGGTGTTTTTAAGGATGTTAAATATCTTTCCTGTTTTTTTCTATTTTGTCTTCTATTTCTTTATCTATGTTGCTTTTTATTATTGTTTTTAGATATTTGAATTGTTTTACTTGTTCAATTTTATTTTCCTGTATTTTAATTTTGTGTGGTTTTATTTTTTTGCTATTATTATGCTTTTTGTTTTTTTGATGTTTATTTTTATGATTATTTTTTTCAGTTTTTTTATTAATATATCCATATTGTGCTGTGTCTGCAAATAGTAGTTCTGTAGTTTGAGTTGTATTCATTTTTCAGTATCCAATCTTTAGTGATTTCATCTTTTTTTTTGCTTCCTTAATTGCCTTGTCTAGGGCTATTGTAAATAATAGTGAGCTTAACACACATCTTTGTTTTACTCCTTGTTTTGTAGAAAATTCTTTCAATTCCTCATTATTTATTCTCACTTTGTTTGAATTCTCTTTATACATGTTTTTTATTAGTTTAATTGTTATATTTTCAACTCCACTGTTTTTCAGTTTTTTCATATATCTTCTCTACAAATACTGTCAAAAGCCTTTTCGAGATCTACAAAACACATGTGTATGACCTTTTTTTTTCTTTATTAGTTTTTTGCTTATTTGGCGTATTAAATATCAGGTCTTGGGCGCTTTTTTCTATTCTGAATCTACATTAACTATCTTCTTTTGTCTCTTTAAGTTTATTCTTCATTTTTTTGTCTAGAATTCTAGTTAGGATTTTATTGACAACACTTGTTATGATTATTTCTCTGTAGTTGTTACAGTTTCTCTTGTCACCCTTCTTGTGTATTGGAAGTATGATTCTTATATTCAATTTTTTTTGGGTTTTTCCGTTTTTAATTATTTCATTTAGTAGCTCTTTTAATTGTGTAATTTTTTTTTTCTTATGTATTTGATGATTTTTGGTGATACTTTGTCTATTCCTGCTGCTTTTCCGTTTTTCAGTTTTTTATTGCCTCCATTATTTCATCCACTGTTATTTCCTCCACTCCTTCTGTGTCCGACTCTTCTTGTTTATTTTTTTTTGTTTTCCCTGGTCTTGATCTCTCCTATAGTATTATCTGTGAGTTTTTTAAAGTGTTGTCTTCATCTTTGCATGTTTTTTTCTTTGTTTGTTATTATATTTCTTGTTTGTCTTTCATATTCATCATATTGTGTTCTTTTTTTGTTTAAGTTGTTTTAATGTTTCCTAAAACAACTTTTGGTTTTCTCTATTGTTCTCATTTATCGCTGTACCAAATTTAATCCAAGATTCTTGTTTGCCTTTTTTTTTGTTTTATTTCATTTCTTGCATTAAGGTTGTTTTTATTTTTCTTTTTTGTTTTTTAACTTTCTTTTAATGTTTTCCGACCACTAATCTTTTTTTTATGTCTTTGTTTTATTTAGCCGCTTCTAATAAACTGTTTTTGAATATTTTCCATTTTCCTTTAATGTCTAACTTCCTTTATTTTTTTTTTTTAGTTTCGTTTTTAGAATTTATTTTTTGATATTGCTCTTGTATTTGTGTTTGTTTCAGTTTGAATGTTTTAATTTTTTTTTCTTTTTTTCTGTTTTTTTTTTTTAATTTCATTTCATGTTTATTTTAAGTAAGTAATGGTTGTTTTTATCTTTGCTTGTCTTATTACTTTGACGTTTTTAATCATGTTCCAGTTGTTCTTGTTTACTAGAAAGTAGTCAATTATCAATTTTTTATTTATAGATGGTTGTGCTCTTTGTATTTGTTATTACCAAGTTATTTTCTACACATAGTTGTATTAATCTTTTTTCGTTATTATTCCTTGTCTCCTTTTCTACTTTTCCCATCCATTCTTCTATTTCTTTGTTATCCCTGCCCATTCTTTCATTTATATCTCTTATTATTATTATATTTTCAGTTCCTTCATCAATTTCTTTTTAAATCTCCTCAAAAAATTGTCTTTTTTGTCTTTCGTTGCCGTATCGTTGACACATATGACATCTTTTATTCTTTCTGGCAGTATTATTATTCCTATTCCTTCTTTTGCTATATCTTTTGTTTTTTTGTTTTGAATCCTGACTATATAAACCAATATCCTTTATGTATTCTTTCTATACCTGTTCCTTTTTTTCCGTTACTCCCAATATTTCTATATGTCGATTGTTTATTTCTTCTACGATATCCTCAGCTTTATTTTTGTATCCCCTTATGTTCCATGTTCCTAGTCTCTAGATCACTTTTTTTTTCTTTCTTTTCTCTTTTTCTTTTGATTGTTCTTTTATTTCTTTCTTTGTTATTTTCCATGCATTTTATTTATGTTTTTTTCTATTTATTTCTTTTTCTTTTACATTGTCCAGTTCCATTGCTATTGTCGTCGTGATTTTTTCTGATCTACTTTTATTGTTTTGTATTAGTTTTTTGGAATTATTACTTCTTTTCTTTCATCCCATTTTCATGATTTTTTATCTTGTATTATCTTCTTGTATGTTACTATTACTCTGTGTCCTTTTTCTCTTTTTTCTCTCGCAATTTTTCTTATTAGTTTACCTTGAATGCTAAATTTGTTTTTAGTTAGATTGTTATCTATGAACATCTTTGTGTCTTTTAATTTATTTTTATTGTTCATGATATCTTCCTTTTTTCCCAACTGTTTATTTCTGCTATTATTATTGTATCTTTTCCTATTTTAATGCCCTGAGTTGTTCTTATATTACCATTTATACCTAATTTATTTTTAATCATCTCTTTGACTAAATCCTTGCTTATGTTCTTTTCTTTCATTCCTTTTATCACTATGTTATGTTCATTCTCTCTTTGCTCTATTGCTTCCAATCTATCTACTAGTTTATTTAATTCCCTTTTAAACTGTTGATTTTATTTTTGCATTTCTTTATTGTGTTGTTTTTGGTCGGTTCTAATGTTTTTGATTTCTTTCATCATTATGAAGCAAGAAATGAAATTTTAATTCGTCCATATCTGGGTTAAGTACGTTTCCTATTGTGGATTTCTTGTTTTTACACTCAGTTTGTGGGCTTACTTTGCCACGTTTTCTCTTATTAGCTGATATTTCTGTATCTCAGGTTTCCTCTTTTCTTATTTCTTTTTGTAATTTATTTGGTCCTAATTCACTTTCCATTTGCTTCTATGTTATATCAAATGTTGTGTTTTAATTACCTATTTTAGGTTACCGTTTTTATTTGCAATTTCACTATTATTAATTGTTTATTAATTTTCAGCAAATATTTAGTATATTTTATTTACTTTATACTATTATTATTATTGTAATAGTTTGTTTTGTTAACATAGATTAACAAAATCTTTTTTCCTTTACTGATAGAGAGCGATGTAGCGGGTTGATTGTGACGCAGCTGGTTGTTTCGGTGTCACACTTATCTTCCTCTAACGCACATAGTTTTTTGCTGAAATTCCATCTTCCTTCCACACGGACTGTCGCTTTTATACGTTGGATTTTTTTTTTTATGAATATTATATTTTTATTAATAAAATTTATATAATACAAAACAATACTGAATGTATATTAAATAATAATAAAAATAAAATAGATTTTTCCCTCTATCATCACTTAAGGTTTGCGGGTTTATTCCCATCTCAAGTTATCGGTATTGAGGGCTCGTGGTTGTTGTTGTTGTTGTTGTTTATTTTTTATATTTTGTCATGTAATAACATATGTTTTATTTTTAATTTAAATGGTTGTTTAAATGTTGTTAGTATCTGGCTGCACTTGACTGTTGAATACTTTGTTGTTCTTATGTGTGATTTTCTTCTTGTTTGGTGGTTGTGTATTTTTTTGTTGGACTGTAACGTTATATTGCTTTTTATCATGTTTAAAGTTATCATTTTGTTAATATTTAGCTTTTCTTTGTATAGTTCGGTTGTTGGTGTTCTTCTATCCATTGTGTATAAAAATTTTATAAGTTTTGTTGTCTTTGTAGTTTATTAATGTTTTTTTTGTTTGTGTTTCTTCTCATATATGGTTTAAGTATGTATTATATGATGTAAATAATGCATGATATATAGATATTTTTAATTGTTTTGGGAAATAATTTTTTATTTTCTATTCTGCTGCTATAGTTGCTGAATTTCGTTTAACAAGTTTATTTATGTGTGTATCCCTTTTCAAGTTATCTTGGATTGCTAATCTTAGATAGTTAACTTCTTTAATTTGTTTAATCTTTTCGTTATTTATTTTTATTGTGATTGGAATTTCTTCTTGTTTGTTATAAAGATTATGAATTCTGTTTTTGTTTCGTTAATAGTGAGTAGGTTATTATAACACCATGTTTCTAATTTTATTATGTCTTCTTCGATAAGTTTTTCTATTTTTTTGTTTTTTTTTTCCTGAGTATATAATATATATATAGGCACTATTATTGTTTTGTAATTTGGATATATACCTGTGTCAATGTCTTTATTTATTATGTGTACTAAAACTGGTGTTAGTGTTGTTTTATTTTGTTTTATTAGGTTGTTTGTAATTTTGTGGATTTCTTCTTGTAATGTGTGTTCAAAATGTATGTCGGTTATTTTCTTTTTTATTGTGGTTGTATGTGTTTTGTTGCTCGTTCTTGTAATTTCTTTTTCTGCTAGAGTTTTTCCAATATTTGTAAAGTATTCATTTATTTCGTTTGCTTTTTCTATCGGTTCTTTAGTTCTTGTTCCATCTTGTTTTACTATTTCTTCAATGTTGTTTTGGTGTTTTTTGATAAGTTGTTTATTTATTATTTCCCATATTTTTGTGGGGTTATTTTTATTAGTTAGAAATTTTCTTTTATAGTATAACATTTTAGTATTCTTTATGATGTTTGTAGTTTTTTTCTTCTGTTTGTAATATTCATTTTTTTGTTGTTTCATTATTTGGATATTTAAGGTGATTTTTTTGTAGTTTGGTAGTTGCTTGCAGTTTTTTTGATAGTTTTTGAAAATTATTTATATCTTCTGTGTACATGTTATTGATATCATTTGTTATTTTTTTGTAATCTGTGTGTGGTAAAGTACTGATATATTTGTTTAGTTTTTTGTTTTCGTTATATTGGTTATTAATTCACAATGATCTGATATGTTTGAAGGTAATTTTTTTAAATCTTTTATTTCCTGTTTGTTGTTTGTAATAACATAATCTAATAGAGATTTTTTTTCATTTGGATCTGGATTCTTTCTTGTGTAGTATTTTATAGATGTTTTATTTACTATTTTATATCTATTTTCTTGTATTCTTTTGTTGTATTATCATTTTCTGCAATGTTGACGTTTAAACCGTCTATTCTTATTTGTGGTTTCTTTTTGTTGATTATATTGTTTTTTAGTGTAGTTTTAAGATCTTTAAAGTTTATTCTAGGTGGTTTGTATATTAGAGTTATTGCAGTATTTTCATCTTTTAGTTGTATTGTTAATATTTGTATGTTTTAGATTGTTTTACTAGTTTTTAATTTATTTTCTGTACCTTTTAAGTATACAATCTTGGTTATATGGTTTAAGCCAAGTTTTCGTTATAGCAATTATTATAGGATTATTGTGTATGGTAGGTATAAGTTCAATTTCGTGATATTTGTTTTTTACACTTCTTGCGTTGTGCAAATATATAGTATACATTTCAGTTTTGTATTTATTTATTTAGTTTACAATTGGATTTTTTTTAATTCTAATCTTTTTATATCGGAAAGATTTTTAATTTTAATTTTTATACTTGTTTCTGTTTTTCTTATGTAAATGTTTCCATCTTGAGTCTATTATTTAGGTATTTATATTAAAACTCCTTTCTTTGTTCTTTTGCTTTATAAAACAGCATATTTGTTTGTGTTGTTAAATGTTTGTTTATATATATTTCATTGGTTTTTCCTTTTAGTTCGCATTCTAGAGTAGTGATTGATCCAATTGTTTTTCGAGTTTTTAGTACATTTTCTATATCTTCTTTGTTTTTGAATTCAACTATTATTGGACTTTTTTTGTTCAAAATATTTAAAAAATAATTTTTATAGGCTGATTTTATCTGTTCCTTCTTTATGTTTGTGTTTAATCCTTTTATTATCTTTATTACAACTTCTTTGTTTTTTTATTTTTTTCTTGTTTGTCAACTCCAACTATCATGACATTGTTTTTTATTTTTTGTTATTTTGTTTTTTCTAATGTTATTTCAAAAATTTCAACTCTTTCTTTTAGTTCTTCATCTGATTTTTCTGCTTTTTTAATTGTTTTTTTATTTCTTTATTTTCTTTCAAAACTTCATCGAATTTATTGCTAATGTATTCCACCGATTTTTTTAGGTCTTTTTAGGTTTTCATAATATCTTTATTTGTTGTTTCATCTTTGCTTTCACTTGAATCTTCTTTTTTGTTAGTATTTTTAGCATTTCTTGTTTTTGTCATTTTAAGTAATTAAATGAAAGTAAAGAAAACAGAGAGAGTAGTTTTTTTTAATTTTATTTGTTTTAGATTGTAATATTTTAAATGAATTTTCCTTTTTAATTGTTTTATTTTATATATTTATGTATCTATTTTCCAATGTTTATTTAGAAAATACAATCAATTCGTTTCTTTTTAAATTGATAGTTAATATTTAAAAACATTCAAAATGTAACTCATGCAAGAATTGAAACCGGCCGACCTTCCAAATTGTCTCCGTTTTAGGCTTTGAACTTTTAAAAAGCTTCAAATAGATTTACTGTTTTTGACCAAAATTTTGTTCAGCGATTAGGCTCATTTTTGGATTAATGGCTACCTCAATAGGCAAAATTTCGGTATTTGAGCTGAAAAGCAACCAGAAAATATTCAAGAACTGCCATTACATTCAAACAAAACAACGGTTTGGTGTGGTTTATGGACTGGTGCAACATTTCTTTAAAAATAAGGCCGGCCGGAAAATAACCGTGAATTGCACAATGATTTGTTTGCTGCCTAAAATTAAAACCAGTAATCTCAACGACATTTGGTTTTAACAAATCGGCGCTACTTGCTACATAGTCCGTGAAACCATGACTTTATTGCAACAACAATTCAGTGAACAGTTAATTTTACGCCTCAGACTTGTGAATTGGCCGCCTAGATTATGTAATATCGTACTTTTAGACTTTTTGTTTTGGCACTACATATAGTCCAAAGTCTACATGCATAAACCGACTACAATTGGAGAATAGGAGACCAACATTACTTCTGTCATTTGCCAAATACCACTGAAAATCCTTGAACGCATCATTAAAAATTAGAACTTCTGAATTACAACCAACATTTGAAAAAAATAGTTTGAAAAAATGTCCAAAATGGTTTTTTTGTATGATCATAAATAAAAATATTTTTATTGATTTTTTTAATTTTTTTTAAAAAGTACCTCTAAATGGATCACCGTTTACTTATCTCGACTTTTCTATTGAGTTTTACTTAAAGTTTTACGGTTTGTGCGGCACAAAACGTAATACTCAAGTTAAGCCTTAGAATTATAAGGCTTAAGGTGCACATATATATAACCTATTAAATGTCAAATGGCATTCCTTGTAAAATTTATGAAAGTGCAGACACACTACACACATGGTTATGGTTAGCATATATAATAAATAAAGCTATAATGCCAATAATAACGGAAACTATAAATAAGCGTGAAGTTAGGCACATATACTATCTACTCGAAAACAGTAGCTTTTTTTCTTAAACCTACAATGTTGCTAAGAAAACAAAATTATTTACACGTGCACACCAAATTAAGATAAGGCAAACTTTAAAACAGAACAGCACGGTGCATAAATTATTTAAAATTTAATAATTAATGATTATTGGAAAATCTCACTTGAAAATTTATTAAATTTTATATTTTGCCGTAATTGTTCAAGATTAAAATAATAAAAATGATTATTCCGGGAATTTACTGTTTCATTTCTTTTATATGCTACGTGGCTTTAAATGCAAATGCAATAAAACAAAAAGTAGGAATAAATTGTTCGATATTTAAATTTGGTTTGCAAAATTAAAAATTTGTAATGCTTGATTTCAAACGCTAGAATGTAATACTTGTTATTGTAATATTATTTGCATTGTAGAAAATAACGGATAGATAAATTTTTGTTAGTTTAAAAGAGTAAATGATCGATGAATTTGTACTAGATGCCAAAACCCTTCCTAAGAAACACCAATATCTTTATCAATGCTGTCTACCGTTCACAGCAATTTTGTAATTATTTTCATTGTTTATTACTTGTATTGTTACGTTCTAGTTATTAGTTTTACTAATTTTGTCATACGTTTCATATTTTTATTAATCATTTAACCAGTATTTGAAATAATTTATGATTATTAGGATTATTAGCAAAAAATTAAATATGTAATATAATATTCAACAACAACAATTTTTAACCGAAATAACGTGTCATACAAAGTGATTACTAAACTGTCATAATTATTTTAAAATAGATTATCATTTATTTATAGTTTAGTTTAGTTTAAATTATAATATTCCAGACAGATACATAAACAGCTCAATTAAAAATACAATAATAAATACTATACAAAAAACTTATCTAATTAATATACAAACATATTAAAATTCAACAAATATTAGTAAAAATAAATAGCTACTTATATAAATATTCATTAATACTATAAAATTTGTTTTCTACTAGATACTTTTTTACAGTAAGCTTAACTTGTTTATATTTGTTTATATTTTTACATTATTTAGTAAGTTATTATTAAAATAAGAACTTGCACAGACAATTTTTTAAACATGTTATAGTAATTAACATAAAAGTTTTTATTGTTTTTTTTTTGTATTTGACTGTACAGAATTATTTAGTATGTAAAGTAGTATTTAAAATGTTGCTTATTTTTATAAACATAACATAACATTTTAATTATAAATATTCAAAAAACTGTAAAAAATAGTTTTTGTTCTCTAGAGTTAAGTGATTAAAATTCATTTTTTTGGCTTCCTACCTACTATAGAGTATGACATTGGTTGCCAGTGTTACCAGAAAAAGCCAGAGATCTCTAAATGTGGGTTGTATACAAACGAGTAGTGCACACAAAACCAATATGTATGCGGCTGCTGCATACTTTTTCACTTTCATGCATTCACTCTGCCGGTCATTTGACGGAATAACGCAGCCAATCGGTAAGTAAAATTTAGATCAAAATAGAGTGTTGTCAAGCCTTAGAGACGCATCTAAAGGATGACTTAGCCACCAGAATCTTTTTTATATTCCTTACAAGAAGCACGGCACAAACGCGTGAGTAGTCATTCCTTAGACCTGCATTTTGACTACTACGTTGCGGGGTATTTGTAATTAGTTTGAAACTTTGTTTCTGGTTGCTTAGCAACTTGTTGTCAAATACGAAGAAGCTTTCATCTTAAATTTTCTTTTTTGTTTACCTGTCCACAAAAAGTTTTATGCCATGCTAACAAACGTATATTAGATGTTTGTGCTAATTTAATTTGATTTTAAAATGTAATAAATTTTTTTTAATTTCTTTTGTAAAATGACTATAGGTATATCATTTTAACAATTTTTTACTGAATTTTGAGACATAAGTTAATAACAGTTTTTTTTTTGTATTGTGCTAAAATAGTTTAATTTTGTCTGTAGTAAACTCTTCACCAGTAACCATGTTCAATAAAACACAACAAAATTAATTAAGTATTTTTTTAGTTTAATATAATTACTAGAAACAGTGTTCAGGTAAGCAAGTAACTACAGTCAAACTCTAATACTGCGGCCGGTGACTCCTGAGACAGAAGTGCGATGAAAGCGTTAAGCGAGACCAGTAGTAACGTAGGTACATCTGCATGCAAAACCAATCTTGAAACGCGTCAGTCTAGCATGAACTTTGAAGACAATAACATCTATTTATGTACATGCAAAGCCGGCGTTACCCGGGAATAAATATATTTAAATTGCATAACAGTTTGTATCTTCGAGTGTATTGTTTCCTTTTCTCGCATTATGCATCCTTCATTCTGGCTATAGGTTTTTTTCTCTCAAGATGCGCGAAAACGCCTAGCAAAGGCCACAGTATTTGTGTTTGACTGTATTAACTTCTACGTTAATTGTTTTCAAACAGAATAAGGTATCAGATATTGCTTTATAGAAAATATTTACCTTACCGTAAATATTTTTTTCTTGGCTTAGGAAAAATTGAAACGACATGCGGAGTAAAATTTTAAATTGAATGCAGCGGTCGTTGATGTTTGCCAAAAAGGGTGGGTAGAAGGTATTGTTATATTACCGACCATATGTAAAGTACGTTCATCCGGTGATACATGCTTGGAACTAAATATCTATCTACGTAGGTTTTTGACAACCATGTCTTATTGGCAGATGTAAAAGAGAAAAGTTTTATTTATCACTAAAAAATATTGTTGATCTTTTTAGAAAGTCTCAGCTAGTCAAATTTCAAGAAGAATCTTGTGTCACTAACTAGTAGAATAACAACGATAAACTTTAGGTGTGGCAAATTCTTAATAAAAATTACTAAAAGGACAATAACAATGTTAACTAAAATAATTGTTTATGAAAATTGGCTAAAATATCTATCAACTTAACATTATAACATCAACTGATAATGTTCATTATATTAAGTTAGGAGTACTTTAATAATAGTAAATTAAAAAAAAAACTTTCTTTTAATTTGTTTAATTACTTTTGTATTAATATGTAACATTTATAATCATATTTGCATTCGGTTATTACATAAGCTTTTTTAGTAGCTCTGAGAAAGACAATGACTGGAAAGCTTATTTAGTTAGAAAAAAATACATATTTTTTTTAAATTATTTGTTAAAATATAAGTAATAATGTATGAGATTGTTTAAAATTGCAATCAAAAGGCGTTTAGATCTAAATAATACATAGATTATATCATGTAAATTAATTAAAATAGTTTAATTTTTAATTAATATGTATAATCTTGCACATATCTATCTACATATATATCTTGACTGATTTTGTGAACAATAAACCCAATAATAAAAGTATTTGATCCTGCATACTAAATTTGATTTATTAAGTTGCTACAATCGAATTTTAAAGAGCGGTTGGTTTAAAAAGCATCTTGCCATCGTTATAAACGGCTAAACTCTGTTGTTAAGTGTAATTTCAAACAGGTTTTATCCAAATGCATTAATATATTACTCCTATTTTTATCTCAAAGATAACAATATATATACTTAATTAAAAGTATCATATTTGTGCAATTATATAAAAGCTAAAGATAATTAATAGCAAAAATATGCGATTTATATTGTTTCAAAAGATGCACAAGCAACTATTACAATAAAAAAAATAACTGATAAGCATACATATATTTAGTAAACTAAATAGATATATAATATCACAGTAAAGGATAAAAGCAGACGGTGTCCCCGGGGTTTATATAATCCTAGACTGGGGTCAGATTATTCCTAAGCTGTGGTTCTACTCGAGCGTATATATTTATGTTAAGGGTTTCTTGAGGTTCTAGAGATTAGTTTCTTGTTTACATCTGGAATCTTGTGGAACATTTAACATTGAAAAATAATTATATATTTGTAGTTTTTATAAGATGTGTAATAATGTTTTAAAAATAAAAATAAACTTTATAGTTCTGAACACAATATACTAACGAGACAGAAGTTGTAAGCTGCAGTGGGTTATTCCAGTTGGTTAGAGTTCATCCACAAGTTAAGTTTTGGTTGTGTTGGATTTAAGACGATTTGACTCCAATGTTTGAGGTTAGCTTTAGGGACTTTGTCAATACAACCCTTACGAGCAATCAATTAAATAATTATAATATGGATTGGCATTTAATTTCTAATTATTGATATTTGCAGTTTAAACAATTTAAAATATATTTACTAAAATTATTTGTAATATATTTCGATAAAGTATACACTTAACTAGAAATACGGACAATAACATATTAGGGGTCCAGTTGTGCATAAAGGATTGTGTCAATTAGATTTGTCGCCAATAAATGCCATGAACGGCAATCGATATCATGTACTTACAGGCCCAACACGTACCAACCCTCTAATTGTCGGAATTAATCAGTAAACACAGGGTGCGTGCGTGTCGATATGCAAATACCCTGAAATGTGATTGAATTCTATCGCAGGAATGCATCACAACGATATAATCTTTATTTATTCATAACGTACTGGTGAATCAAATCGCGGCACATTTGTTATTGTTTTCAATGTTTACAAAATATTTATTGAGTCCCAAAATAAATATGCAGTCGTACGTAAAAATAGGAAGGATGGAAAAGCTATTGTTGAATTTAATGGATGATAAAATTTATTATTTATTACCATATTCGGTATTATTTCATATTGTAGTAAAATGTCAATATTAAATTAATGTACTGGCAATCTAATATATGTAAATAAATAAAAGTAGTTAATAAATTATTGAATTATTTTAAAACATCCTGATATAATTTGATACAGGTTATGTTAATATTTTATTGTATTTGTTATTATAAAATAATGTAATGTAAGTTGTTTTTTTGTAAGATATTTGAATTTCTAAGTCATAAATTTGTTTTTAATTTTTTTTTTTTGCAAGGCCGTACAGTCTCGGCTATTATTTATTTATATTAGATTATTAATATGATTGTCTTTTAGTGGTAACGTAGAATAATTTTTTTTTAATTTTTTATCTTATTGCATGTTATACACGTTGCATAAAGTTTTGTGGTTTTTATGTTTAACACATCTGTTTTAATCTGCTCCACTTTTTATTTTATTTTTCAGTTCTTTTTAGTTTTTTAGTTTTTTAAATATTATTTTCATTTTTTATATTGTATAGTAAATATTATAATAGATAGTATCTTTTATTAGTAGACTATTACTTACTTTATTGGTTCTGTTTTTATGACGCGAATGTCACTTCTACGTCCTGGTATTTATATCATGAATTTGCTTATTTATTTCCAAGTTTATATTATTTTTGGCATGTTTGTTTTATTAGATGAATCATTCTGCATTGATTTATTTTTTTCATTTCTGTTATAATATTCTTGTTTTTATAAAGGCTATTTGTTTTTGTTTTATGTAAGTTAATTTTATTAATTTATTCTATTGTCTTTGTATTTTATTTATATTATCTAATAATGTGTTTCCCTAAGTGTTTATGGCATAATTAGGTTTAGATATAAAATCTTTTTATAGTTTTATCTTCTATCTTTTGGAGAGCTGCTTCTTAGAGTTATAAGTATTTTGTTAGAAAAAAGAACTAGATATATGTAGTTCTTTTTCCGTGAGCTCACATCCTTAAAATTAAAAAAAAAAAACAAGATGGTTGATGGGACAATAAAATCAATTAAAACAAAAATTGCAAATAAAAAACTAACCGTGACAAGAGCAGATAAAACAAATGCAATTGCAATTCTTGAGAAAGAAAAGTACATGGAAAAACTAAATAATTTTATCAAAACCAAAGAATTAAAAGTACTTAAAAAAACCTACAACTACTTTTCAACAACAATTTAAACAATTTCTGAAGAAAGCTTTATCCGGCGAGAAGACATGTGTATGTTTGGATGCCTATACGAGGTAACGGACTCACATTGGGAAGAATTGGGTCACCCATCGAAGTCGTGACCGGAGCGACGTTGCTTAACTTTTGTTAACGCTGGTAATCGTACATACCCACTCTGCCGTACTGCCTACTCTTTTGTATATGTATATCATTCTAACATAAAATACAAAGTAATACAAATAAATAAATAAAACATTATATTATTTAACATAGGTATTTAAGAAAATTACAATTAAATTGAAAATCCATTTTGCTTTTTCAACCAGTTTTTTGGTGATATCTGAAAAATATACTGTGTATATTTTCACAGCCTCATATGAGACACATATGGTAATATTTTATTCAAATAACTTGAATAGTTTGCTATTTGTATTTATAATACTATATATAAAATTTATAAAGAAGAGATGCAATGTCCTCAAATGAGACAGTTGTATAGCAATAATTTCGAATAAAGCCTAGTTAAATAGGTAAATTTATACGAATGCCACAACGACATATGTAGCGCTCGTTACTATTTGTTCAATCGGACAACCCAATAATAACATTAAAAAATTAAATTTATGAAAAAATATTCTAACTAAAAACATCCATAGACGCGTTTCGAGGTTTACCTCTCATCAGTATGGCTTTATTTATTTAAACTTAATAATTGATTTTTAACTTACTTCGTCAACATCGTTCACCACCACAATTCAAAGTGAATATTTTAAAGGGTGTATTGACTATTTATACTAACTGACTTAATGACTTTATTTAATGGCTATGGTTAATAGCATTCTGAGAATGAACAAATAAACTAATTATTTTGGGGTAATTAGCTGATGGTAATGACATGAAAAAGAATTAAAAAGGAAATTTGAAAATTAAAAATAGAATAATTTTTTTGCATAAATTATAATTACTATTATACAATTTCGTGTATATCAGAACATATATAAAATATATAAAGAAGAGATGCAATGTCCTCAAATGAGACAGAATTTTAACAAATATTCATTTACAGTTTAGAGATGTAAAACCAAAACTTTTAAGGAAGATTTGTTTAACCGTACTATTGACAAATGAAATAAATTTCTAAATTTAGTATTTCCTGAGACTTAAAAGCCACAGGTATTCAGTCATTGTTTACAGACTGCTAAAATCTAGTCGTTAACGTGATGTGAGTTTCAGCAAGTGTGATTTCAGTCGTTTAAAATTAAAGGTATTTTTATGTTGTTGTGGCATATTATGTATATCCAAAACATGATATTTAAAAATTAAAAAAAAAAATTATAACCATTGCTTTGATTTTTGTACGTTATGTAGGCACAAACACCTTGTTGGTCAGCAATCCAAATGAGAGATTGTTTTACGGAATAATTATATTTAGAACAAACCATTATAATATAATATTACGATTTGTACATACTGCTAGGATCGGGGTTAACCTAATTACTAACAATAACAACATTGTTAGTAATAAAGTTTGGAAGTAATTTTTAAGGCTTTAAATGCCGGATTTCCGGCTTCGAATAAAGTCCAGTTTTTATGCGGGTTAAAATACAAGATTCTACAGTTTAATTGTTGCTAAAAAATGTTAATAATAAAGTCATAATTTTGTTGCAATATTGTTTTTAACTAGAACCAATTTAAATTTTTGTAAAATTTAAACAAAAACCTGAGGGAACCATAAACTCAAAAAACTGAAGGAAACTATAATTTTGAAAATTTTATTCATACAAAACGTTGTATAAACTAATCAAAAACAAGCATTTAAAAAAAATAAACTTTTTTTTTTGTTTTGTACCTTAGATGACGTTAAATAGAAAGTAGGTTATTGTAAATAGATTTTTTTATCTGATAATTTTTGTTTTTCTTGAAGCTAATTAAATACATCTGTACCTATCATTTTAAATTTTTAAATGTGAAATTTAAGAATTACTTAATATGTAACATAAACATAAAAATACTTATACATTTTAAAACTGTTTCAAAATTAAAATCCAAAGTATCATTAGTACCAAATATTAATCTAAACAACAAATTTATATTTAAATTTTGATTTCTAGGAGTTATTATCTTCTGTGGACCAACTATGTAGTTGCGCATAGCTTTGAAAACTTTGAAATCTTTGAAAACTAAAATTTCTTAATAGATGAAAACAGTTTTTTACTTTTGTTTAGCTTTTGCATATAATATAACACTTATATTTGTCCTTACATTGAATATTGTTGTCAAGTATGAGAAGAAGCATCCAAACATACACTATCAGTTCTAAATTTTAATAAAAACAATCTATTTGTATCATAGCCGACTCAAAATTGACTAATGATGGCAACACCGGCGTAATGGTGCAGATTTTTATTTGCAGTTTTTATAGATATTTCTATGGGCATTGTTTAAACAAAATACAAGACATATTACTATCTAATCAATTATTTACTTGTTGTACAAGGTTTTCTAGGAATTCTAACAAATATTTACAGTTTAGAAATGTAGGACCAAAACTTTTTTGAAAGACTTTTTTAACCGTACTATCGACAACTAGAATAAACTTACAAATTCAGTATTTTTTAAAACTTTTAAACCGCAAATATTTAAGACAAAATTCTTAAATCTAGTTTTTACATTTTGGCAAATGAGGTTTCACTTGTTGAATCATAAAGTTATTTGTATATTGTTGTGTCTTATTAAGTAATTCCTAAATATCATATTTTACAAATTTAACAAACTCAGTATTTTTTATAACTTATAAACCGCAAATATTTAAGATAAACTTCCTAAATCTAGTTTTTACATTTTGGCAAATGTGGTTTTACTTGTTGAATCTTAAATTTATTTGTAAGTTGTTGTGACTTATTAAGTAATTTCTAAATATCATATTTTAAACATTTTGAAATTAAATAAAAAATGACGGTCAGTCATATTTGTCAATATGATATTTGAAAAATATATCAAGTTTAATTATTTGCAAAACTATAAAATAGAATTTTTTTTTATTTGAAAAAAATATTTTTGTAAATAAAAATATAGTCGGCAAAACAAAACTTTGAGAAACACCAGCTAGATTGTTATAAATATTAAAATACCGTACTCTATCAAATGTTTTGATAATGTCTAGAGCTGCTGCAAGATTTTCTTTATGGTTAAATTCCATTTGTAACTAATTTATGTCAGAAAATCAAAATTTATATTGAGTATCGAAAATAAAGTAATTTTGTTCAAAGAATTTAAAAATGCAATATTTATATATTTTTCAAAAATTTTGGATTTATTGGTCTATAATTTAAAGAATTAGACTTGCTTTTTTTTATTAGATTAGATTAGAATCACAACAATAGAAACATTTAGAATAGTAGAGATATATGCAAATTATTTTGTAAAAATATTTGCTTTTTTTTAAATGTAACTAAATTGTTTTCATTATTTTGAAATAAAATATATTAAATATTTTGAAATTAATTTTTTTATTTTCTAGACATTATTGTTGTTTATACGTGAGAGCGTGTCGCAGTGGTCTAGGCATCCGATCGCTGTACCGAAGATCGTGGGTTCGATCCCCACACACCGTGAAATACTTTTCACATGCTTATACGCTCTCCCACTCCCCAACCCGCCTTGCCAGGGTGGGGTTTTACGGCTAATAACCCTCTCTGATGGAGTGATGAAATCTCTCCAGTGGTTCGGAAGTGCAGTTAGCACATAAAGTAAATATTTGTTTAGGTGGCAACATGTTTTGTATTTCTCTATAAATATTGCCAATCTTGAGATTTTGTTAGATTGTCATAATGCTTACAAGCTTTTTTATAATCTGATTAGTTTGATTGGAACAGTTACTGATAAATTTAATAAATACTTTTTACTTATTATCTGTCTATTTTATCTAAATTGAGTACAAGTAAAAAGTTTTAGTTTAATAACTGAGAATGGAACAAATTTTTAGATGACTTTTGATATTATTTTTTTGAGATTTTTGGCTGCAATATGTGGAACCTCAAAATATAAACAATGATTCATCAAAAAAGTTTTAGTTAATTTATTTAGAGAACAATGTGCCTTTTACAAAAATAGTTTTATCGGACAAAAGTAGTTAAAGAAATATGCTTATTTATGACCAATTCCATAAATTTAACAATTATTAGAGAAATTAACTTTCAAACTATAAATTAAGTCAATACTTGTGTTTAATTAAATTAGTTTTTTAAAACAGATTTTTAATTTATTTTTTGCTCCTGTGTTATTGCTACTTTCTCTACTTTTCAATTCATACACATGTAACAGAACGTAATTTTTTTTAGTGCTATGCTTAAACTAAGAGATTAGTCATTTTTAATGTGTCAACATTTTCAATTGTTCCTACAATACGTCATTGGCAAAGTCTTTTTTATTTCAAATGTAATAATTTTGCTAATGCTTTTTTAAGACTTATTTAAAGTTTTTATTTGATATATATTGTTTTATTCTGCTTGTCCAACCAGAAAAAAATGTATTTACCGTATTATTTTGTAGATGTATTTTGTAAATCTAACAGCATAAATTGATTTGTTGATGTATGTAGTGGCAACATTTAATACATTTCGCTATTCTGTGTGTTAGGGGTTTACATTTATTTATAGTTTAAAAGGTTAAAAACTTCAACAAGTTTTATTTCCAACGCCGATAAAACAAAAAGCATAGTTTTTGCAGATCGGTAATCAACTAAGTTAGTAATCAGTAGAGTGCCGATAAAACACATTAGCTTTTCTAAAATATGCGTTTATAATAAGCATTAAAAATGTTAAAAAAGCAACAAAAAAATTGTTAATAATAAAACACATATAGCGTAAAAGTTCAAAAAAGGTTTATTGTATACAACAATTGTTCATTAGGTGTAATGAACAATGATCATTTATTAATGTTAATAGAGTTCAAACATGTATCAGCCTCAACCATTCAATATTTAAAAAAAAAAATGTTGTTAAATTAATTATTTTATAAATTAAAACTACACAAAAAAGTAATATTTTAACTAAAATATATTCATTATTACATAATTATATGGTAAAAAAACTAAACAGTATATTATATTACATATTAAAACATATTTTATCTTAAGTTGCTGAAGCAATTACCAATATTATATTTGTCCAAATTTGTAATTGGACATTTACTGAGACAATAGGTACACAAAAAAAGCACAAATGACACCAAAAAAGCATTATATAAGTATTTAAAGCACGTATGTCAAACTAAAGCAAAATAAAAGTAGTGTCTAATTGTTTTATTTTTTATGAAACGTGTATACCCAAAACTAAGAGAATAGAACAAATAATAATTAATTATAAAAAAAAAAGATTTTAGAAGAGAATATTTTAATAAAAAACTAGAGAAAATCAAAAATGGAAAAGCGGGAGGGCCAGCATACCAAATGAAGCTTGGAAATACGCGCCTGCTGGAGTGACAGATTATACGAAGAATGCCTTAGGCTGAACTTTGCCATATTTATGTAATAAATACAGAGAAATAAAGACGCTATTATTATTATATGGCAAGGAACAAAACATATGCCTGAAAGCTGGAAGTATATATATAGTATTATAGGGGCATCACGTTAATGGTTGCTTCCTATAAAATATTTCAAAAATAGTAAAGAGAATGCTCCAATTAGAAGTAGACAAAAAGCAGTTAATCTCAAAAGTACAGGCGGGTTTTAGAAAAGGAAGAAGAACAGCCGACCATTTGATGGAGCTAAAATATATAGTAAATAAAAAGCTAGGACAAAAGGGAAGAATGATCTTTGCCCTCTTTATTGACTTAAAGGCTGCGTATAACACAATTGACAGAAGTATGCTTATAGAATGTTTTAGAATGAAAAGTGTTTTAGAGCAGGTAATAGAAGCAGTAAAAGAAATATATAAGGAAACTTGGTGTTAAGTAAAATTGGGTGAATGTAGAAGTGAAAGGTTTAGAGTGACTAGAGAGTTGCGACAGGGATGTTTGTTGAGCTTTTTACTATTTAATATATATATATGGCAAGTTTAGAAACTGTATTAGAAATAAGCCAGGCTGGCGGAGTAGTAATTTGGCAAAACAAATGCGGTGTAAGTAAGAAAGCATGGGTAGCAGCAAAAAGATTTATGATTATATGAAAAGAAAAATTCAAGAATTGTTTTAAAGTGAAAATGGTTATTTGGAATGTATGTATTAGAAGTGTTATGTTATATGGAGCAGAAGTCTGGAGTGCAAAAGAAAAGCAATTGATAAAATAAGTACTTAAATTTTTAAAACAAGCGTTAGGAGTACTGCGTTCAACACCTGACTATATAGTTTTGCAGGAAACCAACTGTAAGAAAGTTAGCTGGTGGGCTGCAGCAAAACTGCTAAAGTTTGAATCAAAAGTTTTTTTAAGATACGATGAAATTTTAGTAAAGGAAATAATAAAGTTAGTGGGAATGAAGGAGAATGGAATTGTACGTGCAACAAATTTTGTATTCAAAGAATTAAATTGTATGAAAGGGGTGGAATGTCAGTGAAAAAGGTAATGGAAAGTAGAAGAATGGGTAAAAATGTAGACGAAAAATTATTGATCAGACTAGAAGAGGTAGAACAACAAGATAGGCAAGTAACAATTGATGGAAGCAGATACAATGCCAAATACAAATGTATTCAAGAATATATTAAACTACTAGCTTATTTGCAGAAAAACCATCTAGAGGATGTTTAACAATTGATTGCAAGGTTTAAGTGTGACTGAAAAATATAAAAAGTGAGAGATTTGTAAAAATGGAGTTGGGACTTGGAATCATTGAGTGAATAGGTGTACTAGACTAAAGTGGGATGATAATGAGCAACTGCAGGCAAGTAAATGGAAAGAATGTTTAAATGAGAATGAGAAAAGAGTAAAAATATTTAAAAAAATTAAAGATAGCGATGTGAATCCATTAAGGTAAAGTTTAAAAAAATATATTTTATGCTTTTAGGAGGGTTTTTTTGTTTAATTTAAAGAAGGATGCTGTTTATCTATTATTTGAGTGTTATTACTACTGATGTATATTTAATTATGCCAATAAAGGTTTTTATTATTTAATTAATTATTCAACTAACGTTTACATTATTTTAAAAAAATATGACGTATATTCTAAAAGCGTGGTGTTTTCTAATATTAATTTATAAATGCTTGATTTTGATTTGCTTCTGAGTTGTTTATACAACATTTAGTATCATATGAATTATATTTTCTGTAAAATTTATTGGTATATTCAGTTGTTTACATATCTTTTGCAAAATATTTGTTAAATATCCTTATTTAAAGTTTGATTACAGTATTGATGTATATTTTTGTTTGTGGCCGCTGGATTGGTAAAAAATGTTTGACTTACAGTTAAACAAGGTTGATTAAACTTTTTAATAAAAATTAAAAATATAAATCTACAAATTTAGTTTAAATTATTTATTTATAAACTTATTTTGAAAATGATCATAATTATATATTTGTTAATTTTGTGTATTTAATACCTAATTTAATTAAATATTTAAAAAGGGATTTATTTGCTATTAGTAAACTTTTATTAATTAATTATAATATATTATACAATTATTATTTATTGTTTGACAGAAAAAATATATAATAAAGTAATATAATAAAATTATAATCAAGTAAATTAATTGATTAGCCAGATTAGTTTTTTAATATAAAATAAGTATTTTAATTAGTTTTGACAACTAATCCTATCAATGGAAAAGTCTGCTTTTATGACATAAAGTCTGAAAAGAATATATGTACATACATACATAGATTCCGAATAGATGTAAATTATTCAGCAGACCAGTAGATATCGGTTATCCTTATTTAATACCAGTGGGCTTGTTACGTAAGATAAAGATAGCTATACTGGTTCAGATGCTGCAAATAAAGTGTAGGTGTAAAGTTAATCCAGATTGATGTGGCTGAGCGATGGACGTGCGATCAGCTAACTGAATTACTGCAGCATTACCGAGCTAATTTATTGTTGTACAGATTTAGCCGGTTTTGTTTTCAGGCGCCGATTTCAAGTATAATGGCCGAATTTATGTGTTTTGCGCATAATCACCTGCAATTAATGGCAAAATACGATTGTGTTTATCTTGTTTTATTATTTTTAATCCGTATTTTTAAAGAGATTTCTATATTTTTCCTAATTTTTTTAATTCATGATGATAATAGAAATAGGTATTCACTAGATATTTGAGCTATATTCTAATTATTATGAAATAATATAAAGTAAAATTTAAATATTTCTGTTACGGCTTTGATTTTTATAAATGGACGTTCTTTGATATATACTTACAAAACTATTAATAAACAATTAAAATATTAATAGTTGTGTATAATAAATCATTTTAGATATAAATTACATACAGCAATAATATTACACTTTATAAAAAATTATATAAATAATAAATTCACAAACTAAAATTATTATATGAAAAGGTAAAATGCAATCAAAAAAATATATTAAGTTTATCCCATTTGTTTATAATAATAATATTATGAACTTTTAATTGTATATTTATTTTAAACTATAATATGCTTAGTATCATATCAAAAAATCTACTGGCCTGCAATGGATACAAAATCTAAAGTTCTGTCAAAATTGACTTGAATGTTTCAGGTAAAATCCACTAAATTATTTTAAATGCAACACAGTAATACTTTTTACATTACTAACTCTAAATACAATATTAAACACAATAGCTTTGGCTTACCATTGTGGCAAAGCAATATCTGTAGTGTGAGATTTTAGTTTGAAAATAAATCTAAAAAATGTAAAGTTTAATCAAACAAATTAAGCATAAAAGTAAACAATAAATTTCTATTTATAATAATAAAAAAATAACTAAAATTACACAATTGCTTTTATTTTCTATGCTAGAACTATCATTTTAACAAATTTTGCTTGTTAACAATATTAACTGTTATATTAACAAGTTTTGTTTTTTTAACAATATAAACAGTCATCACATCAGGAAGCGTGTCAAATTTGGCAATTCTGAAAATAAAATAATAATTGTATATATATATATATATATATATATATATATATATATATTATTTTTTAAATTTTCGCGGATATAATTATTTTTATTTAAATTTATTTTCGGATTATCCCGCGTTTTCTTTTTGAGTTGGACTCGACGTTTCGGCTGAATCTCATCAGCCATCATCATGAGAGATTTATTATTAATATTTATTAATATACATCAATATGACATTGATATATAAAACTAATTTTGTTGTCAAAGCTAACTTTCAAGAAACTTTATTGTGTGTAAAGTTTCTTTGTTTGACTTCTGGTAGTTGGTCTATTAATTGATCTTTCTACAGTCAAAACTTGTAAAGGAACTGGTTGTGATTTGGATGCTGTAATTAAATTAGTTGTTGTTGGTAAAAAAGCTGTTAGTGGTTTTTTTGAATTTAATTTAGTTGTTGCCAATGCTGTTTTCCAAGTAGATGGTAAACGTAAAGCATCATCTCTCTTATTGAGATTGTCTGGTCTTTTTTTAATTTCGATGGCTTCTCTAGTTAATCTAGTATGAAAATGATTAATTTTTGCTAAAATTTTAGTTCCATCAAAGTTAATTTTGTGATGACTTGAATTTACATGTTCCGTTAAAGATGAAGTAGATTCATTTTTTTTGAACTGCTCGAATATGTTCTTCTTTTCTTGTGCTAATTTTTTAAAAAATTAATCATTTTCATACTAAAATAACTAGAGAAGCCATCGAAATTGAAAAAAGACCAGACAATCTCAATAAGAGAGATGATGCTTTACGTTTTCCATCTACTTGGAAAACAGCATTGGCAACAACTAAATTAAATTCAAAAAAACCACTAACAGCTTCTTTACCAACAACAACTAATTTAATTACAGCATCCAAATCACAACCAGTTCCTTTACAAGTTTTGACTGTAGAAAGATCAATTAATAGACCAACTACCAGAAGTCAAACAAAGAAACTTTACACACAATAAAGTTTCTTGAAAGTTAGCTTTGACAACAAAATTAGTTTTATATATCAATGTCATATTGATGTATATTAATAAATATTAATAATAAATCTCTCATGATGATGGCTGATGAGATTCAGCCGAAAAGTCGAGTCCAACTCAAAAAGAAAACGCGGGATAATCCGAAAATAAATTTAAATAAAAAAAAAAATATATATATATATATATATATATATATTCATATATATATACTATTAAACCCGTTAATTGAGAGAAATAGAGGCATTGTAGAACTGATTATATAATAAGCTGGGTCTCAGACCTGCGACAAATTATGCGCAAAGATTCGAATAAAGCGCTTCACCTAACTGAGTCACATTTTGAAAAATTAAGAAAGATAAAGAAGAAGAGGAAAGATGTATATTTTGTCCAACACATAATAATGCAGAACACATTCTAGTAGAATGCAAGGCGTAAAGGGAAGATAGAAAAAAAACTAGAAAACATACTGGAAAAGTGGATAAAAAAACTAAAAACGCACCAGAAGACAAACTAAATAATTAGAATAAATAGCACACAAAAGTTTCTTAAAATTTTTTCCTAAAAATTCAATCTTGAGATGTTACAAATGATCAATAAATGTAAAAAAACTCAAAAAATTTAACTTCTTCAAATTTTGATTTCTTATTACTCGAAATTTGATCACAGAAAAAATCTGAAAAATTCACTAATCAGATTTTTTTAAAATTTAATTTTTTTGCATTAATTATTAATATTATTTAATAATATAAAATATTTAGATATTTATATTTATCACCTATAGAAATAGTACGATTTTAAACAAAAACATTTATTAAATCAATAATCAATAAAACTGATAAAACAATAAACGTAATAAAATCAATAAATTTAATAAAATTAAAATTAATTAATTGCAACTAGATGGCAAAAAAGTCTTTTGTTTGATTAATTATAAAATTAATAAAATTAATAAAATTAATAAAATTAATAAAATTAATAGAATTAATAAAATTAATAAAATTAATAAAATTAATAAAATTAATAAAATTAATAAAATTAATAAAATTAATAAAATTAATAAAATTAATAAAATTAATAAGATTAATAAAATTAATAAAATTAATAAAATTAATAAAATTAATAAAATTAATAAAATTAATAAAATTAATAAAATTAATAAAATTAATAAAATTAATAAAATTAATAAAATTAATAAAATTAATAAAATTAATAAAATTAATAAAATTTATAAAATTAATAAAATTAATAAGATTAATAAAATTAATAAAATTAATAAAATTAATAAAATTAATAAAATCAATAAAATCAATAAAATAAATAAAATTAATAAACTTAATAAAATTAATAAAATCAATAAAATCAATAAAATCAATAAAATCAATAAAATCAATAAAATCAATAAAATCAATAAAATCAATAAAATCAATAAAATCAATAAAATCAATAAAATCAATAAAATCAATAAAATCAATAAAATCAATAAAATCAATAAAATCAATAAAATCAATAAAATCAATAAAATCAATAAAATCAATAAAATCAATAAAATCAATAAAATCAATAAAATCAATAAAATCAATAAAATTAATAAAATCAAAAAAATCAATAAAATCAATAAAATCAATAAAATCAATAAAATCAATAAAATCAATAAAATCAATAAAATCAATAAAATCAATAAAATCAATAAAATTAATAAATTCAATAAAATCAATAAAATCAATAAAATCAATAAAATCAATAAAATCAATAAAATCAATAAAATCAATAAAATCAATAAAATCAATAAAATCAATAAAATCAATAAAATCAATAAAATCAATAAAATCAATAAAATCAATAAAATCAATAAAATCAATAAATTCAATAAAATCAATAAAACCAATAAAATGAATAAAATCAGTAAAACCAACAAAACTAATATAATCAAATAATTAAGTAGTTTTAGTTAAAAACGTTTATTATTTTTAGAATTTTACTCAAAAAACACATTGTACTATGTATGTACTATAATACAATCTATTATAGTACATACATGGTAATCTATAAATATGTACCGTTTTTGAAAAAAAGCTCTCGTAGTATATATTTATTGCGGAAAAATTATGTTATTGCATAGAAATAAAAAATAAATTAACTACAAAAGCAGTCAACGTGTTCATTATGATTAATTATTGTTTAAAATAAAGTAAAATAAATAAACTATTTTAATTTATAAATAATAATAAAAGTTTTTATTCAAAGATTTAAGGTTTTAAGTATGACAATATTCTATAATTGCTAATACTTTACAAAATATTTATTTCGAGTATACGGTTAAATATAATTTTTAAAAAGCGTTTTTTAAATCTTAAGCCAGTTTTTACTTTAACTTCAGTTGGTAAATAATTTAATAATATATAATAATTTTGTAAATGAGTACGGTTCATTTTATGTTACATTTGATATATAAAGAGAGTATAATTATATATACGAATATATCTAGTAGTCGTGTTGCTAATGAGCATGATTCAATTTGTGTGTGTGTGTTTAAATAAGAAAACCAATAATTCAAATATTCTCAGGTAATTAAATTTGAATTATTGGTTTTGATAATTAAACAAGTATACTAAAAATTCAAACATACATGTACCTGCCTTTATGGTACTCAAAAAACCATTCAAAATGGTGTTATTTAGCCGTACGGTTTTAGTCTAACACCGTGTATATATGAAGTTGTATATTTTGACACATTTTACCTATTTAACTTTATTACAAATTTAAAAAAATTGAGTTTGTTATATATTTTGTTTCTTTCATAAAATAATTCAACTATATTTGTTTATATTATGTTGCATATAGTTGCATATTTTGGCATATTTTTGCTATTTTTATGCATATTTTGGGCTTTTTTACTGCATATTTGCATGCATATTTTAGCGTTTTTAAGTTGCATATAATCCGGTGTCTAGTAATTACTATTGTAAACATTTTTTTGTTAAATAATAGCTTAGCAATATAATAGTAAAGCAAGCATTATTTAATAATTTTCTAAACTGTCTATGTGACTGCTTCAATTTATTGTGTGTTCTATTACTGCTCCTAATAGATTAACAGTTTTGCTAATAGGTAGGTCTATTTTATGTAATTGCATTGTATCTGGGTAGTTATTTGCGCAATAATTTGATCTAAATAAAATACCCATTGTCTTCTTTTAATTTAATTTATTTCTAGGAGCGTTGTTTAAATTCAGAGCTGAAAATAATATTATTTCAATTAATTTATTTGAAATAATATTATTTCAAATACTTTTTTATTTCATATTTTATTGTTCAATAATTAAACAGGTTATGTATAAAGTAAATTTTTTATAGTAAACGCTAATGAAAATATTAAGAAAACATATTTTAACTTTACATTTATTATTGCTTATTTAGTTTAAAATACTTTTAACTTGAAAAAAGCATATATTTTATTTAGAGTAATTTGTGTTATTTGAAATCATTTATATTGACCGTTTTATATAAAATAATAACTCATTAAGTTAATTAAATAACCGCCCAGGTAGTGTAGTGGTTAGCGTACTTGACTGCTACAGCAGGGAGGGGTCTTCGGTTTGAGTTCCTTGTCTGGAAAGTCAGATTTTATGTTAAAAAAATAATATTTTTAATAAGCACGCTATTTTTCGGGTAAGAAAACAAACTTTCAACTTTGACAATTACATTTACAAATATATTTATGATTTTCCAAAATAATAAATCATAATCTTTAGAATACAATCAATTTTTTTTCTTATCTGTTTGTCTAATAATTTTTTTGTTTTTTAAATGCCCTTATCTATTTTATCTCTTTTCCGTCTCCTTTCAATATCTCATTTTTTTTCATCTGTTCTTTTCTAATTTTGTTACACTCTTTTAACGTATGTTCTATAGTTTTCTTAGTCTCTCCGCACATTCTGCACATTTTCAAATTTTGTTCTATTTAAAATCTGGTAACTTGCTCTTTATTGCAACATTTAAATTTTGCATTCATTTTTTTATTCACTCTCTAAAATATTTTCATAATTTGCGTTGTATCTAAACTCTTTCACTTTTATTTATTTTTTTTTACTTTTTTATGTCTCTATCTCTTTCTATAATTTTGTGCCATGTTTTTTTCCGGAATTCTCTATTTTTTTTAATTTAATGGCTAGCATAACCATTATTTTTTTTCTTTTTTATGCATTTTTGTAAGATTTTTGTCTTTTCATTCTTTATACTTTATTGCTCCTTTTTTAGTTTCTTCTATATCCCAAATATTTAAAGATATATAAGAAGATTTCATTTCCGTAATACTTTGCCTATTTTAATTCCAGTTTTTCATTTTTTTTCACTGGAATTTCTAAACACCATAATTTTTGTTTTTTTTTTACATTAATATTTAAATTTTTCATATATTCTTTTTGTTGTTTAAACTTTTTTATACATTTTTTTGTAAACTGTACATTTGTTTGTTTTTTTATTGTTTTTTACTACCGTTTTCCTGATTGTTTCTTTTAATTTTCTCATTATCTAATTGAATTTTTGTTTGTTTTTTTAATTAATTATCTTAGATTTTTTATATATTTGCACACTTTCTTCCGTGAATACTATCTTTTCTTCACGTTTTTTGTTTTTCTTATTTTTTTGTCTTCTTACAGTTTCCTCAGTTAATCTCAGATCTAATGGGTGATTCTACTTTTATTTCTACTTTAAAATTGTTTATCTTTTCCCACGCCGTCCCATTTGTCCTTAAATAAGTAAATTTACTCTCTTCATCTTCTGTGAAGTTTTTATTTAAAATGTCTAAACCCCTCACTTCTATTACTTTTATCAGTTCTTTTCATTCTCATTTTTTTGTGATATCTTTTGATTTTTTGTTTTTTGTGTGGTTATTTTGTTTGATTTTTGTTTTCTTTTTAATTCTTGCGTTGAAGTATAATATATTTACTTTCTTCAGTTTCTACTATTAGCGTTTCTAACTTTTGCCTAGTGTTTTTCAAGTCTTTTCTGTATACTGTTAATGCTTTATATTTTTCTTCCTTACGAAAAGTTTTGTTTTTGTATTTCTCTTATTTTCTATAACCCCATCTTTTTTTTGACTATTTTATACCGGTAATTATGCTTTTTGGGTTTTTTTTCTATTTTGTTTTTATAGCTGGTTAGCATTTTCAAATGTATTCTAGCATTTGAGCTTCAACTTTTCCCATTCTTGTTATCTATCCACGTTTTTACCATTTCAATTATATCAAAAGTTTTTATTTACTCTTAAAAATTATGATTCTTGTTGTCGATCGCAGTCTAGTTTCAAAACTAATTTCTGTTTGTTTTTTTTACTGTTTTTTTTTTGTTATTTTTCTTTTCTATATTGTGTATCTATGTTATGTCTTTGGTACTGGCACGCGTTGTTTATTTTTGTGTGTTTATTTTATTAATTATTTTTTGCTCTGCGTTTGCTCTCTATTAATACTCGGTCTACAAAGTTACCTGGCGTTTGTCTGTCAATTAATCTACACCCAGTATATGTCCATGACTGAGTGTATGGAACAAAAATTTAATTTTGCTCAAACTACTGAAAATGCTTTTCTCTACACGAGTCCTGATTTTGTAAATCTGTGTGTCCGCGGATGGTGGTACCCATTAGAGAAAATATTTTTTATTATTTTATTATATTATGTTAATAAATTAGGTATGTATGAAAATGGTTTAAGGAATAAGTACCATTATTTATTATTTTTTACAAAAAATTTATAAAACAAAGTTTTTATAAACTAACGTAAAGTTTGAATACAAATTTTTAAATAAAAATGCAATTTTTTTTAAATTATTTGACATAGCTATCTCCCAACTTGACACACTTTTCCGCAAACTAAATAAATCTACCGTACACTTTACGAATAGTTTGCGGCACATTCAGATTAAGGATTGCTTTTTCTATGCGTTGCTTTAATATTTCCCAATTATGTTGAAGATCATCTGAATAAAGCTTTGTTTTAAAGCACCCCAAAAAAAATAATCGAATAATGAAAGGTTAGGCGACTTAACTCAGTAATGGTCTTTATCCGACTTTGCTTTAAAATAATTATGTAACCATTGTTTGACCAAGGCTGTGCACTGAGCAGGGCATCGTCTTGTTGCCAAAACAAATTATTACGTACTTCTGGCTCTAACGTATTAAGAAATGGTAATACAAAATGTTTTAAAATTTTCAAATACACGTGCTGGTTTAAACTTTTTTTTATAAAATATGAGCCAAAAATCCGTTTATAAAAAATTCCACACCATTCATTAACTTTTTTGTAACCTTGACTTTGTTTGTTTTTTATGTAATTAGGATTCTTGTATGCCCAATGACGAATATTTTGTGAAGATACGTACTTGTTTGTGCAAAATGTACATTTATCGGTAAAAAAATATATTTATGGAATCTTTGGTTTTTAAGGAAATTTTTACTTATCCATAAAAAAAACTCTAAACGTTTCTTTTCATCACCAGGTTCAAGTGTATGCCGTATCTTAGGCTTAAACGGTTTAATTTTGTTTTCTTTAAATTGTGTGTAATACACTTTTGTTTAAATCCAGTGTTTCTGCACGCTTCCTTAAAGATAATTTTGGGTTATCTAAAACTGACCTTATTGCTAATAATCTAGCTGCATCGTTTTGATCGTTTTTTTTTTTTTCAAATAAATACGATCTTCTTTTGTTAACATTTTTGAAAATGCTTTCACGAAATTAGACTGTCATGTAATATGAACGTATACATAATCGACTATCTTGTTTTTTTTTTTGTAAAATGCAAATAAATAAAAACCACTTTTATTATTTTATTTTTAAAAATTTGAATTTTTATTTCAAATTTTTTTATTTAGGCTTTACGTTAGTTTATAAACAACTTTGTTTTATAAATTTTTTGTAAAAAAATAATAAATAATAGAACTTATCTCTTAAAGCATTTTTATACTTTTCTAATTCATTAACACCTTGTACATGTGATCTAAAATTTTCTTTTTGTCAATTCATTTTCTCAGCAAGCAGAACTTTTTATAAAGTATGACTTTTAATCGTAAAATAAATAATAAAGACTTTTTCTCTAATGGATACTCACATCCGAGGACACACTGTATATAAGCTTTATCCACTTACACGATACGATGTTTTCTAGAATAGCGTCTGAGAGACGTATTATTAAAATTTACTTTATAAATTAATATAAAAAAAGTTTTTTCTTTATTTATATAAATCTATAAATGTTTAAATTAAATTATGAAACAAAAAATTAAGATAAGTAAACGTTTTTTAGGTTTAAACAAAATTAACAATTATGTAAATATATTTACCAAAATGCGTTTTTATTAGTCTTAATTTATCGTCCCAAACACGGTTTTTAATGTTTGAAACTAAATAATTCTGACAACCCACGCTTACAAATTTTTTGCAACTGGGTTATTTTTATAATAATCAATAAAACAATGAACTACGCATATAATATCTGAACTAACACAAAGTTAAATTATAGTGCAAAATAACATTGTTATAGCCACTATTGTCGTATACTTTAAGGTTAGTGGCGTTTTAAATATCACTATACATATGGTCAAATAACACACTAGTAGCTTTTTAGTTTATATTCAATTAATTGGTGTTTTAAATAAATTTAAAACTTTATTTTAGAAATTATTGTAGTTGATTTAATCTGTTTAGATCAAATAATATAGTTATAAACATGAATTATAGTTACGTGAAAAAATATGTATAGTGTATAAAATTTTGATTCTATAAATTTAATAATATAATCTAAAATCTACTGTACGACACTAACGTTATTATTATTATTGCGTTACTTATATGTTTAGGGAAGGATGGAAATAAGAATCCGCACAGCAATATAAGATGAAATATAAAGAATCAATGTGTGAGGGGATAAAGATAGGGAATGGGTATATACGTATACGACGCAGTGATAAGAGATAAGGGCAGCGTGTTCATAAATCCGTCACTAACGCTATCATCTCGCACCATAAACTGGCTGACCGTAAAAATGACAAAAAGACCACTCTCGGTCCCGTTTATAAATGGCCCAGCTACCATAAACTTTTTAGCATTTTGTGTGTTTAAATGTGACCAAATGAACACAAACCTCAAATTATAGTTATAACTACATGAAATAAACAAAACTTAAAAATGTATATTAATTTGAAAATATATACACGGCGTTTATAAACTTGTAGATTAAACTCTACCACGTAGAGTTTAATACAAAAAATAAGTTACAAATCTTAATTAAAAAATGTTGTATTGACCTTAAAATTTCTAATTTTTGATCAAAGCTTTCTGAGTTAATTAGTTTAATAAAAGCTAATTATATTAAAAATAAATGCGGAGTAAATATTAAATAATTTAAGCTTGATTTTTTTAATGTTTTATAAACTTGTCAAGTAAACATGTTATAATTTATGTTTTCGTGTTTTATAATTTCATAATTAAAAATCTAGTAACTAGCATACTTACCATATATGCTAATATTTACAATGTACGTAGCATTTAACTTTTGCAAAAAAAAATATGTTTAGAAAAACTGACTGACAAATGTTCATCCGCAAAGTACAAATTGTATAGCATTGTAAACAAAACATATTATTTCTAACTTTTTTACAATTAAATATATACAATACTTAATTTTAAAAATATAATTTTGTATAAATTTATTTATTTTAAAATTCAGTTTTACAAAGCTTTTCAAAATTTGTTTTACGTAAAAAAAACTAAACTTATGTTTTAAAAAAAAAATTATTCATTTTTTTAATTTAATTACAAACGTCAACAAATAAGCATAGTCGGCCATACTTGTGATATGGGTTCCAACTGATTTTATTTAACTTTTGAGAAACTTTGTTCTTTATAACACTTACTCTTCAAATACTTATTATTGTCATCAACTTGTCCGAAGCTAAAAACGCTGAAATAATATTTGATGCTTTTATATGCAACAATGTACGGAATTAGTACCCAAAGAGGTTTTATTTAAGTTTGCAAGTACAAACAATAAAAAAAAATATAAGTTAAATTTAATAAATGAGATGTTTAGATAGTATAGCAAGCGACACTAATCCACAAGTTAAAAAAACACCCACAAAATCAAAAATTTAATTATAAAAAACAGATTTATTTTAGAAATTAGTTTCACAAATGTTGTTCAATAATATGCATGCTGAAAAGATGACAAGGGAATGATGGAAAATGAACAAGGGAGTGAGCATTGGAAAAAATGAATAAAATCTATTTGATTTGTCAGTGATACGATTGTATTTGCAGAGAGCACAGACGAACTGAAAATACTAGTTAAAGAACATAAAAAAATAGAATTAATGCATAGACTGAGTACAACAAGACAAAAGTTACGAGAATTAGAGAAGCGGAAGAAATAAAGGTATACGTAAACGAAAATTGAAGCAAGTTTAAGTACGTTAGTATAAAAATTACAAGAGTTAAAAAAGCAAGAGAGAAACAAGAATGGGCATAGTAACACCAAAAAAATTAGCAAAAGTTTAATAATTAAGTTAGATATAAATCTGCAAACAAATATTGTGAAATGTATTGTATAAAGTATGTTTCTATGTAGATGTGAAAAACGCATAGAAGCATTTGAAATGTGGCTCTGGATAAGATTAATTGACATTAAATGGTCAGACAAAATCCGTAATAAAGAAGCAAAAAATGGAACACTAAGAAAACTGGTGAAAGGTCTTGTAGCACCTGATAAAAGCACAACAGCAAAGTAATTTAAATCAAGCTAACACACATGCTATTAAATAAAATTAAAGAAAAAACCAACCAAACAATTAAAACATTTAAAAAGAAAGTAAAGGTATAATGATAACATTTTTAATTACAGAAATATTTATATTGTTGTTATATTGTTATTAAACAGATTTAAAAATTAAAAAATTAAATACTATACAAAATACATATTAAACATACAATAAGTAGTTAAGTATATTTTTACTTTTTTTTAAATTAGAACAATAAAGTAGTAAATAATTTTTAGGCAAAACATTAAACGCTTGTTCTACTCCTAGTAAGATGATATTTTTTCTACTTCCTCTTATATATTGTCACTTTTATTCACGGCTAACTGAATGGATATGTATCATATATTAAATTCATTCTAGTGTGGATATAATATGCCGTACCAACCATAAAAACAAAAAATACAAATCACAATGTTTATTTGATTACGTCGTTAAATACAAATGGTTTGTTTATTTGTAAAATGTCAAAAATAGATTAAGAACGTCTTATTTATTAACTGTTATTATACAATAAAGCTTAAAAACATTTTTAATTAAATATTTTAACAGCATAATTTAACCAAAATCGCACTTAGACGTTTGGAGCACTCCGTCTGCAGCGTCGTGCTCCAAATTTGTCTTTGTGCAATATGGGCATACTATCCACTCTTGTTATACAAAATACTATTTTATTACATGCACTAACATATGTGAATTTGTACAAATATAATATTCTTTGGCTTGACAACAATAATAAAAACAATTTTATTACTTAGTTTTTATTTTCTACTTGTATAAATTGCACTACTCTCCATAAGTATTATACTGTGCTTGTTGCACAATATATTAATAAATTCTAATTTTTTGTGTGAGTTATGCACGTAATGGCTATTTTGCGCTTGTATTCAGTGCAGTACTCGCTAAAAACTATTGCAGCGTCGTTTATATTTTTGGAAAATGGTTTATAATAAGTGTGGTTGTAAAATACACTGTTTTATAAATATTATTAATAAAGATGTATTTTGATTTGTTTGAGCAGCTAACAAAAAACAACAAACAGTGCTTTCTTAACTTTAATACGTAATATATAAGATTTTCCAATAAGAGGTTTCATTTTGATATTTAAAAAAAACGAGTATTTTTTAAGAGAAATCAATAAATGTATATTTCATTGTAAAGAGGAAGGTAACATTTCAAAACAATATTAGTCAAATGGTCGCTACGGTTACGGTTGCAGTACCACATTCTTTTTATGAAATTTTTTGACCAATTGTGCGGATTGGTCATGAAAAATTTGCGGCTGTATGTCCTTGATAACTTCACGAATTCCATCTTTAAGGTCTTGAATTGATTGTGGAACATTGGCATAAACTTTATCTTTCACATGGCCTTTAAGAAAAAAGTTTTAAGGTGTTAAATCACAAGATCTCGGTGGCCGATTGTGATCACCTCTTTAAAAAATAACACGGTCAAAAAACTTTTTTTGCAAAATTGCGATTGTTTTGTTGCTTGTCTGGTACGTAGCGCCGTCTTGCTGAAAATAAACGTCGTCTACATCAATATCTTCCAATTCCGGCCATAAAAAATCATTAATCATAGCTTGGTAGCGCCATCCAATCTTTGTTACAGTTGCACCAGCCTCATTTTCAAAAAAGTAGGGTCCAATCACACCGCCGGCCTAAAAATTGCACCAAACAGTGACTTGTTGAGAATGCATACTTTTCAACAATCATTCTTGGATTTTCTGAGCCCCAAATGCGACAATTCTGCTTATTAAAGTAGTCTCTGAGGTAAAAATAAGCCTCATCACTGAAAATAATTTTTTGATAAAATTCCGGATCATTTTGATGCATTTGAAAGATCCAATCAGCAAAGATACGACGTTTATGGTGATTGATCGTTCTTGTATTAACTAAACTTTAAAGCTTTAAAACTTAAGTCTTTGTGCAAACTACGGTGTAATGTCGTTTGTGGAATGTCTCATTCCAAAGATCGACGAGGAATCGACAAACCTGTGTTTTCTTCAACACTACGGGCTACATCAGCAATATTCTTACGTGTTCTTGAGCGATGCACACGGTTTTGATTTTTTACATCATAAACTTGTCCAAACAGCTCAAATTTTTTACCAGGTTTACTATAGCCGACCGAGAAGGTGCTTTACGACAACCAAAAAGTGCTTTAGTTTTGCAAACTGTGACTGAAATTTTTTTACCATTTTTGTAGTGAATTTTAATAATTTTAATGCGTTGTTGATGCGTTAATCATTTCATTTTTAATAATGGCGTAGTTTTTACTTGTCAAATGTGAAAAGATAATAACTTCAAAATTGACAACTGCCCAACTAGCCTGCTATTTAAAATGAATTTTTTTATTGGAAAACCATTCACTATTATTATCTACAAAACACTTAGTCTACATTTATAAATAATATAAAAAATTTAAAAAAAAGTTGTTTGACAGTTTGTAAATACAAAACCGCGGATCAGCTGGAATTTAAACAGCGTAAATCGGCTGCGGATAATACTTTCAGAAACAATTGTTTAGAAGATGACAGTATGTTATGTTACAAAATACGCAAAATTAAAATACGTTTATTGCTTTTAATGCTGTTATACTATTAATTCAAATATTTTTGCTAGAATTTTTTTTTTATACTACGACATCATCTAAAAATAATAACTCAATAAGCTTTAAGTGAGTTGCATTTTTAAACATTAACGCAACAAACGCTTACCTTACCAACTCCATACAAAAAAGAACAAGTTACAATCTTTTTAATAATGACGTAATATAACTAAATTTAAAACCTGTTGTAACTTTGTATTTTATAACTAGTTTAATAGTTTACTAAAAGATTAACAAAACTCACGTGGTCATAAACATCAACTCTACTTACAATCACACAAAACTTTCAAAATATCAACTTAAAATATATCCACAGAAATCAAATGTGCAAAACATTACTTCAAAAATGCATTTAACTACTATAATTATACATTTTACATTTTTTTTAATACAATGACACCATAACAGTTTAATTATTTAGGATTTTGAATCAAAAAATGACTATGTATAAGTCAAGTGTTCGGAATAAATTTTTTTTTGCTTAAACTACCATAAATGCTTTTTTCTACGTAAATCCTGAATATGTAAATATTTTACAGATTTTTTCAATGAGCCATTTCCGAGTAATATGCAATCAGAATTTGAAATAATCGAGTTTTTTACGTTTTATTTTTACTTTTTTTTTTATTGTTTGTAACTTCTCAGGATTGTGTTTTTTGGAAAATCTTACAGAAAATCTTTACAAAATTGTCTAAAAAATAAGTTTTTACAGCCAACAATTTTTTTTCTTAAATTTAAAAAATGTTGCAGAACTTTAAAAGACAGATTTTTGTTGTTCAAATATAGATTAAAACGTGCTTTTATATGCGCAAAAAATACGCTAAACATTTTAAGAAGTGCTGCGCTCTGAAGTATCTTAGAATGTATTCACAGAAATAAAAAAATATTCTAATTCTTATTCAAAAACTGTACTAATACTTGAAACGTTTCTTGAGCACCATTGTATTTAAAAGGCATACCTACGTTTTAATTAAAATGTTTTAGTAATGTAAAAACTGCCAACAGTTTAATAGCATCCGTCTAACAAAATCTGTCAATACTCGCTTTTTATGTCACGGTTTTTTTGCCTAGTTTGTCAAGAATGTTATTTGAATATAGTAAAAAATACTTACACAGTACTGATACTTTTTTGGTTTTCTAAAATCAACGCCAAATTTAAATATTCGCAATGGCCCCGAGTAAAATGGGTCGTTCTGTATCAGACAGCAATTTAAATAGTTTAACATCAACAATTACCGGCAATGAAATAATGTGTGTAGCTTGTTCTAAAATAATAATTAGTGGCAGTGTTTAGTGCAATATTTGTGATCTAAATTTTTATAAAGAATGTAAATCTGATGATAAATTTGAAACAACTGCATGTTTCAAATGCAAAAAGGAAGTAAATTCTCTTCACAATAAGGTAAAATTTCAAAATAAATTATTCAATAAAAAAAATATCTTAATAAATAACTTAACCACAAAAGTTGATAATCTTACAAAAACAGTCAACAATTTTACTTGTTATGGCGGGAATCCTCGACTCAAGAAAAAAGAAAACAACTTTGAAAAATATAAACCTGCAAATATTGAAGACGTTGGCAAGAAACCAGATGTCACTATACAGCCAAAAGATGGTGCTGTAAATTTGCAAAAGGAAGAAATCAATCCGTCTAGCGGACCCCGCAATGATTCGCCGCATAGCGGCGAAAATATCATTCTGCTCAACCAACTCGCTGAAAACAGCATTTTAGTTACAAACCAATTTGACAATAAACCATGGACAGAAGTTAGAAGACAACGACAGCGAGTTGTTTTTGGAACAGGACAAAACACTGCACTGAAAGGAACATTGAGATACGCTCACTACCATATCTATTGTTTACATCCGGACACCACAATAGAAACTATAATCAATCACTTAACAGTTAACGGAATACTCAACAGAAAATGCGAGAAAATTGAATCAAAACATCAATCCGATTATGCATCATTTGAAGTGTCAGTTGCATTGGAATATTCTACAAACATCATGGAGCCTAGTATTTGGTCTAAAAATATTAGCGGCAATAATTTTTATTCTACCTTAATAAGAAGTACCCAACTCAACAATATCGAAGAACAAAACCAACTCTACAAAAATAGATCACTACGTAAACATATATCATCAAAATATGCAATCAATTAGTACATCAATTGGTATACTAAATTATACAATTAATCAAAATGAAAATCTTAATGATATTTTACTTTCGGAACACTGGCAATCCGAAGAAGAATTGATAGAATATAAAGTTGATAATTTTAAATTAATAACGCATTTTTGTAGGGAAAAGAACAAACATGGTGGCACTGCTATATATGTCAGAAAAGAATTTAAAGCTACAGTAAGAAAAGATCTGAATAAAAAAACAGTACCAAACCAAGTTGAATGTGCGTGCGCAACAGTTTGTTTGTTTAATTTAAGCATTACAGTTGTATGCATATATAGACCACCAACAAGCAACATTGAGATTTTTTTTTAAGTATTTCAACAATTACTAGACAAACTTAATAATGAACAAGGTAAATTTATAATAGGTTGTGATTTTAACATTAATATATTGAGCAATACAACAGACAAAACACACTTTATTAATCTTATAAATTCATATGGACTTGAACATTTAGTGAAAGTTTTTACAAAAGTTACACATTACTCTCAAACCTGTATAGATAATATAATAACAAATTTATCTATCATTTTTGATGTTGAAATATTAGACACATGCCTGATCATTATAAACAAAAAATTACTTTTAATATCGATAATAGTAGTTCAGATGCTAAAATAAGATACTATTATACACTGAATCTGTTCGAATATAATATAGTTAAATTTAATTTTATTATAATTAATCAAGACTGGACATCTGTTTATAGTGTATTAGATGTCAATTCTAAATAGGAAGTTTTTTTAAATATGTTTTTTTGCATTATAATGAGTGTTTTCCAAGTAGAAAAACTAAAATTCAAAACGCAGTTAAAATAAACATGATGAACAAGAGTATAATAAGCAACTACAACTTTTTAAATGCACTTATTTTGATGAAAAGATTCGAATTACTAAAAATATTTCAAAAACAACATGGGATATTATTAAGTCTTTAAAACCTTCAAAAAACCAAGAAGCCCAACCAAACTGGAATGCAAATGATGCAGCAAAATTTAATGAATATTATATTAATATTACAAAATTATTATTAAAAGACATGCTCAGTAATACAAATAATCTAACTAAAATCAAAGATCGACAAAATTCAATACTTTTATTTTTGCTTACTGAGAATAAAATAATTAATATTGTTAAAACACTAAAAAACAAAAAATCAGTTGTTGTTGATAAAATTTCAATGATTGTAATAAAAAGATGTATAAAAGTAATTGTAAAACCTTTTGCAGCCCATACACGCACGAATTTGCTTGTGAATTTGCTCGTTGAGGCAAGAGCGCTACGTAGAGAAATGAGAAAATTGACCATACACGTACAGTTCGTCACTTACAACGCGCCTTCAGTTTGCCCTGTTTCTTTGTAGCGTTAGCATGTCTCTCTTCACAAATGAGTTTAATTGACGCATGTTATGGATAAAATGATGGTTTGCAAAGATGTTATAATTTTTGCATATTAATTTATGTAACAATTTAAGAATGATCAAAAATACTTTGTTTTGTTATTGCATTCTGTAAACCCTATAATAAAAAAAAAAAAACATTTAATTAATTAAGAATAAACTTATGAAGTTAATATATTGGCACATTTACAGTAAAATGTTTCTGTATATAAATAAACATCGCACTAGTTGAAAAGTTGTACGAATAATTAAGATTAATGGACAAAGAAACATGATTTGTTTTAGTTTATTAATATTATTTAAAAATCAAAATAAATTAAATAATTTTAATAAAGTTTTAATATTTATAATGGATTAAATCATATGAATTAATTAATTATGAAAATGATATAATATTTCATTATATGTATAACTTTTATTAGATATTTTAGTATTTATTTTAATGTTTTTATATTAAACGCCGTCTCAGATAATAACTAAAATACAAAGAATGTTAAAATAAATACTATTATTAAAAATTTACAAAATATTTAATTTGATTATTCAGGTTTTATTTGATAAAAATCTATATAACAGTTGATTTATTGGCTCATTCCGTACATCAGAAGTTGTCATTGCACAAGCTTAATCGAAAAATCAAACATTGCTTGATTCACTTTACCTCGAGCATGTGTGTCTGACTCAAATTTTTCTTCCACCAAACGCCCATAGTGCGCATGCTCAGACCTCGTCATACGCCAAGCGCTAAGATAAGTTCGTGCGTGTATGGGCTGCATTTGTGTTATATTTTAGTTGCATCATTCGAGTCAAAAGTATTTCTAAATCAATTGAAATATTCAATCAAAAAACCACTTTTCAAAAAAATGACTCATCAAACATCGAAAACTATAGACCCATTGCAACCCTAACTAATTAAAAAAAAAAAAAAACTGTTATTATGAACCGTGTAATCAATTTTCTTAATTATAACAACAGTATTTGTAAAACTCAGCATGGTTTTATTAAAGGCAAATGTACTGACTCAGCAGCATTTGAGTTTGTCAATAATATAATAACTGCATGGGACAAAAAAGAATTGCCGCTTGGAATATTTCTTGACTTATTCAGGACTTTTAATTGTCTAAATTATGAAATACTTTTAAATAAATTATTTAAATATGGCATACAAGGGTCTTGCCATAAATTAATTCAATCATATATTTCTAATAAAAAACAAAAGATTGTTCTAGACAGTAGAATAAATCAAATTGAATCAAAATTCTTAAACATAAATACCGAAATTCCACAAGGTAGCATAGCTTGTCTAATGTTATTTGTAATTTCCGTTAATGATTTGGCTGATTTAATGACTGGCAAAAATAACAAAATTGTTAATTATCCATACGACACCAATTTGTTAATATCAAATAAATTATACGACTCTGTTAAAAAAATGTAAATTTTCACAAGTGCATTTGTGGCTTATTAAAAATAAATTAGCTTTAAATAAATCTAAAACTAATTGCATACTTTTTAAAACTAGATTTACCTGCAACAAACACAATAGATGGTACTTTATATGAGTTTAAAAGTGATGCAAAGTTTTCAGGCGTCACACTAGATCAAGAATTTAAGCTGAGATTTACACATAGATCAGACATTAAAGAAACTTAGAAAAACATTATACTCAATGACAGTTATGAAAAATTATGTTCAATACAGTACCTTAAAAACAATTTATTACGCTAATTTTTACTGTATTTTGAAATATGCTATTATACTGCGTGACTCAGAGTAGATTTCAGTTTTTAACACGTTATAATAACAGTATAAAAAGTGTTGGAATAATTTTAATATTAAATTAAGAAAGTACAGAGATGCGGATTTTATTTTTTAAACACAATGTTGTCCAAATGTCGACCATCCTTCTCATTGCACTCCTCCAATACTGCTCTTAAATGTTTAAATATGGGGCGACGGCACACACTGCAGCAGCATCATTGGACACTGTAAGTGAATTGTTTCCAGGAACTGTTATTTTGAGATTTGGGGATATCTCTTGGCCGCCAAGATCACCAGATCTTACGCTCCTTGACAACTTTTTGTGGGGATATTTAATCCGGCGTTGCCTAGGTGGTTTTTTTAGACATGTATGATAAGGTGGGGTTTAATAAACCCCACTCTATTTTTATTTATTTTTTTAACATTTTTTGATAAAAAAAATTTAAATTATTTTTAAATCTAGCTATAGTTATGTACTCACATAAAAAAAAATATTTTTGTAAATATTTATTTATAATTTATTTCAAAATTTGTTAAAGTATAAAAAATTTACCAAAAAAAAACTTTTTTTTCAAACTGAAATATAAATAAACAAATAATACTAATGACAAAAACAAAGTATCACATTTTCTTTTAGATATATCAAAAAATTGAATAAAATAAACAAAAATTTTTATAAACAAACTTAAAAAAAATCTTAAGTTCTCAACTTTAGTAAATTTTAAAAATTATTAAATTAAAAAAATACAAAAAAATTAAGTAATCAATTTGTTTATTATTTTTAAATAAATCTGCAGGTAGATTCTTAAATTAAAAAAAAATATTTTTGTAAAGTTTTATTTAAGAAAAGTAAAAGTAAAAAAAATTTGCAAAAATAAAAATAAATAATTTTATAACTAAAAAAAAATATCACATTTTTTTCTTAGCATAACAATAATGTAATTTAAATAAACAAAAAATGTTCATAAGAAAAGTATAAAAAAATTTAATTTGCAAATTTGCTACAATTTAGTTTTTTATCTTTAATTCTTAACATCTTTCAAGACATTTTTTTTTGGTTTTAAAAAAGTTGAAGTTAAAGAAGCCGCAAAATTATCCATTTTTTTAACTAGTACTCGATTTATTAGTTGACATTTATGAAAAGCTTAACTAATTTTCAACCCTAATTTTTTGAGAATTGTTTTTTTTATAGAAAATTTTTTGTTGTTATATTTGTATATAATTTAGAAATTCATTTCTAAATTATTTAAAAAAAAAAAAAACATTGTCAATGGCCATTGACAAATAATAAGCTGGAAGTTTGAGGTATAACTTTAAAATACATAGATACTAAGTTGGGGTTTCAGCTGTGAAAATAGAATACATAAGTACTAAGGTGGGGTTTGAGCACTGTCACAAACACTTTACACATATGCTACTTTAATGCAAGTCTAAATATAATTAAAAAAACACCGGAAATGTACAGAGCGATAAATTTTAGGAAGGTACTAAAGCCTACGACTTTGTGCGGAATCATTTTTTATTTATTTTGTTGTGTTTAAAGTTGGTGGGGTTTATTATACCCTACCTATGCAACGCCGGGTTAAAGAGTGTCGTCTACACCGATCCTCCAGCCACTACGGAGCAGTTAAAAAACAACATTCGAGAGGCCATTAACAATATTCCTATTAAAATGTGTCGGCGGGTATTTAAACATTTAAGAGCAGTATTGGAAGAGTGCTATGAGAAGGATGGTCGACATTTGGACAACATTGTGTTTAAAAAATAAAATCCGCATCTCTGTACTTTCTTAATTTAATATTAAATTATTATAACGTGTTAAAAACTAAAATCTTCTCTGAGTGTTCTTTGGCGACATTCTTTATATGGTAACCATGAATTTAAAACTCAAAATGCTGTATTGAGATTAATGTGTAATTTAAAGTATAATAAAAGCTGCAGAGGAATGTTTAAACAAAACAATTTATATTCAAGAATGTGTTTTTGTTTACTTTTAGACATCGTTATTATTTTGAAACATCAATAACGAATTACGCTTACAGCACACGGAATGTTCAAAAATCATACACCTATCCTAAACACAATCTAGTAATTTTTGAAAAAAGTTCATTTTATAGTTGTATTAAATTATTTAATGTTTAACCTTTTCATTATCATCAAATTAAATGTTATAGCGTTTTTGCACAAAATATAAGACAACTACTGCTCAACGTAAAACCGTATACTATACAAAAAAAAATAATTCTTTGTTGCAGAAATAATTATATATATGCAAATATATTTATACTATTACTGTATGTTTTATTTTTATAAATTATGTATGTAGTTTTTCTAAGAAATAAATCTATTATTATTATTATTATTACTTTTATTAAATTTAAAGATCATTACAATAAAAAAATTTCTAACTACTTACATTTAATCACATCTGAGCTCAACATTTTCTATAGATTATTGTTAGTACGCTTTTAGATACATGAGTTTAAGGAATAATAATTTGGACGTTTTTAGTTGTAATTTTATAGTAAATAAAAATAGTACACCTATAATCTTAAAATGAAACACTTACTAAGCACATTAGAAAACATGTCGTTTTTCAGACTTACAAATCTACTTTTGACTTTAATAAATGCATTTTTAAAATCTGATTCAAAATTTTTTGACCGTAAATAGACTATTAAACTTATTGCAGCATAAAGGTGTTTTTTAAAATTAGGTTTTTTTTATCAAACTAATTAATCGTTATTACTACTAAACACATAATAAAACACTTAATTTCATCAAGACAGTTTCTGGCCATATGACTTAATTTGATTTCTTCTGTTGCATATTTTATTTTCTTCTGTTGTTAAAAACTAGTGAAATTTGGCAACCAATCTTTAGTAATTTTTAGTAGTACCAAAGTGTGGCCTACTATTGTTGTTTAGATTGGTTGATTTAGTGTTGTAAAGTTTAGGTTGCGCATTGGTTCCTTTAACCTTATTTTCCTTTGGAAAAGAATCTAGCTTCCAAATGATTTACTGAACAGTTTTAGACCTTTACAAACTATCCAGTATACAAACCTTATTTAGTTTTTCATTGAGCTATATTGTTCTCTAGTATGTAGTAGTTTTTTATCAAGAAAACTATAGTTATGCATTGTCTTACTTTATTAGTATTGATTTAAAATCAATATTGATAAATAATAACTTAGTTTGATAATAAGAATGCAAATTTTTTATTTGTCAATTTAATTGTTGTCTACTTATTGACAAAACTACGGTAATATTCTGTAAGGCTTAAATGTCAAATCTGAGCCATGTATTCTAATATTAATTTTCTTTGAAAGTCTACGCATATAAATAGAAGTTGAAGGTATTGCATGACAAAGCATGTTTTACTAGATGCATCTTTACTATTACAAAGTTTCGAATTTTTTAAGATAGTATCTCAAAGCAATGCAATATTTGACTTTATTTCACACGTTTATGTTTTATTTATGCTTTTAAAGACTAAAGTTAAAACTTTGTCTAAACTTTTACAACCTTTCCTTTACTAACCGGTCTACAATTTATTCTTAACATATTGCAAATTGATGTTGATAAACGTTTTATGTAAAACCTAATTAGCAATTGCTTTCTTGGGGACCCAGAGTACGCACCTGACTCAAATCTAAAAGCTATGATACTTAAGTACATTAATTTTGAAAATTCAAAGGTAATGGCTTACTTTTTTTGCATAAAGATTGCTTGCATAGAGTTCTTTTTAAACATATTAAACAATATTTTAGTTTATTTCAAAATGACATATAGATATAAGTAACAATTTTCTAATTTATAATTGCAACTTTACAAGTGTTATTTTAATTAATAAAATTGCTAAATAATGAAAATTAAATAAAAATACTAGGGAACATTTTATCTGCATAAAAAGCGCTCAACCACTGTCCATTTATCATAAGTGACACTTTTAATTTCAGTAATCGTAGCGGTTACGGTGGTTAACCACATTGTAAGTGCTGTTAACTGCAAGGGTGGTTATGGGTTGATTGATATCACACTTAGTCCGTTATGCTAATACTATTCCCTTTACTGTCCGTGTAAATAGATCCAACTAGTCTGATAGTACATTGTGACAAAACGATAAAATGAATATTTTATTATAAGAAAAATATAATAAAATAATGTATCCTAGTTATGATTATAGAACCGATGAAATACATTGTGATTTCGACTATATCAATTTGTCATTGTGTGTAATTGACAGCAGTCTGGGTGCAGATACGAGGATCGTTTCAAGTGACCGGAGGCAGTGATGGCTATTTTCAGCTTCGACGAACACAAGAAGAGACTTAGACATCGCCCCTATAAAACATTTAACTCAAATGACATAAAACTACGATTTCTTTTACTTTGACGCGCTCTCGTAAGACTCTTAGAAAATATACTAAAACTAATACATTTATTGAAGTTATACATTACGTATGTTTTAAATATAAATTATACTTATTTAATTTATTATTTATGTATGTAAAATAAAATATTAATTAAATACATCGAGTATAGTATATAATATTTGTAATTAAAAATATAAACCATATAATCTTTGATAAAATAATATGCAAATAATAATTACAATGCATATAATTTATTCATATCATAATCATAAATATGCGAAACAAAACAAATGACTGTTTTAATAACACTACCTTCAGTGACCGATAGCCTTATAAGACTACCTAAACATTATTTGTGAAATAGCACATAAACTCAAATGGTCGTTATAACTATTCTGGCAAACTGCGGCATTTTTTCAAGAAATTGTTATTATAGCAAAGATACGTTACTATTACTGCAATAGCAACTTTGGGAGTCTTAAGATTACTGGTATAAACTCTGTCTTTAAGATAACTCTAATGAAAAAAAGTAACAAATTTTTATAAACATTTTACATATATATATATATATATATATATATATATATATATATATTCTTGAAGTTATATATATATATATATTTTAATATTAGTATGTAATTAGAATAATATTTTAATTCAATGTTATGCGTATATTATAATATTGTTGTTTAAACCACAAATAGCCAGAAGTATATAAGAAAGACGAGCAAATACTTCTTTTTGTAACTACATATAGAGTAGTCATAAATAGCTTGCTATAATCTTTTTTATATATGTTGGTTTATCCCTATGTATTATTATATTATATTGCGAGCCGATTCATCCCAATTTAAAACGAATTTGGCTCATATAAAGAATTGAGTTATGCATCCCAGAGCTAAGATAACCTCATGCGACCCTTTTCCATGTGTTAGTGTGTTACATAGTAAAACTGTACAGGGAATAGAACACTGCTATACAGTTATAAATAATTTGACGTATATATTGTTACATCAATAAAAATAGTTTGGTTTTAATTTCAATATTTAGTCAATAAATTTATAAATATTTATACTACTCTAAAAGATAAGTCAAAAATCTAAATTAAAATTATTTCATTGATGTTATGTAGTTAGTAAGTTAATAGAGTTATAATTTTTAGCTTAAATTTTGTTGTTTTTTTTTTTCATTTAAAAAGATTATTGACCATGACAAAAATAGAGATAACAATAGTGCACTTCATGCAGTTTTTCTAATTTTTATAATAAAACATAATAGAATATCAATAATAATAATGAATTTATAAAAATATAAAAAAATCTGTTATCTACAAAAAAAAACAATACTGCAGCTACTATAATGACTGTACCAATTATATCAGCACTTTTTAAAGACATTAAGTGAAAAATTAACAAATTAAAACAAATAAAGATACCGAACAAGTTTTAACTGACCTTAGAAGATCTGTTCAAATATTGTGTTTTTTAATACCCAAAGAAGAAAATGGCATGGTTACAATAAAGCATCTGTATTATAAAATAACTATCAGTACATTTAAAACAGCACTAGTCTGTCTGCCAAAAACCGGTCATTTAACTAAATGTGCTCTCACTAAATTCTACGGGAGAGCTTTGACTTTGACATGTAGGGCAACTACTCTCTAAACATATCCTAAAACTAACATGATGTGTTTTGGAAAATTCGCTAAAACAGAGAGATATCGAGCAAGTGCAGTTTGACACAAAATGTTTAGTCAAATTGTAAACAATCTGTATTGATTTATTAAAAACAGTATATTTTATAATAATCCTGCTGCCTAAACTTTTTGGTAAAAATATGTTAACCAATTTCTTTATTAAAATTTATAAGTTGTAACTTTGATAAACTGCATTTATTCAGCGTTTATAAATTAAAATTTTTAACTTATTTAGAGTAACACCTAATAGAGTTAATGATAAAATTTATGAAATGCATATCAAGAAAATTGTATTATATGATATAAAATAATAATATGTATAGTATGCTGTACAAACAAGTGTCAAGATTGATTATGTCACAATTTTCGCAAATTTAAAAATTATGGATAATCCACTGTATTGCAGCAAACGTTTAATAGTATAATTTATTATTGTTTAGAATATGGATAAATCACGTATTTGTGTAACACGCGTCTGCAATGTTGCAAAGAAAAGTTGCAATAGAAAGACAAATTTACTTGTATATGACAAAAAGAAAGATCCATGTATACCAGCTCCAATGCCTACCAAAAGAATTTATAATGTCAGCCGTACGTATTTCCTAAGTTTACATCGTTAATCAATAAATTATCTCAAAATTAAAAATACAAAAGTTTAGTAACCGTAGTTATTAAGTATGATTAGTATTTAAATTAATTATTAAAATTACTTACAGCGTGCACTACAGTCGCGGCTAAAAGAATAAGAATATGTACTGGAGCGGAGTTAAAAAAAATGTGTCCTCCAAAATTATGTGACTGCCCACCACGACATAAAATTGGTTTCTTTGGATACCTTAAAAAAATTCTTGGATTTACAATTAAGGGTGCATTAGCAGCAGGTTTATTGTATTGGTCTATTGATATTGGTATTTAAAATTTTTTTTTACTATTTTACCATTTTAATTTTAACATGCATGCACTTTGTCATAATTTAATCGCCTTAAACAACGCAACATATAGTACTTAAATATTTAGCTAATGTTTTGTGTAAGTTAATAAGTGTTGATAAGATTATCTATTAGTAGTTTTTAAAACAATATTATTTATTTACCGTTTTTATTAAAACCGATATTAGCTAATTTTGTTTTTGGATTGTTGTATTGGCCGCAGTGCAAATTTACTCAAACTAATTAATTTTGATTTACAATATTTATGTGCATTATTTTTTTAATTTATATTAGGATTGGCAGTGAAATTGACAATTCCAACATAATCACAAGAAAATGTACATACAATTTGTAAATAAATCTTATTTAAATAAAATCTGAAAACAATATTAGTTAACTATTAATTTTGTAATAACCGCAATGAATACAACCCAATATAATTATATAGTTTAAATTATAGATAAATGTTTAAAATAGTTTATTATAATATATCAAAGTCAAATGTGTTCAGAAGCAATTTTAATAAAATAGTTTTAAAAACGCAATTTCGCACATAATTGTATATTGGGTGTTGGGTTATTTTTTAACCGATTTGAATTATTCAAAAATCAATCTAGTTTTTTGAGTATTATAAAGGCAAGTACACACGTGTATGTTTTTATTTTTAATATAGTTGCTATGACAACCAACTATTTTTTAACATCAGTATACATTTCTTAATTTTTATTTGGAATCTTCATGATATTCTAAATACAACCATGTAAAAAATTTTAAAAATACTATTTTTTTCTGTTAAAAGAAAAAAAGATGTTGCATGGAGTTACAGAGTGTGCTACTTAGCAAAATTGCTATTATTTCATACCAATTGTGTAGAAACATTTGTTAGTGAGTTGTTAAATTAGACCAATACTATATTTTATAGTAGTAATGACTGTTTCAAAATCCGAGGTATCAGTACCAAATAATAAACTACAAATTCATATCTAAATCTTCTTTAATTTGTCATCTAAAGGTTACAATCTCACACATTTTTCTCTGAAACGACCATGTTGTTGACATAGCTATAAAAGTATCTAGAAAATTAAGAATAATAAATGTAAATAGTTTTTTACTTCAGTTCAATTTTTGCATGTATCTTAAACATACATTTGTCTTTAAATATTGTTTTTAAGTGATATAGCTTAGTTATAGAGCGTTAGCGTAGCACGATAACAGTCCGCAGGTTGATTTCCAAATATGACTAAAATAATAATTTGCTCTTTATCCACGGGGTGATTTGGAAACCACTTAATAAGCCGTTGGTTCTACCAACCTTCTTCTGGGGCGTTATAAAATAGCTGTAAAACGCGCAATAAAAAAAATATGGAGAGAAGAGCATCGAAAACTATACTAAAACTATCTAAAATTGATTAACGACTGTGATACTTTACAACACTGTTGTAATGTTGCAGATGTTTGCATTTTTTATAGATATTTCTATGGACATTGTTCAAACGAAATACAATACATGTTTTAATCTAAACAAATATTTACTTGTAGTTTTTGCTAGAATTTTCAACTAGTTTTTACTGACAGTTTGGAGATTTAGAACCAAAACTTTTAAGAAAATTTTTTTTAACCGTATTGAATGAAATAAAATAAACTTCTAAGTTTAGTATTTTCCGAGACTTACAAGCTGCAAATATTTAAAATCAATGTTCACAGATTGTTTAAATCTTGTCTTTAAGGTAATAGTTTTAACAAGTGTGGTTTCACTAAAATTTAAAGGTATTCAAAAAAAAAAAGGTTTTGTTTAATGTAACTGTTACAGCTTTTTTCTATTATTATTTATGTTTTATGAAAAGATGTTTTATCAAATACACTTGATATTGGTTTTTTGATATGATCTGTTAAGTTGTGTAAAACCTGATTTGTAAATTTGTTTGAATGTTTATTAGAGTGTATCGGCGTAGTTATAACTGCCGTTTCTTGAGTTGATTTGTTGTACAATCTTTTAAGTGTTTTTAGAAGTGAAATTTATTAAGCTATAAGATTTTGTTAAGATGTAATCACAGCGTCCTGGTTTTGATATAAATATAATTTTTATTTTTTACCATGTTATAGCAATATGTATATTATGTAGCAAAAGGCAATACATAACCTATAAGTTTTTACCAGGTAGTCTAGAATGATATTTTTGTCTCATTACAAAAGAGCCTGAAAAATTTGGTTCAGTCTTGTTGCTTTGTATGATGAGAAGTTTTTTATTGCTCAGTTATACTCATATCTTCTACACACTGGTGTGCAGCATTTTTTTTAATTTTTTGATAAGGCGTTAGACTAATTTTGTGATGGGATGGAACAGCTTAGAAAGTGAGTTTACAAAAGTATCTTGGTTGATTTTGATAGGTTAGGCTATGTATGTGCTTTCCGTGCATTTTAGGCAACCACGTTGTTGTTAGGGGTCTTTTGATAAGATTTATTTAGCTTTTCAGTAGTGGAAGTGTTTTCAGCATTTTTGCAAAAAGTTCTTTATGCTTCTTTTTATTGTTGACAAATAAGTTGCTTTGTAATATTTTTAGTCGTTTTTATAGGGTATCTACTTTAGGTGTTTTATGTTTTTTGCTTTATTGAAAAATTTGCTGCCGTTTTGAGTTGTTCAAGTTAGTTATTACCAGGGTATGGTACTGTCAAAACCTGACACCAACTTTAATAAGCAGAGATCTTTGTATGCTTGTGTTTCCAAATTACCTATGCATTTTTTAATTTTTTAAACACTTTTGGGCTTACATACAACTTTATGAGCACTTAAACGCTGCAATAAGTTGCTTCAAAAAAACAGCCTTAGGTTTTGGAAGGACCTATAATTTATTTTGTGTGAATGCTCTAAGATGAATAAATCTATATAAAATTTGACATTATCGTAGTCGACGTAGATGCATTCTAATCCTTTATTTTGAATGAATAACTTATACTTGCTATACTATTTTTTTAACAGTCTGGGTGTGAAATGTAACTAACGTTAATCAACTTTTAAATTTAGTATTTTTCAGTTAGTACTAATAAAAAAAAATAAAAATTTGTTTTTGTTATTTATATTTTTGCTTTTTTGTACAATGTATTAAGAGTTTAAATCACATCCAATAAAAAGGTTTATGTTATCACTTATGCAATAACGTACCAACTGTAGAATGGCTGTAATTGGAGGTGGTGTATTGTGAGCAAAGTATGTGGGCACTACAACAGTGTTTGTTTTTAATTCCGTGGCCAAGTTGATCTTTGCGGTTATATGTTTAAAAGTGTAAATGTACGTTCTTAGCATATTGTTTGTAGGGTTTACAAAAACCTTATCTTTAAGTTTGTCAAGTTTACAAACAATAGGTTTTGCTATCTATGCTTTCTGTATTATAGCTATTTTTAGGTACACAAGCCAATACTTAAAGGCTTATGCTTGTATTGCTACCTCACAGCTGCTTGTACCTACATAAAGTAAATTAATTACATAATATATACTACCAAACCCGTTAATTAAGGCATAAATCATGTATTAGACTAATGTCTTTAATTAATAAATACTACAATTTTTATAAATGTTCTGCCATAGCTAGAGTTTAAACCTGCGACAATTTATGCGCTGAGATTTAAATATTGATTGCGCATTACTCAGCTTAGCCACTTTTTAGATTAAATTGTATCCTGCATCACAGTGAAGTATGTTGCATTGAATTACATCAATGCAAACCGGAGCTTTTTGCAGGGTTTTTAAGAGTTGCCTTCTATTTCTGGCTTTGTCCGGGTGGGTTTCCACCCTGGCTTTGACCGGGTGTTTTTTTTTTTGGCTTTGTTTGGGTGAGCCAATTTCTTCTTTTACCTTCATGCGTTCTTCATGTTGCGTAGCATATTTGCGGGTTTTCTTTCTTAGCTGAAAACTAAAAAACGTATTTTGTCTGCTAAAGAAGGTGAATCTGTCGGCACGACGGTAAGCTCTGATTTTAGCTACAGTAATTTTGCGCTGTAGATTGTTTTTACTAGTTGCCTTAAGGATGTGTTATCATCACAGTTAATCTTAAAGATTTTTTTTCTGAGCGTGATCACTTTCCAAAGGTGGGCTCTTAAGTTAAGACAGTTTTGATTAACTCTGCTTGTGCCTTAGTAGTTATACTTAAATAATATGACAGGTTTGTGACAGCTACTGGAAAATGTTTATTACAGCTTCTTTGTAATTGACTCTTACGTTTTTTGTGAAGCGATTTTAAGATTTAACACAATTTTTTTGTTTTTATACTATGTCTTGGTAAAAGCTCAAAGTGAATGAGCAAAACTTTTATTTTTCTATTTTAAAAGAATTTTTTTGCTAAGAAGCTTAAATTTTTTTTTTTAGGAAGCTTTTAACTTAATTGGTGCTTCCTTTGTGTAGGGTTAGCAAGGGTTGCTATCTCAGCACAAAACGTGTCTATTTTACCTAAAACGGAGTTTGCTTGCTCTGTAGCAGACAACCCCGCCTTTTTTTTTGTTTTTTTAGCACTGCAACGTGGCTTATAACGTTTTAAATATTAGGTCTGTTTCAACCTACAATTTGTACAATTTACAAACCGATTAATCTATGAACACAAACAAATTACTGTATATAAAAGATTGTTTAAAAATAACAAATATTGGTTTTTGTGCACAGTTTGACGGTTTGCAAACTGTCCAACCCGTAGGTTGGAACAAATCTATTATAGAAATATTTAAAATAAATACATTCACCATCAAAAAAACAAAACATTTTATTTTTTGAACAAAAAAAAACAATAAAATATAAAATGTTTTTTTTTTGCCTGTCTACCAAAACCATTTGTTTTGGCCCTAAAATGCGGACCAAAAAGACAATTTAAAAGTCCTCTAAATCATATGCAATATTTGATTTGTTTATATAAATTAGTTTGTAATTAATTGTATTGATTATTATTGTATAGTTTTTAAACTATTAAGGGCCGCTTTTACAATTGTCGGTTAAACAAGGAATAGTGCTACCTAAGGAATATATAAAAATGCGCTTTTACAATCTTTTATAACTTATATCTGGTATTGTAATTAAGTAACGCGCACAACAAATTAGTATATAAACAACGTATACGTCAATTTATAAGTCAGTTCCAGAAACGGCCATCTTTGTGATAAATGATTTTTTAGAAAATTCATAAACGTGATACAGTTAAAGTAGGATTTGTTGCAAAAATTTTTACACAAAAGAAAATTGATAAACGTCGAGCATTATTTTCTTGATTGGCCTAATTATTGCGACCATCAAGTGGTTCGTCTTTATTTCTAGTTCAAATTTGGGATTCATTGAATAGAAATTCTACTCGAGTGTGCGGGTGATTGAAATTTAACAATGGCCCCGAGTCCTAGCAATATCATAAAACTTTATTTGTATGTTTCAAAGAAATAAACCAGAGATAACTTATCCGGTGCTTGAAGCAGTAGTTTTCTCTGGTATAGTAACCAAGTAACGCGCACAACAAATTTGCGTATAAAGAATTTATACGTCAGTTTATAAGTCATTATTGACGTTTCAATAGGTTATGTAGATTGTAACAAGGGCAAAACTAATGCTATACCAGGTTTATACATTTAGATAAATTTATTCCTGGTTTAAGTTATCTGACAATTGTAAAAGCGGCCTTAAGTAAGTTTATATTATAATTTCTGTTTACATATGTTTAAAGTTACCATTTTTTGTATTTTTAACGTAAATTATATGTTCTTTTTTCTTCTTCTCTCAAATTTAAAAAACTACATAACAAAATTGTTATATTAGTTGTAGTATGTTAATAAATTTTTTACTCATTTTTTAATTATTTATGCAGCTAATAAGATTTATTAAAAATTTTAGTTTTTAAATTTAAATTTGCATGCGCTAAGTAATAAAATATCATAAAGTAAATTTAATTATTTGTTTAGTTGAGCACTAGAAGGTGGCCTACTTTGAACTTTTGCCTTTAATTTTATTATATTTATATTGACTGCTAATTTCTTCTACTATGTTCTCTAATTTTTAGTAATTTTATACATACAATTATACATTTTGCTATTTTTATTTTAATCAATTTTAACTATCATATTAGTTTTTTCAAGTATTTTTATTTTCTAATTGATTTCATTTTAGTCCGCGGTCACTTTTAAACTATTAAATGTTTTTATTTGACATGTTTATCATTTTATAGGTCCAATCGTACTATTGTAGAATTTAACGCAAATAATAAATTCTGTAATGTTATCTTTTTGGGGTGACAAAAATCTTCTATTATGAGTTTGTAGTTAGATGATTGCGCGTTAATCTGATGGGACAGTATATTACTAGTTGTTTAACAGTAATTTAAAAAAAAAACATAAGTACTAAATTATACTTTATATGTTCAAACCAAAAACAACAACCTAACATTCTAGAACATGCATCTTCTAACTGAAATTGAATTGTTCTATATGCTGTGAGAATTTTGTACAACTTTTAACTATATACTTTTACACTTGTCAGCAATTTTTGATGTAGGGTTTATTGCTATATTTATTCCATGTTTTTATCATAGATTATTTTGTATTATTGAAGTTTATGTTTGTGGTTTGTTTAATTTGCATAATTAAAAAAAATCAAAAAAAATTTAAAGGAATTTTACCTTTAAGATGTCTGTGAACATAATGTTGAATATTTGTTGCTTATAAGTCCTTGGAAATACTAAATTTAGAAGTTTATTACAATTGTTGATAGTACGGTTAAAAAAATCTTTCTTAAAAGATTTGGTCTTACATCTCTAAATTTTCAGTGAATATTTATTAGAATTCCTAGCAAACCTTGTATTACAAATAAATATTTGTTTAGATGGCAAAATTTCTTGTACTTTGTTTTAACAATGTCTATTAAAATATTTATAGAAAAAGCAAAGTTTTGCAACATTACTCCTGTGTTGTAAAGTATCTCAAGTCATTAGTCAATTTTGGATTGGCAATGATTCGAATAACTTGTTTCTGAATAGAGTTTAGAAGAGTTAGTTACTTTCCGATGCTCTGCCTTATACTTGGAAACAATATTCAATACAAATAGAAATATATATATTTTTTTTTAAGTTATGTCGACAATATGAACGTTTTAGAGAAGATTATTTGAGATTGTATCCCAAGACGACAAATTGATAAAAAATTAGATATGAATATGGATATGTTGTTTAGTTTAATATTTAGTACTGATGATACTTTGTTAAAATTGACTATGTTGAGAGTGCTTTATTCAGATATTGTTTTGAAGTTTTTGTTTATAATGCTACAGATTTTAACCTAGAAATTTCAAGACGCTATGCCATCGATATGGTTTTTGAATAGTATAAAGTATGAACGGTGTAATCATTTGCAAAACTATAAATAAAACTTTTAGTTCTTTGAAGAAGTTTGTTAACGTAAATCAAAAATAAAGTTGGGAAAAGAGCAAAACCAGCATTTATAATATTAGAGTCAAAGTTAAAATTCTAATTTAATTATTAAAAAATAACAACAATTTTTAGATAAGTTTTCATGTTTTACATTCTTACTTAAAATGTTGGACGTTTAATTAATTAATGGTTAAGTCAAAGGTATTTTATTTTATTTTTTTTAATAAATAAATACTAAAATGGAAATAACAAAATGATCGTAAATAATAGTTTTAAAAACTATTTTTATGCTATGGTTAGAAATATATTTAAGAGCATACCGACCGCTGTCAGAATATTTTAGTCAAGTTATAGTTGAAATTTGCTTAAAAATATATTTAAATATAAAAACAAAAATATTTGTAGGTACTTTTGAATGTATTTTTATGCTAATTGCAAATATAGTTTGAATAAAATATTTTGACTAAACAAAATTTGTTTTTTTTTAATGTACTGGTAAAAAAATAAATTGATTATTAAATTATTTGTAGAAATAAGAATGACGCCAAAATTGCTGCTGTAATTATAATACTACAAATCAAGGTACTGATCGGAATGGTCTTAATGACGGGTATTTTAAGTTATATTCTAACTAACTTGTTTATATGACTTTTACTCTGGTAATCTCAAATTTTATTAATTTTAATTAATGACAGTTATGACCTTTTTTTACCGACCAGCAACAGTTTTATTATTATACAAGCTCATTATAGAAGTTTAGGATTATGTAACCATCTAATGTACGTTTCTGCCGCTTTAGTGAAATAGTTTGGTGTGCGTAAATAAAGTTGCTTATCTAAGATTTAATAATAAAAATATTCTTTTCATATGTTTCATTGTTTACTGCTGTCAAAACAATTTGCAATGGAATAGAGCCATTCCCCATTATTAAACCGCCCATTCCTAAAGTAGGATTTAATAATCAAAATACCCTCTTTATCTGTATATATTTTTATAACTTTGTTTGACAGTTGAACTGTCAAACCAAAGTAAATAGTTTGGTTCACAATTTTAAAAAAGCAACATATTTAAAGTGATTACATAATCTCAGACATTTTAAACGTATTTAAATCCTTTAAAATGTTTCTTTTTTTACTTTGACATCTAGAAAAAAACTTAATTTTTCAAAACAATTTTATACTTTTGAATTTGAATTTAAGTAAATATACATTTGCTGAAACTATAACATTAAAAATATTTTTTTTATTAATGTTTCCGTATATGTAAATTTTAGTCAAGCAATAAGTAAAACAACTGTAGTATTTGTTAAACAATCTGATAAAAATATATTTTTTTTTAATAAATAAAGCACACACTGCCTGAATTACTTACTTGATTACTTGCTTAAATAATTAAATGTAATATTTTAGCTATAGGTTCCAAAATAACATTTAAATAATTTGATAAATAACATTTTCTACATATTTAAGCATTGCAAAAATGGTATACGAGTACACTTGATTATTATTTTCTGTAAACTTTGACTAGATTATGAGTAATTTCCATTAATACTATTATAGTAATTAATATTATTATTAATAATTAGTAATACAAAAATTTCTAAAAATTATATTACTATTTTCTGAGGGACAACTTACTTAAAACGAAAACTTTTATAAGATATTTCTCTAAAATAAATTAGATTTTAAATTTATTGACTTCTTAGAATTATAATTCGCAACTATTTAAAATATATGACTATAAACTTTAAATGTAGTCAGGATTTTTTTATTTATATATTTGTTTACAAAATTGTGCAGAAATCATTTTTCTCATAAAGATCTAAAAAGTATTCTTTAAAATTTTGACTAATATTGACAGTGTGACAGCGTTTTTTTGGGACCTAAAAATTAAGTTTTAAAGATTGCAAAAACATTTGCAACCTCTTGCATCAAAACAATGTTGTCTATGTATTAATTCTATAAGTTTTGTGTAATCACTTAAAATAAAAGATTAAACACAAAAAAATGTAGACCTTGTGAATCAAATTTTGTTAAGATTTGACAAAGTTAGAACGGTTTAAAAAAAACATAATTTTGCGATTTTGCTAAATGTACGGGTTGTTTGAAATAATGTTTGAAGCTTGATATATCAAAATGACTGCTTCATTATTAAACATATAAATATGGCTTTTAAAATACATGTAATAAGAAATAATTAGAGCCATTGTGGACCTTCTTATCTTTTTCCAAAAGCTCAATAATTGACATTTTAGACCTTTTATTTATTAGGTAAAAAAAAACTTATTTTATTTAATTTACATAAATTTTTTTATAATATAGAATGTATATGTATTGTTAAAATACACTACTTTTCATGTACTATGCAAAGTCATTTTTAACACTTTCCGTATACTTTACAGGTTTATGGGGACCTTCAGAAGAAACTGAGTATATCTACCACGATATGTGTCATACTGTAGCACCAGTAATATGTCCCGAGTCAAACCTTATTGATGATGATGATGATGATGATGACAATTACTCTGGAAAAAAAGAAAAAAATGAAGTTTGTGACGTGCTAAAAGAACTTAGTTGTAATAAGGTAAGTTAAACTATTATTACGTTATTGGCCGGTTGTTTATACAGTATTTGTGACAAGTTTAAAATTAATTATGAAAAACTGTATTGCTTAAAACTATAAAATATAAATCTGCACTTTAACACATTTTAAATTAAATAGATAATAGCTGTGTATGTCTATAGTAACAAAATATATTTTTAATTATTATTATATAAATTATTTGACCTTTTGTAAAATTGTTAAAGTTAGAACTATTTGTAATCTATATCTTAAATTCATTAATAATTTATAGAATAATTTATTACTTTGTTGCAATAATAAAATAACAAAACTCTACTGATTAACATTAAAAGTTACAAATATAATAATACAAATGCTTTTAAATCTAGAATACAAATTGATTTTATTTCTACTAATTTTTTCAAACTAGTTTGTGTAAATTATCTGTCTGTGTGAATTCCACAAGGCTAATCTCAAACTAATAATAAACTAGATACAGACATGATAAGGACAAAATGACAACAGAACTAACGTAGAGAAAAAAAACGAAAGGTTGGTTATTCTCAAGGGCCACTTGCTGAGGCCAAGACCTCACTACGTCCTTAAAAAAAAGAAAAAAAAAATTTAATAACGCAAATTAAAATGCATCTTAGTTGAAACGATCATACAATACGAAGCACTTAAATTTTAGAATTTTCTATACCAATTAAATGTGACAGCCATTTACCTTGGCATTAAAACACGTTTAATGGTATTATCTTAAAAATTTTAAAACGCAATTAAAATAATTTGTAATATAATTATTTTGAAATAATTTAATTACTTACTTTAATATTTTTGTAACTATCAAAGTTGATTTCACTTATTTTATTATTTTAGAATAACTTATTTACAAATATATTATTAACTATATTGTTAATAATGTTTATATTTTTAATTTACATAACTTAGAAAGGAGAGCTCAAGTTATAGAAGCTCAGCTCTTCTTTGCAGTTTATAAGTTTTGCATTCACTTAGCAAGTGAAAACTCCGTTAGTTTTATTTTTATTAATACATTTGCGGTATAAGAGGTTTATTTTTATTTCTATTTTATGCATGTGGTTGTTTAATAATCAGTCTTGTGTGCTTTTGTAATGTCATTTGGTTTGATAGACCAAATCAAGGTATTGATATTATGCAATAGTCTTGTTGGGAGTACTCTTGAGTTTATCAATACCTTACAGCTTTTTCAGAAGTTGCTGTATTCCGCCTTATGTCTGTTGCAGATTATTTTATTTCCGGTTTTGTATGGGACTTTAAATGCAGCTTTTAGTTTACTAAATGTTTCTTTACTCCCCTGGTCTTTTGGTAGGCAACTTTGCAGATTGTGAACAATGTTTCCAGACTGTTTATGTAAGCCATAACCCGTTTAAATTTTACTACTAGCAGTTGCAATGTTTGACATGATATTTATCGTTTTGTTAAAGTAGTCCCGTTCTAATTATGTTTTTAGCGCATCATTTGATACCAAGGCACATTTGCGCAAAAGTTACAAAGTTTGTTTTTTTGGTTTTTGTTTTTGTAGATTCTTAAACTTCTGTGCCAAATTAGTTTTTGTCCTTATTTAAGTATTATAGTTTCCTTGACTGTTTACAAATATGTTTTGTTTGTCGTTTTGTTTTGCTTTTGTATTATCACATTAATTGTTTTTTTGGTGTGCAGCTTTATTATAAAAGTTTTTTCTTTATGCAACACTTTAGTTATGCTAATTTTATGGGTTCTAAAATTTACTTTTCTACGGTGTTTGGTGCACCTTGTATCATGTTTGACACAGTTGCCTCAAACTTTCCGTGTACGAGAATGATGAGATTATTGGCGTAGCCTAAGGCAAATGCGCCTTATTGTTGAGTATCTATAAAAGGTTGTTTATGACAAAGCACCACAGTAAAAATACATTTGCCTATAGGCACCCACCGGCGACTTTGTCTTCTAAAGTTTTTCTATATAATGTTATGGTTACAGTCTTGTTTTTAAGCATAGACTTGACTTACTGTCAAACAAGAGGGTTTATTTCTTGTTATTTCAATATTTAGAAAAGTATATAACTATATTTTTGCATTATATGGTGTTTTTGCATTTGCTGACTAGCTAGCTGGTTTATAGTTAATTTGCAGGTTTTTTCCGTTTAGTAAGCACACTAGTGCTGATGCATTTGCTGAGCTTAAATACTCTGTCAAGTATGTATCTGTTAATTATTATTTTTATTAGTTTTTGAATAAAAGTTGATTTGTCTGTAGGGTTTAGTCAGAGCATAAATGAGTAGCTTTGTCTTTGCTATAAATACCACCTTGGCGGCTTTTCAGCTGCTTGGTATGTGTAAAAGTGATAAACTTGCTTTGCATAGCAAGCCTTTTAGAATTGCAAACTTTTTCTGTAGCACAATAAGATAGATTCCATTGGCTTTTGGCAATTTAAATAATTCAAATTTGTCCTATTTTAGGCTGCCCTTATCCCAGTTCTATCTGTTTGTTTTTTTGTTTAGCAGTTCTAGGTCTGGATCAGCAATTTTTATCAGCAAAAAACCCAAAAAGTATCTTTGCAGCAGCTCTTACAACGTGTTTTTGACCGATTTTGTGTATTTTGGTTTTTAGGAATCCAATGTTCTCAGAGCCGTTTTGCTTAAAACTTTTAAAAAGCGGGAGCATGTAGAACTGTTTTCAACGTTTTTACAGTACTTCCTCTATAATTATTTTTAAGTTTTTTTTTATAAATGGCCCAGTTTAGTTTTTTTTTCTGCTTTGTTTGTTTTTTGTTTGGTCTGTTGCGGGTGTGTTTCCTTCAAAAACCGTTTTTAATAGGTCTGTCGTTATCTCTAGCTTGTGTGACGTATTTTTGGTGCCTTTGCAATTTCAATTTAACTAACTAGTATTTTGTTGTTTATATCCTAACAGGGGCGAAGCTACCTGTAAGCAAGGGTCTGCAATGCGAAAGGGCCCACAAGCATAGGGGGCCCTCAGACGTTTATTTCAAAACCGGAGGCTTTCCAAAATTTACAAAATAAAGGTTAAATAAATGACAAAATTGTACTTTTTTTCTTGACCGTCTCGTAGAAAAACCTTTTCAATATTTTGCGGTAGGACCCAAATATCCTAGCACCGCCACTGTATCCTCAGGTTTTGGTATTCCAAAAAAGCATTTTTTTTTTCAAATTTGATATTAAATTGAATGTGTGCATGATTAGACAATGAAGGCTTGTTTACCACGTACCATTTTTTTAATCACTTTACTTGCTTTATGATTTGATAATGTAAGGCCACTTTGCCCGCAACACATTTCAGAACGTTGGCACATTACCTTTGTTTATATCTTGTGAGATTGTATTCTACTATAATTTCACCTTTTAGGTTTATGTCTTTGCTCTCTAGGAGCGTGGTCAGCGCCACGGGGCTGATGCTTTAATTTAGAAACTGTTCAACGCGGTTTAGTGGCGTCATCTAGCAGCAAAGTGGTGCAAAACAGAAGGCGCTAGTAAAAATTTAAAGAGCCTTAAATTTCAAGGTCATAATATTTGGTTTGTTTTGCTCATTCCTAACCTATGTTTAGTGAACCTATTTATTAGAGTAATGTTATTAACTAGACAACTAATTAAATATATGTTTAATATAGACATTTATAACAAATAAAAATACATTGAGAATATAATTATATAATTCATTAGCTGCTCAAAGGTGTTGATAAAATAAAATATATTAAACTCAATTAAAAGTTAATTTAAGCTAATAGTTTATTAGGTGCTTTATTAGGAGTTGGATATCATTTTTTAATAGCTTTTGTTATATTTATTAATTTTTTATTAATGTAACTCCTGATAAAACCAGAATGCATGTATTAAGCATTGTAAGAACCTCATAATATTGAAATAAATATTTACTGTTTTAATTGAACTTATACTTTTTTATCAAAAAGTTATATAAATTTTCAATTCTTTTTTTTTTTTTTTCAACATCAATTAACTTTATTTATCTAGCAGTTCAAATAATTTATAAATTATTTTTATTGCGTGTTTCTAATTTTTATTCAATATTATATATCTTATCAAACGTTTAATATATTATTTTGCCTGCATCTACAATTTTTAACCGAACTAAAGTATCGGCAAAGTGATAAATTTATTTATTTAATTTATGGCTCTAAATATCATACAACCTTATTTTAGTCATCAGTGATAAATCAGGTGAAAATGTCTACTATCAAAAACTCTTTTTATCATCGATGTTAGTTTATATTAATGTTAAAATAAATGTAGGAAATCAGACTCGGAGTTTTTCAAATGTTGTCTAGCAACATTGAAAATGTTAATCACATTGCTACAAAAAAATGTTCAGAATATAAAAATAAAAGTAATAATAAATCATTTATAGCAAAATTTTTGTATATTTTATATCACTAGTTGGCTAAACTTTAATTTTAAAGATATGCACCTTTATGCAGCTACTATACTGCTACAAGCTGAATATTACTGTTGACTGTATGCATAGTGATATTTAAATTACTACTAAGCCTAGTTGTCAACTAAAACGTTAGTCGCCAGATTGTTTTGTTTTGCATGTGATTAAATACATTGTAAACATAACCCACAACTGTCAGTTGTAAATATTGAAATATTTATCATCCGTGAATGACATATTGCTTTATTTATTGCAATGTATTGTAATATTTAAATATTAGCACCAAAATGTAGTGGTTGCGTCAAGTATAATTAATAAAATTAATTAATGTTATTTATTTTAATAATTAAATTAGATTAGTAGTTTCTCTAAGATGGCAGCACAGCCAAAATCGAGTTATAAAAATGGCAGCGGCAAACACATCTGATGCTGTGTATTTTGACTTTTTAAAACTTACTCTGACTAAAGATAATAAGTTGTTTGTTAATTTTAATAACACTTTAAAATTATTATAGCTTAAAAGTAATTAACTGTGTGTGGCCTTATTTTTGCAAGCTCTTTAATTGCAATAAATCCATAATTTATTTTGGATATCAGTAAAATTACATTTTAAAACAAAACAATATTATATTTATATATATACATTTGCATTTTTTTTAAATAAATGTTGTTAATTAAGTTCTACAATCATTATTGAATCTTTATTTTTGTGCAAAACCGTTTCATTATTTGTTTTTACCGCGCATAAATGTAATATGAAGCAAACTTCATGTTACATAATGCTGTGTTGCCAAAGCATAATGTTATTGTTAGTAGCTACTAACTAAATTATACTAAAAAACAACTATGCATAGGACAAGTTTAGTATGGTGTAAGTAGCTACTAGTTAGTAACGTTATAGTAGCATACTAACTAAACAACTATGCATAAGGCTGATGATTTTTTAAATGAGGCTATTCTGTTCATATCAATTTGTTGACGTTTGGAAAATGTATAAGCATTTTTGGACGTAATTTAATATTTGAAATAAAGCACTATTAAAAACAAAGCTATTTCTAAATTACAGTTAGTTAGTAAAAATGTATGTTTTATTCTTATACTGCGTACACACTTACAACAATCTGCCGTACCGCAACATCGTCGCGTAACATCCTCGCGCAACATCACCCCGTAACAGCGTCCCATTGCTTGTCGGTTTTCTGCCGTCGGATCAAAGAAAATGTTACGCGACGATGTTGCGGTACGGCAGATTGTTGCAAGTGTGTACGCAGTATTACATATTTTTAATTTAATAGATTTTGTATTTATAAAATTAATATTTATTTAGTTTTTTAATATTAATATACAGGGTGCTTCAAAAAAATGTATACACACTTTGAACGTCCATAGAAAATTTATTTACCGTTCAACAAAGTTAAATTTCAGGAAACTAGAAAGCTTAAAGTCCATTGTAAATGAAACATAAATAACAAATGTTAATACTGTTCAAATTGGTGACCTGCAGCATCAATACAATTCTGAGTACGAGTCACCACTGATTCTGTACATCGTATCAAAACGTCTAATGAGATTTCTCTACACACGGCTTGAATCTCATCCCAAAGAATGTCTAGGTTACGTGGTTTACGTTTGTACACCTCATTTTTTACTGTGCCCTATAAGAAGAAATCCAGTGGTGTAAGGTCTGGAGAGCGTGCTGGAAACTCGATTGGGCCTCTGCGTTCTATCCACTGGCCATTACCGTATAATGCACAAATGGCAGGAAATACGGAATCAGCAAGCAGTCTTAGATAATTAATACCAGTTACAGTGCCTTCAAATCGAAAAGGTCCAATGAGTCCCCTTGAAGACAAACCGCACCACACATTTACACCAGGCAAATTTACAGCTTTTTCAATTATAATGTGAGGATTTTCTTCACACCAGTAAACACAATTGTGCCTATTGACAGTCCCATTAAGTTTGAATTGGGCTTCATCCGACCAAATGATGCTACCCATAAATCCCAGTTCACGTATCACCATCTCCTGAACCCATTCACAAAATTGCAACCTTCAATCTAGATCGTCGTTATTTAGCTGTTGCACCAGCCTTGGAATGTAAACACAAAACTTCCGTTTCTTCAGAATGCGTAGCACGCTGCTAGCACTTACACCACTTTCACGTGCCCCTTGCCTTGAAGATTTGTTAGGAGAGCGTTGAAACAGTTCCAAGACTGCCGTTGATGACTCATCACTTGTAGCTGTTCGAGGTCGACCTGAACGACCTTTATGCACATCACACACTGTTCCATTAACTTCGAATTTGTCTCGTATGCGTGTAATTGTTAATCTTGAAGGTGGTTCTGTATCATACTCCCTTCTCCACTGTCTTTGAACTTCATTTACATTCTCAAACTTCCAGTACCACTTAATAACCTGCTTACGTTCTTCAAAACTCAAACGTACGTCCGCCATGTTGATATTACAACTCCCACCTAACAATATAACATAGAGGGACGATTATGCTGCCACCTGGCGAAGAAATATAACATTAGCCTTGTAGAGCGGGAAAACTACGATAGTTTAAAGTGTGTATACATTTTTTTGAAGCACCCGGTATATCTATTCTTTTTATTATTAATTTAAATATTGATTTTATGTATCATTGACAAACTAATAATATAAAAATAGTACGTTGTCTTCAATATTATTAAATAATAAATTTAAATATTTCCCGCAATTAATCACTTTGCGCTCGAAGCGCTCCCAAGTGGTGACGTGGAGAACTAATATCGTGATTCTGACGAATAACATAAAGCTTGCGCTTTTGTAGTATGTTCTGTGGTGAGCGCTGGCATTGCAACTAAGGATTAGTAGTGTGTATCCCCTCTGCTCTTCATCTGCAATAACTCTGCAGGTGGTGGAGGTCTCTGCTGATCCTAGAGAAAGTACCCACATCCGAGAAATCTTCTTAAAGTCTAAATATAATTTAAAATTTGTTTTACTAAATAATAGATTTTATTTATTAATTTATATGAGTAAATAAAAATAATGTAATTTTTATGTAAACTATATTAGTGCACACTCGCATTTTTTTGCAGCATTAAGTAATTAGTCTTAAACTTTTATTGGGTTATCAGTAATTAATGTCTTCTATCAAATGAATTGACCAATTTTATTAACTGATTGAAATTAAATAAGTACATTATACTTTTTTTAATTAAGTTGGATTAAGTATATTTCTTAGGTTTGATTGGATATGTAATTTATTAATGTATAATTTTTGCAATTATAATTTATTGTCTTTCAGACTAAATAAAATAAATTTTTAAAGCAAATTGGTTATTTGATGCAGATTACTAACATTTATTAATATTTTTAATTAAATATATAAACTATGTTGCGTCAGTTGGTTGCAACGATAAAAGAATCAATATGAAATTCTAAAGTTCTTCTTCATAATAAGGACAATTTCGTTAAGATCTGGAACATTGGAACCAGCAGTCACTGTCTTAATTTGTAGATTTCATGTTGGAAATGCAGCTCACTAATAATTTTACTTAATCACAATCTTAAAGTGAATACATAACACACCCCGACTGGTTTTACATAGGATTGGGGAATATGTCGCGTTTGTCTTGTCGTATAAACTTTACGGTGCAACGACTTTATATTCTACCTTTTACACGGCAACTGTCTGCATACGTTCGATAAACTTGGTTAAGTGACGAAAATGTACAGCACTATCTGTTTTATATTTTGTATTTTAACATGTAGTGAGATATAAGTTTAAATTTGTACTGCCTTGAATACCTTTATTAAGTAAATTATTCCTAACATTATATGCTACTTTTAAAAGTATGTTTCATATTTTTTTACATTTATAATTTTTTATTCATATGACCTAATTTTTATTAAAAAAATTTCAGATCACAGAAAACGGTTCATCATGTTGTAACAACGTCCCCCGAATAGCTGTGGTTCCGCATACTTTAAAAGATACCTGGAATAGCGGAATAACAACTATTTTTGATTTTATTGCAAATGCACCTGAAAGAATTGTAGATATATGTAACTGGTCTAAAGAAAGATTTGAAAAATTAGTAGAGGTGTTTACTAACGATAATACAAAGTGCATAGAAGAAAAGAAGAAAGTATGTTAATCAATAAATAATATTACTTTAATTTGTTTTATTTTTAAATTGTTTAAAGTTATCATTTTTTGTGGTTGTCAAAAACCTATATAATTTAAAATTAAACAATTAACTCTAAGATTTCAATCAATTTTGTTGGGATGACAACATTATTAAGAAAAAATTAATACTAACTTTGTTTATCAGATAGTAGTTCCAATATGACGTACCAATCTTATAAGCAGATTTACTATATTTTAAACTTATTCAAAACCTTAAAAATGTTCTTAATTTTTCTTTATCTATACTTTATACAAGTGTCTCAGACCAGCCTTTTATTTCGACATAGCTTAGTCAAATATGTGTGAGACAAAAAAAAATGTATCAAGTAAACCCAAAAAAATCCACTGATAAATTTATTTTTTACCGGAATAATCTGTAAGTACCCAGAACCGGAAATAACTTTTTAAAAGAAACAACTTTTATTAAAATGTTTTTTTTAATATTTTGCATATTTACAAAAATAAACAAAAAAAAATTAAATTGAAAATTAGTTATCCATTCAACACTCAATTTCCTTAAGTTTTCTTGCTTTTTTGTTATGTCAAAATAATTGACGTTTGTGAATATTTGAAGTAAAATAAATTATTAATGTCAAAGTATTGAATGTGTCAACATGGTTTTTACTAACCTCGAAGGTTTTGATATGCTGATAATATTAGGTGAAGGCGGCCAAAACTATCGTGCTGCTGAGCAAATTTAGGCGAAACGATACCCTTAACAAGCCAATCAGTCAAAAATATGTTTTTTGGCACCTTCCAGAACGAGTTAAGACAACTGGTAAGCTACAACCAAGTCACAACAATAGTCAAACTATCAGAAAACGTGTACAAGATAAAAGAGCAATTGCTCTGGACCCGAACATCTTGACAAGAAGAATTGAAATTGATGCTGGAATAAGTTGCTCCACTGCTTGGAGAGTTTTAAAAACAAACAATTTCTATCCATATCATATCATATCATATCATATGATAATTCATTAAACGGAGCTAAATACGCTGATTTTAAGAAAATAATCTTATTGACCTTCTAGATGACGTTCCATATGCAACATGTTTAACAATGTATTTTCAACAAGATGGTTGTCCAGCTCATTACGCAAGAGTTTCTTGTCAAACCGTTGATCGCCTTTTCTCTAGTCGATGGATTGGAAGACTAGAACTATTTCCATGGCCACCTCGTTCTCCTGACAACATAACGCCTCTTGACTTCGTCTTGTGGGGACGTATGAAAGACCTAGTCTACAAAGAGCTTTTAACCACGAGGGACAATCTGAAAGAGAGGATACGGAATGTTTGCCGTTCACTTAGTTAAGATGAGATACTACAGGCCGTCAACGACGTTTGAAATCGGCTACAAAGATGAATTGATAAAGAAGGAAGGCAGTTTGAACATACCATAAATAATTGAATAGTTGTTTTAATTATCATTTTGTTTACTTTTACACTCTTATTTGAATTGTTGAATAAAATACTTTCAAACAATTGGTATTTTTTATTTATCGTAAATATGCAAAATATTAAAAAAAACATTTTTATAAAAGTTGTTTTTTTAAAGACCTATCAATTAATACCATACTCAACCTATGTTGCCATTTGAAATTTTAAAGTTACTTTCGGTTTCGGGTACTTCCGGATTATTTCGGTAAAAAATAAACTCATCAGTAGATTCCTTGGGTTCACTTAGGTAATTTTTTTTTTGTCCTAGTCACATGCAACCAAGCGTTGTCAAAATATAAGACTGGTACGGGTGGTCTGAAACACCCTGATATATATATAAATATATTTTTTTTAATTTTTTTTAATTTTTTTATTCAGTAAAATTATTACTAAATTGTTTTTTAATAAAATAAATTATTTTATTTTTTATTTATTGCATTTTTTGCTTTTTTTGCCTTTTACAGACTAAAATAAGTAATGGTTGCGTTCAGATCAACTCATTAGTTGCCAGCGCTGACTCATCAATCAATCAATAAGCGCTGAGCTTGTCTGAACGGCATATATTTTAAATTGTTGCCAACCGTGTAAACTTTTATAAAAAACTCAAAGTTTTGAATAAAAATAAATGATTTAATTAAATTTATGAAGCCGCTACTTAACGAGATATAATATATTCTCAATATGTAATGCTATTTAATTTTACTTCGTAATGTTTTTAGGTTTGATTATTTTTATTATTTTTTTATATTTTTTAATTCTTTCACCCAAGTGTTGTGCGTTGTAATTCCATATATTTATTAATTACCTATATTGCATATTTTTTCGATTTTAATATGTAAATTTAATGATGAGTAAAATAACAAGCGCTGCCAGAAAACGATGACTCAGCGGTGGTCGGCAAGTGCGTTCAGTTTACATGATGAGTTGTTCTGAACACAGCAAATGTCAGATATGACGTTTATTTAATTTATGGTTGTCAGCGGTTGCTTGTTTAGATATTTTATATAAAGTAAATACTCGTGAATACATAACAGATTTTATGAGATAAAACGTATTATTTTGCACTTTAAACTGGTAACGTCTTTTTACCAGTTTAGCAACGAGGTCTGTAAGTGCAACTTTGGTTACGTTGGTAGCTAATAACAACGCTATTGCAAACGTTTGGTACGTAAAAACTAAAATAAATATTTAAATTCAGGCAAAAGCGTCGTTTTATTACTTATAAAAGTTTTCATCTAACTTCACTTAATTGTGACTTTTGATGCTTAATTAATAAACTTTTTTTTATTAATAAAAGCTTTTAATTAGTTAAAATGTTTAGCACACACATACAAAATACGACTCACAACCGTTAGCTGAGTTTAAGGCTTTGCCTAAATACTATCTTAGTTAATTGGTTTGATAACATCAAAAATCTAATTGCTGTGTTATAGTTAGAAATGTTTTTGATTATAATTGTAACTACACACAACCACGGATATTAATTTTAAAAGTGCAGTGCAGTGTGTTTCTCTAGCAACACTTACTTGCTAAAATTAAAAACACTTAATTCTACATTATAATATTATTCTTCTTTTTCTTTTTTAGAGTGATATGCCAAAAATCTAAAGACTATTATTTCAATGTTCTAATTAACATTTCTTTAAAAAGACATTACAAAAATATTAATTAAAATAACATTAGTCAAGTAGATTGCAAATTAAATGACAAAAAAATTGTAAGAATACATTAAACAAACTACACTGTTAACAATTCTGATTTTGATTTGTAGAATTATTAAATCACTTTGAGCATCTACAATTACAGTTTTAATTAGTACTACTCATTTTCCATCACAGTAAATTAGTATTAGTTTTAGTGTTTGATTGATTTAATTTAAGATTTTTAATATTATTAATTTTTAAATGTACTAACTCGTTGCAGCTACAAGCTCTAGCAACACCCAAAATAGTGACAAAAAAACATTAAATTTTAATTTTTTACTGGACAATTTGGAGAAGTATGCTGATAATGCGTTTTCATAAACAATTTTACGTTTTTTTTTTTTGTTACATTAATTTAAAAATTTGTTGTAATCACATTTGTAATCTTTTTTAGATTTATTGGATAGAAAATTTAAAACATTTTCTTTTGCACGGTTTAAAATATCAATTTCATCATCTTACCTTTGTATTAAATTTTTTTTGATAAACATTTATTTTCAAAAATTATTTTTTGAGATTAGTTAGATTGGAAATAGGATATGATAATAATAAGCTTAGCGTACGCTTGTGATTTTATTGCTAACGCTTTAAATCACAAGCATATGCTAAGCTTTTTACTATTATATCCTATTTCCAATCTAACTAATCTCAAATCATAAAAAAGGATATAATTTAATCAACAAAAAAAAATATTATAAATCAAAACGCGTTTGCTTATTTCTCAGTTTGACAGAATAAAACATTCTACTGTTATCAACTAAGCAGTGATTAAAAGTTTGACACAGACAATAAAAAACTTTTTATTAGTAATTATTTATAACAATGATGTGAGTTTTATTTTTAAACACAATAATTTAAAATAACGCAATAAATACAAGCCCAAATAATAAGTTTAAATACTTATGTGGTTTTGCGTAATTTACTTTATGTGGCGTAGGATTAAGAGCTTGAATAATTTGATTTTCAGTCTTAATACAACTTATCTAGCTTTTGATGTAGGTATACTGTTTATAGTTGTTGATGGATACGATTTAGGTTATATTTAAATTAGGCGGATGTTTGGTATTGATATGGGTAAAATTCATAAAAATAAACAAAACATGTTTATCATTTTAAATAAAAATATAAACCATCAGGTACAAGATTAAACACTAATTAGAATTTCAAAACTGCCTGGAATTTTTGGTGTTCTTAGAAAAAAAAAATTACATCAAATAAAAATCAAGAATACACTAAAGATTAGAGACCGGATTAAAAAGCATTAAAAATACGAATAAAAGCGCTTAAAAAGGCATAAAAATTTAACTAAAAATAGCATTAAAAAAGCACCAAACATGTAAAAAAGCATTAAAAAGACATGAAACAATTTAAAAAAAAAAAAAATTAAAAAATCCAAAACTATAAAATATTTTAATAACAGTTTGAGTGATGATAATTTTCACACACATTTTAAATAATATAAAAAATCTTTTAAATAACTAAAAAAAACTTCTCTACAAAAACAGTTAATAATTAAATGTTGCTCTAACTGTAAAATTCTGTCTTCAATCACAAAAATGTTTTTTTTTTTTTTTTTTATTAACTAAATTTATTATAATATATTTACATATATTCAACATTATATTTTTTTTTTCTCCCCACTTGCTGCTTTACACCGTTTCCATATATGGTAGGCTGCAAAGCTTCGTATTCGGGGCGCCATTTTTATTTTCTCTTTCCATTTATCTTATTTTGTGTGTATTATCATGTTTGTTTATTTATTTGTTTGTTTTGGTCTTGTTATTATGTAGTGTTTTATTTTTGTTTTAAATTCTTTATAAGTTTTCGTTTTTTTAATATTTTCAGGTAGTTCATTGTATGTGATTAGTCCATTGCTTAGTATTGTTTTTTTCGCCATTTCTGTCCTTGTTGTGTGTACATGTATATTACTTCTTCTTCTCGTGTTATGTTCGTGAATTTCTTTGTTTAATATTATTTGTAGATTTGTTTTAGTTTCTTTATTTTTAATTTTTTATATTAGTTTGCATTTTTCTATTTTTATTTTTTCGTTAATGTTTGTTTTGTTGATTATTTTGTATACTTCTTCTGTTGGTCTTAGCTTTGGTAGTTTATGTATTATTTTAAGTATTTTGTTTTGTTGTCTTTGTATTTTTTGTATATTTGTTTTTGTTGTCTCACCCCATATATTTATTAAATAGTTAATTTTTGATAAATATAATGAGTAGTATATACTTATTGCAGTTTCTTTTAGTATGCATTTCTTAGCTCTATAGACAGCTCCTATTGTTGCTGCACTTTCTTTTAATATTTTGTTTATTTGTGTATCCCATGTTAGTTTCTCTGTTATTATTATTCCCAAGTATTTTGTCTGTTTTGTTCTGGTAATTGGTATGTTATTTATTTCAATTTTTATGTCAATAACTTTTGTAATTTTTTGTTTTATTACCATATACGTTGTTTTTTCTTCATTTATTGTTTGTATATTTTTGTCGTACCATTTAGTTAATTTCTTAACGTCGTCATTTATGTTTCTTTCTGTTGCTTCTTTGTTTTTTCCGTAATATATAATACATGTGTCGTCAGCATATGTATATATTTCTCCAGTCAAATTTATCTCATATATATCATTTATGTATAATATATACAATATTGGTGCTAGTACTCCACCTTGTGGTAGCCCATATTCTGCTATTGTTGATGTACTAAGTATGTCGTTTATTCTTGTTCTTTGTGTTCTGTTTTTAATATATGTTTTTAGTAATTTTAAATTTGTGTTTTTTATTCCAAGAGTTTCCATTTTCTTGATCAATTTGCTTTTGTCGATGGTGTCAAAAGCTTTTTTCATGTCTATAAATATTGGTATTACATATTGTTTTTCATCCAGCTTTTGTGCTATGTGTTGTATTATGTCAGTTGTTATACCCATTGTGTATGAATTTTTTTGAAATGCATCTTTTGTTTATTATGTTAAGTTTGTTTATGTGTGTCATTAATCTGTAATATATTGTTTTTTCTGTTATTTTGCTTAACACTGATATAAGCGATAGCGGTCTATAATTTTCTAATTTTGATTTTTCTCCTATTTTGTGTATTGGTTTTATAATTTGTTTTTTAAGTATTTGTGGATATCCACCTGTTTGTATCATTTTATTTATTAATTTTTTCAGTATTGGTGCTATTTCTTTTTTTATAACTTTTATTACGTCATGGGTTATTTGATCTTCTCCTGGGGCGCTTCTTATTTTTAGTTGTTTAATTATATTTTCTATCTCTTCTTCTGTTGTTTTGTCAAACGTAGCTTCTTCTTCTATTCTTACAGTTGTTATTGTTTCTCTGCCATCATTCTTCTTAATTTTGTTTGCCAGGTTTTTTCCCACTGTTGCAAAGTAGTTATTCAGTTCGTTTGCTATGTCAATTTTATCTGTTTTTTTTTTGTCCGTGTTTTGTTATAATTTCTGTTATTTCTTGTTTTGTTTTTTTTTTGTTTTGTTTAACATACTATTTATTTCCGAGCATTGTTTAGCTTGATTTTCATTTGCATTTTTTATTTTGTTTTTGTAGTAATTTTCTTTTCTTTCCTTAATTTTGTTCTCTAATTCCTTTTTTTTTTCTTATAATATTTTTTTAATGACATCATTGTTTGGATTTTTGATGTATCTCTCTTGTGTTTTGTTTCTATCTTTTATCATTGTTATTATTTCCATATTTATCCACTCATTGTTTTCTTTTCTTTTTATTTCCGTTACTTTTGTATTTCTTTCTATTGTGTTTTGTAATATTGTTGTTAGAGTGTCAAAATCAGTTACTGTTTTATTATCTATGTTTTCAAATTCTTTCTTAATTTTATCGTAGTTTATTTTATTTTTTAGAACTTTTTCATATTTTGTTTCTTTACACATTACGTTCCATTCAGTAATTACCGCATTATGATCTGATAATGTTAGTTTTTGTACTTTTATTTTGCTGTTGTTATCTTTTATATTTGTTATAACTTGATCTATAATTGTCCCAGGTTTATCTGCGTTATTTCTTGTTACTCCTTCTTCGTTTATTTTATTTAAAATATGTTGATCATTTTTTACAATTATATTTTTGTAGTTGTTAGTTATATTGTTATTGTCTCTTAAATTTATGTTCATGTTGCCTAGTATTATATTTTTAGAACTAGTTTTTGTTATTTTGTCTATAACTTTTAAAAAGTCATCGTATTTTGCTGTCTGCGCTTTATATATTGCTGTTAAAAGTATATTGGTTTTATTAAGTTTTATTGTTAATATTTCAGTATTTTTTTCTGTTCGACTTTCTTGTACTGTAGTTGCTATTCCGTTTTTTATATATATTGCAATACCTCCACCTTTCATTGGTCTATTATTAAATATAGCTGTATAATTTGGAATTTGGAAGTATGTTTCTTCGTTTGTATATATCCATGTTTCATTTATTACTATGATATCTGCTTTGTATACTTTTGGTATTGTTAGTATTTCATCAAATTTGTTTCTTATACTTCTTGCATTGTGTAGGTATATTTTTAATTTGTCCATTTTAGTATTTTTTTTTTTTTTTTTTAATATTCTTCTATGTTTAACAGTTCTTTGACATGTTCAATTCCATGTATAACTATTGGCTTGTCTTCTTCTGTTTTTCTTACGAGTATTCTTCCTTCTTTGTACCGCACCCATTTGTAACCTTGCTTTTTTAGTTTTCTTGCTTCATAGAATATGCTCTTCGTATGTAAGTTGTTCCGTAATGTATATATCTTTTTTTTCCTTTTAATCCACATTTATTGGCTATGATTGACCCTTTTTCTTTTTTTTTTCCATTATTTTCTTTTTTCTTCTCCTGATTTGAATTTAACCAGTATTGGTGCATCAGGATTCTTGTTATTTATTCTATAAGCTTCAACGATATTATTTTTTGGAATCTCAGTATTAATATTTGTAAATATTTTTGCTACTATTTCTTTTATATCTTCTTTTTGATGTTGTTTAGGAATCCCTGCTATCACAATATTATTTTTTATTTTATCTTGTTCGTATTCGTTAACTTTTTTTTCTAGATCCTTTATTTGTTTTTTCATTTCAATATTTTCCTTTTTTATATCTTTATGAGTTTTTTTCATTTCCTCATTTTCTTTTCTTCCTTCCTCAAATTTTGCTGACATAAAGTCCACTGCCTTTTTTAGTTCTTCCAAGCTTGTTTTTATTCCCTCATCTTTGTTATTCTTTAGTTGTTTTGGCATTATAATTTTATTCTAATTTTGTTTTATTTTTTGTTTTTATCGATTTTTAATTATTTAATAAAAATTATAAAAAAAGTTTTACTTTTCCGAGCTTCGATCTCGTGTCTGAGTATGACAACACAGTACGCGCTGCGGTTCTTCGCTGTGCGCCACAGAGGGGAAAAGACTTCTTTCAACATGCACACTTGTTATTGGTGCATGCTTATTTTTTAAAAACTAGATTCATATCGAAATCTGGAACATTTTCTCTACTCAAAATACTGTTTATTTTATTTAATGTAGATAAACCTCTATTTTTCAAAAGTACATCTTTGGATTTTGATTTCACTGTTTGCCTAATACAGCCTAGTAATTTTAAAATTGCATCTTTGAAATCTATAATTGTACTTAGACTTTCATTTAACGTTTTTTCCTGTTTTCCTAGCGATTTTATGGCATGACTCACAAAACCGAAAGCTAAATTATTTTGAAGTTTCTTATTTTTTAGAACTGCTTGACAGTTTTTCACTGACTTACTTGCAGGATCCTAAAATTGTATTACAACGTTTTTAATTTTTTTTTAAATTAAGAGAATATCCGACCTAACGACTATTTTAGGAATTATAAAATACAGTTATTTGACTTGCTTGAAGAGGTGGCACTAAAATAACCTATGAGCTCAGTCGGGATTTACAGAATATAATAATATAAAACTTGTCTAAGTAATATTATAAAAAGTATGCAAGATCTCAATACGTAAATTTTGCAAAGTAATAAAATAATTTACGCTTTTTTTTATTTACATTTCAATCCACAAAATTTCATAGAAGAACTGATTTATCAAAAAAAAATGTACCAAAACTGAAAAAAAGCTTAAAAATAAGCACAAAATTTTAAAATAAGCACCAAATTCAAAAAAGTACTAAATAAGCAAAAAAGCGTAAAAAACTTAGTGCCAAATGATTACATTTTTCACAATTCGTGCATATATTTAGACATATTTTTGATGCTTTAACTATTTAGCGTAAGCATAATAGCTAGGAATTCGTTCTCTACTAAAGATTATTCTAGTTCAAAATGTGAGAACAGGTGTATTAATTTGTAAAATATTTAATAATTGCAAACAAGTGTTATATCTAATGGAGTTTCAGAGCTTAAAGATAATAAAAAATTAAAATTTGTGCAGAGTGAGAAACCGCGCCAGTGACGGAAGGTTAAATAAATAAATAATTAAAAAATTTAAAAAAATAATTATAACAAACTATATGATAAAAATTTATAATCCTAATTTTTTTTAATAAAAATAACTTTTAATAATCTAATTCTAAGCTAATGGTCAAAAGTACAGGTTCAATTGCTAATTGACATGTATAAAACACACCCGTACTTATACGCAGTGAAGAACGTCGCGTCGGTTATAGAAATAGTGTTAACTAAAATATTATGAGGTTATTTCAAATATTTGACACTTCACTTTTATTGAAAGATTAGTTCAATGTGCATGCTCAGCATGCTCACTTACTTATTTTATAAACATTTGTGTCATACAGCAACTTCCAAAAAATCTAAATTCTTATTGTAAATTTAATATTAAAATAAGCATCGTGTAGGACGGCTCTTAGGCAAGATGGCAAGAACATTAAAAATAGATGTGGCAACAATACGCGTTTGGGTCACGTGACACTTATACAGAAAGAAGTCCTATTGCAAATCTAAAACACGAATTTGCAATCAAAATCTACAACCGTTACATATTATGTTGACGCATAATTATCTTTCGTTTTTGTGCGTTGTTGTTGTTTGTATTTAGCGTTTAATTGACTTTTGTTATAATATAACTATTTAAAATGGTTAGTTAATTAAAAAGCGCATTAAAAACCATACACACATACACTATAATACATTATACTATATTACTTTAAGAATGGGTGGGCAACTGCTGAGTCAATTTGCAATCTCAACAATCTTTTTGGCAAAAAAAAGTTTAAAATCAATTAATATTTATTAAAAAAACAATGAACTGCCACTAGTACATCTATTATGAAGTGTTAAACAAAAACACAAAAAAAATTAACAAAAAGAAGAAAAACACTTTAACCTAAATAGATATAGGCTATAAAAGAGGCATGTGACCACACAATGCCAAAAATATCAAGTAATTCCAACAGACAAAATTGTGGGAAGACGAAGAAAATTGCCACAGACTAAAAAAAAAGATAAACAAACTAAAAGAAGAATGCATGAAGGAAAAAATACTAAAAAAAAAATAATTAAAAAAAGAAAGACAATCAAATGTAACAAACTGATTAAAACAATAGGGAACGACGAATCGGAAAAAGCTGACGTGTGCACAGGAAGATAAAACAAAAATAAACAAAAAGCAAAAGTTTACCATAGAAGAGCTTAAAGCAACTAGCCAAATATGAAAAATGCGAAAGTTTTTGGAGCCGGAAAACATTCCGGCAGAGATAGGAAAAAATGTCTATCAGACACAATAAAAAATATTTGATTAGCTAGACTAAAGTTAAAGCCAAAGAAAGGAAATAACATAAAAAACCAGTTTTAGAAACAAAAAGTACTCTACAGCCGCTAAGCATAGTAAAATTGATAACTAGAAAAAAGATAGATAAGATCAGCTAAAGCAGAAGATACTGTGCAAGGCTTCAAATAAAGCATTGCAGGCAATCAATTAAGTTTTTTTTAAGGTTTGTAAATAATAACCTTGAATATTTGTAGATTAAAAGTTTTGACAATTAATTAATTTAGAGTGTTATTTTATTTGTCAATAAAAAAATCTTCCAAAAAAAGATTTTAAAAATTGTGATTCTACATCTCTAAACCGTTAGTAAATATTTGTCAGAATTAAATAAGTATATATATTGTGTTAATGTAGGAATATTTCTTGCAATTTTTTACAGCGTAGGTAATAAAAATATCTATTAAAAATGCAATTATCTAAAACATTACACCAATGTTGTAAAGCATTTGATGATTTAAATAGCTTGTTTTTTAATAACATTTATATTTAATACAAAAGCGTATATAAGTTTTATTTAGATAAACAAGTAGAGTTTATTATCTTATTTACCAATATATCAACAAAACAAAATTTTATTATTTTAACGTTTTTCTAAAAGATTTTTTTAAAGCATAGCGTTGCCTTAAATAAAATCTTTTAATAAATCTGCAAAATGTGATATAAATTTGAAAAAAGATAGTAAACATTGAGGGCAAAGACAGTGAGGTGAAAGTTAGGATGTTAAAATTCTATAAAGCCGCATTTATTGACTATTTTTTAAACAATTTGGACTTTGGCAACTCTGCATTATTTTAAAAAATTAAAAATAAATAAGTAAATTGTTAAATCAAGACCTAGTCAGTTCTACAAACCAATTTAATTAAATAACCAAGTTTAAGGCTTAAAAATTAATATTTTTAATACAAAAATTTTTGTTTATCAGCATTTTGAACATTAAAAACTTTGTTTTTTTATTAAAATTAAAGTAAACAATACAGATTCAATTTGCTTTAAATTTGTAAATATTGAATATTATTTTAAAAACTTATTTGCTGACCAAACACGTAGAGTGTTTGTGCCTTCATCTACAAACAACAATTATATTTTAGAATAACAAAATTGAGGTTAAAGTTCTAAATATTTTGATAACTTTGCAAGTTCTGACAAGCTTCTTTAAAGTTATTACAACAAAACTAAAAACATATTGTTAAAAAAATGTAATGTACTTAAGATAGTGTTGTAAAAGATAAGTATCTTTTACAACACTATCTGGTCAATAAAATGAATAAAATGTTTGCTGCTTTTTATAATCTTTCTCAACTTATTCAACAATCCACTTATTTTTTTGTGATTGACTTTTTGGTTAACTTACGTTATTAAATCTGTATCTTTTAACTAAAGATTACAACAACTAAATAAAATTTTATTTTAGACAAACATGGAAAAAATTTTGCAATGAGATTTTAAACTAGAGTATGGTATTGTAATCTTACTAAAAAAAAATTGATTTTGATAACAAATTTTATCCATAGATTTCTTGACATTAATAAAATTATAGTTATAATTTATAGTTTAACTCTGATTCTAATCTCATCAATCCAAACTGGTGTTTTTTAAAGTATTGCTTTTTTGCTTATTTAATCTTTGGTCTACATTAATAAACTTATAATTAATTAAAAGTCTTATCCATAATTTTGCTGTTAAAAGCACTTTTTTTATTTTCTGTAAACCATATTAACAAATACGATTTTTAAAATTCTAGCTTAGAATCTGTAGCATCTATAAACTATTAAACATGATCTGAATGAGGTAAGCTCAACTTGGTCAATTTTAACTCTAAAAAAATCAACATTTTACTGTTTTAAAATCAAAATCCAAAGTATCATCAAAACCAAGTATTAAACTAAACAACCTATATATAAATTTTCTTCAATTAGTTTTGAATTACAATCTTACATAATCTTTATTAAAACAATGGTGGTTTTGATATAGCTTTAAAAGTATCTAGAAAACTAAGATTTCTTAATAGATGTGCTTCCGTACAAGTTTTACATATATATTAAACTAAAAATAAATTAAAATACGTCTTTGTAAAGATTATTGTTAAAATTATACATTTTTTTTTTAAATACTATTTTAAAACAATCGATTTGAACCATTTTAAAGCATGTAGAGTCTCATGTCTGTACAAAGAAAAATATATATACAACAAACTTTATAATGGACTACTTAAGGTAACAGTCTAGTAATTGAAAAACATTAAAATTAGGTTAAACTTTAAATTTTTGTAATTATGATGGAAAGGTTAAGTGAAAGACCAGCCTTAAGCTAAACTTGGTCATTTTTTCGTAGTAAATACTTAGAAATAAAGACGCTATTATAAAAAAATAAAACAATTTACTATGTCTTTTACCACAAATTTATTAGTTTTTATAAACATAAATTATCACGTAGTAGAGGTTACAACCATTAATTTTATTAAAATGTTGTTATTATTATAATTGGTGATCCAAAATTGATTAATAATTTAGAAATTGTACAACATGGTCGTAATGTTGAACATTTTTGCTTTTTTTACAAATAATATTATGAACATTGTTTAAACAAATACAATACATATTGCCATCTAAACTAATATTTACTTGTAGTAGAAAGCCTGCTACAAATTCTAACAAATGTTCATTGAGAGTTCAAAATATTAAGATTGAAACTTTTAAGAGAGATTTATTAACTATATTACCGATACATAAAATAAACTTTAAAAATCAGTATTTCCTGAGACACATAAACCGCAAATGTTAAAGGTCAATGCTCAAAGACAAATCTCTTCTTCAATTCAGTTTGTAAGTGTGGTTTTATTTGTTAAAATTTAAATGTAGTTTTATATTGTTGTGACGTATTTATTCCAAAACATCACATAATAAAATTTAAAAAAAAAACAGTTTCTTATAAGTTTTTAATTGTGATTTTGTAAAAAAAATCAGTTATTGTAAGCCTTGTTCACATATACTTAATTAGAGCGTTTTAAAAAATGTAGTCATGAATTTTTGAGTAAAATGTTGCGTCTTTGCTTTCTTGGGTAGTGAAGAGCTTTTATAAACCTATTGCATAAACTTGTGTTGTAGTAAAATTTTTGTGCTGAATACAGGTTCATTTACAATTCTTAAAAAAAATCAGTTAGGTTAAAGCAGTTTAATTCTCGGATTAATCTCGGAATAATCTTGGATTTGTGAATCCGAAATTTGTTTATATAGATTTATATCAAAGTTTGTAGAGTTTACAGTAAAACATAATTTGCAATGGCTTTTTATTAGTTTTAGATATTAATTATTATAAAATAATAACATAATCTGTTATCAAACGTCATAATTAATACTGGGCACACTAATAAACGTTACATAGATTTGAATTTGATCCAAAAATTTAGAGAGGAATACATTGTTCAGATGCAACTAAAATTGCCATTACAATTTCCGTATATTGATTCAAAGCCAATCAACGATAAGCAAAGTAAATCTCGGATTTGTAAATTTAGAATCAATCCAAAGTTTTATCTCTGACATTAGTATGTAGATAAAATTGATTTTTGGTGGTTCTGAGATGGTTTAAATGTAGAAATATTTTGACGGTTTCATAGTTTTCAGCTTGATCTGAGTTTTAATCGAGGAATACACTAACCGGTCTTGACTAAAATTGTCAGCACGATATCCGTAAGATTTCTCTTGACTTATGTTTGGCATATTTTTTATTAACATTGATTACGCTGTTGTACAAAGAGACGGTCAAATCCCAAATGTATTTAAATATATTGCATTTAAAGACTTTTAAATTTTAAATTAAACAAACTGTATTTTTTAAGTTTATAAAAAAAACTTAGTTAAAATTAGTTGTGCTTTGAAATTTCAATTAACTATTATTTTGTTTGTTTAAAAATTATTTCTATTCTAACTGCGTTTGCAATATAATTCACTGTTTTTGTAATATTTACTTTGTTAGGTAAGTTATATATGTATTTTTTAACTTTATTATTCTGCACAAATTTTATGAAAAACCTTCAGTAATTTTTTTTTTTTTTCAATTATATTATTTGCTAGATTTGGCAATAGTTGCAGCGTTGAGTAAAATAATATTAGAAAGAGCTTCATATATTTTTAAGTACTGGTGTTTGCCGGTTTTATATAAATGTCCAAATTTTAGAGACAGTTTGATTATATAAATGCGCTGAAATTTTTAAAATTAATAATCTAAATATGACTTTTATTTGATACATTTTTTAAAAAAATTACTAAAAAAATAATATTATAATATATATTTTATTACTATAAATAAATTTCTGATCTATTTGCTAAGTATAGTAACAATGTGGAAAGTATACCAAATTTAAAGAAAAAATATTTTCTCAATATGTCTCTGTCGGTATTAATATTTATATGTTCGTATTTTATGAAATACAATAAAACTATTTTATTACTTGCCAGATATTACTAACATTGGACTGTCTGATTATGGATTTTCAGTTTACGTTCCTGCAATAAAGATAACGTTTATTACACAGTCTGAGGTACGGTTATCTGTATGTAGATATGTAATAGCTGAAATTATTATAGAAGAATTTATTATCATACATTTTTGATGAAATTAAACTATGCGTTTTAAAATAAATAAAACACATTTACTAAGTACCATATTACAAATGTTTGTTTTAGAATTTAAAATAAACATTTAAAAATTATTATTAATTTTAAATAGTATTTAAAAAGAATACTAGTAAAAAAATAAATAGATAGTAAAATAAAAAGTTAAAAACATATTTCTTAAATGACTATCTACACGTCAATTTTTTGTTATAAAATTTTGTAACAAATTTTTTTTCTAATTTATTCGTACGATATTTTGTGCATTTCAACAACATACTCATTAAATAACATTATTTTATTTTTGTTGCAGCTCCGCTAAAACCATGAAAAGATATTAGCAGATTTTTACAAAAGACTCTTAGAAGATAGAGACTGCAAAAATGCAACGTTGAATGTAAAAGTAGTTGTATTGAATAAGAAAATTGATAAACTTAAAATAAAATTTGCTGGCAGTAAAATGACTGTAAGCAAATTCCAAAAAACTTAAACAAAATATAATATGGTTTATGCTTCTACACAAACTAAAAAAAAACAGCAAAGACGTCTTTACAAAAACAACTGTAGCTATACAAAACAAAACATTTACAAAATAATATTAGAGGATAATAAATATGGCAATAGATTAGCTAGTAAACCTATAACAAAAAATGCAGTTAATCAGACACACCCTTATTTTGAAAAAGACAACGGCAAAAAAGAACCAAAAAACAAATGCAAAAATAAAAAACATTTTTGAAGAGAATATTTTAAAAACATATTAAAAATAATAAAAATAGGAAAGCAAAAAAGCTGAACGGCATACCAAATAAAGCTTGAAAATACGCGCCTGTTAAGAGCATACCGACCGCTACCTTGATTTGTAGTATTTTAACAAAAACGGCAAATTCCCCTTCATCGCTGCTTCTACAAATAATTTGATAATTGATTTATTTTTTTACCAGTACATTTAGAAAGGATTAAATTATAATATGTCAAAGTCTTTTTTGTGAAATTATATTTGCAAAAAGGAACAAAATGCATCCAAAAATACAGAAAAAGCATTTATTTCTATATTTGATGGGTTTTATCGGCTATTTCCTAACTATTATTTGACTAAAAGACTTCGACATATCATAGTTTAATTCTTTTAAAATGTAAATGTAATGGTTGTCGCAAATTTTGTTCACATTGTATCTTCAAAACAAAGGAGTTTTTCAAAAATCATCAAGACAACATATTCTTAGAATAGGCCACGAAATAATCCCTTAAATGTTTGCCGCATGTTTACCTAACACACTGGATGCGGCAAGTCTAGAAAATGTATTAAAAATGGACCAAGTTGGCAAAGTAGTTGGAAAAAAAGTGTAGTCTCTAGCATACGCTGATGATGTCGTAATTCTGGTACCAAGAAGTAGTAGCACGGGAGAATTGTTTGAAAAAGTAAAAAAGTTTTTTGAACAAAGAAAATTAAAAGTAAATGTTAAAAAATCAAACAGATGCTGTTAAAAAAAAGAAAAGTGTAAGATGAATAGTCATTTGTACAGCCAGTAATAGATGTAATAAAAAACATGTACAATATATAAGTAAGAAAGAATAAGTAAAAGCTGAAATATTTATGACAATATAAAAAAAAAAATTAAAAATTGTTTTAAAACAAATAGTAATTTGGAATGCATGTATTAGAAGTATTATGTTATATGAAATATTTATTTTAAATGAGAAACAATTAATAGAAAAAGTACAACTATGTTTTTTAAAGAGCACAAAGTAGATCCATCAACAGCTGCCTACATAGTTTTGTAAAAAGCCATCTGTGGGATAATTAGTTGGTGAGCAGCTGCAAAACTGCTAAAATGTAAAATTAAAGTTTTTTTTAAGGAACAAAAAAATTTAGTAAAAGTTTTAATAAAGTTAGTAGGAATCGAAAAAATGACAAATTTTGATATGGAAAAATGAAATTGAATGAAAAGAGTAAATTGTCAGTGAAATAAGTAACAGAAAGAAGAAGAATAAGTAAAAGTGTACCAAAAAAATAAAAATATTGTTAAAATATGATTTGAAAACTATTTTAAATAGTTTTTGAGTATTATAAAGGCAGGTACAAACATATTTGATTTTATTTTTAGTATAGTTGCTATGGCAACCAACTTAATTTTTTTTAATTGGCAACAAACATTTTTTATTTTATTTTTTAAATTTTTATGACATTTTTAATACAACTATGTAAAATAATAATATACTTTCATAACAAAAATGTTTGATAACTACATATTATTTGTTGATTATTTAAATTGATTGTAATTGAATAGTTGGCATTGAAAATAAATAATGTAATTTTTTTAGGATATTTTTACGTTGCTATGCATAATATAGTAACAAAAAATTCACGTATTTTATTTAAAAAAAAAAAATAATAATAATTTTAAAAACGTATTTTTTTAAAATACTATATTATGCATAATAACATAAAACACTCAAAAAATTAAAATTTATTATTTTTAACGCCAACTTTTCAATTGCGATCATTTTAAATAAAAAACAAATAATATGTTTTTTAAATTTATCAAAATGTTTTATTATAAAATTATATTAATATTTTACATAGTTGTAATAAAAATATTATAAAGATTTAAAAAATAAAATAAAAAATGTATGTCGCTATTTAAAAAAAAAAAAGTTAGTTGTCTAACTATACTGAAAATAAAAACAAATATGTGTGTACCTGCTTTTATAGTACTTACAAAACCATTTAAAAAGTTTTTTAAATCATATAAATCGGTTAAAAAATAACGAAGTTATTCAGGAGGACGTTTTTTGTCACACTTTGTATATAAATAAATCGGTTAAAAAATAACGTCTAACACCCTGTAGAAAAATTAAGTTTTCTTAAGTAAAATTTTGCTGCTAAACATATTTTTAAAGCAACAATATTGATAAATTGTTTAATTACTAACAATTTAATAAAGATATCAATTTTATCAAATTAGAATTGAAATACTATAATCCATATTTTTTTTTTTTAATTTTAACTTTGTTGTTTTATAGAAATTTTAAAAATATTTGATTGATGTTGATATGCTAAATAATAGCTTGCTGCACTTTATCTCATTTTTTTGTTTAATCTAATTACTACTAACTTGCACTTGCGATGCAAAAATTACACTTTATTATTGTAATTTAATTTTTTTATAACTGAGGGGCTCAACGAAAGAAGATAAAATATTGTTTGTAAGGTGGAACATAAATTTTTGTGAAATATATGTTAGAAGTTTTTTTAACATGTTTTTTGTTTGTAAAAGGGAAAGAGTATCTAAAGGTTATGTAAACGCAATTTCACAATGAATTATAGCGTTAAGGTAATGAGGGATAAGATCCAGCTTCCACTGATCACTTCTCGCTCGTTTTGCGGCCTTAAGAAGGAGACAGAGCCTAACAGCAATAGTATTTTCCGGCCAAAATGCACCAGTAATGAATCCCATAAGTTAGACGCGATGTGAATTGGAGCCATTTTCAGACATTCCGCTCACCTTAATGAGTTTTAATATCTTGCATATTTGAGCCGACATCATATCACATCGCTTAATATAGGATTCGTTAATAAACGTACGGATTAACTAAGGATGCTGCCCTTAAGATTATCGTTATGATTTCAATCCCTTCTCAGAGAAATTCAATATTGAATTAATAGATTCCTTGCAGGAATGCGTTAATGTGTTTCAGATTTAACGCGCTATACTGTATTGACTCTCCCAATCCATTGCACTTCATTTATAACTTCGCATATCTAATTTAAATTTAATTAAAATGAACTGAATTGATAAATTGAAGTGAAAACATAATCATTAATATACAAACCAAAGTATTACAACACACTCATAACAATAATATAACAAATGGCTGTCCATCTTATGCAGTTTAATAATAAATGCTTGCATTAAATCGGTATTGTTTAGCATATATGCAATTGGTAATCATTTTCCGCAGTTTGAACAATTTTAAAATAAATAAATAGGTTATTCAAACTTAATTCAACAATCACAGCGGTTAAAATCGTTATATTTATAAGCACAAAATTATTTATTTAAATTTGTCCTTTCACAGGTTTGTAAAACTGAATTTTCTAATTTCATAAAAAATTTAATTAATTAAAAAATTGTTAATTGTGAATATCTAAGCAGTAAATCCTTTGCAGTTATCGGGAAGTTGTAGCAAAGTATATAGTAATAAACTATAAAATACTAAATAAACATAACTTTTATGCAATATATATGAAGAAGGAAGATAAATACTAGAATAAAAAAATAAAGAAAAATTAATGTTAGAAATTAAAGAAAATGTATGTGGTAGCAACTATTTTTTGCAAATGTAAAATATTTTAATAATTTTAATTTTTAAAATATTTTTTTAATAAAATAAAAATCAAACACTTATAGATTAATAATAAAAAATTAACAAAAAATTAACAAAAGCAGAAAGACATCGGTTGCTAGCTTTTTTTATATTCATATTCATTTTTACTTTACTTTTAAATATGTTTACTTTTTTATAAAACTTTGTATGTGTATAATATAAAATACATTTGTTTACTACTACTAAGAAATTAAAATACCAAATTATTGTAGAATTCAATTTTTAAATTTTTTATCAAAAATTAATTTTAAATTTTATATTTAAGTTCAGCAATATTTATTTTACCAAAAATTTTACAAGTTTGTTTAGTTTAGTAAACGGACCGAGTCTAATGAATTTAAAGCCCAGTCTAACATAGATTGTAGAACAAGTGGCACTAATCTATGAGTCAAACTCTAGTAGTATTCAATTATCATCTCAAACATTTATTTGCTGGCCAAGGTTTGTGCCTACATCTACAAACAACATGCATATTCTTGACAGACAACATACTAAAGGGTCCCCCGGTTAACATAGGTGAAATGGGGGGCATTTCACCTATGTTAACCGGGTCACGAATATCTAAATTAACTCAAAAATTAATTTCCTAGCATCAAAAAAACATGTTTGATAGGATTTTAAAATATCGATACCTCCCCCTTTTCTATAGGGGGCTAAAAATAGCATTTTTTGGTTTTTATTTTTTTTTTCTTTGCACTTATTGAATGAAAAATTCTAAAAAAAATCATAAACGGTTTTAGGTAGTCTTCAAACACAATTTTTTTCAGCCCTTCAAATTCTGTATACAACCCTAAAAAAAATTCCAGAAGGGTAATTATTTACTTTTAGTTATCTAAACCTTTGATTGCATGGAATTTTATTTTTTAACTTCATAAGTAATTAAAAAATCTACATCCATGATTTTTTTGGAATTTTTGCGAATGGTGCGCCACTATTTAAAATCGATTTTTTTTGCAATTTATACCGTTTATTTTCTGCTTTTGTGACTCAGCAATGCATTTATAGCTTTCAAAATAATGAAATTCGGATTTTACGGAAAATTTTACATCGAATAGGTATCCTGGGTGTAATTTTTTCATCAATTTGCAATGATTTGACAGCTCAAAACACGATTTATCGAATTTTTTACGAATCAAAAATCAAATGTAGTAATTTTTTTTTTTAATTTTTAAATGTTGTATTCCTGGCATCAAAATTAGTCAGTAAACTTATTTTCATCAAAATCGGATAAGGTCAAAAAAACCACCCCTATTAAACTTTTTTCACAATTTTAAGACTATTTGCACTAAAAAATCAAAACTTAAAAACGGTTAGTAATAGAAACACTGGACAAACTCCATCATCTTTAGAAGGATGAAATCTATCAAATTAATCGGTTTATTTTTTTTTTATTTCAGCTCTTTTTTTTTAGAAAAATAACATGTAATTCACATTATTGGCTGTCATTTTTAAATGGGTTAACTTTTTCAATTTTATTTTATTGGATAGAGTTTATTAAAAGCTTTCCATCAATGTACAATAAAGCTGTTTTGCGGGTCATACTAACCCGAAAAAAATTGTATCATTTGGTTTTGAGTGGTCCAGAAGGGTTGAAATTGATTTTTGGTTATCTAAACCTCGGATTGCATCAATTTTGTTGATTTTTGCAAGTGGTGCGCTACTATGAAAAATCTATTTTATATTTTTTTGTCATTTTTTACAGTTTTGGGTAAACCAGAAGAGTTGAAATTGATTTTAAGTTATCTAAACCTTCTATTGCATAGATAATGCTGCTTTATTATACATCATTAGAAAGTTTTTGATAAACCCTATCTAATAAAAAAATAAAAATTAAAAAAGTTTAACCATTTTAAAATGACAGCCAATAATGTAAATTTCATGTTTTTTTTCTAAAAGAAAAACGGAAATAAAAAAAGATTGAACCTATTAATTTGATAAATTTCATCCCTCTAAAGATAATGGAGTTTGTCCAAAGTCTCTAAGACTAACCGTTTTTAAGTTTTGATTTTTTAGTGCAAAAAGTTTTAAAATTGTGAAAAAAGTTTGATGGGGATGGTTTTTTTTACCTTTACCAATTTTTATGAAAATTAGTTTACTGACGAATTTTGATGCCAGGAATACGAATTTGACATTTAAAACTTAAAAAAAAACTACTTTTTGTCTCGTAAAAAATACGAAAAATCGTGTTTTGAACTGAAAAATATTATACCCAGAATACCTACTCTATGTAAAATTTTCCGTAGAATCCGAATTTCAGTATTTTGAAAGCTATAAATGCTTTGCAGAATCACAAAAGCAAAACAAAACAGTATAAATGGCAAAAAAAAATCGATTTTGAATAGTGGCGCACCACTCGCAAAAATTCCAAAAAAATCATGGATGTAGATTTTTCAATTACTTATGAAGTTAATAAATAAAATTCCATGCAATCGAAGGTTTAAACAAGTCGTAGACTTACTGTGGCGATGTAAAATAGCCGTAAAAAGCATAAAAAGCATAAAGCATAAAAGTAAATTTCAACCCTTCTGGAATTTTTTTAAGGGTTGTATACAGAATGTAAGAGGCTGAAAAAAATTGTGTTGGAAGACCACCCAAAACCCTACTTTCAAGATTTTTTTTAGAATTTTTTATTCAATAGGTGAAGAGAAAAAAAATAAAAACGAGAAAATGCTATTTTTAGCCCCCTATGGAAAAGGGGGTGGTATCAAAATTTTAAAATTCAACCAAACATGTTCTTTTATGCTAGAAAAGTAATTTTTACGGTAATTTGGATATTCGTGATGGAGGGCATTTCACTTATGTTAACCGGGGGGGCCCTTTAAGGCATTGGTTGCACTAGCATATTTTTTAAACATTTTTTTTTTTAATAAAACTAGTTTTGTAATAGGCATATACCGTTCTCCAAATAAGGCAACTTTAATTTTTTTTAGTATTTTGCTGCAAATTATATCAAATTTTTGAAATATTCATTAAAATAACAACAAAAAATGTAGTACGATTTAAATAATTTATAGTAATAATAATGATGTTTTTACTTGTTGCTATGGTAATTAAAACATAATCTTCTACATTTTGTTAAGCAAACTGACCAAAGTTTGGAAACACAATTTTAAAAAGTTAATAAGAAACAAAAAACAAATTTATCAGTAATTGTTGCAATCAAACTAATCAGGAATTTAAAAAAACTTGTAAACCTAACACAATCTAAAAAAGATTTACTAAAATAAAGCCAATCAAATTTTGAATTTTTCAGAATAAAACAAACAAATAAAAAACATAAATTTAATACTTTAATTTTGAAATGTTCAAAACAAAAAAGAGCAGACAATTTTGTAAACAAAAATTGCATCTAACTTTATTGTTTTTCATACTCTTATTACAATGCTGGCTAGTGGTAAAATAATATGTCCAATTCACTTTAGACATGGGGTTGTCAAAAAATATTTTTCTAAATTAACTACTAGAAAGGCATCAAGTATAGATAAAATTTCTCAATAAAATTTCACATTTTATTTTTAAAACATTTGCAAATAAATAGCATTTATTTTAAATTTGCATTATTATAGAATAAAAAACATTTATATTATTTTGACAATATTTGTCATGCGTTTTGGAATTTTTAGGTTATAATTAGTGATCAACTTTTTGCTCAAAAACAGATACAGGAACAATCACCTACAAAAAAACCGGAACCGAACCAAAACCTAATCTACGACCGGGTTTATAAAAATTTAAAAAAAAATTGATATTTATTAACGACGGCATCCAGCGTTTTTAGCAAAAGACTATTTTTTCAAGCTGCAGATGTCTATAAAATAAAAAATTGGCTGAGCACAAATCATAGAAAAAAATAATATTCCTAATTATATGTTAAGTATTATTGATAATATTGACTAAAATAATGTTTTAATTATAATTTATTATTATTATTATATTATATTTTATTTTATTTTTATTATTTTTATATTTTATTATTTTTTTATTTACATTTTATTAATAAATTTTACTTGTTTTTTTTACAATTTTATTCTAATTTCAATAGTTTCATTTATTAAAAAAAAAATTAGATCCGGCCTGATCTAGCCAAATCCAACCGGATAGTTATCAAGATTCAGCCGGAACCGAATCTTTTAAATATTGGCCGGATCCGCCGGATATCGGACCTGTATCTGGTTTTGACGGCATTACTAGTTATAGTTTGTAGCATCAATAAACAAATACTTAAAAAAACATCTAAGTGAGGTATTCTCAACTTGATCAATTTTAACTCAAAATAAACTCCTAGGCTATTTTATATTTAACAAATATTTTTTTAGTAATTGTTACAAAGCGGTAGAGATTGACATTTCTGCTGGCAGTCGTTACAAAATAAAAAAAAAATTGTTACAATTTTTGTTAATTTGTTTAAGATTTAAGATTTAAATTAATTGTTCTATTGCAAAATAAAAAAATAATTATTTGATAACAATTAAAAAATCAAACAAATTGCAATATTTTTTATAACATTTAAATTGTTATGCCAAATTTCATATTTTTAAATAAAAATTACTTGTCAAATTGACGTTTTGAACGATATTTTACCGGCGCAACAACAAACTGTAACAAACATTTTTTTATTGTTTTTTTATGTTTTCTAGTTGCATTTGTTTTAATATGGACTACATATAAGTTTACATTTTTGATATCTTAGCGGCTCAATTGCTTCGTAAAGATTATAGAATTGTATCAAGATTTATAAAATAAACCTGTAACACACATGTTTACATAAAGCAAGTACTAACAATTTAGTACTAGATTTTAATAATATGTGCGAGTTACTAGTATTGTGTAAATTGCTTAACGGAATTAGAATAGTAGGCTTCCTTAACAACAGAAACATTTGTTCTAAAAAGTGATACTAAAAACAGAAATAGTAATTTATTATAAAAATATTAGAAAAGTAATACTTTACATAATAAGACAGTTTATTAAGTACAACTTTGCAAAGTAAACAAGTTTAGTTGTTAACGTTGACTCAGTGGTCACAGTAGTATAAAGACTACTTTCAACGCTACAAAAAAAAACAGTTTATTGCAATGTAACTGGTTAGTTACAGTTAAGCAAAAACTAGTAATGTGTTATTAGAACAAAATTGTAATAAGACATATTTAATTGTTTTGTTTTGTTAATTTTATTATCATTATTATTATTTTTTTGTAAATGTTATATAATAATAGTAAAAAAAGTATATGGTGTGCAACTCGCATGTTGTAACCGATTTGCACTTGTTTGAATTGCACTAATTGTCCAATAAACGTGTGTCATAAAAACTCAATATATATTTACTTTTATATTTTATTTTAGTATAACTATAAAAAATAATTAAAGAACGAGTTTTATAAATCACATTTTTATTTGCTTTTTTTAAGTTTAATTTTTGCCTTTTGGCCTTGAATATTACATTTACAAATATATTTAAAATTTACTAAAATAATAAATTATAACCCTTATAAAATTAACACAATTAATTTTTTGTTTCTGTTTGTTTACTTTTTTCTTTATTTTGAAACTGCCTTATTTATTTTATCCATTTTTTATATTTTTTATAATACCATTGTTCTTCTCTGATTTTGTTATACTTTTTAAACATATGTTCCATAGTTTTCTTATTCTCTCCGCACATTCTGCACATTTAAAAACATTTTTTTCCAAAGTTTTTTTAATTGTTTTTTATTGTCATATTTAAATCTTGCAATTATTTTTTATTATCATTACTACATTTATTGCTTTCTAGGTACATTGGCATTTCACTTTCTATAATATGTTTATAACTTGCGTTGTACCTAGACTCTTTCACTTCTATTCTTCTTTCTTGCATTTGTATTGTGACAAGTTAGGCCACCCCATGTACATTTTTATTTAAAATAATACTCACATATAATAAATTTATACTTACTTATCAGGTCAGGTCAAATTCATTTGATAAGATCATGAAGAATTTATCCTTCCTGGTTCTTTTACTGCTGATCTTCATCCAGAACACATGTGCCTGTAACAATAATTCTGCCGCTTTCTGGGCCTTTATATAAATTAACACAATTTATGTCATTACCTGCGTAGGTGAGTTAAATATAAACGTTACATTATCTAATTAGATTTAATTTATTAATTGTTTAAATATTCATACAATCATTTTTACATTTACATGGTGGTAACGATAAAAATAACATGTGTTTGTTTTATTTGTAGTTATTTATTGTTTATAGACAAGTGTGAGTCCCTTGATACCATACATATTACATTAATGATAATTAATAAAGGATATACATTCAACCGCTGTCCAAAGCTCTGAGATTATTGTTTTGCCACAGTATATTTTTTTCCATAATTTTGTGTCATGCCCATCTCTTAGTTTTTTTCATTCTTTCAGTTTCTTGACTAGCATAACCATTTCTGTTGTAATAGTTTTCTTTTCTATTTTTTGCTTTCTAATTTTTGCTCTCAATTTTTTTTATGCATTCTTGTCGTATTTTACATTCGTGTTTCTGTCTTATTCTTTTCTTATTTCTAATTGCTCTTTTTTGCTTCTACTTTTAACTTATCTTTTTTAACTTTTTCTTGCACAATATATGCTGGAGTTTTTCTGTTTAAGCCCAGCATCCATCTTCAATATTTAACATGTATTGATTTTGATTTGTTTTGTTTCTTCTATATCATACTCTTAACTAAACTACCAAACATAAGCTTGTTTATTCTCATACACTCAAATTTTCTCTCAATTTATTCCATCGACTTGTTCCACTACTTTATTTGCTTTTTAAGCCATTTCTCTTAAATGTGCTTGCTCTCGCTGTTTTTCTAAATATTAAAAAATAATTTCCTTAATACCTTGCTATTCTATTTACAGTTTTTTTTTTTTTTTCTATCCCCCTTCTAAACATCATAATTTTTGTTTTTTCTACATTATCTTTCAAACTTTTTTTCTAAAATATTTTGTTTATCATTTCTTTTATTTTTTTGCTTCTTTTGCAACAATTACAAAGTCGTCGGCGTATGCGGCGTATGCGTATTATGTAAGTTGCAAACAAAATAGGACTTAATGGGCAGCCCTGTCTCACTTTTTTTGATGTCTTAAACTTTTACTTATTTTTCTGTTAACCCACACTCTGCTAGCTGTCTCCTTGTATACTTCTTCTATTCTTCTTACCAGGTGTTCTCTAATTTTTTTTTCTCATACATTTTTACAGTTTCTCTCTATTCACACTATAAATGTTATTTATGGTATCTCTTCTTTTTATGAAGCCGGCTTGATTGTTTGGAATTATCTCATTTATACCTAGTTTTTCATTCAGCTTTTCTTTTAATTTCATGTTGTTGATCTTGTATGCCGTACTCAGTAGGGTTATTTTTTATAGTTATTTACTAGATTTTTGCTTTCACATTTATCGGGCATACAATTTTTCGTTATCTCAAAAACCTATCTCAATCTTTCAGCCAACTCTACTGTACCATACAACCACGTTTCATTCTATATCTCATCCATACCAGGCGCTTTATTTTTTTTTATTATTTTTTTTTACTTCTTTCATGTTGCTTTTTTTAAATTTTTTTTGTTTGCTAAATTGCATCTTGTCTGTCTGTTTTTTTTTCCTTCAAACAGACTTTTAAAGTGTTTTTTTCACGCTTCCATTGGTATTGCCTCAACATCTCCTTCTTTTTTTCTATTTCTTTGTTTATGTATTCGTTTTTAATTTTATAATCTGTTCACTAATTTTTTTCTGTTTTTTTTATACGTTAGCACACTTTCTTTCGTCCAAACTAACTTTTTTAAATTTTTTTGTTTTTTATTTACCTCTTTCTACATTGCCTTATTCACAACCACGTAGTCTATTTTGTTTCTATATTGGTAAACTTCCTACTTCATCTCTTGTGAAGTTTCTATTTAAAATGTCCCGTCTCAACCTCTCTCTTCTATCATTTTTATCAGATCTTTTTATTTTCTATTTTCTGTGATGTTGTTTGATTCTTTATTTCTTGTTTGATTATTTTCCCTTTTTCCAATTCTTGCATTAAAGTCTTCTTTAATAATCAGATTTTCATATTTAATTTCTTCTATTACAGTTTCTAACTTTTGCTTAGCGTTTTTCATACTTCTGCTGTATATTGACTTTATATTTTTTTCTTTTCCACAAAAAGTTTCTTTTAGTGTATTCCCTCGTTTTCTATAACCTCATCTATTTCTTGACTTTTTTTATATTAGTAATTATCCCTCCTATGACATTTTCAAATGTACCATTCTAATTATATGAAATCTTTGTTGTCGATCCCAACCACGTTCCAAAACAAAATTCTGCTTGTCTTTTTTTTCATTGTCAATATTTTTTGCTATTTTTTGTTTTTTTTTTTTCTATCATGTGTATATAAACTGTCTCCTTGGTTTTTGCCTGCGTTGTTTACTTTCTTTGTATTTGTGATACTATTTACTTTTTTGCTTTTCATTTACTCTCTTTTGATATTCCTTGATCATTCCAATTGTATATTTCTCCATTTATTTTTAATTTTTTTGTACCATGCCTTTTGACATTTTGTTGTCATGTTTTTTTTATCATTTTCTCTTTCATATTTTTTATTTCCATTTTTATTTCTTTTGTGTTTTTGTTTTCATTTTTACTATCATCTGTTACTTTTCTTATATTTTCTATTCTTCTTTGGTCCTGCGATCTCAGAACTTTTTTGTTTTTATTAATATTTCTGGTTTTCCTGCACTTTTTTTTGTAGACCGGGCAAACATTTATGTAAATAAGCTAGATGGGATTAAAGAATTAGATAACACATTTGCTTTTTTTGTTATTTTTGCACACATTTTTATATTGACTTTTGCTTTGTTTAGAATATATAAAAAGTTCTATAAGAGTTTGTAATGTACACAGATATCAATTTTAATTGTATATTTAAAAAAAAAATTTAAGACTAGTTTTGTTTTTGGACAAACAATGTGCAAAATGCAACATTGTTTTTGTAGTTAAAGATGTATTTTTACAATACAAAAAAAATATCTCTTTTCTGAAATGTTTTATTCTTGTTTTTGCTAAATTGTTTCTATAATTTAATGATTTTTTTGTACTTGTTATTATTATTATATATCAATACCTTAAAACACTTATACTCATGTTAATTGATTTATTATTATATGTACGGTAGATGTGTCAGGTATTCATTTATCTGAAAAACTATATAATAAATTATTTGGCATAATTTCATAAATTAATGAATACAGTCCTGGGAGTCAATTCTAATCTTTGTGAGTTTTGTCCAAAGAGTTCTATAACTAGAGATTCTGGTCGCACAACATTTTACTCTCTCCCTACTAGTGATCGAGCGGTTATACGTTATATGTGATAGAGAAACGTCACTAAGACAAATATATTCAAAGTGTACGCTGCATATACATTGTTTAAACGGCAGCTTGGAATCTCTAGTTATAGAACTTTTTGGTTTTGTTACCAATAACAAAAGTCACATTATTTCATGGATACATATTTCTGACATTTGTGGTAACAAAACTCACCGATGGTTTTTACATGGCAACTTAGTAATTTTGTTAAATCTGTTGCTATATTTATGTGAATTTTTTTGAATATATTTTCAAACAATCACTTGTGCAATGAAATAGTTAAAAATATTAATTTTTATAATTTAAGACGGAATCTAAAGATTTATAAAATGTATTATTTGAAATGCACAAATTGCTCTATATTCAATAATAATTAATAATAATTTATTAATCTAAGGATCATACAATGATATAAGACAAGTCAATTCACAAATTATATTACATCAATAAATATAAAAATTTAAAAATAATTTGCGTTAAAACTTATATAATTACAATAAACATAAATTGAATGAATATACATCATTATCACAAGCATTATTTACAAATTGAAAGAGTTATTATTGAAGTATTCTTTTTGTAATAAGCTCTGTTTAATAATAACTTAATAGATTTTATTATAAATGTTTACATAGTGAGTTCTTTTTCTAAATACGTTCTAATCCAACTCAATGTAGTGCCTCTTATCTCGTATCTATATAGTTTATTTAGTAATATTTAATAAATATTTTAAGATGGCATCTAAGGTTGATTTACCTTTTTTAAATCCATATTGAATATTATATCAAAAAAATTACACTGATCAGCCACAATACTCTTTAACACTTTAGCAAAAGTGCTTAAAATTGATACAAAGCAATAATTTTTGCTATTAGTTTAATTTTCCTTTTTAAACACAGGAACTATCTTTGCTAATTTAAAATGTTTGGGAAAGATAACTTGATTTAACAATTCATTTATGATAGAAGTAACAGAGTCTATAAGTAATGTCAATGTACTTTTAAGTAATTTTCTGCTAATTCCATCTGACCATGCGGAGTTTGTATTTTTAAGTTGCTTTACTGCATCACCTACATCTTGTTGTATCACTGGATAAAAAAAAATTGACTTAGTATTGAGATCAATATTACTTCCGTCGGTAGGTTTGCTATAGTCTCAGGTATAGTGTTAAAGTAGTTGTTGAAATGGTTGTCAATATTGATAAATTCTTTAAACGAAACGCTCCTTCTAACAAAAAATGAATGTGATCAGAAAATAATTGACATTTTTATCGTTATTGTTGCAGTACTACAGTAGTAAGAACTAAGAAGATTTATAAATTTTGTAGTATTGCACTGATAAAATTTCTGTGATTACTTACCACTGTTTTAATTTGTTTTATAACATTTAATTCTATTGACCGCATATTATGATCCCATAATATTCCAATTTCTAAAACATTTCCTATAATATTTCCTGCACTTATACTAAAGCAAATGTTATCTAGACAATTTTAAAGCCGCGTTGGTTTGTCTATCTTTATGTCATACGATAACAGTAAATCTATTAGTTCCGTTTTATCTTTGATGTAAATATATTATTATTTAATAATAAACCAATCAGTATATCATTATACATTACATTTGCTTATATCAGTAAGTAAAATAAAAAATGAATTATATTGCTTATGTCTTAAGAATTTAATCAAGTAATAATTAATTTTGTTTATGTATGTTCCGATTATGTGTAACAAAACTATGTGTATATTTGTTTTATAATTGTACTTTATTTGATAATGTTATTGTTTGCATATTGAAAATGAAATTTATAAAATTTGTTTTCTTTTACAAATATATCAACATATTATTATATCAATCTGCATAAATCCGAACATACATATATAATCAAAATTTACTCGACTAAAGTCTTATTTAATTTGCTTGAGTTTAGTTAATGCTTATCATAATTTCATTAACATAAAATAATATTATATATTAATTAAGTCAATAATGAACAAGAAGACGACCGCCGCACACTAGACGCGCGCAACATAATATATTCAGCAAATGCACCGAAACACATTCTTATTATAATAATGCGGTATGTATCGTCAATATGCAAAGCAACTAATTTATGTATATTATTCAAACAATTTTAAATAAATGGTTATTGAAAGAATTAAGTATATCACAATATTTATTAGAATTTTATTCAATTTTATTAATGAATGACATTTAAACTCACACGAACTGTCATAAAAATCACAGTATTAATTGTGCCTGTTTAAAGTCACCGGTTTTTATACGCTTTTACTCATTCTGTGACAAAACTAATACATATTAAAATAGCATGCTTTGAAAATGACGTAATTTTGATGAGTAAAACCATATCGGTGAGAAAAGTCACCGGCGGCCAAAGTCGGCCTAATATTAATAAAATTAACAATATAAAAGATAATTAAATGGTTCTATAAGCTTGTTACTGCAAATTTTGCTTGTTTTAAGAGTTTTAAGTTACCAGTGGCAAAACTGACCAGAATTTTGTCTCAATCAGAATCGACCCCTGTAAGGAAAAAAAAGTCGTTTTTGCGCAGTAGTACAAATAAAGTTCTACTGTAATTAATTTACATTATGTAACATTTTAACATTATTTAACTAAAATATATTAATTTACTTAATCAAAAAGCGTAAAAGATTTGAATATACAAAATTTTGTTGCTAGTGTGTTTTGTTAACATTTGCTGACAAGCTATTGGGTGCATTTTTAAATAACGCAAACAGCGGTTTGAGCACTCGAACAATAAAATTAGCGTTTTAAAATACAAACCAAACGAACATGAACGCGTTTTAATATTATTTAACTTGTTTGAGCACTTTGTGCACCAGATCATGAGATAATACATGAAATGAAAATAACCTGTAAAAGTTTATAATAATTAAAAAAAAATTTAGTTTATCGTAACTGTGTTCCGTGTTTTTTATAACAACGTTTGATCAAATCAATTTTGAAACACACACTGTTCACACTGTGCACTACTGTTCAAGTAGTGCACCGGACTTAAAAACGCATCTATTATCATGATTAGAAATAATCACTTTAAATAGAATTTTAGCAATAAGTAATTGTTATTAAAAATTTGTCTTGGAACACCCCTAATCAGACCGCCAAGCACACATCTTTAAGAAAAACAAGCAGATCAAAAAAATCCAAATATTAAAAACAGCTTATCTTATTTAGCAGTATGAAGCTCAATTAGACAATCATTGACAATCTTTTTTCTAAACATTTGAAGGAAAACGATGCACAAGAGAATTATAATAATAAAATGTTGTAGGTCGCAGAATTGACTTTACAAATTTTTCAAAAAAAGTTATTTTTTATAAAATGTTTTGTTTGTTGTTAAAAAAATAATACAAATTTCTTAATTTTGTTGATATAAAGAAGTAGAATAAAAAAAACATTTTAAAGTCAAACTTGAAATTTCAGTAAAACATACATCACTATCTAAAATTTGGCTTAATGACTTATTTCATTCTATTTATTTTATTTTTATAACAATTTTTATAATCATTGCCTAAAAAAAATTGTTGTTGGACAATTATTTACTGACATGGTATTACTAATTAAATTAAATGGCGTTTTTATGTTAATTGATTCTATAAAGTAAGTTTTAGATATTATAATAAAAATTAAAATAAGTAATTAATTAACTGTTTTTATGTTAATTAAATAAAACAGTTAGATAATAATTGTTTAAAAAATTTAAAAAAAAAACCTACTCTTTAAATTAAACATCTGTAGAAAAATGCTTTTTTTTTCTTGAAGTTCATGTTTTATTGACATTTTAATTTTTATCTGAAAACTATTTAATAATAATCCAGTTAGATAAGAATAATATAGAATATAATATGTTTTTTGTAAGCTGAAAATATTTACAAAAAAATAGATCACATTTTTAAAAAGATTTGGCAATATCTATCAACAATAAATCTCAATATATGATAAAAAAAGTTGAAATTGACAAAAACATTGTATTGTGTTATTGCTCGTCGGTAGTCAGGAAGTTATACATTTATGTGCAGGTCGGTAACCTTGCAAGAAACAGCGCAATAAAGATGAGTGGGTGAGACTAATGTGAGCTGACAGCGACAGCTACCAGAAGATCTTTCAACCAGATGAGACCCCTGACTTCCACTCAGTCATTCGCTTATATCCAATTCTACATGTGTTATGTTAGAACGATGTCCGCATCAATAAAATTACCTGCACTGTATCTCCGTATCGATTTTTTATAATAAATACAATACAAAACATATTTTATAATCCATTTTATGTTTGTTCATAGTTTGTTAAAACCTATTATAATGTATTATTGAATTAATTACTGAAAATGTACAACATATTACAATATCTATTTAGTAAGTGCATTGTTATAGGTCGAGAAAATAATACGTAGTGGTCTTAACTTATAAGACTTGTAGCATTTATAGAAAAGGTACTCTGTATTAGTATTTTTTCATCATGTTTAAGTCAGTAGCAAAAAAAAGTTAAAACATAAATAAACTCTAAAATTAATAATTTACAATAATTTAGTGAGCGTGTTAGTAAAAACCTATCAAATGAATTAAAATATCAAAAATACTTTAAGTGAATATCAAAAATAAAGATATTTTTCTGTAAATAACACGTAAAAATTTGATTAATTAATTGTTTACTATTTATCCCGTTAATTTTACTTTTTATATTTTGTAAAACAAGCATGTAATTAGTCGTATTGACTGTTTAGTTTGAGCTTTTTATAACATTACAGTCTTAAAAAATTCTGTAAACAATATTGTACGAGGTCCGTCTATTAAATATGAGACTGCGATTGCAGAAGACGTGCTAGAGGGGAAGGGAAAAACAAATGCAGCGTTGAATTGCTAGAAGTGTCTACTATTTCAGTACAAAAACACATTTTTGTTGCTATAGTAATATTTTTTTGAATGATTGAATGATTGAATGATTGAATGATTGAATGATTGAATGATTGAATGATTGAATGATTGAATGATTGAATGATTGAATGATTGAATGATTGAATGATTGAATGATTGAATGATTGAATGATTGAATGATTGAATAATTGAATGATTGAATTATTGAATGATTGAATGATTGAATGATTGAATGATTGAATGATTGAATGATTGAATGATTGAATGATTGAATGATTGAATGATTAAATGATTGAATGATTGAATGATTGAATGATTGAATGATTGAATGATTGAATGATTGAATGATTGAATGATTGAATGATTGAATGATTGAATGATTGAATGATTGAATGATTGAATGATTGAATGATTGAATGATTGAATGATTGAATGATTGAATGATTGAATGATTGAATGATTGAATGATTGAATGATTGAATGAATGAATGATTGAATGATTGAATGATTGAATGATTGAATGATTGAATGATTGAATGATTGAATGATTGAATGATTGAATGATTGAATGATTGAATGATTGAATGATTGAATGATTGAATGATTGAATGATTGAATGATTGAATGATTGAATGATTGAATTATTGAATTATTGAATTATTGAATTATTGAATTATTGAATTATTGAATTATTGAATTATTGAATTATTGAATTATTGAATTATTGAATTATTGAATTATTGTTTTATTGAATTATTGTATTATTGAATTATTGTATTATTGATAAATTGAATTATTGAATTATTGAATTATTGAATTATTGAATTTTTGAATTATTGAATTATTGAATTATTGAATTATTGAATTATTGAATTATTGAATTATTGAATTATTGAATTATTGAATTATTGAATTATTGAATTAATAAATTATTGAATTATTGAATTATTGAATTATTGAATTATTGAATTATTGAATTATTGAATTATTGAATTATTGAATTATTGAATTATTGAATTATTGAATTATTGAATTATTGAATTATTGAATTATTGAATTATTGAATTATTGAATTATTGAATTATTGAATTATTGAATTATTGAATTATTGAATTATTGAATTATTGAATTATTGAATTATTGAATTATTGAATTATTGAATTATTGAATTATTGAATTATTGAATTATTGAATTATTGAATTATTGAATTATTGATATATTGAATTATTGAATTATTGAATTATTGAATTATTGAATTATTGAATTATTGAATTATTGAATTATTGAATTATTGAATTATTGAATTATTGAATTATTGAATTATTGAATTATTGAATTATTGTATTATTGAATTATTGTATTATTGATAAATTGAATTATTGAATTATTGAATTATTGAATTATTGAATTATTGAATTTTTGAATTATTGAATTATTGAATTATTGAATTATTGATTTATTGAATTATTGAATTATTGAATTATTGAATTATTGAATTATTGAATTATTGAATTATTGAATTATTGAATTATTGAATTATTGAATTATTGAATTATTGAATTATTGATATATTGAATTATTGAATTATTGAATTATTGAATTATTGAATTATTGAATTATTGAATTATTGAATTATTGAATTATTGAATTATTGAATTATTGAATTATTGAATTATTGAATTATTGAATTATTGAATTATTGAATTATTGAATTATTGAATTATTGAATTATTGAATTATTGAATTATTGAATTATTGAATTATTGAATTATTGAATTATTGAATTATTGAATTATTGAATTATTGAATTATTGAATTATTGAATTATTGAATTATTGAATTATTGAATTATTGAATTATTGAATTATTGAATTATTGTATTATTGAATTATTGTATTATTGATAAATTGAATTATTGAATTATTGAATTATTGAATTATTGAATTATTGAATTATTGAATTATTGAATTTTTGAATTATTGAATTATTGAATTATTGAATTATTGAATTATTGAATTATTGAATTATTGAATTATTGAATTATTGAATTATTGAATTATTGAATTAATAAATTATTGAATTATTGAATTATTGAATTATTGAATTATTGAATTATTGAATTATTGAATTATTGAATTATTGAATTATTGAATTATTGAATTATTGAATTATTGAATTATTGAATTATTGAATTATTGAATTATTGAATTATTGAATTATTGAATTATTGAATTATTGAATTATTGAATTATTGAATTATTGAATTATTGAATTATTGAATTATTGAATTATTGAATTATTGAATTATTGAATTATTGAATTATTGAATTATTGAATTATTGAATTATTGAATTATTGAATTATTGAATTATTGAATTATTGAATTATTGAATTATTGAATTATTGAATTATTGAATTATTGAATTATTGAATTATTGAATTATTGAATTATTGAATTATTGAATTATTGAATTATTGAATTATAGAATTATCGAATTATTGAATTATTGAACTATTGAATTATTGAATTATTGAATTATTGAATTATTGAATTATTGACTTATTGAATTTTTGAATTATTGAATTATTGAATTATTGAATTATTGAATTATTGAATTATTGAATTATTGAATTATTGAATTATTGAATTATAGAATTATCGAATTATTGAATTATTGAACTATTGAATTATTGAATTATTGAATTATTGAATTATTGAATTATTGACTTATTGAATTTTTGAATTATTGAATTATTGAATTATTGAATTATTGAATTATTGAATTATTGAATTAATGAATTATTGAATTATTGAATTATTGAATTATTGAATTATTGAATTATTGAATTATTGAATTATTGAATTATTGAATTATTGAATTATTGAATTATTGAATTATTGAATTATTGAATTATTGAATTATTGAATTATTGAATTATTGAATTATTGAATTATTGAATTATTGAATTATTGAGTTAATGAATTATTGAATTATTAATTTATTGAATTATTGATTTATTAAATTTAGATCTATTTTTTTTTTTTTTAATTACATTACATAGTGTATGTGTTAATGATTTGATTACACAATGTAATGTTACTTTACCTTACACTATTTTTTTTATCATATCGTATAATTTGCATAATCTACTGTTTCTTATATTTTATGGACATTTGTGTGCATTTTTATATATTTTCATAATAAAAACATTGTAACAGACAAATAAAACATATATAAACAGTCTGCAATGTTTGAAGTGAGATCTAAAATATCCACAACTTTTGTAAAGATATAAAATACAGATGCACAGATAAAAATATTACATTTCTAAATGGACTATTAAAAATGCAATATGTTGATGCAAGTACCAAGCAAGACAATCATTAACAAAGTTGCAATTTTATTTCTGTTAATAGTATTTTTGTTTAGTTGCAATTTAAACTCAATAACAAATATTGATATTATTAAAAATTATGTACATGTATTGCTAATTAGAGACTTTAAGTTAGTTCTAAATTTTCATTAAAGTAGCAGTATTTAGATAGAAGCAACAGTCGTAAATGTGGTCTAGGGGATTGTAATGAAATGCCACTTTACGCAACAATGTGCCAAAAGAGCTTCTGCCGTCGCCGACGGATAAGCAGTTTATTACCACTACTTAATAACAACTGACTACTTTATATTTTAATTATAATATAGCATATAGTTATTGATTTTCTGGATTGAAAACTTTTTCTTATTCGTTTTTTTTTTAATTCTAATACTATTTTAATAATATTATTGGTCAGATATAACAGGTTATGAAAAATATACATATTCACAATATATAATTAATTTTATTAAAAAAAGCTATTAAATTTCAATTTGTGCATATAAGTTATAAAAAGTAAATAATAAAAAAACAAAAATACTTTTGTTTATTAATTGTTTAAAAAAATTGCACAAACAAGTAAAGTAGAAGCTTTAACTTTTATAGATTATAGTATTATCATAATTTACCGTTTTAATTAATTCAGTTAAATATTTTACTGGTAAAGTTATTAAGTAATGCCGTTTACTGGTTTAAATAGCAAAGACAATTTGTATGTTCTAACTTTTTGAGCTGGTGTTAATTATTAACACAGCAAAACGAGCGATGTAGAAAAAGTTCTTTGCACGATGTGGGTGGTAAGTAGCTGTTATGCAATGAGAGCATTACCACAAATTAATTTCCAATAAGAATAATGTCTGAAAGACTTATTTAGTTCCTTTGAAATATGATTGTCCGCTAAAATACAACTGTAGTGTGGTTGTCGACTACTTGGAAGCTTATGGTTTTATTTTATTACTTATGTGGGATCATATTTTTTACATAGGCATTAAAATCAGTTCAGAAACTTGCCCAATAATAGTCTTTTACACATCCAAAGCTTTTATGCTATCCAGTACGGCTTGCAATGCTTTTTTGTAAAGATAACTGATGTATAACTCGGTTAAACTAATGGATATGTAACCGAGTTACTCTTTTGGCTTCTTTTACTTGGCTGGCAAACAGGACGTAGCATTTGGTTAACGCTATGAGTTTGTAATTTACAATATCCTGCACCAAAAAAGTTATGTTTTAATGGTTTATATTTTTACAGGTGGCTTAATGGCAATAAATTACTTTATTTTACGATTGCCTTGGTGGGTTAACAGTGCAAGCTGTGTTTTTAAAGAAGAGTGAGAAAGACTTTATTTTGAGTAGTAATCTTTTGGAAACCAACGTCACAAATACCTTTTGCACACAGCAGAGTAATTTCACAAGCGGCTTTGTGCACTCTATTAAACCTTGCATGTCCCAAAAAAATGTAAAAATTTAAAATCTATAAAACCTGACTGTAATTGGCTGTAAATTTGATACATTAAAGAAAAGCTTTTGTAGTCTATTAAATTGCAATACATAAACCAATATTAATTTTAAAAAAAGTTCTGTTATAAATCACTTTTAGATAATCTGTTTTTATAGACTTTTTTGTTTTTTTTTTATGTTTTTAGATATTTTGTTATTATTATACTATGTTTTCTTTGAATTTAAAACTTTAGTTGCAGTTTTAATCAAAATCATAATCAAAAATTATTATAATATTATAAAATTTAATAATAAACCGTTATTTTAAAATTTTATTTTCTTTAAAATATATGAGATGTCTATGACAATAACCAAAAAAGATTAATTTTAAAAACCTAAAATAATACCACAGCAAAAAAAGTTAAATTACAAAATTATATATTATATAAAATTATATTGACAATGTTTTAAAACTGCAAATTTTAAAAATCTGTCTTTCTATAAATTTTATAAGGATTATTCTAAATATGTGCACAAAATAACTAACATTGTTTTCCCAAATTTATAAGATGCTTTTTAATATTTGAATATTTTAATGTATTGTATATTTATTTTTTATTACAAAAAAATATGAACTGTTTAATCAAATAGGCAAATTACGATTCATGTGTTGACAAATGCAATGGGCATAGGTTGTTTAAATATAACACGCCAGATAGTGATTCTTTAGTTCATTTTTATATTTAATTAAATAATCTAACCAGCAATAGTATCAAAGACTCATTTTGTTTTAAGACCGGACAAAACATGTTAAAATAGAAAATAATCTGTAAACTTCTTGACATTATTTAGTTCAAACAGATTAATTTTTTAGTTAAAAACAATTTTGTATTACTTAACTAACTCAAGTAGTTATATAAGTTTGCGCAATAATAGTACTGTTAATATACTTCAACCAAAAGCGTCGACTTAGTAAGCAAATGTCTTTCTTTTGTATTTTTGACTGACCTGAACATTTATAAACACGTTGAAGTTAAATTTAAAAAATCACGGTAACTAGATTTTAATTAAATATGAATAAAATTGGTAAATTAAGTGTAACTTTTAGAAGAATTTAAAGTCTATAAAACATGTTTATTAGAATTATTTTTTAACGCAGACTAGAAGTACATCAAATAGATTGGAATTGTTTGTACATTCAATTTATCAGAATTATTCGTACATCCGATGTATTGAAATTATTTGTACATACATAGGATGCACGGCAACAGGAGCGTACATTGCCAATAACTAGAGTGCGTATTTATGGCATTTGCTTATTTGTTAATATTGACTGCAAAACAAAATCTTTTTGGATATATACGTTTTATAAAAATGTAACAGTTAGTCACTAACTTTTATTTTGTTTTTTTGCTTTTTTAACATACGTGTTTTGCTTAATTACTGTTTTTTTTAGCGTTTTTTGTGCCTTTTTGTGCTTTTTTTGGTTTTTTGGTTTTTTGTACATTTTTGTTTTTTTTTTCAACTGTCTGTTTTATACATTATAGTTTATTGTATGTTTTGATTTTGATGTTTGTGAGAAAAAAAAATTGAATTACATTTAAATTAACTGGGCGCGTTAGTAACTAGTAAAATATTGATTTAACTAGTTTTTATAGAAGATTTAGTAGAGAATTAGTGTCACTACTTCCCAGGCTTTATAAAAAAACTATCGTATTGTATCAAGTTTTGTTAGATAAAGTTTGGTCTAACAATAAATTGCTATAAGATAAAGTATTGTATCTTGAAAAAAAGATTGTAGACAAAGATAAGGTAATTCTTAAATACAAAACTCGTATTCAAGAATTTATGTTTTGTGTAGTTACACCAACTATAATTGCTTTCACCTGCAATTAATTCTATAACTATTAATTCTTCATCTTTTGCAACCCTTACTGCTCAAACTAAACCTAATCAGAAAGTTCAACTTAAAACTTCAACAAATTTTGGTTGTGGTCCAAGTCACAATAAGTTGCAAACATATGTGCTAAACTCATATATACATGTCTCAAAACTTAGACGCGGAACTAAAAAATCTAATGTTATTAACTACATTAAACTGAAATACTCCAATATTTCAATCGAAGCTGTAGATCTAGCTGTACAATCTGGAAACTACAGTAGCTTTAAAGTTTTGGTTAAAGCCGACCATGCTCGAGATATTCTTTGCAAAGACTTTTGGCCAGCTAACATTGCTGTCAAAAAATTTGTGAGTTATGGTCGTTCACAAAATGTTTCTTCTGCTTCTTCAATGGATTTTTGGAGCCTGAACCCTGTCAACAGCTTGGACCCATCTTCAGGAATGACAACGGCTTCTCCGTCTACTACCAGAACGTCAGAGAATTAAAAACTAAACTCAGGAACTCTTGCTAGCTGTAGCCGTATCAGACTACGAAGTGATTGATTTCACTGAAACCTGGCTTTCTCCAGACATCAGTGACTCTAAATTAAATCTAAAAGGCTATTATTTATTTAAATGTGATTGCTTGGCTCTTACAAGCCTTAAAAAAAACGGAAGTGGTGTTTTAATTGCTATCAAAACTCACCTCAAATCTGTATTACTTTACCCCACGTTTATTAGTGTTGAACATTTGTTTGTAGTTGTTAAGTTTAATCTTGTGTCTTATATAATTTGGGCGGTATAATTACCACTAATTCAACTAGTGATAAATATCTTGACCATTGTTATTCTGTCGAATCTATTACCGACAAGTTTCCAAGCAGTAAACTAGTTTTATTGGGCGATTACAATCTATTAACGATGATTTAGGTATAAGAGTAATTTGTAGTCATAGTTACTCTGCTCATTTAAAAGCTAATTTGGTTAGGTTCATAAACTGCGTATAATGCATTACTATTTTTAATAGTGAGGGTGTGTTTTTAGATTTATGTTTTACTAACAATCGTTATAAATCTGTGATAGAAGCTGTAGATGTTTTGTTAAATTTAAGCTAACACCATACTGCGTACTTGTTAACTATAAAATGTGATACTATTTGTGATATTTTAAATTCTAATTATGTTTTTAATGGTTTTAAACTTGGCGATTGCGTTGTAATCAATAATTATTTGTTGAATGTTGATTGGACTGCACTATTTTATAAGTGTGATATTGATATGTGTCTTGATGTATTTTACTTTGTAATTGATTATGTTATTGATTGTTTTGTCTCTAAAAAATTGTGGCGTAAAAGCAATTTTCCTATTTGATTCAACAATGAATTGATAACACTTACTAAACTCAAGAAAAGTGTACACAAACGTTATAAATCTTCAAAACTATTGCCGGACTATAATGAATTCCAATCTATTTGTACTACGTGCAAAAATTTCAGTGCACATCAATACGAGCAATATATTTTACAAACTGAAAGTAAAATTCAAAATAATCCAAAACATTTTTGGAGATTTGTTGATGAAAACAAAAAAACTAATGGTTTTCCAGCCACAATGTATTATAATGATCAAACTTGTAATAATGGGAACAACTTTATCAATAGTTTTGCAGATTTTTATTCTTCAGTTTATGATAACAAAACTCATCCAACTCTATTGTTTAAATTTAGTAGTAACGTAATACATTCACAATTTTCTATTAGTTTGTGTGAAGTTTTTAAAGGAACTGAAAACTTCACAGAAATGTAATTTAAGCGTTGGACCCGACGACATTCCTTCTTTACTGTTAAAAAAGTGCATTTATTTTATTGCAAAGCCATTGCACTTACTTTTCAATGCTTCATTGAATAAAACTAAATTTCCTCAAATATGGAAACAAAGCTATATTACGCCTTTGTTTAAATCTGGAGCCAAAGAGGATATCACTAACTATAGAGGCATTTGCATTCAATCTGCTATACCTAAATTGTTTAATAAAATTGTAACTGGTCAGTTGCAATGGATGTACAAAAGCATCTTAATAGAAGAGTAGCATGAGTTTCGTGAATGGCGTTCCACACTTACTAATTTACTCTGTTATGAAAATGATATTTTAAATGCATTTGAATATAAAGTACAAGTTGACTCAATCTATACCGATTTTTCAAAGGCGTTTGATTGTGTGAGCCATTTTATTTTGATTGTCAAGCTCAGTGCTCTGAGTTTTTATCATGATGTGATTTCCTGGTTATTCAGCTTTTTGAAAAATCGCACGCAGTGTGTAAAAATTAATAACTTTTTGTCACAGCTCATTCTTGTTTCATCAGGTGTTCCTTAAGGATCTCATTGTAGACCAATTTTATTTTTGTTTTTCATCAATGATATCTCACAGTAAATCAATTCATCATCATTTCTTTCATTTGCGGATGATTTAAAAATGTATAAAAGAATATCATCTCTCAATGACTGCCATCTTTTACAACTGGACTTAGATTTTATAAATACTTGGTGTTTTATTAATAAATTATTCTTAAATGCTAATAAACGTTTTTCAATAAGTTTCCATAGAACTTTATATAACATTTCTTTTAACTATATAATTGATACTATACTGTTGAACAAAGTAACACAAATAAAAGATTTGGGCGTTATTCTTGATCATAAACTTGCATTTGTATATAGAATGTCCGCGAATTTATCAGCCAGTACACCAAAACTTTTACATTGAGTTTTGGTGCGTAAGCATTTAGAGTATGCTCCGTCAGTTTGGAGTCCTGTTTATGAAATTCATAACCGTAGTATTGAACAAATTTAAAAGAAGTTTGGTCGTTTATTGTCTTATAAATCGGGCTTATTATCTGTAAATTATGATTACTGCTACATTGCTTCATTGTACAACCTACCGTCATTGATTTAATTTAATTATGTCTAAGATTGATTGTCCGGAGCTACTTGGTACTCTTCCATTCCATGTAGCACCTAATAATAGACGTAGCAGGCATTTTTTTTTATTCCGTGAGTCTACCCATTCTACTAATTATGTTTTCCACAATTCACTCGGTAGAATGTGTAGATTTGCAAATAATTTACCAACTGATATTAATGTATTTTGTGTCTCTAAATCTACGTTTAGAAGTGAGATAAGTCATGCTGACTAATGTTTAATATGTGCGCTTATACATAATGTTATTTTTTGTATTCTATATTTTTGTATTGTAAAACATCATTGTTTATGTATATTTGATGTAGATGTAAATGGTAAGATTATACCGTGAATAAAGTATTATTATTATTACTAAGTATTTTTAAATTTGCACTTATTACTTCAGTAGATGTTGAAGACTTTGAGAGGTTTATTTATTTATAAAAATATTTCAGTATTTAGTTTGTTTACCTTATAATTTGTAATATTCAATATTCATACAACCTGATATTTTCTTAGTATAGGTATTACTGTTTTGTAAAGTTTGATTCAAACTATCAAACAACACATTTTTTTCTTGCTGTCTTTGGCATATTTAAAGCTTTTTTAACATTTTTAATGCTTATTATAAACTCTTATTTAAAAAAATAAATGCCTTTTTATCCGCACTATAACTCTATTCTAACATATCCTTTTATTGCTTGTATATTGTTCATTGTTTATTTGTGTTTCATGTGTTTTTTACCATAATAGAAAAAAGAGTGTTATTTAATAGAGAATTAATTAAAATTTATTGTGAAATAAAAATAAAATAGAAGATGAAATATATGTAGTATGTATTGCAAACGAAACGGCGACCCGCGTTTATCTAGTTTATGATAAACTTTATTCATTCGGTAAATTTTGCCAATATCTAAATTAATTAAAACTGTAGCATGTTATGTGATGCGTGATGTTTTACAAATTACATACAATAAACCGTTGGTGCAACATATTTGTTTTGTTTACGCTTCTTACATTTTTCTTTATTAATTGTTGTTTAATAAAAAAATTGCAAAAAAAAACTTTAATTAAACTTATTTTTTTATTTTATTAAGTAGTTAATTAAAAATATTTATAAAACTGCAATCCTGATTTAATTTTTGTAATAAAGATGATTACATAAATAAGACCATGTATCAATCTAGTTCACATATTAATTTCTTCTGTTCGTGTTCGGCCGTATTTTATTCGAAAGCTCACTGACCGTGACTTTTATGGGTTTTGCTGCACTATTTAAATATATGGTTAAAATGTATTAACTATTGCGACAATTTGTGTGTACAGATAGACTGAACTAGACTGACTGACAGCTCCGGGCTTGAATCACTGTTTATGGTTCGTATCAATAGTACCTAGGATGTCCATATTTTTCCAGGACCCAACCGAGACATAAAACAAAACAAAAAAAACGATTAAAAGTGATATCTTTTCAGTGAGAGAAGTTACATTCTTTAATGATTTCAAACATGTCTATACTTTGTTTCAGTCCACTTATGTAGATAAGCGTTGGCAATCAAACAACATTTAAAAAAAAATATTTGAAATCAATTGTTTGCAATTAACGCAATTTTTGTTTGTTTTCCTAGTAAAATTTGATTTCTATTTTCTATCATTCTAATAAGTTTTTTTTAATTAAATTTAAACCGAGACAGTTAACTGTCTCAAAAAAAATCGTCCAGCCACCGGACAAATCTGGGAAAACCGGGACGTATGAATACCCTAATCGTACCCTGCGCACTAGGGACGTACCTGTAGCGTGAGAACATAACAGTCGGCTCGCTTGCCACTACTACAACAGAGGCATTGTGAAAAATATATAAAACAGTAGCGCACTAATAAACTGATATATAATTCAATAAAAATAATAAAGTAAACATTTGCAATTGAATTGCAAACAGTTTTTTTTTATTCTTTAGTGGTAAAATAAAATAAAACAAAAAATATTTTTATGTTAAAAAAAACTTTAGGCTCTCTATCAACGGGTTTATGTGTGTTATCAATGAATGCATTTTGTCAATAATATCCAAAGCATAAGAATTTACGCTATGATTAATGATTTTTTATGACCGGAATTAGAAGATGATGTGGACGACTTTTGTTTTCAGCAAAACGGGCGCTACGTGCTACACAAGCAACGAAACAATCGCAATTTTGCAAGAAAAGTATTCTGCCCGTGTTATTTCTCAAAGAGGTGATCACAATTGGCCACCCAGATCTTGTGATTTAACAGCTCTAGACTTTTTTCTTTGGGGCTACGTGAAAGATAAGGTCTATGCCAATGCTCCACAATTGATTCAAGACCTTAAAGATGTTTGTAAAGTAATCGAGAATATACAGCCGCAAATGTGCAAATTGGTCATGAAAAATTTCATGAAAAGAATGTGGTACTGCAACCGTAACCGTGGCGGCCATTTGACTTCAAATGTTAATAACATACCTTTCTCTTTACAATGAAATAAACATTTATTGATTTCTCTTAAAAAATACCCGTTATTTTTTAAATATCAAAATAAACCCTCTTATTGGACAACCCTATACAATAAAATTAAAAAAAATGAAATTGAAAAAACTAATGAATAATTAATTAAAAAGAAGGTTATTAGAATTATATATTATTTTAATATTTAATTAAGTTACATGGTAAATGTTATGTTAAGTTGTATTTTAAGACCAAAAAGCAAAAAATAATCAATTATTATTTTTTTGTAAAGAAGATAGAATAGTAGTCTTAACACCGATGTTTGTGGAAACTTTTTTTTTTACTTAGTTTTCTACTAATATTTGTTTGCTGTTTTTTATTAATAAAATAACTTTATAGTAATTGTTGTAGTTTTTTTCAGATGTTTATTGTGAAAAGCTTTTCAAAGTAGTTCGAGCAAATATTAAAAATAATAATATACTGACCAAAGCTGAAAGAAAAAAATAAGTTTAATAAAAAATGATGTATTAGTATTATTTAAATTATATAAATAATAAAAATAATAAAAACATTCAATCTGAAAAATGTAGTTATTCCCAAAACTGCAAAAATTAAAAGCAGAACTAAAGATAAAGATTGGTAAATCTGCTATTGAATTGCCAAAGTGTTAAATTTGTTATTTACTTTAAGATTAAGATAGTAGTATTAAATTCAGACATATTACAGTTCTGTTAAATAAAAACATATATGTAAGTTTAATTAAAGAATCTTTACAAAAAATGAGTTGTCTAAATTTAATTTGCTTCTAGAAGACATGAAAAAATGCAATGTTTTTGTGCTAAATGTCAATTAACATTTAAAGACTAACCACATATTTTATGTGCATGTTGATTTAAAAATAGTATTACTTGATATCTATAAAATTGCAACAAATACCAAATATGAAAAATTAGTTTTGCAAATACTGTAATAAATAATTAAGAAACTATGTTATTGTACAATATATTATTAAACATTTTAAAAGAAAGTTAATAACGTTATAACGCTTAATTAACAGTTGGATAATAAGATAGATACATTTATATATTTTTTAAATTTAAGTTTATAAATTGTGCAAACACTAAATGTTAGAAAGTACACTAATTTATACAAGTTGCTTAAAGTTATTGCTCTGTTAAGTTGTATACATTGTTAAAATGTTGGAAAAATCTAAAAATGGAGAGCATCTTTCAAAAACCTCATTTGACAGCAAACATTTTAACAAATTTTTATTTTTTTATTTTTTTGTTATTGTGTGTTGCGGGTGGTACCACCACAACAACACCTGTGAGAAGAAAAGAAAAAACTGATGATGGCCTAACCGCCGAAACCGGTCTTAATATATAAAAATAAAATCAGCACAATAAAGTATAAAATTTTTATTAAAATACCCTAACCTCAAAAAGTTAAAAAATTTAACATGCTAATGTAGCGACCAATGGCAAAATTGCAAACATAATGAATGATCTGCATGTTGTAAAAATTGTTTTTTCTGTACGTAGAAAAAGTTCAATTAATTTTTGCATCGTGTTTGCACAGACAATCTGATTTAAAAATCCTATTTGACGAGGTTTTTTTTAAGTACTACTAAAAAAATCTTTTTTAAGAAGGTTTAAGATTTTATTTTGGGTACCCATTTGTTGATGTAGACCAAGTCTATTGCCACGATCTTAACGTGTTTACAGTAACCTATTCTCTTGAGGATAAATTATAAAAGCGGTGGGTTTTTGTGAATAGGCGTTAGTTAAAAAAATTACAGAAAAATTTTACTAAACCTGTAGGCCCAAAATAGCATAAAAGTGTATTCACTGCATTCTATCCATATAAAAATACAAATTAACGTAACAAATAATTACATCGGTTTAATAAATAATAAAAACATTATAATTTTTAATAAAAGTAATGTTTTGTTGTACTTTTTTAAACTTGTTTTATTTTAATTTACATTCCCAACAGTAACTAAAAAAAAACATATATACTTTTAAACAGAATTAAAATAATGTATTTCTGTTGCATTTTACTAAAAAACTATTTTATGATCGTAATTTTAATGTGAGTTTATTTAATAATTATTCCACTCTAAACAAAATCAAAAGTAGCTACTGCCAACACAAACTGGTAATTTTGTAATTATAATTTACATGTACGTATACAACCTTGTACATTCTGATATACCGAATGTACACATTTTTTCATAAACTTAAATGCTCATGTCTGATACCATTTGACAAATTCAATATTACAATTTATACTAAAGCTTTTTAATAGTCAAAATATATTTATATAATATTTATATATATATATATATATATATATATATATATATATATATATTTCTGCATTACTTTATGGTGTGAGCAAGCGGTACATCTTCATGTCAGCGGATTTTTTAAATGGTGCTGATAAACAATACGAATATATTACGTAATATGCAATAATATAAATTGTTAAAAAAAGAAATATACGGTCGTGTGACAATGGCCATTTTATATATCATGATTTTAATGTCTGTGTTTGTATGCGAGGGCGGGTTTAAAACGAAATTTATTGTCATTCTGTCAGAATTAATGTATTGTGTTTTTGATGCGATACAAACAGAACTCGAAAGTATATAATACTTAATCTTATTGCCACCCACTATTTATTTATTTTTATTTTTTTTTGTTTTAAAATTAAAATTAATCATTTTACCGTCAAATAAAAAATTGACTAGACAAGATATACTATTTTTAAAAACCAACATAAGATTTTTAGGACTTTGGCAATTTTAATTATAAATGTTGATGATAATTCTCTGCAACAAAAAATAAAAGTAAAATTAACACCGCTCAATTTCCACAATTCCACGAGTTCATTCATATGTGAAAAGTGCTAACTTTGTGCGAGTTGTACAACTGCTTTTTTTACACCAAAAATACTAGTAACGCATACAAAAAGAATTAAATTATTTATTATTATATGATATTTGATAGATAATATGTAATTTTTCCGAATGCTTTTTCTTTGCAATAACAGTCTATACATTTCAATGCAACAAAAAAAGGTTGTTATAAAAAATATATATGAATACGCATATACGTATCGAAAAGTTTATGACTCAGTTTTTATTATTTTAAATATATAATTTTATTCATAAAAGATATATTGACTCTCTGCAGAAATTAAAAATTTAAAACGTCATTGAGTTCTGTTAAATTTTATATTACTTTTCATATAGCTGGAGAAGATGATTTAGTTACGAACATCTGTGTCGTCGAGATAAAGAAATTACCAAGTTGATATAAAGAAAAACGCATGGCCTTCATATTGAATTTAATAAAAAATGTTACAAATAACACGTGGGTGTAGTTGAATTTATATTATTACTATTGATTTTTTATGCGACTGTCGGTCATTTAATGTCCTCGAAATGCAATATATATTCTTGTATAAAATTGAATAATTTTTGTTAAATTTAAGATCTCTAAGTGTAAATTTATTAAATAATAATGGTCTTTGTTCATGATGAATGCTAAAACATTTTACAAATTTTGTATTATTATATCGGAATTTTAGACATAAAATTTATGATAATTATTTTAATAGTATTAGTATTAAAACGGATTAACTTTGGGCAAGTAATTGTAATTTGTAATTTTTATTGCCAAAATTGTCATACATTAAACTAGTAATTTTCATTAGTAGTAGTAGTAGTAGTAGTAGTAGTATCTAAGATAATCAAAAGAAGACAACGTTAATATTTTATACTCTTTAAAAAGTGGTCTACAAGATATTAAATTACTTTTTATAGAGCATAAGATTCTTATTATCAAGTACGCTTCTATAAGAGAAAAATACACTTGTTTAGCCACATCGTAACCTAATTGTTTAATGGTTCTTTTAATAGCGTAACAACCAGCTGAAAATTTTGCAGTTACATAGTCTGTTTGATCGCACCATCTTAGCTTATATTCTAATTTTAAGCCAAGAAAGACAACCTGATTGGATTAGAGAATTTTATTATCTCCAATATTTAAAGGTGGCAAGTCACTACTAAAAAATGAAATAAACTGTAATTTTTTGGCGTTGAAGCTTATTAAGTTAGCTGTACACCAATTACTTACGGATAATAAATCTTGTTCAATAGTAGTCGTTAAGCCAGCAATATTTTTACTAGACCATACATTGTTAGTATCATCTGCAAAAACAGTAAGTTTCCCAAATATTTAAATGTTTAATAAGTCGTTGATATACAAAAGAAACAAGATAGGAGCTAAAATAGTTCCTTGTGGAACGACCTTAGTAATGTTTAAATTGCTGGACAAAAAAATTAATTTGACAAACTGGCTTCTGTTTGAAAGGTAGTCTCCAAACCATAAAAGACAAGAGCCTCTACAACCATAATGTTCAAATTTTTGTAGCAGTATTTTGTGATCCACGCAATCAAATGCTTTTGCTAAATCACAAAACACTGCCACAGCAACATTACCATTGTAATGTTCCTCATAAACGTGATTAAGAAAGTTAAGTATTGCGTCAGAGGTATTTTTATTTTTATTAAATCCTAATTGATTACCATAAATAACGCAGTGTTTTTCTAAAAATGACAATAATCTGACTTTAATTATTTTTTGAATTATTTTACTAAAACAAGAAGTTAATGCAATTGGTCTGTAATCGCTATAAACATCTTTGTCGCCTTTTTTATATAGTGAAAAAACACAGGCTGTTTTTAATTTAAATGGAAAAAAACTTTCTTTAAAAAAAGTATTTATTAGATTAGCAAATAAGCTAAAAACATTTTCTGGTAGTTCTTTTATCAGAAATATAGAAAAACCATCAAAATCTTTTGACTTTTTGTTTTTAAACGAGTTACATATTGATCTGATTTTATATGAATCAGTAGGAATTAAAAATAGCGAATTTACTATTGTCGTTGTACTGCTTTAATAATGAAATGAGATCCGTGGTTGATTCCAGAGATAGAATAATTTCATTTGTGGCAGATGTAAAATATTTGTTAAATTCATCAGAAGAAATAGTTGCTTCTATATTTGAATGTTTTCTATTATTTAGTTTGTTAATTATTTGCCATGTCTCTTTGACTTGATTATTAGAATTTTCTATACGAGTTTTATAAAAAATAGATTTGGCTAACTTAATTACATTTCTATAAATTCTGCGATACTTAGAAATGATGCTGAAGTAGTAAACTTCTTTGCTAAGTTTAATAATCGAATATTTTTAGCTGAAATTCTGATGCCAGTTGTTGTGCAATATTTGGAAACACTTGCCTTCTGTTTGATTGTTTTTAAAGGAATAGTGTCATTAAAAATTTGCTAAATATTAACAAAAAATTGATTAAACCTCTCAGTACTAGATCTAACTTGCTTGTCATCCCAATTAAAGCAGTTGCAAGCATTATAAAATTTATTAATATTACTTTTTGAAAACTTACGAGTACAGTACATTTTAGAACTTTCATGAATTGATTTAGATATAGTTAAATTACAAGAAATGGCTTCATAATCAAAAAGTCCGGCATGCATTACATTAGTATTGATTAAGTGCTCTTCTGTTTGAACATAAATAGTCTATTAGAGTAGCCGACGTTGCAGTAATACGAGTGAAAGAGTCAACATGTAGTTTCAAATTGTAGCTATTTAATAATTCAATCATTCGTATAGTATTTTTGCATTTAACATTGAAATCCCCTCCTTCTGAAATCTTAGAACTTAAAAGAAAGCGATCAAATAAACTAATAAAACTGTTAAAGAAAATATCAAGATTACCTTTTGTAGATCTATAAATACAAACTATATATAAATTAAAAAATTTAGAAAAAACTATTACAAATTCAAAGTTTATCTCTATAATAAAGTTGTCAAAATCATTAATTGGTACAAACAAGTAAGGTAGTTTAGACAATATTATAACTCCACCATGCAAAATTTTGGAACGGGAAAATTATACGAATCATTATTTTTAATCTAAGTTCCCCCTATGAACAAAAAAAAACATTTACAAATTTATCAAAAACATCAACACGATTTAGCGACATTATTAATATTCGAAATAATATTATCGTACGATCAAAAGGCTTAAATAAACATTGAGTCAAATAGCTTGAAAACATTTTGTTTTTTAATAAATAAGTGCAGTCTTTTCCGTTGTTATCGGCTAAAATTATTAACTTTGGTTTAACACAGGAATTGTTAAGAACAATTTTAGAGTCATTTATTGACTTTATATCAACATTAATAATTATATCGTCTTTGATTATTAATTCACTATCAGTTGTTGGTGTATTAGAATGTTTAATTGTTGGAATATTAGACATTTTATAGTTGACAAACGCCGACTGTAAATTGATTACACCTTGTTCTAGGGATTTCACTATACGACGTAACCGGTGCACCTGATATTTAATTTTATGAATATTATTTTGTTTAGTTTTAAAGCATACCACATATTTTGGTTTATTTATGTCAGTCGTATTGTTTTTCATTATCGATTCTTCATCCTCGATTAAACTGGAATTTACTGCATTTTTAAATCTTCTTTGAAGGACTTCTTTCTTGCCCGAATAATCCATATAAAGTTTTTGCAGAGTTTTTCGCAGATCAGCCACTTTCGAGGATTTTATTTTTATTTTATTCATGTTTTAAGAAAAAACAACTTCACTTAAATTTATGATAAACACAAACATTTATATATGTAGGGCAGGTAGAGTAAAATCTCTTGATTATTGTGATTATAATTTTATAAATTTATTCTGTATTAAAACCACATAAAATACACTTTTAGTACGAGCACGTGTTAAATACGTCAACTTCGACGATAGTAATTGTATTACGCTGCTATAGATTTAATCTGTACATGATTGATTTTTGTTCAATAAACAAATTTATTATTTGATAAGTACAAAATTAGTTTTTTGTAAGCATAATCAGTGTATAATTTGTTTTGGTCAAAAAAATAGTTTGATTTAAAATAATAGTTTGTTGAAAAGCTAAAATAAGACATTTGGCATAAATTGGCTTTTAATAAATTAATATATTATCTTATTTATTAAACATATCAAACTTTTAATAAGTTCTTTATCACTACATTATTTATTGGAGGTGGGGCTAAATAACGTCTGTTTGAAATATCCTGGCAAGAGTTTAATTGACGGGGTCATTAAGCTGCAAAAATAACTAAACTCTCACAATAAAAATTTCCAAAACTACAGCATTTAAATGAACAGAAAGTTGTTGTAGTGTTTAAATCAGTGGCACGGCACGGTGTTTGTCAAAACACTAAAACAATCTCAGAAAGTCACAGAGTTTATATTTTCTAATACGCCGAGGATCAGTGTTTAAACTTCGGCTTCTTGGTCTACGTTAACGGCTAATTTAATCGACAACGACAAAACTGCAAGAATCTGTTTATCTCAATCTTAAAAAAATTGTAAAAATATTAAAACAAAAAAAAAACACTTTTTTTGTTGGCAAAGAAGGACTTACTACCAAAACAATTGATGATGCTCCCATAAGAGTAAATAAGATTGGTTTTTGTTTATATTATTGTTTTGTTGAGTTTTGTACAACTTTATTGTCATCTGTCATATTAGATTTGAGTTTTATTTATTTGAATAGTGGTGCCCGTTACTATATTGTAGTTTATTATACTAAAAATTTTTATAAAATTACTATGTACTATATCACAAAAAAGTAAAGATTTTTAAAATATACACTTATTTTGTAGTATAGTACATATTAATGTGTTTTATTTCTTTTTATTAATTTAATTTATTTTATAATTTTGGTATTGAAATCTTTTACTACTTTAATGTCATCTATATTATTAATTTTAAGTTTTATTTATTTTATTGATTTGGCACTTTTATATTTTGTTGTTAACAGTAAGAAACATACTACTAATAATGCAGTACATAGATAAAAAATTTAATTATTATCATAATAATTATGTTGTTTATAGATGCGACCGAACACGTTGCAAAAGTAGAGGAGTGTTGATTTTGGTTATTAATTTAATGCATAGTCGAAGAGTGTTATTAAATATTTTAGTAAATATGAATTTTGATCTAGTTGCTGTAGAAATCATAATTGCAACAACTATTTATACAGTCATTTGTGTCTACATCGCTTTTAATTTAACTACTAATGTGTATACTCAACTGTTTGATTACTTAGAAGATTATTTTAGCTTTAATAATGTATTAATTTGTGGCGACTTCAACGGAGGAACTACGTGTTTTACTTTAACATAGCTATTAAATTATGTTGCACTTAGAGATCTTTTACAATGTAACTTTATTTTCAATAAAAATAATCAAATTTTAGATTTTGTTTTAGTATCCTCTACACTTAATATATTAAAAGTTGCCAGATCTGAAGACCTACTTGTTAAGAAAGATAAACATGATCCTGTTTTAACATTTACACTAAATGTAATTTTGTACAAAAATTTTATCAATTCAGTTGATGATTGTAAATCATACAATTTTAGAGATGACAATCTAGTTAATTTATATAAACGCATTATGATAATAGATTGGAATTCGGTCATACAAGAAATTGACAGTAACAATGATTGTGTCAATTTTTATAAACTATTGTATTATGCATTTGATAAATGTATTCTTAAAAAATGTCAAGTATCCAGTGGAAAGCAATATCCAGCATGGTACAGCAAAGACATAATAACACTGTTAAAATTTAAAAAAAACATGATAAACAAATTCGACGTGAGTTTAAAGACAAAAGTACTAAAGCTTATGCTACTTACATCCACGTTACTGAAACTAACAGTTTTTTGCAACGTTAAAGCTTTTTGTCGTTTGTAACAAAAAAAAAATTTTGTATGCTCGGAGAAATAATACTGGACAATGTGTACAATTTAGCCACATACTCGTCTAATCTAAAGTGTAGTAGCAGAGTTGATGTGATGGGCAAATTTAATGTTAGTAAAAAAACTGTTTTAGAAAATTTTAAAGCAAATTAATGGCAATTTTACAATGATTTATGATCAAGTACTCGGTTGTATCATTAAAGACTGCGCTGTTTACTTTGCAGCTTTGCTTACTCAGATTTACAATTTAATGTTGTCTTTAGGTGCTTTCCCAACTGTTTGAAACTAACTTGGGTCTGCTCCATATTTAAATCTGGGGACAGGTCCAATATTGCAAACTGTAGACCGATATAATTAATTGCAAACATTTCTAAAATTATTAAACTATTCTATCTGATTATATTTATAGTTGTGTTGATTACATGTTGTCAATTAATCAACTTTTTTTTATACATAGAAAAAGCACCCAAACTAACTTTAAGAGTGTAACTCAGTACATTTTTGATGCATTAGATATTGGTGTAGTCAGGTGGATGTAATATATACGGATATTAGCAAAGCGTTTGATAGAGTTCTATTTTACAAGCTTATGGTTTCTGACATTGCTTCTAATGTTAAAGATATAATCCATATTTCTCTAAGTGACAAGGAGTTATTTGTGTGCTATGGGAGTTGTAAATCTGAGACATTTTCTGCTACAACTTAGAATTTTAACTTGAGAACACTTCTATTTATAATATTTATTAATAACGTAGCAAGTGTTTTAGACTGCAACTTTCTTGTATATGCTGACGATGTCAAACTATATAATGTTATTAAGTCGCTTAATGACTGCGTAAAACTACAAACTAATTTATCTTGCTTGTCAACGTGGTGCATAGCAAACAGTCTTGCAATAAATGTTGCCAAATGTCATATTATGTCGTATAGTAGATCCGTTAATAAAACTCTGTATAACTACTCACTTGGTTTGAAAAACATACACAAAAGTGATACTATTAAAAATTAAGGTTTACGGATTTATTTAAATTTTAAACTATCTTTTAACATCTATGTTAAAAAAGTTGTCAACAAATGTTAATAAAAAATAAACTACTTGGGTTTATTATCCATAATACTTGTGAATTTATTAATGTTACTGCCACTATAAAACTGTTTCAGGCTTTTATCTTAAGCAAACTAAACTATTGTGTTTGTGTTTGGTTACCTACTTCCGCACGTTACATGAATGCTCTGAAAAAATTGCAAACATGATTTCTGAAATGCTTTTATCTTAGGAAATACAAAGTATATCCGGATAGAAATGTCTCTTATGAACAATTATTGGAAGAGTTTGCTATAATATCGATCTACAATAGACACAGATTTTTATTTATTAATGAGTTGTATAAGATTATTTAAAATCACGTAAACAATAACAAGTTATTTCAAATCATTTATTTTTCAGTTTTTAGGTTAGCTTACCGCAGCACAACAATCATTTCAATATGCTACCGCACGCACAAACTTTCAATTAAATTCCTTATTACTTTCAATGATAAGAAAGTAGCAATAACAGAAGGAAATTTTTAAAGGAATTTAAATTCTGCTTGCTTTAATTTGTAATTTGTTTCTAAATATATTATAAATCAAAATTATTATTTTTTACATTGATTATTTTATTGTTATCTTGTTGTATTTTTACTTTTAAGTTGCTATTGAATTTTGAATTAATTTGTACTAGTTAAAATGTTTTTTTAATTATTTTTTTTGTAATTAGCTTGTAACCTGATTAGGAAAAAAACACATTAATATTATTTATATTATTATTATTATCACCATGATGGATGTTATTATATATATTTAATAATTGATATACTTAAATATCTTTGTAGTACTTAAGATGATTTCCCGGCAATTAATAACGGGAAACAATAAAATTGATTGTTTTAATAATCAAATTTCTATGTATGTCAAATAAAATAATAAGTAATCTAGTTTAAACAAGTCTATTTGCAAGGTGAGTAAACACTGCTACATTATACAAAGTTCAAACTAATTTAACATTGTTAAAAAATCGTAAAAGCCAGTAAACGTGTTTTCTCTAAAACATTATAAAAACCTTTATCTTCTTTAATAAATTTTACTAATGTAAAGTCACACATTTTATTGCCAGACGCCATTGTAATCGTTATGTACAAAAACAAAATCAATATCAAAACGTTACTCGATTCAGGCTTTCAATCCAGTTTTATTAATTATTCTGTTGATACAGAAATAACAGAAATAACTATATCTTGCTTAGTTTTAGACTAAATCACAGATAATTTGCTTCATGTGTTGTTTGATTGCCTGTTGTTTTTGTCTAATATTGGTTCATTTAGTTACTTTTTTGTCTACTTAGTTGGTAATTTTTCTGTGTTTTTAGTTATTTTTTTTAATGTTGGTTATTTAGTTAATTTTTTGCCTTGTTAGATATTTTTCAAATAATTATAAGTTTAATATAATTGATGGTTGACTTCTACTACGTGGTAATTCATGTTTATAAAATAACAACAACTTACTATGTTTTTTTGTTATTTTTTTGTTGACTATTGGTTTATTTAGTTACTTTTCTGTGTAATTAGTTATTTTCTTAAAAATTGTAGTTAATATAGATATGTTCCTGTCTTGTTAGTTATTTTTTTTTTAATATTAGTTTATTTAGTAACATTTTTGTTAATTTAAATATTTTATGTTATTTATTTGTTTTATTAGTTATTTTTATGTTTTGTTGGTTATTTTTTGTCAAATATTACTTTAACTAATAATGTTTTTCTTTTTTTAGTTATTTTTTTGCTAAATATTAGTTTATTTTTACTTTGTGTTTTTCTGTCAACTGTAGGCTTTTTAGATACTTAAAAGTTTTGTTAGTTATTTTTCTAACAAATACTGGTTTATTTAGTTACTTTTTTATCTTGTTAGTTAATTTCAACCACATTGCAATGCAATATAATTTTCCATTGCTGAAACTTAGGCGCAAAAGAGCCTAATCATAATTTTTACGTGGACTAATGAAAGTGATTGCTAAGAGCTACTAGTAACTCTATCGTTTAAAATCCCCAACAATAATTGCCGAACTAGACAGTCTCTATTATTTAGGGAATCTATACACTCTACCAATTATGGATTTAATAATCCAATTGGTAGAATGTGTAGAATTTCATATAGTTTCTCTAATAATATTGATTTATTTTGTGTTTCAAAATGTAGTTTTAAATGTCAATTGAAATGTGTTGATGAATAATTTTATATATTTTTTTTCTAGGTTTTTATTAGTCAACATTTATTTGTATATTGTTGTGTAATTGTTATATTGCTTGTAATTTATCATTATTTATGTACTTAATGATGTAGATGTAAATGGTTCTTTTTATATACTGTTAATAAAGTATTATTATTATTAATTATGGTTTATTATATTATTTATCTGTCTTCTTAATTATTTTTATCTTAAAAATTAATTAATTTTGTTACATTTTTGTTTTTTTTATATTTTTTTTCAAAGGTTAGTTTATTCAGTTAATTTTTTGTCTTGTTAATTATTTTTCTGTCAAAAATTAATTTATTTAGTTACTTTTTTATCTTGTTAGTTTTTTTTTGTTAAATTTAGATTTATTTAGTTACTTTACTAACACGTTATTTTGTATGTATGTTTATTTTGATATTTTGATTTGTTAGTTATTTTTTTGTCAATAATATCTTTATTTAGTTAATTTGCTGTATTTTAAATTGATTTTTGTCAAATAATTAATTAGTTACTTTTTTGTTTTGTTATTTGTTTTCTGTCAAGTTTTGGTTTATTTAACTACTTTTATGTAATGTTAGTCATTTTTCTGTAAAATATAGGTATAATTCATTTTAAGGAACGGGTTGTCAAAAATTTTTTTTTTAAATTAAATACCAAACAGTCATCAGCATAGATAAAATTCCACCTATTATTCATAAAACATTTGCAAATAAATTAGCTTCTATTTGGACTAAACTATTTGTCATCATACAAAAAAAAACATTTTCAAATTGTTGGAAAATTGCAAACGTTGAAGCTATGCTTAAAAAGGTATAAACAATTGTATTATTGTCACACACACTTTATACTTTATACTTTCTAAAGACAAATATTGACAAAAATGGCAAAGTGTTTTAATTTTGTTAGGTTAGAATCTGTAGCATCTATAAACAGAAATCTTAAATGAATATCTGATTAACTACAGGCATGACCTTTTAGGGGTAACAATGTCAATTAATCTTTTCTAAAATGACTAAGTTGTTGACACAGCTTTGAAAGTATCAGAAAACTAAGATAAATAATCTATTAAATATAGATGTAATTTTTTTTAATTTTTTTTTATATATACATAAATTGTTTATTTACTTTTAATGTAAATGTAAATGTTTATTTTAAAATGCCATTTTATTTAACTAGAAGCAGAAAATAACATCACCAAAATGACAACTTCTTTCTTGAATGCAAATTTCCTTAGATGTTTAAAGTTGCTTATAATTTATTATTAATACGTTTATTTTTTGCCTTTCGGCCTTGAAAATTACATTTACAAATACATTTTTAACTTCCCAAAATTATAAAACCTAATCCTTATAAAATTAATACAACTAAAAGTATTTTCTTCTCTGTTCATCTACTTCTTTTCTTCGTTTTTTAATTGCCCTCATCCATTTTATCCCTCTTCCGGCCCCTTTCAATATTTCATTTTTTCCATCTGTTTTTCTCTCATTTCGTTACACTCTTTCAACATATGTTCCATAGTTTCTTTAGTCTCTCCGCACATTCTGTACATTTTCAAATCTTCTTCCATCCAAAATTTTGTCACTCGCTCTTTATTACCACATCTGAATCTTGCAATCATCTTTTTATCATTTTTACTATATCTATCGCTCTCTAGGTACATTGGCAGTTCGCTTTCTATAATATGTTTATAATTTGCGTTGTACCTAGACTCTTTTACTCGTATTCTCCTTTCTCGCCTTTGTATATCTTTATCTCTTTCCATAATTTTGTACTATGTCTCCTTCCCAGATTCTCTCATTCTTTCAATTTCTTGGCTAGCATACCCATTCCTATTGTAATAATTTTCCCTTATCTCTCCTATCTTTCCATATCTTGCTTTCATTTTCTCTTTCATGCATTCTTGTAAGATTTTACAATCGTGTCTCTGTCTCATTCTTTCTTCATACTTCATTGCTCCTTTTCCTGCTTCTACTTTTAACTTATCTTTTTTGACTTCCTCCAGCACAATATATGCTAGAGTTTCCTTTTTTAAACCTAGCACTTATCTCCAATATTTCACATGTATTGCTTCTAATTTTTCTTGTTCCTTCCATCCTCATATTTCTGACTCATACAATATCATACTCCTAACTAAACTATCAAACATAAGTCCTTTTTAATGCTTTTTTTATTAATTCTATGAAATTCATTTATATTTGTTATTATATTCATATTATTTCATATAATTTTATTATTTATTTATTAATGTATTATTTATTATTCCTTCCCACGCTTCCTCATTTACAACTACGTAGTCTATTACCGATTGTCCGTTTGTCCCTATATAAGTAAATTCTCCCTCTTCATCTCCAGTGATGTTTCCATTTAAAATGTCCCAACCCCTCTCTTCTATCATTTCTATCATTTCCTTTCCTTCTTTATTTTCTGTGGTATCCTTTGATTCTCTGTTTCTGTGTCATCTTGCTTGATTTTTTCCCCATCTTTCCAATTCTTGCGTTGAAGTCTCCTCCTATAATCAATTTTCTTCTTTCAGTTTCTGGTATTAGCGTTTCTAACTTTTGTCTAGTGCTTCTCATGCCTCTGCTATATACTGTTATTGCTTTATATTTTTCTCCTCCCTTTAAAAAGTTTCGTTCTTGAATACCTTCATTTTCAATAACCTTATCTTCTTCTTCACTTGATTCTTTTTTTATTCCGGTAATTATGCCTCCTTTAGCTCTTCCTTTTTTTTTATTTTTGACAGCTGGTTGGCATTTTCAGATGTATTCGGCTGGCATGTTAAGCTTTAACTTATCCCATTTCTTGTTATCTATCCACGTCTCTACCATTCCAATTATGTCAAAGATTTTTATGTACTCCCAGAACTTTTGATCTTTGTTGTCGATCCCAGCTACGTTTCAAAACAAAATTCTTTGTTTTTTACTATTTTTTTGTTTTTTTCTATCTCGTGTAACTAAGTCATGTCCTTTGTCTTTGCATGCGTTGTCTACTTTTTTTGTGTTTATGCTACTAATTACTTTTTTGCTTTGCGTTTGCTCTCTTTTGAAACTTCTTGATCTAGATCACTCCAGTTGTATACCTCTCCATCTATTTCCAATTTTCTGTACCGTACCCATACTTTTCTGCCCTTTGATTTTTTGTCTCTCGCTATATCTCTTAATTCCTTCTGAACTCTTCTTTCTTCCAATGTCAAGTCATTTTTAATGTATACGTTTGTGCCCCTCAGTTTGTTTTTGTTTCTCATAATATCCTGTTTTTGTACCCATAACTCTGTTTTTGCTATTATTGTTTGTTTTTCTTCATTTTCCACTGAAAATGCGAAAATTATTTTAGTCTCTATTTTTAAGTTTTTTTTGTATCATTTCTTCTATAGTTTCTTTTTTTTTTCCTATCTGTACCTCTATTCCTTTTATTACAAACTTGTTTCTTCTATCTTCTCTTTCTTTTCGTTCTAGCTTGTCTTCAATTGCTCTTATTTTGCTTTTTAGTTCTCTTTTCTCTAATTCTCATTTTTCTTCTCTTTTTATCATCTTCTCCTTCATATTTTTCATTTCCATTTTTATTTCTTCTGTGTTTTTTTTTCATTTCCGCCATCATCTGTGTCATCATTTCTTTAATTTCCTCCATTTCTTTATCTTCGCCTGAACAACGTTTTTCTGGCTCGTTTCTTGTCACCTCTATTTTTCTTTGCTCCGGTGATCTGAGTACTTTTTTGCTTCTTTGAAATATTTCTGGTTTATCAGCACTATCTCTATTTCTTTTTCCTTCTCTATCCATTTATTTTTGTTGTTTTAAATTATTTAATTAAATTAATCAATTAAATTAAATAATAAAATAAAATAATTATATTAAATTATTAAATCAAATAATTAAATTATAAATTGGCGTATATCACAAAATTTTAAATTTAAAATAAAACACAAGAAAAAAGTCTGATGGGGTTCTCGGGGCTCGAACCTACGGCTCGACTTGCCTAATAAGACGGGCTTACGCACCCTGCCCACTACACCACGGAGTACTGTTTATATTAAGTCTTATGTTTGTATCTTATGTACTATTGTTTCATTTATTGTTATCCTCTTGTTGGTCGTGTTAGGTTAATGTTTGTTTGTGCACTTTAATGTTTGATACTACACTTTTTCCGCGACTATGTATGTGTGTGAAAGTTGCAGTTACTTTCACACACATACCACACTGTTTCCACCTCTTTCAACTAAAACTTTTCTATTAATAACATCTGTTTTCACCCGTCAATTATGTATAAATTATCCACTGTTTCTATCTGTTTCTATCTCATTCTCTCGTCTCCTAATCTAGTTAAAGTTGCTTATAACATCTTCTCTTTGATAATTTTTTTGCAATTCATAGCAAATAGCATTTTTAAATTTTTTCAATAATTGGGGTTTATTTTTGACACGAAACTTCATAAAACCCCACAAGAAAAATTCCAAGCTGTTAAATTAAGAAAACGAATTGACTAAGGCTCATCGATAAAACGTAAAATAATTTGTTATTGAAAAAAATCTTAAAAAACTCTTATTGATGCTGTTGCTGTATGTGGGCCCTGACTACTGAAACTATACTTTTCCAATATCTATTAATTGTCTCTGTAGTTCTGGCACCGGAAAGTTTTTAAAAACTTAGCAACAGCATACCAGATCGTAACTTGAGGGCTATGCAGGGACCGTTGACCGTTGATACTGTTGTAGATTATCCACGGCTCCATATCAGTAGTTTTGTTAATTTTAATATTAAAATGTCGACGTGTTTAAATAACAGATTCTTTACATTTATTTTAATTATAGTACACAAACGTACATAAGCATACAATGCTGCACATCCCTCTGCGCTATAGTGACTAAAATAACGTAGCTTGCGGAGTTGAATGACATTGTACCGGATTTTCTCACTCTTCTACTCGCTGTTTACTGCGCGTTTTAAAATCATGCGGTTCTTTTGAATTACCCTGTATAAATCTTATATTTGTACTTGTAATTAACATTGTTCCTTAGTATAGGAAAAAGCGTTAAAAACTACACTATCTCTTCTAAAGTACATTAAAAACAACTAATGACTTAGATAATTCACAACACAGGCGCAATGTTGCAAGTTCTATAAATATATTCATAGACATTGTTCAAAAACGTAGGACCAAAACGTTTTTAATTGTATTATCAACACATAGAATAAAATTTTAAATTTTGTTTGCTTATTTAGTTACTTTTTTGTCTTTTTAATGATTTTTTTGTCAAATGTCAATTTATTTAGTTATTTTTCATTTTTGACACTTTTTTGTCAAATATTGGATTATTTATTTACTTTTTGTCAAATACTAGTTACTTATCTGAGTTTTTAGTTATATTTCTATAATATGTTGGTTCATTTAGTTACTTTTTTGTCTTGTTCGTATTTTTATGTCAATTGTTAGTTTATTCTGTTACATTTCTGTTTTGTCAGTAATTTTTTGCTAACTATTTGTTTATTCAGTTACTTTTTTGTCTTGTTGTTATTTTTTTGTCAAATATTGATTTATTTAGTTACTTTATTATATTTTTAGTTATTTTTCTAAATTTTGATTTATTATTTTTTTTGTTTTTTTTAGTTATTTGTTTGTCAGTTATTTGTTTATTTAGTTACTTTTTTGTTATGTTAGTCAATGTTCTGTAAAGTATTAGTTTGTTTAAATGCTTTTCTGTGTTTCAAATTATTTTCTGTCAAATTTTAGTTTATTTGGTTACTTTTTGTTTCAATAATTAATTTTTCAGCAAATGTTGGTATATTTAATTAATTTGCTAATTTTGTTAATTATTGGTTTATTTATTTACTTTTGTTAGTTATTGTTCTGTCAAATATTAATTTATTTAAAAGCTTTTCTGTCTTCTTAATTATTTTCTATCAATGTCTAGCTTATTTAAATGGTTTTTTGTTTTGATAGTTATTTTTATGTTAAACGTTTTTATATTGAGTTACTTTTATTTTTTATTAGTTATATTTAAGACAATAATTTTTAAATTTAGTTAAATTTCTTCAAATGTTAGATTTAAAAATAACTAAACTTTTTATATTGTTGGTTACTTTCTTATAAAACATTGTTTTTTCAAGTTATTTTTTGTCAATAATGGTTTTATTTAGTTACTTTTTTTTATTTAGTTATTGTTTTGTCTATTATTAGTTTTTATAAATACTTTTTAGTCTTTTTTGTTTTTTTAGTTATTTTTTGACAAACAAGTTTATTTAGTTACTTTTTGTTTATTTTATAATTATTTAAAAGTAAATTTTAGTTTATTAAGTTACTTAAAAAAAGTTTTTTTTTTAAATTGGTTTAATTAGTTACTTTTCTGTTATCTTAGTTATTTTTTTAGCAAATGTCAGTTTTTTACTTAATTTTTTGTCTTTTTTGTTATTTTTCCGTCAAATATTATTTTTTTTCTGACAATAATTAGTAATTAATTAAGTTACTTTTTTTTTGTTAAATTTTATAAATATTGGTATATTTAGTTATTTTTTTAACATTTTGGTTATTTTTTTGTTAAATAATGCTGTATTTAGTTACTTTTTCAATTCTTAGTTTTTTGTATATTTTGTTACTTTTCTGTCAAATGTTTGTTTATTTAGTTATTTTTTTGTCTTGTTAATTTATTTTTTATTGAGAGCAATCAAACATTTTTACATTAACGTATGAAAAGAGTCATCGAGCTGGATCTTTGTAATGATGACAAAGAGTGTACGTGTTCTACCAAAAACGTATACATTATTTGTATTAAATACCTAATTGTTTTAACATTTTATATGTACATTCATTTGCAATTATATTTTGGCAATATTAGTTTTTAGAGTGTTCCTTGAAATACTCATAGTATTTTAAAGGGTGCGGCATGTTCTGAATGAATGTCGTTATTTAATAATATTAAACATCATATTTGCATACTTGAAATTTATAATAAATTATAAATATATTTTTATTTTAATTAGCCGGCAGTGCAATCATAAAAACGCTAACAAAAAGCAGTAGACGCATGCATGTGTTTAAATTATTTGGTATTTACGCAGGGCTTCTGTTATACTTAACTTTTCTATAGCGCGTATGAGATTTTCTCTTATTGAGCAACCAAGCACGTTTTAAGAATACGAATAGATATTGACAGTTTTATGTTATTGCTATAAACACTTTTAGTAACAAAACTAGTTAAAAATAAGTGTTCAATAATTTATAAATGTCAATATATAAAAACTAGTTATTGATAAAATAAAAAATGCAATTTTATTTATTATTCTAAAATATTAATTATATATAATAATTTGAATACAAAAAGTAATACTAAACATCAATCTACATATTGTGAGAGAAAATATAGCGCGTGACTGATAGTGTAAGTTTTTGATTAGAAAAAAGAGCTGGGTATAAAACTATTATACGCTCATCAACAATATGATTGTTTTAGAAAAGATTATGTGAGATTGTAACCTTAAAAATCAAATTAAAAAAGATTTAAATATTAATAATAATAATAATAATAACAATAATAATAATAATAGCGTCTTTATTTCTCTGTATTTATTACATGAAAATTGCGAAGTTCAGCCTAATGGTGGTCTTCCACTTAACCTTTTGAAAATAATTAAAGAAATTTGGTGTTAAATTATTTTAATTTTATATATCACTGAGCTGCTATCTTGTGTAGACCATTATAAAATTGTTTTATCTTTTCGTGGTAGAGGAACTGGACTCTGAATGCTTTAAAATGCTCTTAAATTTATGTATCAAACTAGTTGTTAATAAAGTTTTTGAATATTTAAAAAGTTTATGAATGTAAAATAAAAATATAGTTAACAAAAAAACAGAACACCATTATCAATGATTTTAGAGTCAGAATTAAAACTATCAAGCTTAATTAATTTCTGTTGCAAAATAAGCTATTTTTAAGATTTACATGTTTGTAATCAAGACCTATACAATAAAACTTATTATAAAAATTAGAACACTATAATATATCAAATACTTTAGAAATGATTAGTTATTTTTTTCATATTTGCCTAAAGTAGAATTTTAATTTTGACTAACATAAATTAAAAAATCTGTTGTCAAACGTTTAAATTCAATCAAAACGTATCTATGTATGAGTATCTGAAACTAAGATAATTTGTTTTAAGAACTTGACAATGTAGAAATGAAATTTTGTATTTTTATTTTAATTACAATTTGTGATATTTATGTATTATTTTACATAAAAATAACATAAAAATACTTTTAAATTTCAACTAGTAAAACCACACTTGGTAAAACTATTACATTAAAAACTAGATTTAAACATGTGTTATGATAGTAAAGTTAAAATTTTTTTTTTTTTTAATTTTTAGTTTTACATCTCTGAAATAATAGTAAATATTTGTTAGAATTCTTAGCTTGCTTTGTACTACGAGGGAAAATTTGTTTAGGTAGCAATATGTTTTGTATTTTGTTTGAACAATGTCCATAAAAATATCTAAAAAACATGCAAAAATCTGCCACATCACGCGGGTGTTGGAAAATATGTAAATAATTAGTCAATTTTGATCTGTATAGCTTGATTTTTGAATAAAGTTTAGAAAAGATAGTGTAATTTTTATTTTTTACTATATTTAAAAACAGTTTTTAATACAAGAACAATTATAAGTTTTATATATATGCAAAAGTTGAACAAAAATAAAAAACGTTTTACATCTACATATTAAGAAATTTTAGTTTTCTAGATACTTTCAAACCTATGTTAATACTTAAATTGACTATGTTAGAAGTGCCCTAATGTGTTATTATTTTAAGGTTTTAGTTTATAAATGCTACAGATTCTAATCTAGAAATTTCAAGACGCTCTGCAACATTTGTCAAAATAGTCTTGTCGAAATATATATAATAAAAATATAAAGTATGAAAGATGCAATCATCTGCAACATTTTCTTCATGTTTGTCTTAAATAGAATTTTATTTGTGACTAATATAAGTCAAAAAACCTGTTGTCAAACGTTTTGATCAAAATTTATATTTAAAATCTGATATAAAGTTATTTTGTTTTAAAAAAAATATCTGCATAGTTTTTAAAACTAAATTGTTTTGATCATTTTGAACTACCCAAGTTTTAAACTACTGTACAATAAACTTATGGTTTTATAAAAATTGCGCAATTTAATCGGTTTTGTTTGTGTCAATTCTATATTTTTCAGTTTGTATTAAATTATTGGAATGTTTGCAAATTTTTATTGTTTTAGTGTTATCTGCTTATAAGAACTGCCTAATTTGTTTAAACTAAGAACAAGTATTTTTGTGTGAGATTAGTAACAAAAACTGTATCTTTATTGTTGACCTTTATGTTTAAGATGATTATAAACAAAATTAATTATTTTTTTAGATCACAAATGTAAAGATTAGGCATTGTTTTGCCAATTTAATTGTATTATAACCTTTCTTTTACTTGTTGGTTTGTCTCATAGATTAGTGTTAGTTGTTTTATTACTATTCACTGTAAAATAAACTTTGTATTTATTAGACTCAGTTCAAAAATTTAATAAATACATTTTTAAGTAAATCAGTTCAAAACCAGCTATCATAATATAATGTATTTGCTGCCAGGTAGGGATTGGTAGTTATTGTTAGTAAGTGGTTAAGTTTTATAAAAAACAAAGTAAAAGCAAAAAGTTCTGGTACGCAATGTTACCAGTGCTCGAAAGCTAGAACTAGATTGTTTGCGTTTAATAATAATAATAAAAATAAATACGTTGATTAATTTACAAAAAATTGGATTATATAATTATGCATACATAGTAGCAGTTTATTTATACTAATAATTATTTCATACATTGTTACGCACAGAACTGCTGCTTTATTATAAGAGCAGTGCCTTGTCACAGCAGATTAAATTTGGTTGTAATGCAATTCAAGTTTTGTTGTTTTTGTTTTATGATAAGGAACAAATGACTTTAGTCAGTTATTATATAATATAATAATTTTAACGTACAGCCTTTTTTAAAAATAATAGCTCTTGCAGTTTAAATATTTCCACAGTTTCTCAGCCTGCATTATATTTTTTTCTAAATAATATATAAAAGTTAAACATCAAAGGCAATAGAAAACTATCGAAAACATTCTACTAAACATGTTTTATTTTTATTGATTAGTATAAAAATGTAGTTTATGTAAATATTTACAATACTACCTTTGAGGATGCGTATTTAAAATCAAAATTTAATTATACAATAAAACTGTTAATAAATATACTATAATAAAGTACAAACTTCATTATGTTGTTTACATACTAACATAAATATTATATGTTCAGGTGTTAATTTGGATATAATGTTACCAACAAAATTGATAGCAGACAAGTCAATAAGACTACTAAGACGTTTCAGTACTAAATGTAATAAGAAGTGGAAAATGCTTTTATTCAATCGGCTATATTTCATGATAGCACAAGTCAATGTGCACCCCATTTACACTAATATATCTGTAATCGATGAAGGATGAAGAAAAGATATCTGGTCGTGGTTAATTACATTCTCAGCAGCATCGACTGTCCATTACTATTATCTACGAGAAAACTGAAGAATTATTACAGCTTACAGTTAACTTTTAAACTAAAATAGCTAATCTAAGTTTGCAAAATTAAAAATAACTTTAATAGTAATAATCATTGAACGTATAATATAATAAATTATTTTCATATTAAAATTTAGTTGAGAACAAACTGATTTAATAGCACTTAATTTATTTAAGTAATACTGTTTGTCAGAAAAATTCGTAACTTTTAACAATTTTTTTATAATTATTATAAAAAAATAATACTCAACTGTTTTGTGCCATATAAATTTTTATTAATGTAATATGTTGCACTGCACATAGTAACAAGATGTTATTACGACTTATTGCTATTTATATATAAAACTTGTTAATATTTATGTTATGCTTTAGTATAACAATGTGGCTACTTATACTTACTGTATATAAAGCTATTGCCAATTATACAGTGTGTCCCAAATTAATTAGTCACAAATTAGTTGGGTGTAATTGTGCTTTTTTGAAGTCGCTGATGCAATGCCAAAAACAATCTGATATGTTGATTCTCTCACTGTTTTTCTACTCATATTATCAGAGTGTTTTTCTTTATTTAAAATTATATTTTTATTTATTGGTATTGATACAGAATATCAATCTATAATATTAATTTTTTTAAGAAGTTTTTTGATATATGCACTTTAAAGAACAAATATTGATCCATCGATTTCTTTATAAATTTGAAAACCTATGTATACTTCCAAATTATTCGTCTTTATTTTAAATTTATTTTTCAAATATGTTAAAAGATTTTTTGCTTCAGCTTGATTTGAAGCTGCCATTAATTTATTGTCTACATAATTTGCTAATACAAGAATATTTTCTCCATCTCTTTTATAATATTCACAATTATCTGATGTGCTTTCTTTCAAGTTAAATTTTATCAAAAACATTTTAAGTCTTATATTCTAGTTCCTTGATGCTTGTTTGAGACCATAAAGACTTCTCTGAAGTTTATACACATTTATTTTGTCATGTTCAAATCTTTTAGGCTGTTCTATAAATATCTCCTCTACTAAATATTCATACAAGAATGCTGTTTTAACATCAAACTGAAATAAACTTAATTGCTTTTGAGCAGCAATTGATAAAATCATTCTAATTGAATCAAATTTTACCACAGGGCTAAACGTTTCTTGATTATCTGTACCATATTCTTGATTACTACTCTTGCTTATATCGTATTTTACCATTTGATTTGTCTTCATTCTAAAAACAAACTAATTAGGTAAAACCTTCCTATCTTTTCGAATATCTACTAAGATTCAAATATTATTTTGCTTTAATGAATAACTTTCTTCTTTCATAGCTTTATGCCAATTTGTAGCTTCTTTTGATTTAATAGCTTCTTTTGATTCAATAGCTTCTTTATAGTTTATTGGCTCTTGGTTATCTGATATTTGTGCATAAGTACCTGATTCTGATTGTGCTAAATCTACAAAACTGTCAGGTTTTCTTTAATATACTTTTATTTTTTAATACAATAGAATTTAGCACAATCTCGGTTTGCTCATCAGTTTTCTGATTCTTCAATTTATTTTTGACACTAACATCTGGCATATTTGTCACATCTGGCATATATGTCACATCTGGCATATTTGTTACAATATCAGCTGCTTCATTTATGACATGGCTATCTGATGTATTTGTCAGAGTATCAGCTGTTTTATTCCAATCATAAGCGTCTAACACATGCATGGTCACACTATCAGATAATTTATTCCTTTGACAAACATCTATCACCTTATTGACATTTTTGTCACAAACACCTGCTTCTGAATAAAAAATTACATCTCTTTCTACTTTGATCTTATTTTTACATTTATACCAGATTCTGTACTCTTTCTGGCACTTTCCATATCCTACAAATACTGCTTCGGAATATGTACATACACCTTTGCACCAAACACTCTCAAATGATTTATCGGAGGAATCCTTTTAAACCATAATTTAAAAGAAGATTGATCTTTAACAGACAAAGTCCCTGGTCTGTTTAGAACATTATTTGTTGCAGCAACAGCTTCAGCCTACAATTTCACGTTGAGTTCTCTCGTATGAATTAAAGTCCTAGCAGCTTCAACAATTGTTCTCATGTCTTGTTCTGCACTTCCATTCTGTTTCGGATTATATGAAATACTTGTTTCATGCCAAATATTATTGTCTGTTCAAATCTTCTTTACACTTTCATTAATGTACTCAGTACTATTGTCTGATCATAGCACTTTTATCTTAAAATTGGTTTCTTTTGCAACAAAATCTAAATACTTTTGTAACTTCTTATGAACTTCGTTCTTGTTTTTTTTTAAATAGACAGTTTTGAAGTGTTCATGTAGTAACAGAAAATATTTAGAACCACTAATAGAAATAATATGATTGGGCCACATAAATCATTGTGAATAACTTTACCATGATTTAATGTATTATTTGGTTTAAAATGCATTCTGTGTTGCTGCCAAACATGCAACCTTTGCAAAAAAATTTACCTTGATTTTTGTTCACTAAGATGTCTTTCTCTTTCAAAACTTTCAACACATGATTTACATTTTGATGTCCCAAGCGTTTATGCCATAGTCTTAAACTATCTATGGTATAACAATCCGAATTTTCTTGGCACACACGTTTAAAATCCATTTTGTATAGTTTTCTGGAACGTTGACCTTTTGCAACTATTTTTTCCTTGTTATTATAAATGGTACATAGCTTATTATTACAGTTTAACTTGTATCCTTTATCTAAACCTGATCCAGCAAAGAATAGATTTAACTCATTTGTGGCACATCTTTTAAAACTTTTCGTTTTCATTTTTCTTTGTCATATGCAAAAAAGGCACATTACCTATTCTAAGAGAATCAGCATATTTTTTATAGCTTTCAAACCAATATAATGTTTTATTTGTGTGATCATTAGCTCTCAAATCCAAATACCAATTACCATCTGATATTTCAGTTATATAAGCTTTTTTTCTTTGTTAATTTGCAACATTTGCTTTCTTGTCCTCAAGTGATTTTTTAATTAATCTACAATTATTTTTCCAATGACTTTGTTTCTTGTAAAAATGACATTTATCAAACTTCTTTTCATTACCAGGTGGTTTAAACCTATTTAATCTTGCTACCAATGCACAACTTGTATCTGATTGCTCTGGTTTGTTTGCAATTTGTACTTGTAATCTTGATTCTTCAATAAGTAGTCTACTTGTTAATTTTGACAAAGTTCTTTTGTCTTCTGCTACCGATTCCCATGCACTATGAAAATGATTGTACATATCTGGTAAAGTCATTAAAATTTTTGTTATAGTCATTGATTCCGAAACTGGTTTTCTAAGCTGCTGATTATTTTTTTCTAACTTAGATATATGAGACGCAATATTATGGTTATGATCCATTGTGAACTTATAGAAATCAAATGTAAACTTGCTTCTGATTTTTGATCAAATATCGTTTGCAGCTTGTCCCACATTTCTTTAGCAGTTTTACAATTTCATAATATATAAAAGCACTTTCTGACTTACAGTAGTTACAATTATTCTTTGTGCTTTAGCAACAGCTTTTAACCATTTGAGTTTTCAACTTCAATGCCAGAACTATGCAGCTCTTTAGTGACAACACCATATAGTTCACTGGCACAAAGATGTACCTTTATCAAAAACTACCACTGTCCCCATTCAGTTGTATCATGCAATTTATGACCTTTAAGTTGACCTTCCATGCTAAATGTAAATTTATATTTGCAGATACTCTTTCCTTCTGTAATCGTTACTCTGTGCCCATAACATGTTGTTATATATTGCAGCATTAGGTTTATGAAGAAATAGTTTGAAATAGGGAGATTGAAGTTTTTGTGTACAACTTTATTTACTAACCATTATTTGCAAAAAAAACTTTGAAATTAAACACGACAACTCTCAAAATTAACAGCGTTTAGTTTTAAGGTTTTTATTTGCAAGTAATAGTTAGTATATAAAGTTGTACACAAAAACTTCAATCTCCCAATTGCAACAATAATTGATACTAACTAGATTATACAAACATTTCATATTTCAACAGTAACAAACGGTTTTCTTTAAGAAACACCCCAATTTGAAATTTAAGAACACGTTCTAGTTTTTTGAAATATTTGACATTATGCTAATAAGCCTAAGGTCATTGAAACTAGTTAGACATTCAGTTTTAGAAACTGAAGTAATGGTTGTTAGTTTCTAATTGTTTGAGAATACTGATACAACAGTTAACAATATTTGCTAAATATAGTATTACAAATGGACAAACAAATCTGAGCATTAATATATTAATGCCGTTTGACCCCATGGCATTTGACTTAATACGGCCAAATGCCAACTCTTAATAAGGCATCTAATAAACTATTTATTTTATTAGAAACTTTGGACAGCCAATTAAATATTTGCTTAACATATACATTTATAACAAATTAAAAAAATAAGCATATGATTTATTAGCCGCTCAAAGGAGTTGGATAATACGGCCCTTAATACTATATAATATTTTGAAAATGTCATGAACGGTCACAAATTTAAAATTAAAACGAATGCTGTTTATTACATTCGCTTTAATTTTAAAGATAAAGGTCGGGAGTTTAAATCGCTCTGCTTTAGAAAAAAATTTAAGTATTAGTTAATGTAGAAGTTGTTATATATGTAAGAAATTGACAAGTAAAGTCGTAGTCAAATGCAGTATTTGTGATTTATATTTTTATTGAACCTGTACTAAATACAAAAGCAAATTTGAGAGCATGCACTTTACAAGTCCTAGTATCGTTAAAATTAAAGATTAAAATGTTGGAAAATAAAGTAAATGAACAAGATTTAGTAATAAGTAAACAAAGTATTAAAATTAACAAATTAATCTCATTCATTAATTTAATAAATTTTGAGCAAAAAAAATGTAAACATGAGAGACAACGTTACTGTTAGCCAAGAAACAAACCAAATAAATAAAAATAGTAAATTGAAGTTTGAAGAAAATAACACAGCTGGAAACACCTTTATTTAAAAACAACAAATTTCGGGAAAGGTATGATTAGAATTTATTTGCAAATAAATTTGTATAGTGATTTAGTCTAAACGCTTTAAAATGTCGGTATATCGTGTTTAATAGCTTTGTCCAGTCTGCCCAACATTTATACTATTGTATTCGGAACATAAAATTTTATAAACACTTGATTTTTTTAAAGGATTAATTTTATTTTTAGCATTAAATAATATATATGATAATTTGCAACTTGGTCTAAAAGCAATTTGTTGATTTTGTTTTTAAAAAATGTTCTTCTAAAATAAGTTAATGTTGTAAATTTTTTGTTTAAATTTGAAACGGGTAAATGTGAGAAATTGTGTTTTGATACACTTTATTATTAATTAAATTTTGAATAAGATTGACTGGATAACCATTCATAAAATTAAAATGTTACACAACTGTACAAAAGGCACTAAGCTTAATCTGTTAGAAGTCGCCGAGATTTACAAAGAACAATGTAATCTTTTTGTTAACCTGTTGAATGAGCAAAAAAACTTACCACAATATAAATCACAACTTTTTAAATCTTTCTAGATCACCAGTAATTTTTTTTTTTTTACTTCAATTTCTATTTTAACTTTTTTGTATAAATGTATTTTTTCTTTAGTTTATTTTTACTTGACAATGGCCTTTAAAAGTTAAAACTTAAGTCGTAAACTTTTGTTTGTATTGATATATATATATATATAATCTTTAATAATATATAAACACCGGATTATATGCAACTTAAACGCTGAAATATACAATAAAATAGCCTAAAATATGCATGAAAATAGCATAAATGTGCCAAAGTATTCCTTTTATTAAAATACAAAATATATAACTAACTCTATTTGTTTAAGTTTTTAATAATAAGTTACTACAAATGCAAATATGCAATTACATATAATCCGGTCACTAAAATATATATTTATATATATAATCAAAGTATTTGTAGTAAAAAACTTAGTTTGTGTTTTATTTTATTATTTTAGAAAAAGTTTAAATATTTTGTATACTTAGATGTGTGTCTGCTTGAAAATAAATTAAGGACACTTTGGACATCTTCTATAACTTTGTTTTAAGTTTTTGCTAAAAAAAAGAATAAACTTCCTTATCTCTGAAACTATTACTTTGCAGACCCTGTTTTTAACATTTTGTATATTTTGGAATTGTGAAAAAAATACTTTTTACCGCTCACTAGCTACTATAGCTACTTTGTCAATAAACGTTTTCAATGCTGTGTGTTATTTAAGATTTGCCTGAATACTAAGTTTGTTTAAATAAAGTTAATTTATTAAAATATATCAAAAAACATATGTAATTAAAAAAAATTATCTCTAATAAAATTTCAAGTAGATAGGCTAGGAGAGTTCTGGCGCAAAATCCCATAAGGTTTATATGTATCTCATCAATAAAAAAATATTTAAATTTATATTTTATATATAAAAAATCCAAGATGGCGAAAATGTGATTTTAGACCCTTCATGTAAACCTTATGGGATTTTGCGCCAGAACTCTCCTAGCCTATCTACTAATTCAAAATGCTATAAAAACTAAAAATTAAAAAAAAATTGCTACAACAATTACTGTATTATAATCTAACGTAAAAGAATTATTAAAATATTTAGTGTTCACTAGTTAGTACTACAAAATATAAGCTCTTAACACACACAACTATTTTATTATTATTATTTACAACTGCAACTTAGTTCTACTCCAGTGACGTTTTTTATCATAATATCTAATAGTGTTGCTGTATAGAAGCTTATTAAGTAACTTACAAATTACTCTAGAGTATATAAAAAAACAAATTAATATTTAATTATACGCATGTTTGTAAGTTACATCTAGTTTATCTATTTGGTAAATTTAACATAAGCGTAGAACTTAAAACACTGACCGTTTAAATTAAAAATATACATAACAAAACAAAAAAACAATAAAAGCATATTGTTTTTTATACTTTTATTTATTTTTTGTTGTACCTAAAAAGGCGCTGTCAATATTGACAAAGCCTATAATTTCGTTTACCAGCACTCTCATATTAAATGTTATTATGGTTATATGAACACTAATAATGTATTAGACTAATAAGACTAAATTAGTAAATACTTTTTTTTAATGTTTTAAGCTTGCAATAATTTAGGCGTCAACAGACCACTTTTTATCTTAATTTTCTATTTCATATTACTGTTTACGTATGCAGATAATAAATGAAACAGGTTTGATTTGTTTTTGTATTTTCCTACATTTCTGTTTTTAATTGTAATAATATATTTAACCTAAAAAATTGATGAGTATGTTGCATATATAATACGGTATACTTTTAATAAAAGTCAATGCAAGGAATTTGTGTTGTATTGACAATTTTTTTAAAGTAGTGTTATGTTTGCGCAAACAATATTTTACAAAAATGATAATTGAGAAACAATCTTGCTTTAATTGTTAGTTTGAATAATATTTAAAAGATTAATGCATAAATCTGACAGATTTATTTTTGACAAATACCGGAAATAAAATTTAACATTGTGCACTGTATGAATTAATCTATACTATTTTTTAATTTTAATTAATTTTTTTTTTATAGTATTAGTAGTGTTTGCTGTTATCATTTAGTACAATAGATAGTAAAGTATAATTTATTTTATTTTTTTCTATATATTACTGTGCGATAAAAAGAAATGCTTGTACTGCGTCAATTTAGTATACAGTTGCCTTCGAAATAAACATTATAAATATTTATGCTGGAATTCATGAAAACCTGTTAAAGTAACGGTTTGCTAAATTTGACAACCGCAAAACTGATTATAATAATGCTATTGCAAGAACAAGTTTGGCATAGTAAATAACTATCAGAAATAAATAGAAAATAAGATTAATGATAACGCCAAGTAAATTCCAAATATTTCTACAACCCTTAAAAACTTTTAACTTCATAAGTAATTAAAAATTTACATCCATCATTTTTTTGGAATTTTTGCGGCTATTAAAAATTGTTTTTTTTTTTTCACTTTTTTGTTATTTATACTGTTTTTTTCTGCATTTGTGACTTTGCAAAGCATTTATAGCTTCTAAAATACTGAAAATTGGATTCTACAAAAAATTATACATCGAGTAGGTATCCTGGGTATAATATTTTCATCAATTTGCAATGATTTGACAGTTCAAAACGCGATTTATTGTAATTTTTTACAAAACAACAAACATATAAAGTAATTTTTTTGAATTCTTAAATATCAGATTTGTATTCCTGGCATCAATATTAGTCAGTAAACTAATTTTAATCAAAATCGGTAAAGGTCAAAAAAACCACCCCTATCACACGTTTTTCACAATTTTAAGACTTTTAACACTGAAAAATTGAAACTTAAAAACGGTTAGTAATAGAGACACTGGACAAACTTCATAATTTTCAGAAAACCTATCAAATTAATTGGATTAATTTTTTTTTTAACTGTTTTTTTTTAGAAAAACATGACATTCACATTATTGGCTGTCATTTTTAAATAGTTTTAAATAGTCAACTTTTAAATTTTTTTTTTTTATTGGATAGGGTTTATTAAAAACTTTCTAATCATGTATAATAAAGCAGCATATTCTATGCAGTCGGAGGTTTAGATATCTTAAAATCAATTTCAACTCTTCTAGTTCACCCAATACTGAAAAAAATGACAAAAAAGAAGAAAAATCTATTTTTTATAGTGACGCACCACTCGCAAAATAATTTCAGCTTTACTGGACTGTGAAAAATGGCACAAAAGTTAAAAAATTAACTTTTAATAGTGGCATCACTTGCAAAAATTCCAAAAAAATTATGGATGTACATTTTTCAATTTCTTATGAAGTTAAAAAATAAAATTCCATGCAATCGAAGGTTTAGATAACCAAAAGTAAATTTCAACCTTCTGGAATTTTTTTAAGGGTTGTATACAGATTTTGAGGGGCTAAAAAAAATTGTGTTCAAAGACCACACAAACCTTACTTCTATGATTTTTTTTAGAATTTTTTGTTCAATAGGTGCGGAGAAAAAAAAATAAACGAAAAAATGCTATTTTTTGCCCCTATGGAAAAAAGGGGTTGTATCAAAATTTTAAAATTCTATCAAACATGTTTTTATGATGCTAAGAAAGTAATTTTTGAGGTAATTTGGATATTCGTGACGGGGGGCATTTCACTTATGTTAACCGGGGGACCCTTTAATCAGCTTTACACATCTAAAACAAATATATGGTACATAATCCTGGACTTACTTTGGAAATAAAAACTATTAAAAATTAAAAAGCAAAAAATAAAACAATGTAATATTTAATAAAATAACCATAGTTTAAAATTAAAAAACAATATTGTTTTGGTTTTTGGTATCGTTTGATAGAAAAGAACAAATCAAGTAGTTGTAAATTAGTAAATAGTGACAAAGTGAAAGTAGTTTCATCTTGCTGTAATAACTAAATAACTAATCAGAACATTTTTGGCATAACAACCTATAATCAAATCAATTTTAGCAAAGCAAATAAAATAATGATGAATAAAAAGCGTAAAACCAATCCATGTCCAAAGCGGCCAGCCAAATACAAACAATTGTTACGGGTTTTTCAAATTCTTGTCAGTGTAGATACAGTACAGTACAGTATTGCCGGATGGAATAGAACAAAATCAAATAAATGATTATATACGTATGTTAATGATTATGTGTAACACACACGTTTGTTATTCGGGAAAAAAATTTAAATCAAATCAAAAGTTACACCATTTTTAACTACTGCCCAAATATTTGTCAACTTTAAAACACGTTTGTTATTATTTAATTAAATAGATTTGCGCTTGTTTAATTAAGTTTGTATTAATCTATTAGATGATAATTGTTTGCAATTGCATAAAAAATGAAAAATTTATGAAAATATAAGATACATTTTATTATGGTTGTTTACATTCTTATCAAATATAAAATACATTTTGTTAGTAAAAGAAATAATTACAAGCAAAAAATATATTATGTAAAGTTTGATAAATGCATAAATTATTGTGCATCCAATTTAACAAGAGATATGGCAGACGTAGCTAGACAATTTAAGTTTAAACATAATGTAATAATTGTTTGTGAATATATACTCGTACAATATCAACATTTTTTGTTTGATCCACATAATTGGCGTTTAGACCGACATTTTGCCTAGTTAAGCGTACCGTCCATATCATATGTCGTTAGAATGAAAGCACTATACCTACCTACCAATTTACTACTAATTAAAATAATCTATATTATTTAATAATTTTATAATACTTGACGCTTTTAAATAATTGTTATTAATATGGTGCAGTATATTATAGTGCGTTGCAAAAATTGCTTTATTAATATTTTCATTTTAAGCAATAAAATTATAATGCACAGACAAATTTGACGCCTCGTATAAAATTTGCTTCATAAAATAGCTTTACGGTACGCGGAAGAGAGCGATCATGTGTTGCATAACGTGCTTACATGAGCTGGGACCGCCTCTGACCTGGTATTAACGACTATCAAATAAAAAGAACTCATCAACAAAAAGATTTTTAATTTATATATGTATTAAAAAATCTGTCTAAAACGTTCTGTGAAAAAAAATGAAGTTTTAAGATTCATAAATATTGTAGAAAGTTTCAAATTTTTTTGTATTTATTTATTGCGGGATGGATAAGCAACAATTTAGTAAATTAAACTAAACATATTTAAAATAACAAAGAATGGTCAATGTAATAAAAACTACAATAATTAAACCATCATTAGCTTGATTGCCAATTTTATGCTGATATTAAGACTATGTTAATGCACCAGTAATGGCAGTGCAATTGACGCCTGTTATGTACAACCTTGATATATTGAAGCAACTTGCTATCTACAAGCCAGTTTAGCTAATCATTTGCTATATTTTTAAATGAAACTTTAATAGATAGTGTTTAGTGACCCCGCTAGGTTAAACACTTAAAATAGCTATTACAAACAGTAAAATTGTGTTAAATTGTAAGAAAATATCACAGTGTAATGAAATATCTTATATTTGTTAAGCTTTATAGACCAAATAATAAATTAACAACAAGTTTTATCACAATAAATATCCAGTAGAACTAAATGCTTAATAATTTTAAAGTTATTTTATTATAGTGTTACAAAAAATTGTAAATAAGCAACAAACATAGAATGCCACAACCTTTCTCTCTAAAACTTTACTCTAAGGCATAATCAATATTTTAATATGGGATCTACAGATATTCTTGACAATGGCAAAAAGCATACAAACACTTATAAAATGAAAACGCAAGAAAGCTAAATTAAGGTTTTGAAGAAGTTCTGCTACAAGATCATAATACTTTGTGACTTATAAAACTTACTTCTTAATCTAATTAATAACAATAACTACTAATCAAAATGATGACATATTACACTCATAAATCATTTAGATAAACATATACATGTACCCCAGGTAGGTAGTGACTAAATCAGAATCTTGCGCTGATAAAGCACTAGGCAGCTCTTTGAGTTTTGGAGAGTGAAACGCAATCTAACGAAAGAAACACCGGTAGAAAAAAATGATATAATTAAATTAGAGGTACAAGATCTAGCCTGTTCTACTAATCAATTTAATCAACCAAACATTGATTTAATTTGAAGCTAAATAATTATATTTTTTTAATGTTTGTGATTTAATAACTTAATCTTTCCGACTACTTTTGTAATAGGCATATACCATTCCACAACTAAAACAATTTTAATAAAAATGTAATCACAGAAATGTACATAATACTAAATTGTTTCGTCACTCATCTTCTACGTCACTATCCCGTCAACAATCTATAAATTTTGCCGCTTTTAATAATTTTATTCAACCTATTCAACAACTCACATATTTTTTTTGTGATAGACTTTTTGTTAAACAAATATTATTAGATCTATATCTACTCCAAGTATTACAATAACTACTGTTAAGACTGTATTATAAAATTCCGGTCATTTACTTATTACTTCTGCTGTTAAAATTTTTCTTTCCATTACGACCAAACCTAAACCGCGCTTTATATATCGTTATGATAAAATAAACATAGTAAAAATAAAACAATATTTTTAATTGATTTGATTTGATACTTGTTATTTATATTTTGAGAAATTAAACTTGCAGCAAAAAATCTCACAAAAATTATTCAAAATGTTAATCAAAAATTTGTTCTATTTTCTGTTATTCAACCAAATCAAAAATACTTGTACTCAATTTAGGAAAAACAAACGGCCAATAAAAATTAAAAACACATTTAACAAACACACCATTAATTGTTCTTAATAGACTAATCAAGATTATAAAAAAACTTGTAAACATTTAATTTGAAAAAGACAAAAATTAAGTCAATTTTTTTTAGCTTTTTATAGATAACAATTTGTTTTTATAAAGCAATAAATTTATTGCAAGATAGTTAAAAAATTTTAATATGTTTTTTTCAAAATATTTAATACAAATTAGTTATTAATTTTAAAAAAAATTTTGCAAACCAATTTGCATCTACTCTACTGTTTTAAATCTTCTTACTGCTGTACTCACATTGCCAGCTAGTAGTAAAACATATTTCAAGCATCAATTTGTTAAAAAATATCTTCTTAAAGTAAATAAAATTGTATTTTAGACAAACATAAAAAAAATCTTGCAGTAGCTCTGGACACTTTTCAAATTTTTGATGGAGATTTGCATTCTAATTTTATTGAAAACCCATAATAATAAATGCTAATATTCTTTAAGATTCTGTATTTTTGTTGATTAAATTCTTGATCAAGTTTAATAAACTATATAATAATCAAAAATCTTAATTATAGTTTTGCAAATAATAGCACTGCATATTTTATTTTTTCTAAAGGTTTTATTCTCAAGTATGACATTGTATTAAAATGTATAAGTTAGAATCTGTAGCATCTATAAACTAAAATAATCTAAAATTTTTTAGTGGATGTAAACAGTTTTTTACTATTGTTGAATTTAGATAAAACTTATATACGTTTTTTTTATTGATTATTCTTTCTAAGTATAGAGAAGAGAATCTAAAATTACACAATCTGTTTAAAATAAATTATTTAAAGTGTTTAAAGGTTGGACTACTATACCCCAAAACGAAAGGATACAAGCAATAAATTAAAAAATACTCAATTCTTCTAAAAGTATATAATTTGTTTCTAATATAATCCGACAAATGGTAAGGTTTTGATTCTACGTTAAACAGTAGGTCCCGCATGTTTGTGTAAAACTATTATTTCTGTGTGAATTATATGCACTCAAAAGGTTAAAAATATGCGCATATATATAAAATAGGCATTAAATATTATTATGCTAAATTTGGTACAAATATGCAGATAATTTAAAAATATGCAGTCCTATGATTAATATAATATATGAAAATATGTGCTGTTTACAGTAAAATGTTTTTTTTAAATTATTAATTAATTTAAAAAACCCAATGTTTAAAAAAAAAACAAATGCTCAACTAAGTATATTTGTAGAGCCAAAATTGCATTTGCACGTGTTGAAATTATATAAAATTGACATATTTTTACAATCAAGACAATCTTGGCGCTCACTTAAACATAATTTAAAATTATTGGAATATTTACTAAAAAAATTATACAAATATGCACTGATATGCAACTTTTATGAAAATATGATCAGAAACTTAAAATTATGCAAAATATGTAACAAAATATTAGATATGTCAGCTGTTTTTTTCAAACTTGTGTAAATACAAAATTATTTAATTGGCAAATATTAATACGCAAGTGCATAAAAGCCCAGCTTTAATTATTGCACACCACAAACATACGATAGGAGTGCCTATGCTTGCACGGCACTATAAGAAGAAGTAAAAAAGAACCTTAGTACAAATATGTTCTGCAATCTGTTCTTGAAAATAATTCAATATTAACAAACTAAACAATAAGCCATAATTGACCAGCCATCACTCTTACTATCAAATCAAGAAATAGTACGTACATTATTGATTTGTTTATTTTTGATAGATATTGCAATTTCAGCAGTTCATAACACTAAAACAATATACACATAAAAAATAAAAAAAAACACATTTAATTTATCTCTATAATAATATCTACAACAGAAATTTTACATTTAAATTTAGGCGATTCTATTATAGGTCTGTTCCAACATACGATTTGGACACAGTTTGAACGGTTTGCAAACTGTCCAAATTGTATGTTGGAACAGACCTTATACAACTCAACATGAAACAAAACAATATTATAAACGTGCAAAAATTGGTAATATTAAACATATGTAATATAATGCAATCGTTTTCAAAACAGAACAAGTAATATATTTATATATTTGACTTGGTAGTACTTACTTTATTTGTTTTTAAGTTATTTATTATATACATAATTACAGTTTATTTTATTATATATAATTAGTTATTCCAGCAGTGCCGCCATCCATCTGTAGAAAGATTTAAATGGCCTGGTCTTCTATATTTATTATTTTCTTAGGTATTGTATTGCAGTCTTGTATTCTTTTGACAGCCAGACTTTGATTTTTTTGTAGTTGTTCTGTTTAGTTCTATGTTAAGATTATTTTTCATTCTAGTGCTGTAGGTATGTATTTCTTTTCTTTTTTTATTTTAAATTTTGTTTTGACTTGTCTTAGTTTAATCTTTTGAATTAAGATTATATTTTGTTGTTTTATTTATTGTTAGTTGTTGAGATATTACGTATATCTGTAATTTTTGTAAAAAAAAGATAATAATAATACTAATAATAAACTTATCTAAATATACTACAAAATATTAAAACTGACCATGCAAAATTGAAGTGTTAGTCAAAGTGACCTGTACTTTGACTAACACCATATTTTCAAAACAAAACTAAACACAACAATAAACACATATGTAATTGCAACACTGAGATACTTTTTTGGAGTTTTAAAAATCTGATTTGAGCGTTTTGCAAGTTCTAATTTAGGAAATTATAAAGATAAAATACTGATAATAGCATATAAAGATCTAGTCTTGCTTCTCACAATTAATATTAGTTGATTCATAATTAGTTTTAACACATTTTTCATTTGTTAGAGATCTAGTGTCCATTTAATAAACGTGATTTTTTTAAACTTATATTTCAAAACATTTCAAAAAAATAATTTAAGCTTTTTAATACTCAAAACATCATTGGTAATAATTTTAAGCATTTTGGTCAAGGCGTTGTACGCATTGTAATGATACATACACCATTAAAAAGATAATAAGTTTCTGCATCAATATAATAATTAATTAAATAATGATAATGACGTTTTTTTATTAATTTGCAATTAGCTGTAAAAAACTCAATATCATTTATTAACACGTATATTAAAAAAAAAACCTTTACTGCTAATAACTATTTTTAATTAAGCAATTAATTGCACTTATTAACATAAACAGGGTGTTCAAAAAAAATTAAAATATTTAAGGGAGTAGTAGTACGAACTACAACAAACAAAAAAGTCTTAATAAACATGGGTTGTCATAGCAACGATTTTAGAAATATAGAACATTATTTATTTTTATTATTCTTTTTCTCTCTATTTTTTATTTTGCAAAAACGTGCATTTTCTTATAATAGTTGGCTTATGTTTTGTGAAATAAACATTCAGTATTTGACAGTTGTTGTTAGTGCACCAGTTTTCATTGTTATGGCTGATTACTCTAATACAGAACTAGCCGACATGCTAATGGGATTGCCACCAAAGCGCAACGTCTGTATGTAGAAGCTTATCCAAATCGCCAGATTCCTTCACATCGTATGTTTGAAAGAATTTACCAAGGACGGTATCTACTCTTAAAGCAAAACAAAAAATTATAGCACGGATAGAGCATAATCCAGAAACACGTGTGCGTAGAATATTAGTTGAGGTAAGAATTGGTGCTACTCTTGTTTGGAGAACCCTCCACAAGCAACTGCTCTATCTATATTATGTAAAACAAGTACAGGCTTTAAATTTAACTGATTATCAGGCACGTTTAGTTTCTTGTAGCTGGTTTTTACACAAGAATGCTGAAGACTAGCAGTTTTTGTTAATTATAATAAGTTGTTAATTTTTATAATGCACACTGTTGGGCCGACGAAAATCTTCATGCTGTAATTGAATGTGGACATCAGACACGTTTTTCATTAAACATTTGGATGTGTATAGTAGGCGACAGGTTTCTAGGTTCTGTTGTTTTACCAAACCGATTAACAGGCGTTGCTTACCACAATTTTCTGCAAAACACAATGTATAATCTTTTGAATGACATTCTTTTGGCCCACAAGCAACAAATGTGGTTCTAGCATGATAGTGCTTTAACTCATAATTCAGTTGCCGTAGGAAGAGGCGGACCAGTTTTATGATCAGCAAGATCGCCTGATTTAAACCTTCTTGATTTTTTCTTTGCTATATTTGAAATCATTACCGTATGCTTCTTTTGTAAAAACGTGCATTTTCTTTGTAGCCTCGAGGAGCTGCTGTTAAGGGGGCAGTTTGATAAGTGTCATAAAACTACGGGCAAAACTCACGCAATTTAACACTTTTTTAAAATCGGTTTTTTTGCAATGTAATAAGAATAAAGTTTCCAATTTAATAAAATACATAAAAATCCAAAACTTTTAATTTTTTATTAAATTTTGAAATTAATTTGCAATTTTTTTGTCAAAATATTTGCCTAATCATTAAGAATTATACTTCATTAAACATTAAACTTAGTAGACTTTTTATTGTGCTATGCTAATTAAAATCATAATAAATGTCATTTTATAAATTTATAGGTTATAGCAGATAGTTGTTTAATAATATAATATAATTGTGATTACAATAATATCAAGTTACCGTCCGCCATAATCTGTTAATTTATAATATGACTATATTCATTCATTATAATTTTAATTAATGTGGCAGCAGTACCAAACTGAAAAATTAACACACGCGTGAATTTTAAATTTCACATTTTATCATACATTCACAACTACGAGCAGAACTGTAACAATTGTTATTTAAGAAAAATAATTTATAGCACAATAAAAAGACTACTAAGTTTAATGTTCAATAAAGTATAACTCTTAAAGTGTAAGCAAATATTTCAACAAAAAAATTACAAATTAATTTTGAAATTTAATAAACAATTGAGGGTTTTGGATTTTTATATATTTAATTAGATCGGAAATTTCATTCTCTACACTACACGTTGCAATAAAACGATTTTAAAAAGAAATTAAATTACGTGAGTTCTGCTCGTAGTTTTATGACACTCATTAAACTGCCCCCTTAAAAATTGATGAATAGTTCTAAAATATCTAAGCCAATAATGGGGTTTTAGAAAAAGTACAAATGTCCTTCAGACAAAGATGACTTGCCTGTTTGGAAATGGAAGGAGGGCACTTCAAACATCTTCTATAACTCTGATTATTGTAAAAATTTATAGAAATAAATATTGTTTCATATCTCCAAAACCGTTGCTATGACAACCCATGTGTATTAAGACTTTTTGTTAGGTGTGGTTTGTGCTACCACCCCCTTAAATATATTACATTCTTTTTTGAACACTTTGTATAATATTATTGAAATTACTGTTTTACAAACTACAAATTTAATTGGTTTACATTGCATTATAAACGCAAAAAGCACTTGAACTAATCTTATCTCAATGGATAAAAGTATAGATTATTTCACAGCAGTTGAGATGAGTTCCGCCCGTCAATTTATTAGAATTAGTTATTAGTTGATTTTAACCAAGTTCATTTTTTTTTAAATTAATTTTTCAACCATAAAAAAAAATTAAATAAACTTATCAAACAATTTTATCAACTAAATTCATCACACAGATGAGATCAACTATTTAATAAATTAAAGTTTTGATAATAACAAAGCTATTATTTAAGTAAAATGTGTAGCCTAAAAAGTAAGTATAGTTGCATACTATTCTAATCTTTACACTACAATACACAGAAAAATTAAACATTTTAGACTAAATTGTTTTGCTTAATTTATTTGATATAAATTATCTCTCAATCATATTATATTTTATACAATTTTAAAATGTGATGATTAGATACTACTTAACATAACTTTAAATTTCACAATGAAGATAAGATTTAAACAATTTGTGGACATTGATCTTGACTATTTGCGGCATGTGTTGTTAGTCTGGTTAAAAATTTTTTTTTTTAAGTGTTGGTCCTACATCTCTAAACTGACAGTAAATATTTGTTAAAACTCTTAGCAAACTTTGCTGAATTTTAAATTTGCAACGGTTTGAATACCTTGTTTTTAAATAAAAATTAAAAGAAATAGTGTAGTTTAGATGCTTCCTATACTTAAAAACATTATTTAATACAAGCACGTAGGTATGTAAGTTTTATATAATTAGACTGATTCATAAAATATTTTTTTATGATTTTTTTTGTTATTACAAATGAAAAAAATAAGCCATGTCAAATTTCAGCACTTTATATTTAAAAGAACACGTGTTGCACTACCTTTGAACTTTTAAAAGTAATATACTTAATAAATATCATAACTTCTAGATTTGAGTCAGGTGCATGCCCTGGGTCTTTAAGGAAGCATTTGAGTATTTACTAATTGGATTCCACAAAAAAATTTACATCAATATACTATGTTTATTTTATTTTTTTAATTAACATATTTATATTATATTTTAAATTTTGAACAGGCAGTGCAACACATGCTCTTGTGCACACAAAAAATAATAATAACCAGTTTAATATATATATATATATATATATATGTTATTTTTTAAATTTTCGCGGATATAATTATTTTTATTTAAATTTATTTTCGGATTATCCCGCGTTTTCTCTTTGAGTTGGACATAAAAGAAGAAATTGAAACGTTAGAAAACGCCCTCTTACAAAATGGTTTCAATAAAGCATCATTAAAACTGTTATTAAACAATAAAATTACAAACAACGACAAAGAAAAAGATGAAACACAAAAATACGCTTTTTTACCATTTGTCAAAGGTACCACAAACAAAATTTCTAAAGTTTTATAAAGATACGACATATAAACAGTTTTCAATACAAATTTAAAAATAAGTCAAGTTTTAAAAAGCCCAAAAGATATTATCCCTTTAGAAAGTCAAGGCGTGTACGAAATTCTATGTGCAGATTGTACGAGATCTTATATTGGACAAACTAACCGCAAAATTAGCACAAGAAAAGAAGAACATATTCGAGCAGTTCAAAAAAATGAATCTACTTCATCTTTAACGGAACATGTAAATTCAAGTCATCACAAAATTAACTTTGAAGGAACTAAAATTTTAGCAAAAATTAATCATTTTCATACTAGAATAACTAGAGAAGCCATCGAAATTGAAAATGACCAGACAATCTCAATAAGAGAGATGATGCTTTACGTTTACCATCTACTTGGAAAACAGTATTGGCAACAACTAAATTAAATTCAAAAAAACCACTAACAGCTTCTTTACCAACAACAACTAATTTATTTACAGCATCCAAATCACAACCAGTTCCTTTACAAGTTTTGACTGTAGAAAGATCAATTAATAGACCAACTACCAGAAGTCAAACAAAGAAACTTTACACACAATAAAGTTTCTTAAAAGTTAGCTTTGACAACAAAATTAGTTTTATATATCAATGTCATATTGATGTATAGTAATAAAAATTAATAATAAATCTCTCATGATGATGGCTGATGAGATTCAGCCGAAACGTCGAGTCCAACTCAAAGAGAAAACGCGGGATAATCCGAAAATAAATTTAAATAAAAATATATATATATGCAAAAGTTGTACAAAAATAAAAAACTAATTATATCTTTTAAAAAATATCAATTTTCTAGATACATTTGAAGATGTTGATATATTCCAAAAAAAATTATAACCTCTAAAAGTCAAATTGTAAAAGATATAAACATTGATTTGTTGTTTAGTTTATTATTTGGAACTGATACTACTTCTTATCTTATCTCTTATTTTAAGTTTATATCAATATAAAATTGAGATTTAAGAGTTAAATTTGAGTAAGTTGAGCGTATCATTAATTTAAGATATGAGGTTATAGATGCTACAGATACAGATATTTGTTAATATGGTCTTTGAAAAGAATTAAGTAAAAAAGCACTATTATCTGCAAAACTATAAATAAAATTTTTGGTTATTTAAAAACGTTAATTTTGAGATTAATGCTAAAACTATCAATTTTAACTATATTTTTTAATTATTAAAAAAGTTATTGATAACACTTACAGTTTGTAATCAAAACCTATACAATAAAACTTGTTAATATGATTAAGGTGTCATACTCAAATATTTTAAGAATGTCTTAATTTACTGCAAAATTTTCTCCATATCTACCTAAAGTAAAATTTTATTTATGATTGATATATGTAAGAAAACTTGTTGTTGAACGTTTTGATCAAAATTTATTATAAGAATTTACACTGTAAAAGTTATTATTTTTTTTTTACAAAATAAACAATAATGTGATTAGTCTATAATTTGAAAAAATAGACTTGTTTTTTTTTCTTAACAATAAGTTAAGTAATTGTAATTTTTTATCAATTTAGAAATGTTTTTTTTTTGTATGATAAGCAATAATTTTATCTAAATGGATGAGTTTCTCGTATTTAATTTAAAAAAATTTATTTTAAAAATCCGTCGACTAAAATGATTTATACCCATTAAGTTACTACTAACTTGTACTGTAAGTACAACAATTAAAGAATTTAGATTAGTATAATTATATGCAGATTATTTTAATAATTAATGAACAGGTGCATTTGAGTTTTATAAATTTATTTGAAAAACTGCTACATGTTTTATCCATGGATATGCTTGATACCTGACTCGCAATTATAAAGTGACGCAAAATATTTTAGGGCGGCCATTTTGTTAGTGACTTGATAATACTAAATATGTATTAAAAACATCTAACATTTTATCATTTTAGTTTTTTAATCATTTAAAACATGTATTATATGCTACTAACGTTGTAAACTAACTATTAAAATGATTTGAACAACACTTGGTTAATTGGATCCAAAGTTAAGACCAATAATACAATTGTGATAAAAAATAAATATCTTCTAAACGAGTCTACCAACTTAAACCAAATTTTAAATTAACATTACTACACGTATTACCGACGTTTTACTATCATAGTTAAATTTTGTATATAGAACGTTTTTTGCGGTACAAAAAAAAATAAAAATTCTGTTGTAAAATTAAACCCGTTTAACTTTTTTACGAACAACAATACAAAAATTGGCAACAATTGTAAAGCATCAACAAACATAGGCCATTTACGTAGAGCATTTAGATTTTTATTTGTAAAGTTTATGTGCGTGCCATCTGCAATGGAAGTGATTTTTTATATGATTAATAAACTGAATTAATTTTTCAAGCGTATATAAAATAAGTTTTAAAATAAAATTCATTATATGCATTATGTATATAATGATAACGTCAACGTTTTGTAAAAGTTTTAAAAATATTGGTTTGTAAATAAATCAGTGGTGTGCAAAAGATCAAAATAAGATTTAAATTTTAAAATAACAATTTTTGTTTTTTGCACGTTACTGTTTTATTTGCAAAACAATTATTTTGAAATTTTTACAGAATTTCAACGTTATTACCTTATACGTTATGCATATAATGTATACAATGTTAAAATTAATTTTAGTTGATAAATTACACTAGAAAAATTTATTCAGTATGCTGCGCATATAAAATATCACTGTCATTGCAGATGACGCGCAAAAAGTCCACAAATAAAAATCTAATTACACCATGTAAAAGGCTTAAAATTTGTGCCAATTTACGATTGTTGCCGGTTTTTTGTACTATTGCTCATAAAAAAGTTGTGCTAGTTTACATTATTTAAAAAAAAAAATTTTTTTTTTTATTTTCAAGTTACTGTACTGCAAAAACCACTGCATATACAAAGTTTGACTAAGTTAATAAAACATACGTGTAATAATGTTGTATTCTTATCTGTAGAGTGCAGATAAAAAAAAATTATTTTTTTGAAATAAACGCTTATAATAAGCATTAATAGGCCTATTCTCTACCAACTTGGTTAATTTTAACTACCGCTAAAAAAGTGTGATTTAGCGTTGTTGCTTATTTTGTAACACAAATTTTTAGCAACCCGTAAATTTAAAAAAGTAATTAGCGACCCCGTTAAAAATAAACATAAAACGATTGACTTAGATCAATTTTAACCTCAAAAACTGCCGTTTGTTTAATGTCTGAATTTTTTTATATAATTATTATTGAAAATAAATAATAACATTACGTACTATTCTTACTTCTATTTTGCCAATTTGTATTCTTGACATTACTTTTGAATGCATTAAATTAAAAACTTTATTATTAAAATACTGTGTTATGTAATACACCCCAAATATATTAATAACCTTTACAAACGTGATTTAAGTAATGTTTAAGCAACACAGTGGTCGTTTAAAGACATTCTTTTAACTACATTATTTGCTGTTTTATGTTATATATATATTTGAATTATTGTTTGCGTTTGTTAGGTGCTAAGAATTTTTGCATTCATATTTAGAATAGTCAGATTATGGTCCATTATGTTATAAATAATAAGGTGTTATAGAATAAAATTGATGTTCTAATGATGTTATCAATGATTTCATTTCCACACAATAATAAAAATAACTAGGCATTTCAAATAAGTATTGATAATATCACTTAAGTTTCTACTGCAAATCACAAATTTTCTTGAAATTGTTAATATTTATTAATTAAAAGTAAACCTATAAAATAATAAACTGCTGTATAAAAATTAACGGCTATTTTTATCCGCTAAAATTAATCAAACTAACGGGAGATTTTAAAGCTTCTTGCTAAAAATTTAACGGAAATTACCGTACAAAATACGAATTGCATTTTAGCGGTTGCTAAAATAAATAACGGCCGCTATTCTTTAACTGATTCATAGACAATACAGTCGAAAAAATGTTAAAAAAAAGCTGTAAAAATGCCAAAAAAGCAGGAAAAAAGTTTGTGTGATTAGTCATATTATAACTTAAAATACATAAACTAAAATATAATACATACTATAATAAGAAAATAAAAATGGTAAAAATACTAAACATTATGATATATTCAATGCTTTTTTTTCATTTACTTTATGAAATTCTTTTATATTTATTGTTATACTCATATTATTTCATATGTTTTTATTATTTATTAATTAATATATTATTTTAATAACATTTTCAAGTAAGTATATAATATATTAAAATTTATAAATCTATCAAAAAAAAAATTTTAATATATTATATACTTACTTGAAAATGTTATTAAAATAACGAAACATGTTGTGTAAAATAATATATTATTTAATAAATAATAAAAACATATGAAATAATATGAGTATAACAATAAATTATGATATATATTACATAACATATTAATAAATATTTTAATTTAATCCTAAGTTACTGAAGCAACAATACTATATTTTTCTATACCTGCAATTATAAAGTTATGTTTTTGGTCTGACAAAATATTTTTATAAATAGATGATTCGCTTTTCTCAACATCTACTAAGATAATGAATGCAAATTTGAAAACATTTAGTGGCAACTTATACTTTACTAAAATTTTAATAAAAACTCCTATTAAGTTTTTGAAGATTACGTCGAGTTAAATCGATGTTTCCAAAGTTACTGAATTCAAATGTAATTATATTATGTTTATTTTACACAAACATTAAAAACAAAATATGGTGCAAAACATAATATATAAAACAGAGATAAACAAAAAGCCAAAAATAGTTTAAAAAAAAGCAAATAAAGCACAAAAACGCCAAAAAAAGCAGTAACTTAGCATTTAAATATGTCAAAATAAAGCAAAATAAACAAAATAAGATTAGTGTCTAACTGTTGCATTTTGTATAAAACAAATATATTTAAAAGGATTTTCTGCATTTAATATTAACAAATAAACAAATGCCATAAATTTGCACTCTACTTATCTATCTGATTATTTTAGTAGAATGTCTTGTTTATTTATTGATTACTATTAATTCTAGAAAATGAAGCTTAATGCTTTTATTACATTTATGTAGTTTTTTAAATTGACTATTGAAGGTGTGACTGCAATCTATTAAATAATTATCATATGTGGGTTTTTCAGTATTTTGCTCAAAACTCTTGTTGTGTTCATTTATTTTTTATTTGAGTTTTTTCTGTTTGTGCACAGACACTTTTGAACAATTACCGCAAGTCTACAGATAGACGCCGGAATCTTTGTTACTGTCATTTTTGTTTTTTTGAATTGTTGATAAATTTTGATAAAAGTTTTAAATGATGTTTAAATTAAAACAATGTATATTTTGACGCTTTTGCTAATTACAATAAAAATTATTGACATATCAAAATTAACATTTAAAAAACCTTCATCATTTATCTTTGACAAAGATGAAATGTATAACGCACTGTTTAGTGTTTGAAAACTTAACTTGGCTTTATCACACAATACTGCTTTAGATGTTAATTTGTTTCTCAATGTAATGCTTATGAATTTAAGTTGCTCTGTCAAATGTTAACTATTGGCACTATATAACCGGACATAGTCAGCACTTGTTATCAAAGTACCAATACTTCAACCTGGTAAAGATTAAAAGCTCCCGACAAGCAATTGAGCAATTTTTTAACTAACTGCTTATGCAAGTTACTAGAGAGAATAATTAATAAGCGCCTTAATAATGCAGTATATTTTAAAAACTAAATTTACAATTTTTTGATATCTATTAACTTTCTTACTGTTGCAATTCTTTTTGAATATTTTGACGTTTAAAGTTAAATACTAAATGAACAAAGCATCAACTTTATTAGTTAAATATCAAACTGAATTTGCAAAAATTTAAACAAGGTACGTAAATGCGAGTTGGATTTTACTGGTAGCTCAAAAAGTAGCGATGGTTTTAAGTTTCAACTAAGCGCAAGTACAAAATATGCTATATATAATGTGACTAATGTGTATAGCAATATCCTGATTATTACTTGGTAAGACAAATTTATTTAATTTTGTTTCAGGTGTCTGAAATAAATGTTACTGTTTACTATATTTGGATCTCCAATTACGTAGGTGTCAGTGGCAAAAAAAATTAATGCGCTTAGCAAATTGGCAATAACTAGAGCTGAAAATGTTACATACAAAACTAGTGTTTAAAACTTTTTACATTTCAGACATTGTTGAAGTTATCTATTTTTAGTTATTGTTTTTAATAGTTTGTAAAAGTTTATTTTATTTTTATTTTTTATATTTTTATTTTTTAATATGTTATTAGTTTTTTGTTTTACACTTTTTTGAGTTAATAAAAAAAATTGTATTAATATTAGTTTAAAGTTGATGTGTTAAACATGTTGATTATTTTGATTTTAGTTAAAAAGAGAATATAGGTTTTTTATGATCAAGATGCTTAATAACAGAATTTAGTTTCTTTAGACTAAAAAGTTTAAGTATTTAACCTTTTAAGCCACAAATTAAATTAATGGTTGGTTGAATAAAATAATTTATAAAACAAACTAGGCATTGTTTTATTATTTAAATTTTATCTTTTATACAATTTACGGTAGACTAAGCTTTGTATTTACGGTAGACTAAGCTTTGTATTTATTAGACATTTTATAGAACTTTTGCGTTAGGGTGCAAGTTTTATAAAAGAAGTATTATGGTTTTGAACAGTAAATTTGAGTACAAAAAGTTACTAGTTATTTATAGCTTGCGTTTATTGAGTTTAATTTTAATAATATTTATAAAAGAATAGAATCTATTTTTGAGTCAAATATTGGTGCAAACAGTTCAAATGAGACTGGAAATTCATTTATAATAACAAAATTAAAAAAAATCATTAACAAAATTAAAAAATTTACATTGATTGACTGCTGAGTAAACATTTCAGTTATTGCTACAAGAATAAGAATATTTGAAACAAGTGTTTTTCTATACATAAAGATTTGAAAACAAGCAGAGTGTTGGCACAACACATTCTCAAACAGCTCAGTCTAAAAAAAACTATGCTTTACCTCAAAATGAAAATTATATAATTGCAACTAGGAATGAGACCTGATGTCAATGGAATCTTTTCACAAATTAAAAGTCTTGCAATGAGTTCATAAAGGTTTTTCACTACTCAAAAAAGCAAAAAAACGAAAATTTTAGCACAAAAAAGAGCAGTTTTTTAGAGTGCTGAAAAGATTTTTTGAATTGAGTTTATACCAAAAAAGGAAAAGACAATTGAAAACTTAAAATTGAAAAAAAACTTATAATTATGCTGTTTCTGCACGACAACTACAAAGCGCATAAATCACAAATTCTTTAAGAAGTAATCATAGAACGCGGTTTTAAAAAATTATATATATAGAGTTTAAATCTTGCTTTCCTGTGAATTTTTTTTTTCTAGTACTCAAAAAACTTGAAAGGACGTTGCTACTTATAGAATAACAATTTGGAGACGTTATAAAGTCGTAATTTGCAGAATAAACACAAAAGATTTGTTTTCAAAGACATAGCGTTACTAGAAAAACGTTGGAATAAGTATAATAGTGTTAATGATTCATACGTAAAAAAATAAAATTTTGTTTTTATGACTAGAAAGATAATATAATAACTAATCTTGCATTTTTTTACAATAAAAATATGGCCGTTATGTAACAAAAATATCTCAAAACTGAGAAAATAAACATGTAAAAAAAAACAATAGATAGGTTATAAAACTTTGCCCATAGCCCATCTGTGTTCTATTGCTTTTGCTATTTTTATGATTACATGTTTTTATTAAATCACATGTCGACATATAGTAATATATATTCTCAGTACAAAATAACAACCGCAAACTAATTGCATTTAAGAATAAATATTGTTAAAATTTATAAATCTTAATTTAGTTACATAAATAACATTTATAAGTTAAAATTGAGCAATTAAAATATTATTTAACAATAAAATGGTACATTTTTTTAACTCTAAATAATTATTTGCATCCAGTCAACACGGATTTACACAAGGAAAGTTAATAGAAACTGCTTTGGCAACGTTCACTGAAAATTGTTTAAAGAGCTTTGGATAAAAAATTACTAGCACTTGGTGTTTTTATTGACTTGTCCAAAGCTTTTGACTGTGTCAATTTTAATTTACTAATAGCAAAGTTATAATTATATGGAATTAAAGGTATAGCAAGTTTATTACGTACTTAAAAAACCGTTACCAAGCAGTAGAACTCAAGTAAATGGAGAGGAAATTTGTTTAAAAAATACTTACTTGTGAACCACAAGGATCTGTACTAAGACCTACCTTGTTTTTAGTATTTGCAAATGATATTGATAAATGTGTTACCAGTATTATCACTCAGTCTATGTTGGTGTCATATGCTGATGATTCTAACATATTACTAAAGGATGATTTAAATACTATACTTGTAAACGTAAATGTGGTGTATAAAAACTTATTACAATGGATTGGTAGAAAGTGTTTAGCTATCATTAAAAACAAAACTGCTATTGTACTGTTTAGTCAAATAGTCAAATTAGTGATTAAGTTGCAATAAGTAATGACTTACTGAATGTTGTTGATTCTACATACGTTTTAAGAATAGAAATAGATATAGATCATAATCTTAAATGGGAATCACATCTTAGCACTCTCTCTTCCAAATTTTCTAGTATTTAATTATGCGATATGGAATAGAGTTTTGAGGAAGAGCGAGTGGTGCACATAGAATCTTTATTACTTAAAAAAAGCTATTAGAATTATATTTAGTTTAAAGTGGAATGTGTCTTGCAGAGATGTCTTTAAGACACACAATATTTTAACGTTTTGTGGTGTTTATATTTTTACAACTTTATGTTATGTGTTTAATAATATGTTCACGTTTATGATGCATAATGTTGATCATGATTATCAAACACGTAATAAAAATTATATTTTATTACTAAAACATAACCTAACTCTTTATGAGAAATGCTATTACTAGGCTATTACAGATGTAAATTATACAATGCTATACCGAATAAAGTAAATAATCAAAAGCAATTCAAAATAGTTGTTAAAAAAAATCTTATAGAATGCAATAGTTATTCAATTAAAATATACTATACTTTCTGCAGGAGAGATATTGTATAATGTAAATTTTAATTTTTAATTTTTAACTGTGTACTCTGTCATTTTAAAGTGTCTATATATTAATAATGTATACAGTTTTCTGTCATTATGTTTGTTTTATTTTTAAGTTTATATATTATTGTATTAATATTTAATATGTATGTTTGTGTAAATTTATCTTTGTACATTTTTTCAAATGTTTTAATAAATACATCTATCTATCTAACACGGCAATATTTTAGAATCTTGTTATAAATAAAATAATATGTTGTAGCATATAACATATTTGCACAGCATCAAATAGGATTCAAAAACAAGTTGTGTATAAATATTAATCATTTCACTTAACTTTGCACGTTACTGTTAAGTAATTTAAATTTTAAACCTACAATAAGTTTTTATTGTTTATTCATACAAACTTTGATAAATGTAGTTCATATTTTTAAAAAATATATTGTTAAATATCAAAATAAAATATTTTTTGATGCGCCACTGGTCAAGTTTACTGTTTCGTGCCAAATTGTATGTAAATTCGAAGTTCCCACTATACTATCTTAGATAATAAATCAGAGTAGCAAAGTAAACTGAAATAAGCGCTATACATCTACAACGTAAAATTTTAATAAAACACGTCAATTTAGGGATTATTAGTATGTCCGATGGTTATGTTGTTATACGTGCTTAATTTATTGTCTCGTGTCGGATGCGGAAGTTCCTGCTTCAATGAATTTATTTGCTTTATGTTGTTGATGTATTGTTTCGAGTTTGTATGTAGTTGTTAAATGCTCTGTATTAATTATATTTGTGTATATTTTAAAACTTTTAACAAAACTGCTGGAGGCTTGTAGGTATCATTACTGAAGTTTGTTATATTCCTAGTCATTATCTACGAAATAAGTGGCTATTAAAAATAAAACAAAATTAGATGTGTTTTGTGACCCTGTTGGTAATGTAAAACAAAATGGAGATTGTAATAGCTATGAACGAATTTGCCGATGTATACACACCTGGGACTCACATTACATTTTGCAACCCCTCGACTAGCCCCACAAGGGTCAAAACTTATCCTAAAACAGTACACATTTATTTTATCTAAATCTATATAATATTTATAATGTAATGCAACGTAATATTTTTTATTTAGTATTCCAACATTCTGTATTTTACAATATGATACAGTATCATAGTAAGTATCATCAAAGTAAATAACACTTAGCTAGTAGAAATTGTATATATTACTATATATTATTAAAAAAACTTAAACAAACAAAAAATTAAAAATAAATTAAATTGTTTTAATTTGTTGTAATAATACATTAGATAAATAAATTAAAAAAATAAATGGTTTGTTGTGTAAAGTTTTTGTTACTATAGAAATGATAAACATAGATTGCATCATGTTTCTGCAGAGAAAATGGGTACGGTGGCTCAATGATATTAATTAAAAATAATATAAATTATGTAAATTATCAAAATATTGTTAATTTATCGATAAAAAATATTTGCAAAAATGCGACAATATACTTAAATTATTCGATACAATTAATGTATGTAGACTATCAAAATCTGACGTTGAAACCTTTTTATCAATTTTTATTAAAATATTAGAAAATCTCGATCCCAATCGTAATATTATTTTTGACGGTGATTTTAATATAAAGTTTTGATCAGTTGAAAGAGATGCAATACGTTTTAAAGACCTTTAATCTACATATCGACTCATGACAACAATAACAGAAAACACTCGAAAAAACAATTGTATCGATAATATTATATTACAAAACCTTCAACAACTTTAAATATACAGCAGCTATTGTAGACACATCTTTATCAAATCACTATGATCAGAAAATTATAATTTACATGCATATTGAAAAAAATATAGTACTTACTGAACAAAAACCTATTACTCAAGCTGGATTATTTAAGTTATTCCGTGTATTAGAAAAAAAAAACTGGTCATTTATAAATCAAACTCATGATGTTGAAACAAGCTTTGAAATGATTATTAGTGTTATTGTTAATGATGTAAATGTTAATGTAACTTTTCTTTTTATTACCATGTTCAGCCAAAATATTGTAAAAAGAAATTGATTTAATAGCAATCTAAAAGATATGCAATATTGTTTTTAATTGAATTTAAATGACTACATTATCAAAACAAACAATAAAGCTAAAGCAATGTAGAATTTAGTAAACTCAAAACAAAATCAAGTGACAGTGAAGAGTGTTAAAAATGATATATCACTCTTCATAATGATTTTAATAATTTTTTTATTAATATTTCTACTAAGTTTTAAACAACGTCCCAGCAACAGTCTCAATTCAGATAGCATTAAATATATGTATTAATAAACAATGTTTTCCAACTTGTTTAAAAACTTCCAAAGTAATACCTATTTTTAAAAACCAGCAAAACGATTACAAGCTAATATCAATTATTAGTATATTTGGCAACATCTTTAAAATTGCATTAAAAACAAGATTGGTAAAACATTTAAAAAAAAATCAGTTGTTTTCTCCAAACCAATTTGGTTTTCGAGTAAATAGATCAACAACATCAGCCTTTCTAAAATTTGTTTTGTTTCTCATGTTTACAAAGCAATTGAAAATTATGAATATGTTAGTGCAGTACTTTGCAATTTGACAAAAGCATTTGACTGCGTTTTACACAATATTTTATTAAAAAAAACTGAATTATTATAAGGTACAATTAAAAACCATTTTTTTTTCAAATGTTATTTGTCAAACCGCAATCAATTTGTTGAAATTAACAACAAAAAATCTGACACTTTGTCAATAAAAAATGGGATATTGCAAAAATCAGTACTTGGGTCTTTGTTTTTTATTTTTTATTTTTATAAATGAAACTGTCAAACACATAAACTTACGTATCATATTTTAAACCGTCATACCAACTTAAACAAGGTTCTTCTGAATTTTAAATTATCATTATATTAATTGCAAAATTGGTTTCATAAAAACAAACTACACATAAATCCAAATTTAACTCAACAACTAGTTATGAGCACAAGATGTCTAGATCAGTCTAGTTTCACAGAACTAGTCAACTTATTAGGAATTTACTTTGATAGTAATTTAACATGGACTATACATTGTGATAAGTTAACATATAAACTATGTTTAATTACATATTTATTTAGGAACCAAAATAAAACTGTACCACTTGAGGTTTTGTTATCAACATTTGATTTATGGCTTGTTTCAATAATTTGTGAGTTACGGTATTGTTATATGGGAAAACTCAGCAGCAGCAAAAAGTTTTTGATATCCAAAGATGCATAATTTGGACGATAGCTACCAAAAGGGTACTCGTTCCTTATTTAGAAGACTAAAAATATTAACTTTGCAAAGGTTGTATATTCTTTATTGCTTGATATATGTCAAATTCAATCCAAGTCTATACACATCACATAAAATGTATCATAATACACAAAATAAATTAAATATTTATTATATTGTAGAATAAATAAAACAAATCACAGCACAAATTATGTCAAACGTTATACGTAATATGTGTAATGTTAAATTTAAATTTTTTGTAAATAAATATTTTAATAGAATGTAGTCCGTTTTCTGTAAACAAATTTCTTAGTATTAAGTTTTTAAACTGTTTGTAAATTATATCAATTTTTACACATGTGCAATATATATATTTAATTTAGCACAAATAAATATTATTATTATTATTATTATTATTATGTCTTATATAAAAATATATACAAACGTTAACTTTTACAAATTAATACGTTTTTAATAATTTTTTTTTTATGTAGAAGTTAATCTATTTGTATTAAAATTTGTTTTGTGGAAAAAAACTTATATAGATATAATCAACAATAAAAAAAGATAATAGATTGAAAAAAAAATTCTACTTTTTGGATAAAATTTCCAAAAATTTATTATTAGATACAAGGTTTTTGGTTTATCGACAGAACTTCACAAATATTGTTAATTAAACAGAAGACTTCCAGTTCTGCAAGACAACGTAAAGTGAATCTATTTAAAAAAAAATTCAGGGTATTTTTTTCAATATAACCAGTGAGACCCAATCTACTTTAATCTGGTATTGGTTAGATTGTTACACGTTTTTTGAAAACCACAAGTAGTCTTTGTAACATTTGTCAAATTTTTAAAAACATTTTATTACATTCTTTTTCTTCAAATAATAGAAGACATACCAGAGTCATTTTTTAAGCTGCAATGAACTAAAGGGTTTTCTAATAAACTTTTTGAATAGCAGGCTATTTGGGCACCTGTCAATTTTAAAGCTACTATCTTTTGACATTTGACAAGTAAAAGCTACGCTATTATTAAAAATGGAACGATACACGCTTCAACAACGCATTGAAATTATTAAAATCACTACAAAAAAGGTGAAAAATTTTCAGTCACAGTTTGCAAAACTAAAGCACTTTGTAAACCTGGTGGAAAAATTTGAGCTGTTAGGACAAGTTTGTTATGTGAAGAATCAAAACCGTGTGCATTGCTTAAGAACACATGAAAATATTGCTGATGTAGCCCGTAGTGTTGAAGAAAACCCAGGTTTGTCAATTCCTTGCCGATCTTTGGAATTAGACATTCCACAAACAACATGTCACTTTATTAGGCATATAGACTTAAGTTTTAAGGTTTTTAAAGTTCAGTTGCCATAAGAACTCAAGCCGGTTGATTACCATAAACGTCGTATCTTTGCTGATTGGGTCCTTCAAATGCATCAAAATGATCCAGAATTTTATCAAAAAATAAATTATTTTCTGTGATAAGGCCTATTTTTACCTCAAAGGCTACGTTTATAAACAGAATTGTAGCATTTAGAACTCATAAAATCCAAGAATTGTTGATTGTTGAAATGTTTTTGCATTCTCAACGTGTCACTGTTTGGTGCGGTTTTTAAGCTGGCGGTGTGATTGGTGCAACTGTTACGGTGAATGGATAGCGCTACCGAGCTATGATTAATAATTTTTTATGGCCGGAATTGGAAGATATTGATGTGGACAACGTTTATTTTTTGCAAAACGGCGCTAAGTGCCACACAAGCAATTTCTCGAAGAGATGATCACAATTGGTCACCGAGATCTTGTGATTTAACACCTTTAAATTTTTTTCTTTAAGGCAACGTAATAGATAAAATCTATGCTAATGCTTCACAATCGATTCAAGACCTTAAAGATAGAATTCGTAAAGTTATCAAGGACATTCAGCCGCAAATTTGCAAATTGATCCTAGAAAGTTTCATGAAAAGAATGTGCAACCGTAACCGTGGCGGCCATTTGACTGATATGGTTTTCAAATGTTAATGGCATACCTTCCTTTTTACAATAAAATAAACATTTATTGATTCCTCTCAAAAAATACCCATTTTTTTTTTAAATATCAAAATGAAATTTCTTATTGGAAAACCCTTTATAATAATAAACTTTATTTTAAAAGATATAGAATTAACAATATTAATAATGTTAAAATTTATTAATACCTTATAGTAAACAAAATGTACTGTATTTTGTATTTGTTGTTTTAATATTAAACTTATTGGCCATTTTTGTATTGTAATTATGGATTTTGTAATTCAACATTTTTTTAAATATATTCAAGTAAATTACCGCTCAAAATTTTAAAAACAAATGTCATAGTATGCAGTTAGTTTAATATGAAAGCTTCACATTTCATCTAGACGCAGCTTTATATTTTGGCATCTATATTGATAATATTAATTCAAGTGCAAATAATGTGGCTTCTATAGTTAAGTTAAGAGATCAATTTATTAAGTTATAAAGACTTTTGGGTAACTGCACAATAGTTTGGACATTGATATCTCCGATTTTGCCTAAATAGTACAAGACATTAGAAGTGACACAATTTATATTAAAGGAAGAGAAAAAGTTATTTTTTACAAAAATTTACAACCATCTCTGTACAAGAATTTGATAAACATCCAGCATTAACTCCAACTGAATCAAAATGCTTATATCACTTAAAAGATTCTTGCATGTGTGCATTATCAAATGTTTATCATTTGTATAATGATTTTGTAATGAATTAATAAAACTATTTTTAAACATATGTATATGTTTTTTATTAAAACCTAAATACATATATTATAGGTAAAGTTTAATATCAGCAGCAAATCTAAATAATACATCTACTATTTGAAATCTATTGTATAGACAATTAAATGAAATAAATTCATTTAAAAAATTGGTGCAAGTATTTATCCCATATTCATATTTTTTCATCAGAGTTTTTATATCTTGTTCAAAAAATGGGTGCATAATCCTATTATTAAACCACCCAACACCCTTGGATAAATTCTCAAGTTTTTTATGTATGTTTTGAATTGTATTTTTTACTTCTATCATATTGGGTTGATTTAAAATATTATCTGAAAGAAACTTTTTTATTTCACACAATTCTACCTCATGTGTATACATATTATCAATTTTTCTTAAATCCATTTTTAAAACTTTATTTTCTATATTTCATTGCATTCGATAAAAATCTTCAGAAAGTTTTTTTAATATATGCATTACTCTATTAATTGATAAAAATATATCCACTGGTGTTAATTCATTTTTCTTTGACGATTGTTACATTTTATGTGATTTGGTAAAAACTCTTCTATATCATAGATAAAATCATATAAAATATCAACTTTTAGTAATTGCTCACAAAATTCTTCTAATAAAATTATCCCAAGATAATAATCATAACAAATATTCATTCCTACACTATACTTACTGTTTCTCTTACTTGATAGACTTCTTCACTTTTAAAACAATTTTTTCGATTAGGTTGGCACGACAAGCATCCATACAAAAAATGTAAAACTGACTATGTAATGTTGCTCTTATTAAATCTGTTGGCACAGGTAAGTTCATCTCGGCGTATGCAGCCTACATGATTAAAATTGAAAAAGTTTTGTAAATATTTTTCATTTATATCTACACTTCCCCACTACCACTAAGCCGTTCAAGGTAAATTTTTTGTCTATGTCCTTCATCCGAAACAGATGAAATGGTCCTATTGATTTTTTCAATACGTTTTGAAAATCTACTTTTATCTAGGGCTTAAAGCTTCCAAACTCTTTTTCTGGCTTGTTGATGTGCAAGTTTTTAAACATGCATATATTTTATTTGGTTTTTGTTTACAAAGTGTACACGTTTCATTTCACAATAAAGATAATTATTTTTAATTTAACATGTTTTTAAATATTTTCATCTAGTATATTTTTTTCAAAGTTATCCAATATCATTACAACATATAATTTATAAGACTCGTCGTACGGTTTTAATTGCAATATTTTTAAATTATGGTTATACACAATACGGTCAGGGTCTAGTTCCAAATCATTCAAGTCTTCATCAGTAAATTTAACAATAACTGCTTCGTATGTTTGTAAATCCACTTTCATCATATCAAGCAAAATTAATGCTTTTTGTTGACAATAATTCAATGCAATATCGGGTAGCAGACATCTTGGGATTTGTACAAGGTTGTTTACAATATAAACTTCAACTCGTGCTAAATATGCATTTTCTACGGAAGACATTGCGGTACTGACAGAGTCAACGATTAACTGTTAGCTTTAAAACGGCTGAATTATTAAAACATTTTATCAAGAATACGTTGGCTTTGAAAATAAAGTGGTGGAAAATGTGAACATAAAATTGGCTTTTTAAAAAAGAGTTGAAAAAGTGGTCTACCTTGAAAAACTAGATGCATTGACCTTGACTTTGAACATAGTGACACACTTGAGCAAACTTCAAAAAATGGTTAACCCTGAGAAAGTGGTCGACCTTGAAAAAAGTGGTGAAAGGTTTAGTTTAGACGCACTTTCTTTATCTACTTGTACTCATGTTTGGAGTACCAAAATATGACAATTCCTAAAATTTCAGTTCTCTAGGTGCAATACAGTGTAAATAACAGTTATTTTATTTTTTTAAGAATATTTTGTGTTTTTTCAGTTTTTGTGCTATATATATACAAAAAGTAGTAAAAAATATATTAAAAAAGGTGTAACTTATAAAAAAATTTCCGTAGAACACGATCCCGCTCTTGGTTTTTTTAAACTTTTTGCGGAAAATTGAAATTTAAATATGATACTCCTAAAACATAGTATTTTTGATCCCAAAAATTATGAAACTGGATTCGCTAGCTTCAGGGTAAAATATTACACATAATTGCTAAAAATTTCTTATATTTTACCCTAAAGCAAGCAAATTCAGTTTATTTATTATTGACATCAAAAGTACTATGTTTTAAGAGTATCATTTTCAAATTTTCAGGTGTAGCAAAATCAAAGATATTAAATTTTCAATAAAATAGTAATTTTGCTATTTTCTACAAAAAAAATTGAAAAACCAAAAGCAAAATCGTGTTTTACAACAAATTTCTTATAAGATACATTTTTTTAAATATAATTTTTGACTATTTTTTGCTTATTTACAGCACAAAAAATGAAAAAACATATAAGAAGATCTAACATTTTAGCAATCGTCATATTTTGGTACTCCAATCGTGTGTACAAAATTTGAGAAAAATTAAAGATGTCAATGTGGAAACTATTGTTCGAACTATCGTAGAATTATCTTTTTAGGTTTTAACTTTTTACTAACTTGTTGACAATAAAATTACTAAGTTTGGCTTTGAATGATTAATATGTTCCGGATGAATTAATGATTAATTGGATTTGAAGTTCAAAAATAATAAATAATTGAAAACTTCTAAACAAACCTACCAATTTAAGCCAAATTTTTGGACAACAATATTACACCTATTACTAACGGTTTACTATTGTAGTCAAACGTTGTATATACAAAGAATTTTTTAGTACAGTAGTAAAAAAAAGAAAATATATATATAAATCCAACCGTCGTTTTTAGACCCGCAGGCAACCACAGACCCACTAGAAACCTTTGCTGTAAGTGTGTGTATATTAAGTAATTTTGATTAATTAATTAAGAACTCTAAAAGCAGTGAAAGAGGGGTAAACAATTATTAAGAAAACAAAAAGTTGATGTCTGGCAATCTTTGTTAGTCCCAGACAGTAGAAACGACGGTTTTAGACCCAGCAGTGTTGCCATGTTTGGTGGCCTAGATAGGTATGTAGCACATATTCTTTGTGTATGTCTATTTTTTATGTGTCTATTGCAAGTGATAAATACGTGCCGTTAACAAAATAAAAGCCTGAACAACTTATAGACAAATTTAAGAAATTTTGAAATGTATATGCAAGTTTATTTTAGTTTTGTGTTTATTTATTTTCTTGTTAAAGTTTTTTCATTCAACAAACCAAAAAAATTATGCAAATTATTAAAACATTTACATAATATATGTTATGTCATTTAATAGATTTAAAAATTGATAAAATTAAAAAAATTATATAGATGTAATTAATGAAAAACAATAATAATAAACATTTTATTGGTAGATCAGACAGATTTAAATAAATTGCCTTTAATTAATATTTAATAATTTATTGACTAATCTTTTTTATAATGCTTTAGTTTTTGAGTTTTTTTTATTGGTTATCTGGTGCCTAATGCTGACACTGTACAGTAAAACACGTTGCAATTTGTCAAATACAACTTTTAAACTTGAACTTATGCTTTTTTTTATTTACTAAAAAGTAATTAGCGATTCAACGAGTATATTATTAATAAAATATATAATAACAGTTTCGCATATAAATTAAAATAAAAAATAAACAAATGTTTTAAAAGTTTTAAATCATAATAATATTAATATTTATTAGTGTTCTATATACAAAGTATTTACACACGTCAAAAATAGGAATAATACAAGTGATTATTACAAATACATAGATTATTCAACTATTTCAAAATTATGCTTAAAAAAATTAGTAAAGGTATAGAAGGCATTACTTATCAGCATATTTTTGATAGATATTTTAAACTTACTAAACTCTAAAGTTTTGGTATATGGAAGTAGCTTGTTGTAAAATTTGATTGCATACTAATTGAATCCATCTCTACTTTTGCCTTGTGGCATAATCATGCAAAGAACTCTGTGTGGTATATTGGTTAATATTATTCTTAGTATACAGAGACATTCGTAAATGTAAACATAAGGTACCGTTAAAATACCCAACGCAATAAAACTGAGCTTACAATTATATCTACACCTTAGAGAATTTATAATTCTGATTGCTCTTTTCTGTATCTTAAAAAACATTTGCTAAGATAGGTGCATGACCCCAGTTTAATATTCCGTATTTTACGACTGAATAAATTGTAAGCAATAGTTTTTGTAAAGTAATACTTTTTAATTTTCTCAATAGATAGATATACTTAGAAATTTTATAGCTTACATAGGTGGTATAAGCTATCCAAGTAATTCTATAATCTAGCATTAATCCTAAAAACTTAACTACTTCAGTGTTGGTGTTAATTTGTTTTAGTGAGAAAATTAGATGCTCAGTCTTACAGTCTTACATATGATGACATAAGATCAATACTAGATTTACTAAAGTTGTTATGTTTTAGTTTATTAATTAAAATTTGATGTGATACTCAATCGAAAGCCTTACTCAAATTGCAAAACAGAGCATAAGTATGGCTACTAACCTCAAATCCATTTAAAATTTCATTAACTAAATGTTTTATTGCAAACACTGTTGGTCTATGACGGTGAAAAATTTTCACATAAAATAATATTTACTTTCATGTGTTGCGTTAGTTAGTACTACAGATAATTTTATCTTTTTTATCACTGGAATAACTTTTGCCAGTTTTAAAACACTTGGAAATTGATTTGACATAATTGATCACATAGTTCAATAAAGGTAACTTCTCTAAAATTAAATTGATTTGAAAGTTGCGGTGATTTGCTGGCGTAATTTATAAAACTGGTAGCTTTTGCAGACAAGTTAATAGAAATAGTCGAAGCTACGTCAACAAAATAATTATTAAACTGATCCGGTGTGAAAGATTTATTATTGTTAATGCTATGGCTACTGCTTTGCGATTTGATTACCTGCCACATAGCCCTTTGAAGATTATTTGATTTATAAATAAAGTCATCAAGTGTTTTTTTTTTTGGCTAACCGTATTGCAACTTATAGTCTTTACTGAGTAGTTTTAATTGAGTGGTTATAAAATCAAAATGAACATGCTTATTTAAGTTATTTAGATATTGAATTTTTTGTCTCATTTGGCGTAGATCATATGAGAACCAATTTAATATGTTCGATTTATTTAATATCTTGGTTTTCTCTAGAATAGCTTCAAGCATAGCACATGCAACAGTATTTATAATTACGTCAAATTTTGATTTTATAGTTAAACTGCAATTGGCAACAAAACTCCAGTCTACAGTATTCATTATGTTGTACAATATTAACAGTCCTTTGTCTGTAATAAGTCTGTAATTAATGCGTTTATTAGTTTTTTTTTAACTGTGACAAAAGTTGATGCAAAACTAATTGTTAAATGATTTGAAAAACTTAGATTAATGGTTTTAATATTGTATTCTACTTTGCTTATGTTGGTAAATATATTATCTATAGTATAATTTTTCCTTGTACTTTTATATAGTTTTGAATACAATCCAAACTAATGAAATATTGATTGCAACTGTACGTTAATATTATTATTTTTTTGGTTAAATAATACAATAAAATCACCTGTAATAATGATTTAAATAATAAACATCTAAGGAACAGTTAATAATAATAATACGTTTATTTCTTGCCTTTCGGCCTTGAAAATTACATTTACAAATACATTTACAACTTCCCAAAATAATAAAACTTAATCCTTATAAAATTAACACAATTAAGAATATTTTCTTCTCTGTTTGTCTATTTCTTTTCTTCGTTTTTTAACTGCCCTCATCCATTCTACCCCTCTTCCGTCCCCTTTCAATATCTCATTTTTTTCCATCTGTTCTTCTCTCATTTCGTTACACTCTTTCAACATATGTTCTATAGTTTCCTTAGTCTCTCCGCACATTCTGCACATTTTCAAATCCTCTTCCATCCAAAATCTTGTCACTTGCTCTTCATTACCACATCTGAATCTTGCAATCATCTTTTTGTCATCTTTACTATATCTTTCGCTCACTAAGTACATTGGCAATTTATTTTCTATAATATGTTCATAGTTTGCGTTGTACCTAGACTCTTTCACTCGCATTCTCCTTTCTTGCCTTTGTATATCTCTATCTCTTTCCATAATTTCGTACCATGTCTCTCTCCCAGATTCTCTCATTCTTTCAATTTCTTGGCTCGCATACCCATTTCTATTGTAATAATTTTCCCTAATCTCCCCTAGCTTTTCATTTCTTGCTCTTATTTTCTCTTTCATGCATTCTTGTAATATTTTGCATTCGTGTCTCTGTCTCATTCTTTCTTCATACTTCATTGCTCTTTTTCCTGCTTCTACTCTTAACTTATCTTTTTTGACTTCCTCCAGCACAATATATGCTGGAGTTTCTCTATTTAAACCTAGCACCCATCTCCAATATTTTACATGTATTGCTTCTAATTTTTCTTGTTCCTTCCATCCCCATATTTCTGACCCATACAATATCATACTCCTAACTAAACTATCAAACATAAGCCCTTTTATTCTCATACATTCAAATTTTCTTTCACTTATTCCCCAAACTTGTCCCACTACAGTTAATAATAATTAAGTTTATCGCTTAAAAAAAATTAAAAGTAGTTATGACAAAATAAAAAATGCAAAAACCAGAACTATTGAAACAGGAACAATATTTTCTATACAATCACAGATGTTCCTTGTTTGATCGGATATTTAGGCACCAATGCAGCGCATGTGTTCTATTAAAGAAATGTAGCATATTAGCAACGATAAAATTGAGTAAGAAATATTTTGCACGAATTACGTCTTACGTTTATTGTTTTATTAAAAAAAACAATTAATTTCAAACAACTTTATTATAATGTAATTTAATAATTTTATATTACATAAATTTTAAATAATACTCGATGTATTTATTTATTAAGTTTATTGTTTGCTGGTTGTTGTAAGACTGTTTTAAAATAAAATGATATTCCTTTAAAGTAAACTAATAAAAAACTAACATTCTTAGTTTTTATGATTCCATAAATAATATTAAAATAAAATATAAAAATAATATTTATATAAAAAATAATATGTCTGCAATAAATATAATTCATAAGTAAATGTATATACAGGGTCTTCTCTGTAGAAGGTACATGTACAGGATGTAATTCCTCCCCTATAAGAACCAAGTTGCAGGGAGATTCTTCTTCCGAAGCTTGGTCAGCTGTCATGCTTGTTACCACCCATTATTGGTCCATTTTCATGCTAGTTCAGTTGAGCTTGTTGAACATGAATATTTTTATTCATTCTTGATATGATCCATATAATCCTGCAAAATAAATCGACCTGTCCAGCCAAAAACATGACTCAATCATAAATGCAATACGTGTCTCTAAGATGTAGTTTATTGATATCTTGAAATGGATGGATGTAAAAGGAAATAACTTAGGGTTGCGAATACCGAAATACACCAGCATAAGGAATTTCCTGATATCTTATATATTTTTGAGTAGGCTTGCAAAATATTCACACTAGTAGTTCTTTAATTAGCAAAATCATTTGCAATTTCTTAAAATTTAAATTATAATTCGGTGAGTTATGAGTCAAGTCCGTTAAAATATGCTTTAAATGTTGTTCAAGATCAGCAGAGTCTAATTAATTGATTAAGCATGGTAACATAGTAGATAGTAGGCACAATTTATATTTTAATTTTTATAGGAAGTGCTAAAATTTATGATCTAATTTATTTTGATGTGAAGATAATTAATCGGTTTCGGAATTTGATTTCTCCGTATACAAAGGTCTTTGAATGTTTCGCAAATGAATTATATTGCCAGTAGTTGTTGATATTGTTCTCTTGTCTGGGTTTATAGATTGTACGTTTTTCACTTTTGAGAACTTATTATGATCTTTGTGTCTGGTGCTCGTAAAATTTTTTGGTCTAGCTTCTTTAAGTTCGTTAGTTTGGGTTTCAATAATGTTTTCATTGCGTTTGTTAATAACATTTGATTTGTTTTGTGATAGTTTTTCGTTAATACACGCATATAATTCTTTTACTTTTTCTTTATGTGTTTCAATGTAATTTTGCGAGAGAGCGTGTTCTAAATCGATAGATAAAAGAGATTCATTATTAATATGACCATTAAGTATTTCTATAGGTTTTAATTTTGTAGAAGAATGGATAGAGTTGTTATAGGCTACAATTGCGTATAGCATGTATTTCTGGGGTATTTCATTAGGATACGATGCTTTTAGCAGGCGAATGTGTTCAATTAAGGTTAAATGTAGTCTTTCTATTAAACCATTAGAAGTTGGATTATTTGGTGTACAAAAATGCATCTCTATTTTGTGTAGTTTTAACAAGTCTTGAATTAAGTTATTTTTAAATTCAGTTCCGTTATCTGATATTATAAGTGTAGGTAGACCGTGATGTGAAAAATACATAAGTAATTTGTCAGTTATCTCTATAGCATTAACTGTAGTTAATGGATAAGCTTGTGCATATTTCGAGAATGAGTCTACAATAGTTAAAAATTTAGTTTTTAATATTTGAAAAGTATCAATATGCACTATTTCAAGTGGTTTATTTGGTGTTGGTGTAATATTAAACTTGACTTGAATAGGTGACCTTTCGTATTTGGCTTGTTGACATATGTCACATTTATTAATAAATAATTGAATTCTTTTTTTTAAGTTTGGGGCATAATGCGTTCTTTTAATCCTTTCATACGTTTCGTTTGTTCCACGATGGTTTGTTTTTGAGGTGTGAAATTGTTCTATTGTCTCATCAATTTCGTCTAATGGTATGTTGATGAGTTTTATTTTAGAACAAACAAATTTACAAGCATTTGAATCAAAATATTGTCTTGTGATTACCGTAAATTTTTCGTAAACATCAGGTTGTTCAAAATATATGTAATAGGTTATGTTCGGAACAATGTAATTTTTTACAAAAGATATAACGTCTTTTACAAAATTGTTTTCTGATATTTGTACATAGAAACATTGCTTGTGTTCGTAAGGTTGTACCATCTTGAGTTTTGCGGGAGAGTGTTGCACTAATTCAATGATTATCTGGTTATGTGATACATTTAAAGGAGATTCCGTGATAGGAATTTGTAAACCTATGTTATCTTCAGTTGAGTGCTGAGTACCATCGTCACTATCAATTATAGGTGGGGTTTCCGGGTCTGGATGGACTCTTATCGATTCAGATTTTGAAAGTTTTTCATTAAAATTATCCATGTAATCTAATAAATGTGGTGGCACTTGATCAGTTTCATTCACATGTATTTCCACACGGGAAAGGGCATCTGCGTTGCTATTTTGTAAGCCTTTTTTATAAAATATTTGGTAGTCAAACTCTTCTAATTTAAGACGCCAACGAATTAATTTTGAGTTTGGCTCTTTTAAGGACATAAGCCATTGCAGGGGCATGTGATCGGTTATTATGTTAAACTTCGTACCATAAATATAAGGTCGAAAGTATTTGCATGCATAAACTATTGCTAACAGTTCTCTTTCGATAGTGCTGTAGTTTTGTTCGGATTCGTTTAGGGTTCTTGATGCAAAAGCTACTGGTAAATCTTTGCCAATGGGACCTTGCGAGAGTACAGCACCGATGGCTAGGTTACTTGCATCTGTGGTGACATTAAAAGTCTTTGAAAAATCAGGGTATTGCAAGATCGGTTTGTTTATTAGGAGGTTTTTGCAAGTGTCAAAACATTGTAAAAATTCGGGATTATGAACTATTTTAGCCTTCTTCTTTAAACACGTTGTTAAAGGTTTTGTTATTTTTGCTAAATTATTAATGAAACGCCTGTAGTAACCTAAAAGTCCAAGAAATGACTTTATTTCCTTGGTAGTTTTTGGAACTGGAAAGTTTTGTATTGCTTTGATTTTATTTGGGTCTGGCATAATTCCTTCGGGAGTAATTACGTGACCTAAATAAGATACTGATTTTTGCAAAAAGGTTGTTTTATCAACTTGAATCTTAAAGTTTGATTCTTTTAGTCTTTGAAAGACTAATTTTAAATTTTCAATGTGTTCCTGAAGGGAAACTGAAAAGACAATTATATCATCTAGATATACTAGACAGATCTTATTATTTAAACCTTTTAGAATGTGGTCCATGACTCGTTGAAAAGTGCTAGGAGCATTCTTTAAGCCAAACGGCATTCTCAAAAATTCGTAGTGGCCATTTTCTGTATTAAATGCTGTTTTTTCGGTATCTTGTGGATCAATTTTAATTTGATGAAAACCGCTTGCGAGATCGATCGTCGAAAAGTATTGACACCGTCCTAGTTTGTCTAATAGGTCTGAGATGTTAGGAATGGGATACTTATCACTTATGGTTTTTTCATTCAACTTGCGATAGTCGATGACGATTCGCCACTTTTGTTTGCCACTTTGGTCAATTTTTTTGGGTACTACCCAAATAGGTGATGACCAAGGAGAGTTTGAAGGTGCTATTATCTTTGACTTTAACATTTTGTCAATTTGTTTTTGAACTTCTTGCTTGTGTATATGTGGATAGCGGTAAGTTTTTGTATATACAGGAGAGTCGTCTGTTGTTCTTATTTGATGTCTAATTTGAGTAGTACAAGTCAAATTATTATTTTCATTGTGAAATAATTCTGAATATTCTTGACAAACTTTTTTTATTGAATGTTTTTCTTCGTTATTCATATGGTCTGTTTTGATTAGATTTAAATCGAGGGAATTGTCGACATTATTGAAATTATTGATTTCGCAACATTGCTCAAACAAATTTGGAGTATATTTGATAACAGGTATGGGTTCGTGGAGTTTTAGCGAGAGAAGCTCTTCAGAACTATTTTGTATCGATACTAATGCTTTACCATTCTGTGCTAAAGTTATGCATTCTGGTATTTGAATTGAACTGTTACCTTGATGAGGTACAATTATTGCTCCATTTCTAATTTCTGTATGTACTTGAATGAGCTGTTCGGTAAAAGGTTCTATATTGAAAACAACAGATTTATTAGGCAATTCTTTCATTTTTAATGGCAAAACTGCGTTCTGAGTGATTAATTTGGAGTTTTTTAAATCTACAGTAGCGCCTAATAGTTTCAATGTGTCGATACCTATTAATCCAGTGAATTTTTTATGAAAATTAAACAAATGAAAATTTAATGGAATGTTGTTTTCAAAAATTGATAAACATGGTATATTTACTGCTAATTCTTTTCGATATGTTTGCATACAATTTGTAATTTCGATAGGGTTATAATATATTCGGTTAGGCCAATATTGATTTGCAATCTCCGGATTGATGAAAGATATTGATGCACCGGTGTCAATTAAAAATGAACAATTGATTTCAGGGACATCTATATAAGGTAATTCGGAGATATACTGTTCGTTGTTATTAATAGATACTAGCTTGGATTGAGATTGTCGGCAGTTATCGTAAAATTTTGGTGGGTGAGATTAGTATCTGGTATGCATTCGTTATATTCGTTAACAGCAGTATGCTGTTCTTCTAATTCAACATTATAATGCTCAGTTTCGGTTTCATTGTTATGTAATTCTCGAGAAGACCAATTTCGATTGTGTTTTTGATTACTCTGAATATTAGTATTTGTAGAAATACTCATTGGAGTAGGAGTATAATTATTATTGAAATTCGGATTTGGTTTCCAAGCGTTTATTTGAGTTTTATTAAAATCAGGAGCATAATTTTTTATTGGTTGCCTTTGTTGAAAGTGCCCTTTTTGTACTTGTGCTTGGTTTAGTTGAGGACGAGTTTGAAATGGCGATGAAACATTTTGAGATTTAAATGTTTGCATCGTTTGTGATGGGTTTTGAATATTATGTTGATAATATTTACAATTATCTTCTTCGTTAATATATTGCAATGCAGTTTGTAGATTAGCGGGACGCATTGCTCTAATTATTGAACCCAATGGTTCCTTTAATCCACATAAAAATGATTTTAATGTAATTTTAGTAAAAAAATCAGTTTTTGCCTTCTGTGCATCTACGTTTACTTCTGTTGCTCTAGTATATGAACTTAATAAATTTAATATGCTAATGCACTTTTCGTAAAATTGCAAAGGAGTGCTATTGCTTTGTTTTAGTAAAACTAAATCCCGAACGAGGCAAGCATCGTCTCGTTGATCTGCAAAATTTTGAATAAGGACAGTTTTTAAATCGTTAAAATTCTGAACTTGTTGAATATTAATAGCAACCTTTGCAGGACCTGTTAATTTATTACATATACTTTTAAAAATATATACGCTAGCAAAAGTATTAGCGTTTGATTTAGTTACAAATGTATTTACTAAACTTTCGGAACTAGCTAGAAAATTATGCAAGTCGTTAGCATTACCGTCAAAAGTTGGTATGCAGGACAAGTATTCGGGTTTAAATTCTTCCATTATGCTAAAATTAATTTCAAAATTCTCAACCCTATCTGTATTATCAATATCTATCTTTGGTTTTTGAGGAGAATCCAAGATTATCTTATCTAGGATTTCAATGATAAAATTTATTTCGGAATCGATATTAAATGACATTAATTGCACCTACAATCGAATCACGCAATTGACAAAACAAAATCGACTTACATGCGGCCGTACTTCGGATATCAATGCAGGGAACCGGATATGTTGCCTCTGGACGTGCACGTGTTCTTCGGACCTCGATGCGGGAGATTCCGTGAAGTGTAGTCTCTGGGCCTGGTGTTGAATCCACGTAGAACAGTCCGCAATGGATACCTTCTAATGTTCGAGGATGGACTCTGCTCGTTGTAGATTCCACGATGTTTTTTGTTTGGGAGTAGATTCTTTCCACAAACAGTTGAAACTGACGTATTTTAATAAAATACTTGGATAAAACTATCCTACCATTGACTGCGCCAATTACGTCTTACGTTTATTGTTTTATTAAAAAAAACAATTAATTTCAAACAACTTTATTATAATGTAATTTAATAATTTTATATTACATAAATTTTAAATAATACTCGATGTATTTATTTATTAAGTTTATTGTTTGCTGGTTGTTGTAAGACTGTTTTAAAATAAAATGATATTCCTTTAAAGTAAACTAATAAAAAACTAACATTCTTAGTTTTTATGATTCCATAAATAATATTAAAATAAAATATAAAAATAATATTTATATAAAAAATAATATGTCTGCAATAAATATAATTCATAAGTAAATGTATATACAGGGTCTTCTCTGTAGAAGGTACATGTACAGGATGTAATTCACGGTACAAAAAACAAACAATAGCCTTGCTTCCTTGTCACTCGGAATGCTATAGCTGCGTTGGGATAAAGAAATAATAAATTTAAAGTATGTAGATTGCATATAATAATATAAAAAGCATCAGTGTTGTTAATTTTATAAAAGTCCCAATCTGACCCATAACTCAGCCCAATGTCAGGTTTATAATCCGGGCCCGGCTCAAATCCCAACTCGGGCGGCCCAAAACCATGTATATTATTATTAAAATATATAATAACTATTAAAAACAGTTTCTAATAAACATATAGATAAAACTAAAAAACAAATTTTTATTTTAAAATTATATTATAAGTAATAACATCTAAAGGAATAGAGTTGACCGCTACTACGTGATAATTCATAATAAAAAATAAAATAAAGCACAGTAATTGTTTTATTTAATTTTCTATCCAAACGAATAGTTTTGCATAAAAAGAAAATTAAAAGCGGCTATGACCTATAATAAAAAACGCAAAAACTAGCACTATTAAAAAAAACAATATTTTCTGTGTGTCCCGTGTTTGATCAGATATATGCACACTAATGCAACGCATTTGTTTTATCAAAGAAATAATAAAAAGCATATCATCAACAATTAAATCAAGTAAGTAATTTGATGCACGGTACGCAAATTAAAAAAAAGTTTACGGACCCGGGGCACCTGGGTTTCAGTGCCCGCTAACATGTTTTGTTTTTATCCGCGCCAGCTCGAAGGTTTCATTGCGATGTGTGCTGTTTGTAATAATTGTTTTATTGCAAGCCCAAAACTCTGGCCGGGCACAAAACCAAGTCAGCTGCAAGGTATATTATAGCTTATTACAACGTTGCCAATGTTTGGTTTGAAAACGTCGGTATGGCATGGCTGGTCTGATAACGTCTTGCAGTGTGTATACAAATACGACAAGCGCGCTCTCGTCTGCCATATTTAATGAACTAAACTTGTATGTGTTGACATATTTGATATACGTTTTCAATCCCAAAATAATTTTGGAGTTGTTTTGTCTCCTGCTATATTATGCCAAAAAATAACGAAAAACACATGAAAACGTTGTCAGACCCAAGGCCGGGCCTGAGAACGTCGGATTTGGTCTGGGAACGTCGGTAGTATATAGCAAATTGGGTCTGTATAGGCGGTTTAACAAATCTATATATATATATATATATATATTTATATATTTTTATTTAAATTTATTTTCTGATTATCTCGCGTTGTTTGATTGAGTTGGACTCGACGTTTCGGCAGAATCCCATCTGCCATCATCTGCAAAAAGTCTTATCAACCCCAATTTATGAGATTTATCAAATCTATTATTGAAACTATATACATTAAACCTAAACCAAACCTTATTTTATCTTTATTTTAAGATAAACATAATAAAAATTATTTTTTTTTTTTTATAAATTTGGTTTTAATGGCCTATACTAATGATCTACATATTGCAGCAGAAAACCTTAAAAATTCTATTCAAATTGTCATTAAATAAATTGTTTCGTTTTCTGTTATTAATCCAAAACATATATAGTTGTTTTCAATTTTGACAAAACAAGCAGTGAATAAAAAGCAAAAAGCATTTAAGAAACACATCAAAAATTGTTCTAAACAAACTAAAGAGGATTATAAGTTAGCTGGTAACTATTGTGACAATCTAATACAATTTAAAAAAGATAAGATTGATAAAAACCTAGCTAATCAAATTTTTCAACTTTCCATAAATAACAAAAAAAATTATCAAACATTAAATTTATTGCTCCTTCTTCAAAATGATCAAAACAATCTAGTTACTTTTCAAAAAAAACAGATATTTTTGCAAACCAATTTGTTTCTAACTATACTATTATAAATCTTTCTATTACTGTACCTACAATGTCGGTGAGTAAAAAAATAATGGGTTTAATTTATTTTAACCAACGAGTTGTCAAAAATATATATTAAAATTACATATCAGAAAAGCATCTTAGGTATTAGATGTATTACCTTATCATACAAAAATAAAATCTTTCTGGATTGTGACAAAATTGCAAATATTTAACTTATTCCTAAATAGAGTGTCAAATCTGATTCTTAAATATATTAATTTTGACATTGTTCTAAGAACAAAATAACTTTATCTTAGATATTTAATATGGATTGTGATTAAAACTTTTGACAACAGATCTTCTGACTTATATTCGTCTCACATAAAATTGTACTTTAAACAAACAAGGAAAAAATCTTGCATTAGCTAGACTTAGACTTATTAGACATTTTTCTTCAATAAGGTATAGCTTCTTAATCTTGTCACCAAACTCCATTGTATGAGTTTTGATAAAAACGACTGTAAATTTTTTCAATAGTTTTTATGACAATACAAAAATTATATTTAAAAATTAAGGTTTTATCTCTGACTTTAAATCATAAAAACTGGTGTTCTTTAAGGTTTGCCAACTTTGATTTTAATTTACATTAATCAACTTCTTAAAATTATTAAAAGTTTTAATTATAGTTTTGCAGATTAAAGCATTCTTTATATTTTATATTTTTAAAAGACCATATTAACAAACCTCTTAAAATTTTTAGTTTAGAATCTTTAACCACTATATTAACTTTAAAAAAACTTAACTTATTACTATTTCAAAATCTAATTCCAAGATATCATCAGTACCAAATATTAAACTAAACAACAAATCCATATCTATTTTTTTTTAATTTGTTTTTTAGGTGTTACAATTTTACATAATTTTCCCTGGAACGACAATGTTGTCAAAAAAGCCTTGAAAGTATCTAAAAAACTAAGATTTTATAATAAATGTAAAAAGTTGTTTACACTTCAACTTTTGCATATATATAAAAGTTATATTTGTCCTTGTGTTAAATATTGTTCCTAAGTATGAGGAAAAGCATCAGAAACTACACTATATTTTCTAAACTCTATTCAGAGACAAACTATTTAGATCAATAGCAATCCAAAATTGACTAATGACTTAAAAAATTTACAACACAAGCGTAATGTTGCAGATCTTTGCGTTTTCAATAAATATTTAAATAAACATTGTTAAAAAAAGAATACAAGACATTTTGCTATGAACAAATATGTACTTGTAGTACAAAGCTTGCTAAGAATTTTAACAAAAAATCTTTGACAGTTTAGAGATGTAGAATTAAAATTTGTATAAAAGATTTTTTTAACTGTACTATCGACAAATAGAATAAATTTCTAAATTCAGTATTTCCTGAGACTTATAAACCACAAATATTCAAAGTCAATGTTAAAAGACTGCCTAAATCTTGTCTTTAATGTGATAGATTCAGCGAGATTAGTTTAACTCGTTAAAATTCAAAGGTATTTTTTTGTTGTTATATAATTTTTAAATATGACATTTAAAAATTTAAAAATAAATGTATATATTTAATACAAGAAGAAGTAGTTACTTTGCAGTAACATACAATAACATGCATTAAATGTTTAAAAGTAAAAAATGATAAAATATAAGATTTTTAATACTTTTGTATTTTTAAGTCACTCACAAAATGGCCGCCGTAATATAATTTGCGTCACTTTATACTCGCAAGTCAAGTATCCAGTATATTCATGGTATTAGTTCATTTAATAATTACAATAATTGTTATTGTCAAAATTATTTTTGCACTGCCAAACATACAACCAACAAGATTACTTAAAATTGAGAGCTTAAAAAAAACACGAGTAAGCATTAGAAAGCTGTTCAACAAGGCAAACAATAACTGGACTTCATATAGAACCGGTTTCACAACATAAAAGAATTTTTTAAAATGTAAAGAAGACTCTTGAAAGAGCAGAAAAATTGTTGGTCAAAAATTACACTAACATTGAATCTCTGGTGACAAAAAAAACATAGAAATGGTGAAAAATATTCAGCAGGAGCACTGAAAATATATTTCCCAGGCTCTACGCTACCAAAACTCTTAATCAAAAAGATCTTAAAATGCTTAACAAAAAAGCAATTAAAAGCGACAGCCATATTGAGCAAGAGCACTTTAGAATAGGAATTGCCACAATTGAACCATTCAATTTACTAAGAGCTGACGTTATCTATGTTATCATGTTACAGAAAAAAATATAAAACAGCTGGAGAGTAGTTAAGGTGGTATTTATACCAAAGCCAAGAAAATCCGCGCATGCCTTGGCTAAATCTTACATCATTAAATAAAAACCTAAATCTTCTTTAGATTTCAACTAATAAAAAAGTACTGTAAATATTAAAACGTGAGTTAATAAGTTTTGATTAAAGTTCTATTAATTTATTAATTTATATAATAATAACAAATTAGTAAACAAATGTTTTACTTAAAATTAATAATATTATTCTCTTATCATACAATGAACTTGTCAAAATTTCACAAAATAAGAACAGAAACATAAACTACGGCGTATAAATTTTAAATATTATCTACACACAATTTTTAAATAAATTATATTAATTGTTTTTATTATTTAATGACATATAGCAAATTAAACGGTATATTAAATAAATCAAATACTGGATTTAAATTAAAAATAAAATTAACAGTATTTTCACTAGTTTTAAATAACAAAACCCTAATTATTTTTATGTGGGGATAAATAATTTGTATATACAAAATACGCTATAGCACATTTATTTAAACTAAACATGTACACAAATATTTATGATGAATCTGTATGAAGCTTAAACTGTAATACTTAAAATATAGTCAATTGTCAATACGTAAATACTCTTTTAAAAACTTTTTCAAACAAAGTGCTTTGCACAGTTGATTCTAAATACTTTTAATTATCAATATTACTTGTTGCATGTTTATTAAGATTAATAATAAAAATGCTACTTTTTAAAATGATTGTACCATACATAAATTCTATCTCAAACATTAAGAATTAAACAAATATTAAATTTTAAATATAAATACGCATGCATAATATAATATATTGAATAATAAATCAAATATACACACTGATTTTTTTTCTATATTTGCAATATAGTTGCTTGTTTTATGCATAAGCACGCCTGTAATGCAATTTCAAATTGCTGATTCAACAAAATGATAATAATTTTTTAAAATATTTATTTTATATATTATGATTTATCTGTAGACTCTTTTAGCAATGGTAGTAGTCGTCTTTATGTATACATTTTTGTTTTATAAGATTATATTTAAATAAACGTCTAACATGGTCGTTTTATTTATTAAATTTCTGGCAATTAAATAAATACGCTGTGGCAAGTAAATACGGCCTATGTGAACGTGTAATTATATATAATATAATTATATATCATTGTTGTAAATGATAGACAATAAAATTGCAGAAGATGTTTACAAAATTATATTTTAAATAATATATTAGTATTAGATTTTTAATTATGATAATTTTTTTTTCTTTTTTAGAAAGATTTAATGTTTCATGTTGTAAGTTAATAATAAATTGATACTATTTATAAAAAACTAAAACAGTTTACAAAATGCCAAATACCGTAAAATTGTTTTTTTTTTGCGTAAGCAACTATACACCAAAATTATATAAATTTTTGGTGTATGGTTGTGCTTACTAAGTCAAAACATGTTGTGTGCAGTTGAAAAACTGTCACAACGCATTTATTCATGTTTTATGACAAGCAAAAAATCGGATTAGCAAACTCTATGTTAAAAAAAAAACATACAAACTGTTAGAAACTAAAGAAGATTTAAAAAAGCTTTTGGATGCAATAAGTATAATTAAAGAAAAAGATTCTGAATTGAAAAAAAAATTAAAGCAGTGAAATTTGTTAAAGTTATAGAATACTGTATTTATGTAGCAAATGCATTGTGGAATTTAAAATAAAAATCAAGTAGTATATACTTGTTGCGGCAAAACTGAAATATTATATACATTATATAAACAAATAATTCAGTTTTTTTAAATTTATTTTTAAATTAATTGGTTTTTTTAATAGCCCACAACACGTTGTGGCTTAGTAATAATAATAATAATAATATTTATTTATTTATTCAAAAAATTAGATAAAAATGAGTTAAAACAAGTCAGCTTCAGTAAAGATGAGCGTGGCGCAGTAGTCTAGCACTAAATATTGTGGGTTTAACCTCACAACAAAAAACATTTTAAACGTTTATACGCATTCTTTTCACGTTATAAACCGCTTTGTCAGCGTTAGGTTTAATGACTAAGATTCTTTTTTAGTCCGGAGTAAATTAATAATTTTTCTAATGGTTTGAAATCTATTCAATACTGTAGGTCCACTAATAATGTAAGTTCCTAACATTTTTGGAATAAAATAAACCAATGCGCTAGCAGTGGCTAAATAATGATAGTTACAATTTCAATACGATACAAATTTCAGCTGATACAATATGATAAAAAAAAATAGTTGTTTTAATTGAAATGCACTACGTAGTAAACATTGTGCTATAAAAAATTGGTAAAATAAGACAGCATTTCACATAGAGTTTTACACATTGCTTTCTGTTGTACATATTTGCTATTTGTTGTTTATTTTTATAATATTTTTTTCTATTATATTAAGTCCAAATAGTCACATGCTTTGTTGCTTGTTATTTGTTTATTTAAGTAACGACTACCCAACTGTTTAATTTATTAAAAATATTGTAAGTTTTACAATGTACAATTTGTAAATTGTATTGTTGCAGTAAATAATGATGATGATAATGATGATTTGTTTAGTATGCAAATTTCATATGATATACCTTTCCAATTAATAATACACTATTCAAGTTCTTCTGATAGCAAAGATAACATTATACCATCAGTTGGCCGTTTATTGGTTCCCTGGTGGAACCAAATCTATAATAAAAAAGTTCTGCGTTAAAAAAAACAATTAAAAAGTTTGCTAAATTTTTATTCCTTGAAAGGTTTGCTCTACAACTTCTTTACATTAAAATAGTTGGAAAAGGCTATCGACGGCATAGGTATTTTTTTTGCACCAAGACCAGACAACGTCTTCTAGCGGGTTATCCAGCAGCTTCCCTCCAGCATGATAGAACGATTGTTACAAATTTACAACTTATTGTAAAACGGTGTCTACCCGGAACGTTGAAGAAAAACCAATATCTTACTATTGCTGAATCCAGGCAAAAAACTACGTAAACAACTACAAATCACTATTACTAATTTGCTGTATCAGTAAATATTTAGAAAAAATGATCAACAACCGTCTAGTGTGGATGCTGGAAAGTCGTGATCTCTTAGCTAAATAGTGGGTTTTAGACAAAACTACAGTACTGTTGATTATTTAATTTACTAATCTACTTAGAAAGTTTTATCTGAAACGCCTGCTTAACAAAAAAATATCTTGTAGTGATAGCGTTTTATCTAAAGAACAGTGTTTTTCAAGAGATGAAAATTACTGTCTTCCTTTTTTGCGATTGCGGTAAACAATATTGCGGTTTCAGTAGTTACATCTGTTGATAAATTTCTATACGTTGACAATTTGATGATCTACATAAAAACACCTTACCTGCACGTCAACTTCAGATTAGTATAGACAAAGTAGTCAGCAAGGCAGAAGAAAAAGGTTTGTGCTTTTCTACAACAAAAATTTTGCCGGGACCCACGCTAGTCTTGCGAGTTTTCAGAACCACGTGCGTCAAAAGAGTTCATTTGTTTAGGGTTTGTGACTTCAAAAGTCAAATAAAATTGGCAAAGAGTATGAACGGCAACTACATCTTAGGTTAGGTTTATGTTTAAGTTTTAAATCTCAAATGTGTTTATTATTCAAAATTTAAAATTATTTATTAATATGTTGGTATATTTATATAAACAGATATAACTTCTAGGCTCCGTTCAAAAAACCAAAGCGTAGGTGTGTGGTGTGCACACCAAGTGTGTAAATCACGTGAGCACACCAAGCGTCAATTCTCGAACGATTCGGAGTGACACCAAAGAGTGATAATTTAAAGTTTGAATGTTATTAATTTTTCATGGACAATTTGTAATTGTTTATATTAGTTTTGTTTAATATTAATCAAATTGCACTGCAATTTATCGGTTTCGTTTCCTAAATACCCATTCATTTATTGAACCTAAGTTTCAACATAACGAACCTAATATTATTTGAGTTTGCTATTATAATGTCTGAAACCCTCAAATTATACTGAAAGAATAAGTTATGTTCTTGGTAGTTTTATTTTTGTTTTAGAAAATATGTACGACATTTTTACTTATTTTGATCCAAATCTAATAAAATTGCTAGTTTTAATTTTTATTTGTGTTATTTTGTCCAGACTTATCCTTGTTACGTTTTTTGTTTCAAATTTTGATGCAAAACTTGAGAAAAAAATACTCGCTTTTTGAACACATTTTGCGCGTAAATCTCAGAGTAAAATCTACTCAACTCTAGGCATGTGTAGACAAGAGCGCGCTCTCGGTGCGACGCTCTCTATTTTCGAACGCTTTGGGATGTCACACCTAGAGAGACACTCCGATTTTTCGAACGACATAGAGTGCGCTCTTTACCAACGCTCCGGTTTTTTGAACGCTCTTTATATTTAAAATATATATATATCAAATTTAAGATAATTAAAAAAAAAACGAAAATCAAGGAATGAGGGAAAAACAAATATTAATTTATTTATAAATCAATCAAATATTTAATATAATATTATAATTGGAAATATTATAAACTAACAAAACTAGTTGTAATAATATATTAATTAATAAAAATAACATAATATAAAATTATATTAATTAAATATAATAAATATACAAACATTTTATAGCGTGAAAAAATAAAATATTAAATACAGTAGTTCAGAACAGACTAAAAATATTATTTATAAATATTATAAGTTAGTTCGTAATTATTGTGACAATACAATCTGAAAAAAATAGAATTAATAAAAACATACAGTACAAAACTTTCAATAACTCATTCCTTTTCAAAATAATCAATACAATCTAGTTACTAATCTCAAAAAAGCCTACAATGCCGGATAATAAAAAAATAATAGGTCTAATTAATTTTAGGCAACGGGTTGTCAAAAGATATCTTCTTAAACTAAATACCAGAAAGATTTCAGGTATAGATGAAATTTTACCTATTATTTTTAAAACATTAGCAAATTAATTAACTCCCATTTTGACCAAAGTATTTGCCTTATTATACAAAAATAGTCAAGTTTATAGAACAAAATTACTTCATCTCAGATACTCAATATGAAATTTGATCAAAACGTTTGACAACAGATTTTCTAACTTATGTTAGTCACAACAAATAGACTTCTATTTTAGACAAACAAACAAAAAAATTGCAGTAACTCTAGACATTTCCAAAATGTTTGATAGAGAATAGCATTCTAATCTTATCAAGATAGGTTTTGATAAAAAAACTGTAAATTTTATCAAAAGTTTTTTTGACAATAGAAAAATTATAATTAAAATAGATGGTTTTAACTCTGACTATAAAATCATAAATGCTGGTGTTCTTCAAGATTTTCTTATTTTGCCAACTTTATTTTTGATTTAGGGCCGCTTTTACAATTGTCGGTTAAACAAGGACTAGCGCTATCTAAGGAATATATAAAAATCGCTTTTACAATCTTTTATAACTTATATCTAGTATAGTAACTAAGTAACGCGCACAACAAAATAGTGTATAAACAACGTATACGTCAATTTATAAGTCAGTTCCAAAAACGGCCATCTTTGTGATAAATGATTTTTTAGAAAATGCATAAACGTGTTACAGCTAAAATATGATTTGTTGCTAAAATTTTTGCACAGAAGAAAATTGATAATTGTCGAGCATTATTTTCTTGATTGACCTAATTATTGGGACCTTCAGGTGGTTCGTCTTTATTTCTAGTTCTAATTTGGGATTCATTGAATAGAGATTCTACTCGAGTGTGCGGGTGATTGAAATTTTACAATGGCCCCGATTACTTTAGGAGTCCTAGCAATTTCATAAAACTTTACTTGTATGTTTTGAGGAGAATAAACCAGGATAACTTATCCGGTGCTGGAAGCAGTAGTTTTCTCTAGTATAGTAACCAAGTAACGCGTATAACAAGTTTTTGTATAAATGATTTATACGTCAGTTTATAAGTCATTATTGACGTTTCAATAGGTTATCAAGACTGTAATAAGAGCAAAACTAATGCTATACCAGGTATATACATTAAGATAAATTTATTCCTGGTATAAGTTATCTGACAATTGTAAAAGCGGCCCTTACATTAATAAACTTTTAAATAACTAAAAGTCATATTTATTGTTTTGCAGATGATAGCACTCTTTATACTTCATACTTTACAAAAACCATATTGATAAATATAGTAAGGCGTCTTAAAAATTTTAGGTTAGAATCTGTAACATCTATAAACAAAGACCTTAAAGCAATAATTGAATGCCTCACTCTCAAAATGGTCAATTTCAACTCTAAAAAAACTTAATTTATTATTGTTTTAACATCCAAATCTGAGGTATTATTAGTACCAAATAACAAATCTATATCTAAATTTTCTTTAATTTGTCTTCTAGGTGTTACAATTTTACACAATCTTCTCTGAAACAACCATGTTGTTTTAAAAAAAAAAACGTTGTTGGCGTCTGTTCATTACAAACATTTTTGAAATGTATACATATTCGTTTACAATATCCAATAGAAAGCTGAAATTGTTCATAAAAAATTTTAAGAGATTAATTTGTTAGATTTGGCTATAAAATTCGCTGCGTAGTAGTTTAGATAGCAACTGTTTCTACATAAACAATTACAGTAAAGCAAATCGTAAAAAAAATCTTTTTCAAAATTTCACTTAGTTTTAGAATAGATTTAGACCTTGTTGATTTTTAGTGATCACTGAATCTACGTTGACAATTATTTTACACAAAATATGGTTTTGACTTTGACAAATAAAATTTTCAAACCAAAGTTATCCAAAATACAGTTTTGATTTGAAATAACACTTTAAATAATATTTCTAAGTTAAATTAACAAGTTATATTTACTTAACTTTTTCTAAAATTAGTTATTTAAAGGTTTGGTTTTGAGTTTACTTACAAAAGTTATTACTTTTCAGTTAAATGATATGTCAACATATAGCTTTAGTATCAAATTTTTAAGCTTTAACTTGTCTGATAAAACCTTTGATTAGTTTTATCATTGGGCTACTAATATATTTACATTTTAGATATAGGATAATATTGCATTGTTATCCAATTATTTAAAAGAAATTTAAATAATTTGATAAAAAACGCAACACACAAAAGTTGTTGATCAATTTTAATAAAATTTTTACATAATGCTCCATTGTGATGATTAAAATTTGAAAACAAAAAAACAAAAATAATTTTTTAAAAATAAGTTGTTTCACCATGATTTGTTATGCATATAAACGGCGAGGCATACCATCAATCAAGCATTCAATTTTTTCCTGCTGCAAGTTGTTTTATGGGTGTGGTAAATTAATCTACCAATCATATTATAAATATGTTTAATGGGTGACAAATCTGGTGAGGCTATGAGAAGACAACAATGTTAGCATTTGCAAAAATTGTGTTGTAACCGTTGTCGTATAAGAACGTAAGTTATCTTGTTAGAAATAAGGATTTTCCAACCCTTAAAGAAAAAAACTGCAACAGGCTCCAACACATTGGCAATCTAACTGGTTTGATTTTAAATTACCATTAATAAAAACCAAACGTGATCTGTTACCGTAACATATTGCACCTTATATTATTACTCCTTGTGTAAGGGCAGTTGTGGCACTCCGATGTAGGTATAGCATCGCATTCGATAGCGAAATGACGTCAGAGAAGTCACTCGATCGCATTGAGTTTTTTAACAGGACAACTCGATAAGTTTTTTAAACTTAGTCCGAATAAAATTTCTAGCGGCAATATTAACGTTTATTGTATATATTAATATAATGTCAACTTTATATTTTCAGTTCTTATTTCAATATTTAATATTCACAATAAAATAAATTATTTAAGTAATAAAAATTTCAGTCAACCGTTTTTATTAAAAAAATATACAAATATCATTTTTATTAATTTGTTTTAGACAATTAATGCTGTTTGAGTTATTTTTTCTACAACAACGTGTTACAAGCTTTATAAAAATATAATCCGTATAAATGCTGTTTATTTCTTTTATTTTTTGTTATAATCTTTATTATTCTTTTTGTAGTTTACTTGTCTCTAATTTTGTTTTAGACTTCCAACCAACAACGGTCTAGAATATATTAATTTATTAAATCAATATACATAATATAATTAAATAAGTTAACAGTTACTATGTTATCATTTATCATGATAAAATAATAAAACAATTTACTAAGTTTTAGCTTGCAATTTTCATTCTTAAGAATGCATTATAATTAATGTATTTGTAATAATAAAAACAGTAAATTGTTTAATTAATATATAAATTAAATCTTATTTAAATAGAAAATACAAGTTGTATAATGTAATGTATACATAAACAATAAAATTATCTTTTGCCACTTTTCTTTGGTTTTATTTCCATACCCCAAACTGTTAAAGTATCGGTTAAATCGTTCCACATCGCACTATAATTTTGCCGGCTTTGAATTGTTGTAAACTTCATCGTAACAAGCTGTGGGTTTGGTTGAAACCAAAATTTAATAAAATAACACATGTTGATGGTCTTTGTTAAAGCGCATTTTACTCATTTTAGTTTCATTTTGCGATAGCTTTACTGGTATCGTTTTCGTTTCAATGCGATTCCTAACAAATTTAAAGAGAAGGGGCATAACGATATACATTGGAGTACCGGAATTCTATTCATACGGCTATCGAATCGAATACTACGTCACGATGGCGTCAGGCGATTCGATTCGATAGCGAAACGACGCACGGGAGTTTCACCACTGGGTTGCGTTCTACAAAAAAATATTAACTTACGACCGTCGTGGGCTTACAAACAAAATTGAAACTTGTTACTAAACACAATTTTAATGCTTTTAGTCTGCGGGTGCGGTAAAGTCTATAAAATTTTATCAGGCAATCAACAGATGACATTGACATTTTGTGTCTTTCATCTTCCATTCAATCTAATGCAATTGAGGAAGTTGTTAAAAATCTGTATTTTTAGACCAAAGAGACTTTTGTTTTAAGCGGCGTTCTTCATGATCTGTAGTCATCAGAGGACATTCAGCTCAAACATTTTACCTAATATCTATAAACGAAAGTCCGGTTTCTTTTATACCAATAATACGGCAACGTTCAAAACTATTTAGTTGTTGATAATTTGCACGTTAGCAAATTTTTTGCATTCTTAAATTTTACAAAGCAATAGTGGACAAACGAATAAAAAAAATTGACAGTTATTACACACCAATAGCTTGTTTACTACACATAATTGATACTAGCACCCCTATTTTATAGCTCGTAACGATCTCGTTACAGTTCAATAATCGTTGCGGAACGATTAAGCCACTACCATGGTTATCTATGCTACCATGTGATGTTGACAATTGTTGCGAAATGTCAATTTGACGTATAATAATTTTATTTATTATTTATAATATTAATACGTTTATTATTGTAAAAACTGACAGTGATGATTAAGCGTAATATTATATTCTTTACTTTTGGATAAGCTGAACTGACGATAAATAATTTTATTAACAAATTATTAATTTTTTTAGTAAAATTAAAATGTTAGGCTAGGATTTAAAGAGCATACCGACTGCTACCTTCCAGTATTTTAGTAAAAACAGCTACTTTGGCGTCATTGCTATTTTTACATATAATTTGATAATCAAATATTTTTGTACTGGAATATTCAAAAAAGGTTAAACTATATTTGGTCAGAATATTTTAGTCAAATAACTAAAAAATGAATCCAAATATTGAAATAAATGCGTTTTTAGGTACTTTTAAATGCGTTTTAATGTTATTTGCAAATATATTTTGAATGTACTAGTGAAAAAATAAATAAATTATCAAATTATATGTAAAAATGGAAATGACGCCAAGGTTGCTGTTTTCACTACAATACGGAAAATCAAAGCAGCAGTTGGTATGGTCGTAAAATGTAGTTTTAAAATGTATGTAATATTTATGTTTTTTTTAAGTTCTTCTATTTCTTCCGTTCTTTTGTCTTTAAGCAGTCTTTCATCTTCTTTTGTTTTGTTTTATTTTATTTCTTGTTCTGTTAATTCTTAGAAATATTGTCTCTTTCCATTATCTTGTCTTTTTCCGTTATTAATTTTCTATTTTTAACTTTTATGTTTATCATATTGTGTTTTTTCTTTTGTTTTAGATGTTTTAACGTTCCGTAAAACAGTTTTTGGTTTCGTATATAGTCCTCATTTATTTCTTTTTCAAATTTTGTCCATGATTTTATTTTTGCTTCTTTAATTATTTTTTTGCTTCATTTCTTTTTTTTTTGTATTATTTGTATTATTTGTAATTTGTTTGAACATTTTTTATTTTTTTTCTATGCATGTTATTTTTTTTTCTTTAAGTATTATATTTTTTGGTATGCCGTTTGTATTTGTTTTTCTTTTAGTTTGTATGTTTTTATCTTTATCTTAACTGTTTTATGTCTTTCTTGTGTTTTTATGTGTTTGAATTTAGTGTTTATTACTACTAGATTGTTTTTGATGCATACTTAATAATTTTTTCTTTGTTATTGTGTTTCATTTTCTTCTTTTTTCACATTGCTTCTTCTATTTCATCGTTTTGGTTTTCTAATTTCCCATTTAGGTTCCTTAGTATTATTGTTTTCTGTTCCCTTGTCTACTTCTTGTTGTACTATACTATAGAAACGGTTTTTCTCTTCTTTCTTTGCATTTTTATTTGGTCCGTATGCTACTATCATAGTTCATGGTTTATTCTTTACTAGCTTCACTACTACTGTTATGATTCTTTTATTTCATTTCAAAAAAATTCAGTATTTGAATAGAATTTGTTTTTAAAAACTAAACTTTTAATAATTTATTTTTGGATACAACTGATTAAAAAGAAAAGAGTTATCTACAGCACAATGATCAAAATGTTGATTATGATTAACAAGTTTTAAATTTAAAAAATAACGGGAAAAAAGTTGTTTAACTATGCTAAATTTATTACTTTTCTATTTATTTGCTATCAAATAAATAAATTTTACTACATGACTATAAAATTTATATTTATATATATACATATATATATATATATAGCTGTAAGAAGTGTATTCGTCCAACAATTTTTATATATAATCATATGTGTTGTCGTAATACATTTGTATGTAGGAGCATTACACTTTATATCTTAACACACAAAAATCAGCCTGCGGGCTTATAGATACCTATAGATACCGCCTGCTGTGAGGGTCGAGCAATTAACATGAAATAAGAGAGTTATTTAAATCTTATCAAGATGTTTGTTTAGGACGTGGAATTTATATTTATTTTTGAACTGATAATATGTATTATATGTATATTGTGTGTTGCCTTATTCTAACGGACATAATAATTATGCTTTAAAATAAAAATATATTAAAAATAATTTAACCATATTTTCAATTGTTTTATAATTACTATCAAGTTAGGCAATGTAACTCTACAAAATATATCAGTAATTATAGATGCATATTAAAACGACAACAAAAACAACATGTACATACAAAGCATCTATTTTAATAATACAAAGAGTTATTACTAAAACGTGAATAGAAAAACTGTAATATAAGATTAAAAGAATGCAAGTACACAAGCACTGCATAACACCTTATTTAGATGCTTTGATATAAATATTATTGCCAGTTTTTTTTTCTCTTTCTTAACTTAAAAGCATTTTTTACTTTTCTAATGTAGAGCTACTTACAAGAAAAGCATTGTTTTGGGTAGTGAAAATGTAAGAATGTGAGAATGTGAGAATGTGAGAATGTGAGAATAATAAAAATATGAAGGTAGTAAAAATATGAAAGTAGTGACATTGTAAAAATGTGTGAAATTGTTGGAGTAGTGAGAATGTAAGAATAAGTAAGAATGTAAGAAAAGTGAAGGTAGTGAGAATGTAAAAGTAGTGAGAGTAGTGAAAATGTAAAAATAATGAAAATAGTTACAATGTGAGAGTAGAAAGTATTTGAGAATAGTAAAAAAGTCAGAATATGAGATTAGTAAGAATATAAGAGTAGTAAAAATGTGATTTTTGTAAGAATTTGAAAATAGTAAAAATAGTGAGAATGTGAGAGTAACAAGAACGTGAGAATCGTGAAAATGTGAGTATAGTGAAAATGTAAAGTAGAAAAGAATGTGATAGTATTAGGAAAAATGTGAAATGTGTGAAAATGTAGTACGAATGCAATATTAGTAGAAACGTGAGAGTATGAGAATATGAGAGTAGTGAGAATGTGATACTAAACAAAATGTAAAAGAAATAAAAATGTAAGAGTTGTGAGAATGTGAGAGTAGTTAGAATGTATGTATGTGAGAGTAGCAAAAATATGAAAGTAGTGAGAATAAAACATTAAGAAAAATGTGAGAGTATGAGAATATGAAAGTAGTGAGAATGTGAAACTAGAGAAAATGTAAGAAAAGTAAAAATGTAAGAATAGTAAAAAATCTATATTATCTACTAAGAATGTGAGAGTAGCAAGAATGTAAAAGTAGTGAGAATGTGAGAGTAATAATAATGTGAGAATGGTTAGAATGTGAGAGTAATGAAAAGTGGAAAGTGAGAGTAATTAGAATGGGGGAGTAGTAAGAATATGAGAGAAGTGAGAATGTGAGAGCAGTACAAATGTAAATACATTAAGTAAATGTAAATGTAATGACAATGTGAGAAAACTATACATGTAAAAGTAGTAAGTATTTGAAAATACTGAAAATATGAAAGTAGTAACAATCTGAGTGTAGTGAAATTAATGAGCTTAAAGAAAATGTGAGAGTAGTAAGAATGTAAGAATAGTGAGAATGTAAAATTAGTGATAATGTTAGAGTAGTAAGAATGTTAGAGTAAAAAAGTGTAATTTGATAATGAGAATAGTAAGAATGTAATAGTAGTAAGAATGTGAGAGAAGTAAAAGTTGTGAAAATGGTGAAAATGTAAGAGATGTAAAAGTATTGAGAATGTGAGAGTAGGGAGAACGTGATAGTAGTAAGAATGTGAGAGTACGGAGAACATGACAGTAGTGAGAATGTGAGAGTAGTGAGAATATGAAAATAGTAAAAATGTGAAAGTAGTAAACATCTAAGAGTAGTGAAAAGAAGAAGTAATAAAAATTCGAGAGTAGTAAAATGTGAAAATATTGAAAATAGTGAGAATGTGAGAGTAGAGTGTATTTGAGAATAGTAAGAATGTCAGAATTTAAGAATATAAGATAAGTAAAAATGTAGGAAGAATGTGAAAGTAGTTTAAATGTGAAAATAGTGAAAATGTGAGAATAATAAAAATGTGAAAGTAATAAAGTAGTAAGAATGTAAGAGTAGTGAGAGTTGTAAAATTGTAAGAGTAATGAAAATGTAAAAATAAGGAAACTGTGAGAGTAGTGAGAAAGTGAAAGCAGTAAAAATGTGAGAATAATAAAAATAGTAATAAAGTAAGAGTAGTGATAATGTGAGTGAAGAAAGAATGTAAGAATAGTAAAAATGTAAAAATAGTAAAAATGTGAGAGTGCTGATAAGTTGAGAGTGTTGATAATGTGAGAATACTAAGAAAAGTAAAAATGTAAAAGTATGGAAAGTAGCAGTAAAATGTGAAAAAAATGTAAGAATATTGAAAATAGTTGAAATGTAGCAGTGTACAGAATGTGGAAATAGTAAAAATAAGAAAATGTGCAAAAAGTAACAATGTAAAAGTAGTGAGTATGTAAAAGTAGTGTTAATGTAAGAACATTAAAATGTGAAAGTATCGACAATGTAAAAGTAGTAAAACTAATTAGAATATAAGACTTAAGAGACTGTATGAATGTAAGAGTGAGAATGTGATAGTGAAAATGTAAGAATGATAATGTGATAGTAATAATGTGAAAGTGATAATGTGAAAATAAGAATGTGAAAGTGTAATCTAAGTGAGAATAAAAATCTGAGAATGTGAGAGTGAGAATGTTAAAGTAAGAATGAGAATGAAAGAGTGAGAATGTGAGAGTAAAAGTAAAATCGTAAGAGTAAGAATGTGAGTCAGAGTGAAAATGTGAGAGTAAGAATGTAAGTGAGAATAAAAATGTGAATCAGAGTAAAAATGTGAAAATGTGAGAGTGAGATTGTAAGAGTGAGAATGTGAAGTGAGATTTTGAGAGTGAAAATGCAAAAGTTAGAATAAGAATGTGAGATTGAAAATATAAAAGTGAAAATGTGAAAGTAAGTATGTAAGTAAAAGAAAAAATGTGAGTGAGATTGTGAGAGTGAAAATGTGAGAGTAAAAATGTAAGAGTGAGTATGTGAGAGTGAGAATGTAAGAGTGAAAATGTAAGAGTAAGAATCTAAAAGTAAAAATGTGAGAGTGAGAATGTGAGATTGAGCATGTGAGAGTGAGAATGTGAGAATAAGAATGTGAGAGTGAGAATGTGAGAGTGAAAATGTAAAAGTGAGAATATAAAAAAGAGAATGTGAGAGTGATAATGTGAGAGTGAAAAATTGAGAGTAAAAATGTGAGAGAAAATGTAAGAGTAAGAATGTAAGTGAGAATGCGAGAGTGAGTCTCACTCTCACATACTCACTCTCGCATTCTCAATGTGAGAATGATGATGTGAGAGTGATAATGTGAGAGAGAGAATGTGAGAGTAATAATGAGAATAAGAGAATAAAAATGTGAGAGTGAGAATGATAATATAAAAATTAAAATGTGATCGTGAGAATGTGAAATTAAAAATGCGAGAGTGAAAATGTAGACTGAGAGAGTGAGATTGAAGTAAAAAATGTAAAAGTAAGATTCTGAAAATGTTAATATGAGATTGAGTTGTGAGAGTAAAAGTGAAATATTTTGGTGACCCATGGTAATTGATTAACTGTACATTTGGTAGTCAGAAAGTTTTTTATAGTATGGTTTTATTTGTTAAAAAGTATATTTTACAACAAAATAGCAATATTTGCTAATTAAATTATTAATCACAACATCTTATAAACTAAATATTACTGGATTTGCTATTGTAAAATTTGTCAATTGATGTAGAATAGAATAGAATAGAATAGAATTTATTAATTCTCTTAGATCATTTTCATTATATGGGATAAGTCATACAATATACAAATATAATTTAAAATACAAAAACAAGCTACATTATTTACATAGATACATTTGACTAAGAATATAATGCATATAATATAAAAACATAAAATTTTACAAGTTACATAAAATACCAACAATAATTGTTACAAACGTATACTACACATTAAAATTATTATTAAAATATTCCTCAACAGAATAGAAACAACATTCCGTTAATTTTTGTTTTAAATTTGCTATAAAACAACTATAATTTAACTCCTTAATTTGCAATGGTAGGTGATTATATAGTGTAACACCACCACCAGATGTATTTTGAAGCAAATACATGCATTTATTGCAAAGATCAATAAATTTGTACCTTCAAATTAAAATAAGTGTGTCCTGCTAATAAATTAAATAATTAAAACTGGCATTTATTTATAACCGGCAAAATAATAGTGTCAAACTGTCAAATTAAATAAATTAATAAATTATTAATAAATAACAAATATAGTAGTAGTAGTAGTAGTAGAATTTATTGATAAACATGACGTTGTACAATATAAATTTTAAAACTAACTTAAACTAATTATTTACAATATAAAGAAATACAATAAAATAGAATACAATAAAATACAGCACATTGCAAAACAATACAATACAATACAACATACATCATACATATAAATATAAAATATAAAGCTAATATAAAAATTATTAAGGATTTAAAAATTCATCTAAACTATAAAATAATTTATTTTGTAAATAATGTTTGGCACTTGTTTTAAATTTACGGTAAGTTTTTTCAGACTTTATATTTACAGGTAAAGCATTAAACATTTTTTTTCCGTTGTAAATAAGAGAATTCTTGCAAAGAGTAGTGTGAGGGATGGGAAGTTGAAAATTAAGGTCATTTGATCTAGTCACGAGAACATCTGAAGAACTACATTTAAAGTTTTTCTTTATGAGGCAAACAGTTTCTAAGATAATTAAAAAAGGCAAAGTTAATATTTTATGCTCTTTAAAAAGTGGTCTACAAGATATTAAATTACTTTTTATAGAACACAAGATTTTTAATGATCTTTTTTGTAAAATAAAAATTTGATTAATCTGTTCTTTTGACGAGCAACCATAGAATGTAGCACCATATCGTAAGTACGCTTCTATAAGAGAAAAATACACTTGTTTAGCCACATCGTAACCTAATTGTTTAATTGTTCTTTTAATAGCGTAACAACCAGCTGATAATTTTGCAGTTACATAGTTTATCTGATCGCACCACCTTAGCTTATAATCTAATTTTAAACCAAGAAAGACAACTTGATTGGATTGAAGAATTTCATTATCTCCTATATTTAAAGGAGGCAAATCACTACTAAAAAATGAAATAAACTGTGATTTTTTGGCGTTGAAGCTTAGCAAGTTAGCTGTACACCAATTACTTACAGATAATAAATCTTGTTCAATAGTAGTCGTTAAGCTAGCAATATTTTTACTAGACCATAAAATGTTAGTATCATCCGCAAAAACAGTAAATTTTCCAGATATTTTAATGTTTAATAAGTCATTGATATACAGAAGAAACAAGCTAAAATAGTTCCTTGTGGAACGCCCCTAGAAATGTTTAAATTGCTGGATGAAAAAGATTTTAATTTGACAAACTGGCTTCTATTTGAAAGGTAGTTTCTAAACCATAAAAGACAAGAGCCTCTACAACCATAATGTTCAAGTTTTTGTAACAGTATTTTGTGATCCACGCAATCAAATGCTTTTGCCAAATCACAAAACACTGCCACAGCAACATTGCCATTGTTATGTTCTTCATAAACGTGATTAAGAAAATTAAGTATTGCGTCAGAGGTATTTTTATTTTTAATAAATCCAAATTGATTACCAGAAATAAAACAGTGTTTTTCTAAAAATGACGATAATCTGACTTTAATTATTTTTTCGATTATTTTACTAAAACAAGAAGTTAATGCAATTGGTCTGTAATTGCTACAAACATCTTTGTCACCTTTTTTATATATTGCTACAAGCTATTTTTAATTTGGATGGAAAAAAACCTTCTTCAAAAGAAGTATTTATTAGATTAGCAAATAAGCTAAGAACATTTTCTGGTAGATCTTTTATCAAAAATATAGAAAAACCATAAAAATTTTTGACTTTTTGTTTTTTAACGAGTTACAAATTGATCTGATTTCATATGAATCAGTAGGAGTTAAAAATAGCAAAACTACTATTGCCGTTGTACTTTGCTTTAATAATAAAATCGGATCCGTAGTTGGTTCCAGAGATAGAACAATTTCATCTGTGGCAGATGTAAAATATTTGTTAAATTCATCAGGAAATATAGTTGCTTCTATAATTGAATGTTTCCTATTATTTAATTTGTTAATTATTTGCCATGTCTCTTTGGCTTGATTATTAGAATTTTCTATACGAGTTCTATAAAAAATAGATTTAGCTAACTTAATTACATTTCTATAAATTCTGCGATACTTATAAAAATAAATTAGAAATGATGTTGAAGTAGTAAACTTCTTTGCTAAATTTAAAAATCAAATATTTTTAGCTGAAACTCTGATGCCAGTAGTTGTCCAAAATTTGGAAACATTTGCCTTTTGTTTGATTCTTTTTAAAGGAATAGTCTCATTAAAAATTTGCTGAATATTAACAAAAAATTGATTAAACCTCTCAGTACTTGATCTAACTTGATTATCATCCCAATTAAAGCAGTTGCAAGCAATATAAAATTTACTAATATTACTTTTTGAAAACTTACGAGTACAATACATTTTAGAACTTTCATGAATTGGTTTAGATATAGTTAAAATACAAGAAATGGCTTCATGATCTGAAAGTCCGGCATGCATTACATTAGTTTTGATTAAGTGCTCATCAATGTTTGAACATAAATAGTCTATTAAAGTAGCCGACATTGTAGTAATACGAGTGAAAGAGTCAACATGTAGTTTCAAATTGTAGCTATTTAATAAATCAATCACTCGTTTAGTATTTCTGCATTTAACATAGTAATCAACATTGAAATCCCCTCCTACTAAAATCTTAGAACCTAAAGGAAAGCAATCAAATAAACTTATAAAACTGTTAAAGAAAATATCAAGATTACCTTTTGTAGATCTATAAATACAAACTATATATAAATTAAGAGATTTAGAAAAAACAATTACAAATTCAAAGTGTACCTCTGTAATAAAGTTGTCAAAATTATTAATTGGTACAAACAAGTTAGGTAGTTTAGACAATATTATAACTCCACCATGCAAAATTTTGGAACGGAAAAATTTAGATATATTTTCGTAGTTTTTGATTTTGATTTCTTCATATTGTTTTAACCAAGTCTCAGTAAGAAGTAAAATATCAGGAAAATTCAAATGTTCTAATAATAAGTACAAATTGTCAACTTTATTGCGAAGTGACTGAATATTTAAAACAAGTGCCGTTAGTTTGTTACATCTAAAAAATTGTCAGAACTATCGCTATCATCACTATTACTATTGCTATGATTATCAGAATCGTTAGAACAATGCAAATTAATTGGATTAATTGGAATTATGATTTTTTCTGTCGGTGGATTCATACAGATATGACTCCCTTCCCCATAGTTGCTAGTTGATGTTGATTAACTAATTAAAATTTTAGATAAATTACCATCAAAAATTGGTGGTACAGTTGTTAAAGGTAAATTTAAATTTAAATTTTTAATCGAGTTGATAAAATGAGACAACAGTTTCAATTTTCCTAATTTAGATAACCATAGTCCACTTTGTGTAAAATGGCGAACACTATTTAAAATAACATTTGAGTTGATGTATGAGATATGATCAAATTTTTTTTGTAAATTAAATAAAATCTTATTATTATTAAAGATAACATTATTATACAAATCATTATTTTTAATATAAGTTCCCCCTATTAAGGTTATATTTGTGTGAAAAGTTTTAGCAAAATGATTAGATAAAACAAATTTATCAAAAACATTATTATTAAGGGCTTCATGACAACCTCCAAAAATTATAATATTATCTGCTTTTGAGCACAATTTAGCGACATTATTAATATTCGAAATAATATTATCGTACGATGCAAAAGGCTTAAATAAACATTTGGTCGAATAGCTTGAAAACATTTTGTTTTTTAATAAATAAGTGCAGTCTTTTCCGTTGTTATCGGCTAAAATTATTAACTTTAATTTAATTTAATGAAAAGCTGTTATAACAATGACTAACAGATGAAATAAATTAAAATAATGTTTGTTTTTAATTATTATCAGCTCTAAATTAGAATTAATTAACCAACTCCATTCAATGCAGAAACAATTGTGAATTCACACGCGTGATTAACTATCAATTTGTATGCATCATAGTTGTCGGTATTAAGAAATTAGTAATAGGTGGGATAAATTTTTACCGTCGCATCACGAACAAATAATACACACACATATAAACAGTAATAACCGGCAAAAAATAAAAGGATGGTACCGAATTAAAAAGAACTAAACCACTTGATAAATAATTAAAGAATTACAAATTTGATTATTGTATTGCAGTTAAGATAATAACTATCACCAAACTAAAAAAAATTGTAACAAAAAAAGACTAATGAATTTAAACTTTTTGAGATATTCTTATTGCAACAAATAGACTTAAAATAAATCAATTATTCATTGTTTTAGAACAATCTAAAGTTTGACTTTGATTCTTGTAGTTTAAAAAAAATAATTTTGATATTTCAGCGAATCATTTATTTTTGTAGAGTATAAATAAGTCTTAATTATGTAGGGGTATTCAGATAACAAAAACTAAATGAGAAAGATATTTGCTTATAGTTTCAAACTATAACTCAAAAAAAAGCTAAACATTGCTACACATAACCCTTTACTTGTTGATAATTATTATTAAAATTGCAAGTTTCTTCCAGCAAGCTGCTAAAATTGTAAAATGTTTTGCTAAATAAATAATTAAAATTATAATCAATTATAATTGATACGTTTATAACAATGCAATTAGTTGCAGATTGTTGTTAAATTTATTATCAAAATTTTATCAGTTATTCAATGGCTAAAAAACAACTAAATAAAAAATATAAATGTTGCAAACGTTAATTATAAAACCTTATGTTAACTTCATTGAAAGAAAAAAATTGATAAAATTATGTATCTCACACTTTTACAAGATCAACCAAACTTAAAAAATATCAATTTTTAGTTAAGTTAAAATGTAAGATTAAAAATATATTATATGCCGTATATACTTATTAATTATTCAGATTAAATAAGTTATTAAAACTTATATTAATAACTAACGCAACAAACCAACGCCCATTACAATAACAAGCTGCAAAAGAGCGCAAAGTGCAACGGAACCTAGTGCAATATTAAAACATGCCCATCGACAAACAAAGATGCTGCACCCGCCTGTCTTCCGCACTTTATCTACGATATTGTAAATGTCAGGATTTTTGCAGTTATTAAATACTACTAATACTACTATGACAATGTTATCTTAGTAATAATACTATTATTAATAATTACTTGACAATAATTAGTTTGTAATACATAGTTATTAATCAGCTATATTAAATTATTTGTGATTAATTAATAATCAAATGTATGCATTACATAATAAATAATAGAGATGTTATAAAAAAAAATTTATTTCTAAAACATTCAATTATATAATTGTATAAAAAATAACGATAAAATTTCAACAACAGCTTACTTTTGTAAAAATAACATGAACGAGCATTTGAAATTTATTGTACAAACAAAACGCAACGGGACATAAAAATTTTGCCGCGGGGCAGACGTTAGTCCTACACGGATACAAATGCCGCTTCCATCGGATCTGAAAAATGTAGCACAATACCACTTTAAACGTTACTCCTAGCGCACCGTGTAGAACTATAACGCTTTATACACTCGAAATGTAGGACGAATACACTTAAAACAAACTTATATATATATATATATATATATATATATATATATATATATTTTTTTTTATTTAAATTTATTTTCGGATTATCCCGCGTTTTCTCTTTGAGTTGGACTCGACGTTTCGGCTGAATCTCATCAGCCATCATCATGAGAGATTTATTATTAATATTTATTAATATACATCAATATGACATTGATATATAAAACTAATTTTGTTGTCAAAGCTAACTTTTAAGAAACTTTATTGTGTGTAAAGTTTCTTTGTTTGACTTCTGGTAGTTGGTCTATTAATTGATCTTTCTACAGTCAAAACTTGTAAAGGAACTGGTTGTGATTTGGATGCTGTAATTAAATTAGTTGTTGTTGATAAAGAAGCTGTTAGTGGTTTTTTTTTTTTAATTTAATTTAGTTGTTGCCAATGCTGTTTTCCAAGTAGATAGTAAACGTAAAGCATCATTTCTCTTATTGAGATTGTCTGGTCTTTTTTCAATTTCGATGGCTTCTCTAGTTATTCTAGTATGAAAATGATTAATTTTTGCTAAAATTTTAGTTCCTTCAAAGTTAATTTTGTGATGACTTGAATTTACATGTTCCGTTAAAGATGAAATAGATTCATTTTTTTGAACTGCTCGAATATATTATATATTATATATATATTATATATTCGAGCAGTTCAAAAAAATGAATCTACTTCATCTTTAACGGAACATGTAAATTCAAGTCATCACAAAATTAACTTTGAAGGAACTAAAATTTTAGCAAAAATCAATCATATAATATATATAATATATTCGAGCAGTTCAAAAAAATGAATCTATTTCATCTTTAACGGAACATGTAAATTCAAGTCATCACAAAATTAACTTTGAAGGAACTAAAATTTTAGCAAAAATTAATCATTTTCATACTAGAATAACTAGAGAAGCCATCGAAATTGAAAAAAGACCAGACAATATCAATAAGAGAGATGATGCTTTACGTTTACCATCTACTTGGAAAACAGCATTGGCAACAACTAAATTAAATTCAAAAAAACCACTAACAGCTTCTTTATCAACAACAACTAATTTAATTACAGCATCCAAATCACAACCAGTTCCTTTACAAGTTTTGACTGTAGAAAGATCAATTAATAGACCAACTACCAGAAGTCAAACAAAGAAACTTTACACACAATAAAGTTTCTTAAAAGTTAGCTTTGACAACAAAATTAGTTTTATATATCAATGTCATATTGATGTATATTAATAAATATTAATAATAAATCTCCCATGATGATGGCTGATGAGATTCAGCCGAAACGTCGAGTCCAACTCAAAGAGAAAACGCAGGATAATCCGAAAATAAATTTAAATAAAAATAATTATATCCGCGAAAATTTAAAAAATAACAATATATATATATATATATATATATATATATGCTAAATCTTAAAAAAAATACAGTTATTTATTAAAATAGATGATTACATTTATGTAACAACAGCCAGCAGAGATGCCGTTCCAAAAATATCATATTAATCGCTCTGCAACGATCACTAAAAGTTTGTTTATTAATAAACAATCGTTATTGTAACAAGAATTGTAATGTAAATTGTGCATAATAGCCATGCGTTCTGAACTATTATAGTTTGGGAACGATTATAGTTCGGAAACAATCACAGTTCGAGAGCGATTATAGTTCGGGAACGATGTTTTATAAAGTAGGTTTGTAAGAGGCAACACAGATATTACATAAAAAAAAATAAAACAAAAATATGTATAAATTTAATTTAAATTTTAATTGTTTGTTTGTTTCATTAAAAAAAAACAACTTGTAAAAATTTTATCTATTGTTTATAAACCATTATATTCAGTTATACATTTTTTGATAAATTTGAAACTAGTGCAATAAACATTTTGCTCTTCTTGGATCTAATTATCTGTATAGGAGTTTTTAATATTATTTTATTAGAATTTGATATTGCAACTAAAAATTATACACACTTTCTAGATAGTATAAGACTTACACAACTAACCAGAATAACATTAAAATCAATTACTTTAATAGATCATTTTTATATGTCAGATAAGTTGCATCCTTATGTGTTACAAATAAGTACAATACTATATACTAGAATAACAAGCAATAAACAAACTGCAACGCAGCGTCTAAATGTATGAATAATATTTAACTTCTTTCCCCTTAGATTTGGGCATCTATAAGTTGTTGGAGGTCATTTTGTCAACGCATACCCAGCGGCGGTGAAGATAATGACGTATAGGATTAGACTCCACATGCTTGGTATGAAAAGATTGGGTTGTTGATTTATGATTGATGGCCGATAGATAACAGGTATGTATGTTTTAAAGATTTAACTTCTTTAGGTCAATAGTAACTGCAGTAAAATTGGTTGTTTTTAATTTGATCTGTGGGTTGTCAATTAGGGAAGTACCGAGGTAGATTTCAAGAATTTGATTTGACGGTTTTGAAATGTGTTCGAACATTTATCATTTTTGATTAGATAGATCCCAAAAAATGTTTTCATCTGAGTTTTGCTTTGACATTTAATTTTAATTTCTTCATTACGGCAAGATACTGGTTTATTTCAAGAATTAGCTTTAGATGGTTTGTAGTAATCTCCACCTTGGTAAACTGGCATTCTTTGGTGTTTTTGTGTAATACTTTTTTTTACGTTTAACATGGTGGTTCAGTATTAAATCATCTGGACATTGGTAATATTTATTATTTTGGTTACACATGTACTTAAAGCTCATATTTGGTCATCATGTTTTGATTTTAACAGATGCTTGATATCGGGTAAAATAGTTAAAAATTCAGATTCATACATAGTCGAAATTGGGTTTAAATAAAATATATCACTCATTGTTATAATTGATTGGTAGTGAAAGAAAATAATATTTTTTTCTAGATTGTAATTTACAAGCTACTTTAATAATAGATTCAAAATGAAATATATTTTTGCTTTTAATTTAAAAAAAAAAATTGTTCATTGTAGTATAGAAATATTTTTTGTATTTTCAAAAAAAATGACTTGTTTTTAAAATACTTGAATGCAATATAGTTTGCTGAAATTAAGTTGACCTAGACCTCATCCTAATTTTGGTATAGCCAGGTTTGTAATATTATTTGCCACACAAAACTTTTTTAAATTAATCAACGTATTATATAAGTCTTTGTATGTCGGTTTATCGTAATATTTTGTAACTAAATACAGTAGTATGTGTCTATGTTCATCTTTTAATTGAGAAATTAAATGTAATTCTGGGTTTTGATTCTTTAGTTTGTTAACTCTTCCAATTTTTTTTTTTTAATCTAAAGCAATTTTTTTATTCATGTGCATATCTACGTTTACACAGTGTGCTAGTGAAAAAGTTTTTGGAGCATGGAATAAGAATTTATTATTTTCTATTATATTGTTAGTTAGAATTTTGTATCATAATTCAATAGGTAGTCTTTAAGTTTTTATAGCTTAAACTACAACATTTTGTTTTGTTTGTTTGAGTTTTAACTCTAAGTCTTTTTATTTTACATGGTGTTTAGGATCAATTTTAGCTGTTTTTAAATTTTGTTTATCTTTTTAATATCTACTTTTTAATATTTATTTTTGGTTTTTGACTGTTTCTGTTTGTTCGTAATATAAACTACGTTTGGTAATTCAGATAGTTCTTCTCTAGCCTTTTTGTGTTTAGTTATTTTTTGTTTGTTTTATTTGCTACAAGGGTTTAATTGATTTAAAAAAAAAAATTAATTTTACCTTTATGGTTTTTTATGTAAATATTTATAAATCTAATTTTAATTTCGACAATAAATAGACTATTGACATCTATGTTACTCATATTTATTTCTGATGGTTTGAATTTAGTTGTTGAATGGATTTGCTTACTAAGCAAATTTTGCATTGGTTTATATAATTTTGTATTTTACGACGTTGATCTGGTCAATAATATTTTCTCGTGATTTTATTTTTTCATAGTATGCTTTTATTATTTCGTCAAAGTCTTTTTTGCTCTCAATGTCAGAAAATATTTTTGTATAACTGCAGAAAATTTTTCATATATTGGATTTTTAAAGTATATACAGTATTTTATAATTGGTATTATGTATTCTTTTACAAAATTTATAATTTTATGTTTAAAATTTACTTTTGAAAATTGTACTCATTAACGTTTTTTTTTTTTGTTATTAAATAGCGACCTAATTGTAGGCGTAGCTAAAGCATAATTTACTTCCGAAATTACAACTTAGAACTTCTATAATTTACCAATTTTTCTGAAATAGGAATATTGTTAATTAAATTTACTACATTTGAATGTATTGTATTACTAATTTCCCAATGGTGTTGTCAATATTATCAACATCTGATTCTCCCAGCTGTGTTATCACAGATTCAATTTTGTTTCTTACATTTGTTGGGTTTAGCAAAATATTATTCAAATTTTTTGTATAAATAAAAGTTATTTTTTCCATAATTTATATTTACATTGATTTTTGACAAAAAACCTGCATTTGAATTGAAAGTTTCTTTTTTATATATTATCGTATAATCAAACTCTAAGAGCTTAAGTTGCCATTTTATCATTTTTGAATTGGGTTTCTTGATTGACATAAGCCATTGAAGAGGTTTATCACACAATATCTAAAACGTTTTTTCAAACAGATATGTTTGGAAATACTTAACGGACTATACTATAGCAAAAAGTTTCTTCTTGATAGTCAAATAATTTGTTTCTAATTAATTAAAAGTGTGACTTGCATAGGTTATTGGCAAATCAGTGCTTATATTGCCCTGAGATAAAACTTCAACGACAGCATAACTGCTGGCGTCAGTAGTTAATATGAATGGCTTCCGTGTATTGGAGTAAAGGTTAGTTTTTATAGTGTAAATCATTTATGTTAATAATTGCATTTTATTAACCTTTTTTGATAATTGGGCAAAATCTTTAATAAACTTTCTATAATATTCTAGTAAACCTAGAAAACCTTTTATTTGTTTAACTGTTTTTAGAATATCAAAATTTTCTATAATTTTATCTTATTGGGGTTAGGCTTCACGAGCTCGGGGGTAACGATATGCCTCAAATAAGCAACCTCTTTGCGCAAAAACTCTTATCTAGCTGGTTTTTCAAATTTGACTCTCAAAGACAATCATACCTCTCTCTTAACATGTTTTTGTAAACTAGTGCTAAAAATAATATTGTTTTTATATACCAGACATGTTTTGTTTTGGATACCTTTCAGGTTATTATCCATCACTCTTTAAAAAGTTGCGGGCGCGTTCTTATGCTCAAACGGCATTTTTAAAAACTCATAATGACCGTTTTCCGTATTGAATGCGGCCTTTGGTATATTTTTTTGAGATTTCAATTTGGTGAAATCCGGAGACTAAATCTAGAGTGGTAAAATATTGTGAGCGACCTAGTTTATCTAATAAATTGTTAATGTTTGGCAAGGGATACAGGTTTCCAATAGTTTTTTCTATCACTACTTCTTTTTTTTTTGGGACCACCCATATTGGGGACAACCATAGACTAAATGATGGTCTAATTAATTTTTGATTAAGCATATCTTTAATTTGATCTTGAACTTCAATTTTGTAGATATGTGAATATCGATACGGTTTTGTATATATTGGCAACTCATCAATTGTTCGTATTTTATGCATAATTCTATTTGTAAACAATAGTTTTTTTTATTTTTTAAATAAAAATTATCTGCATATTTTATAACCAATTTATTAATAGCGTGTTTCTCTTCGTCGTTCATGTGCGTTGATCAAATATGAAAAATATCAAAAAGTGTTTTTTTATAATTCAAATTGTTTAAATTAGATTTATTTGATATTGTCCAATCATATTTATTGAATCTACAATAAATGGGTTTTTTTACCTTCATTTTTATATGCTTTTCTGTAGGGTTTATAATTGTGCATAATGCTCTGCCGTTTTTTACGCGCGTTGCGCAATCTGGTATTTTCAAATAATATTCTTTAACGTGTGGAGTTATTACCATTGCCATTTTTTATATTCTGTATAACAACTTGAATTATTTGTTTTGACCTTGCGGATTTTTCTATGCAATTTATGTCTCACAAACCTTATTTATTACCATATTTAAGTGAATTGTTACAATATGGAGTAATTAATAATTGCTTGTCAATATTAATGATAGCTTTAACATATCAAAGATTATCCATTCCTAATAGTACATCAAATTTTAAGTAAAAGTCAACAAGATAACATCTTGTATTTACATTTTGAGATTGAAATAGTTTATTTAACGGCACAATTGTACTGTATTTTTCAGAAATGGGTTTATTTTAATATTTTTATTAAATAATTGCTTAGCAATTTTAGGGTTTATGAAAGATCGTGAAGTTTATTATGGGGTTAGATTTATCGGCACGACAGAATAGGATAAACAAACAAATAAAAAGATTATTTGCACGACAGTAAAATATATTACACGACAAAAAATATTTTACTCGGTAAAAAAGTATATTGAACGACATATATAGTATATTTGACGACATTTAAATACTTTCCACAGACAGAAAAAGAAAATGCGGTAAGAATATGAAAGCCACAACAACATATGAACGGTTAAATAGAACATATCAAAGGAAAAAAAGTATTTAGAACAATAACTTTAACACAACAAAACAAAACAAATGCCCGACATAATAGAAAGTTCGTCGTTTAGACAGCAAATTAATAATTTGAATAATTTAAACTATTATACTAATTAATAATAATAGTCTACATTTTTCTAATTAATAATTTGCTGTAGATTAATTTGGAAAATTAGTTATTTTTTATATTTCTGCTTTTGTTTTTGCATAATAATATTACATTAGTTTGTTGCTAAATTAAATGTTTTGTTAAATTTATAATTTGTTTTATTTTTTTTTATAGAGATAAGTCACTAGCAAAAGCGTCTATAGACTAGCTGGTATCTGTTAGCAAGGTTGTAATGCATCTAAAAGCCGTGTCTTGTAATATACTTTTTTCTATGTTAATTATTTAATTAATTTAATTTTTTTTATTTATTTTGATATCATTTATTTGAGATTAGATGTGATGGTAAAAAAAAGTATTGGATGCGGGATGCATATTCAGTTTATCCATATATTTTTTGTTGTGCCATATATTATTCTGAAGTGCAACGTAAATTATTTGTAGTGTAATGTATTATTTTGTCGTGGATTGCTTTATTTTGGAGTCGTAAATTTATTTGACTTGACATTGCATTTTTTTTTGTCGTTGCAACACTTTTGTTTTGTTGTTACTTAATACTATATTGTCGTGCAAAGTCAGTCGTGCAAAAATAAAATTAGCCTATTACTGTGTTGATATGCTGTCGTGCAAACAACTTTTTTTGTCGTGCCAATAATATTTCCCCTTTATTATGTGTATTATTATTTTTCTGGTGATTACCGGGTCTGAACAACGTATTTGTTGTTGAGACATTGGTGTCTGTTTACGTTGACTTTGAAAATTATTTTGTAAATTTTAAGTTGTACACGTTATTATTAACTGTGCTTAGCAGTGTAGTCATACTACACATTTTGTTGTTTTAAAAGTGAATATTAATATTAGTTACAACAACGTCGGTGTTTTGGTATTAATTATTTATAGGTTATGTAAACAACATTTTGTAAAGTTAATATTAATTAATAAATGCAGTTAAATATCTTATTTTGGTAATTTAAATAAATATAATAAAAGTAATTAAATCTTTGAGTCTGCTGTGAAACAATTACATGTACATTTTTATTTTAGAGGCAACAAAGATGTTATTTCGGTGCAAATCAATGTACGATTCTACATTGAAGACAAGTGGATCACTCAGTATTTAATTTCTACATGAAAATAACAGGCAATGTACATAAACAAAGCTATGAGCCCTTTTATAATAAAGTGTTTGTGTGAAATTAAAAAAAAAAAGTTATATCTAATTATGTTGTGTTGTGTAAACTTTGTGAACTCAAAAGAACAGATCTTGCAAGAAGTACATTTAATATAAGATTAATGCAACAAGCAATTGAAAGCAAACAACATTTAAATATTAGCCAATAGCAATCGAATGGCACTGAATATCATACACGTAGAACAATATTCACTTTTATTCCTGGTCGTCAGCTGTCAAATAATTAGTTTTATGAATTATTCATTTATGAATATTGTTCAAACTATTAGTTTTATTAATTAAATTTGCAATAATAGCCTTCAATCATGTTCTTTTGGAAAATATTGTTAGCGAAAGCACTTCCACAGCTTTGCTTTTGGAATTTTAATTAGTTCCTGTATCCGCTATTTTTCAAATCTTTAAACTTAATTGATAATATAAATAATTTTTATGGTATAATATATGAATAGTATTTGTAATGCCATTGCCAATATTTTTTCATGTCTTTAATAAAAAAATATTATTAATATATATTTTAAGCAGTTTCATCTTCTGATTTAAAAGTAATTAATAATTCACTAATTTAAAATTAACTTTTACGATAAAAATCAATTCTGTTTAATCAGTATAGTTTTTATTAAAAAAAATTGAATAATTTAAATTTAACAACAAACAGATTTTCTTTATCAATATTATTATTTTCTTCTTTAACACTTTTTTCATTAGATATTAGTGGTATAATCATTTCTTTACTTTGTGGTTTATCTTCTATAGGAAGTCGTTTGACGCAAGTCAAATTTTTTAGAAGATAATTACATAAAATGCTAATTAGTCCTAATGCACAACATGTTGAAATAAAAACCACGTACACCCTGTAGTCTGCATCGAAAACGTTGAAATTTTTATCGGCAAAAAAAACTATCAAGTGAATAAGAATTTGTAATTTTAATATTGTGCGATAATAATGCTATATTTTTAGTACATAAGAAAATCAAAAAAAGATAAGTCTTACAAAATAGTGTTTTCTATTCACATATGTATTCTTTCTTTTTATTAAATATTTGTGCATTTATGTATATGAAATTATTATTTATTTTATACAAACAGATGACCTGTTTAGAATTACAGTATGGCTGTGATACAATTCTCACAAAAGATATAATTATGTTATAATTTTATGTTTTAATATTGTTTTATTAATTATAATTAAACTTGCTCTTTATTTACCAGGGTAGTTTGGAAGTCACCTAATAAGCTGTTGGTTCTATCAAACCTCTTTAAACAAGTCATAGACTTACTGTGGCGATGTTAAATAGTAAATAAATTAATAAATTATAGTAGTTGCACACCCGCAATAAACAAAACACCGCAGCTGATGCTAAGTATATTTCAAAAAAATACATCATGTAGTAACAACAAGTAATCAGCATAATTAAATTAGATTTTTATTTTTGTTTGTTGAAATTTACTTGTAAATAGACAAATACAACTTAAATAGTTTGTAATTATACTATAGTTTCAATCAATGTTAATTATTTTGTTTTTATCATAAAAGATTTTTAGCATGCATAAAATCTAATATGTTTTAATATAAGGCTATCTATGAGTCCAGTGTACGGAATACGGAATACACTTGTTTTTGCTCAAACCACTGAAAATGCCTTCTTCTACATGAATCCTAATTATGTACATTTTTTCAGATTTTTTTAATGAGCTATTTCCAGGTAATAAGCAAAGAAAATTTGAAAAAATCAAGATTTTAGTAATTATAAATAACTTTTTTCTTAAAAATTATCCAAAAAAAATTTTTTTCATTGAGTATTGAAAATTTTGCAGAACTTTAAAAGACAGTTTTTCTTAAAAAAATGACAAATTTTTATTTTCTCAAATATGAAAAAATACTGCTTTTATATGTGCAAAAGATACCCTGAAATTTTCAGGAAGTTCGTGTGCTATGAGATATCTTACAATGTTTTTACAAAAATACTTAAAAATAGCAAAAAAGTTAAATTTTAAATTTACATTCTTTGATCGTTTGTAATTTTTCAGGATTGCATTTTTAGAAAAATTATAACAAGTTTTTTCTTCAAAATTGTTTATAGAATACGTTTTTACAAACATTTATTTTTTAATTTTGAAAATTTTGCAAAACTAAGTGACTGATTTTCTAAAAAAAATAATGATTGGCATTTTCTTTTTTTTTTCAAACATGAAAAATGTGATTTACATATAAAAGAAAAATAAATGTCTGTAAAAACTTTCTTTGACTATTTTAGAAAAAAGTCTGTTATAAATTTTTTATAAAAATGCAATCCAGAGAAGTTACAAACAATCAAAAATTTATGAACTTTAACTTTGTTATATAATTTATTGATAGTGCTCATTATTTCAATAAATTTAATTTTACAATTTAATATTCAACAAACAATTTTACATAAAAAATAGTTGGTATCGTGCTCATCGGCCGTAGTCTACATGGAAAAAAAATTTTACTAAATTTTTAATAGCAAAAAATGAATTACATTTTTTTATAATCTTAAAAAATATTTTTTTTAATATGTCAAAAAATTTATTTTCATTTGTTATTAATATACTCTAAAAAGTTTAGAATATAAGCAATAAAAAACTTTTAAAAAAATCAACAATTTAATTTTGTAAACATAAAAAAACTACTTTATTATACAAACGTTGCGATAATTAAGTGTTCTTATATTGCAGGCTGTAGTCTTTATCATTGTATCAGTCTGTCTTTCTATGATAAAATTAAAAAAAAATATTTATGTTTGTAAAAAATATAAAAAAGATTTTTTTGTGCACGATATATCTTAATATAGTTTTTTGCTTATTAAAGTTTTTTAGTAAAATAAGTTAACTAATGAATTTTGTAGAAAAAATCGTTAATAATTTTCTATATCTAATGCCTAAAATTATTTTAATTAATTTAAATAACCCGTTTTGTATTTACAAACGGCTTCAACGTAGATTTTCCGGCAATTATGAACGCGTTAGAATAAATTAACATTGGTTTGCTTTTCTTCTCTAAATCCGAACGCATTCCAGTAATCAGTAAACGTAATAATGCTGGTTGTAGTCAATCTAGCGTTGCTATATACAATTGAAATTACTACGCAACCACAATCTACCGTAAATATTGGGATTACTTTTTAAGATCTTAGCGCCACTGTGGCTGGAATAGTAACTAATGCATTTGCCGGTGTTGCCATTCATATGTGGAATTACTTTTTAAGCTCTTGGCGCCACTGTGGCTGAAATGATAACTATTGCATGTGCCGGTGTTTCCATTCATATATGGGATTACTTTTAAGCTTTTAGCGCCATGGTGGTTGAAATGTGAATTAATGCATGTTGCTACACGTGTTTATATTATATGATTGATATGTTTGTGTTTATATGCTGTAGAATTTAAAATGCCGAAGAACAATTTAACACTTTCAAAGAAAATTGAGGTTCTGAATTAAGTTTTTTGTGTTAATGTTGCATAATCGGACCAGCCGCTTAATCAAACATAAACAAACCGCTCTCGATGTAGTCCAATTAAGCGGAATCAACTGTATTTAAAAACAATTTTTAGGTTAAATTAAATGTAAACAAAACATGACACTCAAATATGTAAGTAAACAGATGTGAAGCTAGCAAAGTGTCAACAACGGCTCGTTAACAAAGCTGCCGCCAGGTAGCGTATTGCTTAGCTGCGATCCCGCACAAATTCAATCGCAACATTTGGCAACGCTGGATCGATGTCAAATGAAGTGAAATTTGTACAAATAATGCATCTAAACTTAAATAGAATTTTGATGTGGCAAACAAATATTGACTAATATATTCAATGTATTTATGTGTTCTATGCAAACATTTTTACAAAATTGTAATAAGTATTAAAAACCCTTTTTTCTAAAGAAATTAGTGTGTTTATATGTTTTTACTAAAATAAAAGTAAAAGTTGAAAATGACATGCTTTTATACCTCATTGTGAAAGTTTATGTAAGTTTGAAAATGTTGGTTAAATTTTTATAAAATTAAAAACTTTGCTACATTAGAATAATCTGTTTTTATTTCTTTTTTACTTTTGTAAAAATATTTTGTAAAAAATATATTTCAGCAATTTCTTAAAGAAAACACAAAATTTTGATCATTTTGATTTTTTTTTTTTTTAGGTTTTTCAGTTATTATTTTTTTATTATAATGTTTAAAATAAAGAAAGAACGACTTTGGAACAACCATTGTTCTTATATATTTATTTAAAATAGAAAAACAAAAAGTGTGCAAAAAGTAGTTTAAGAAACCCGTCATTGGACATAATAAATTAATATTTACAAAAGTGCAAGAAAAAGAACAAAAACTATAGTTGATATTATTTTAGGTAATCATTGTTTTTCATATACATATAATTTTATAATCTGCTAACACAGTCAAATTATCAATAAATAATTAGGAAAAGTCTCAAATTTTCAAAAATCAACTACTTAAAAAATTTAGAATATACAGGAGAAAGTACTACTTTAAAAATGAACAATTTTAAAACATTAGATTTGGATGAACGTTTTCATCATTTAGTTTATTAGACGTTCAAGATCACGTCGAGTTTTCAGAAATGTCAAGACAATTTAAAAAATACGCACAAGAGTGCTTACAAAATAACAAGTATTTTAGGGGTCTCACACAGAATTGTAGCAACCTCTCAAAAAGTATTTCAGGAGAGTGGAATATTGATATACTAAATTTATCCTTATAAACATAGAAAAAATATTTTGACTATGTAACAAAAGAGAATGTTATTATCTTCTATTTAAAAAACAATGTTAGTTCACAAGTGCCTCATACAAAAGATTTTGTATCACTAAAAACGATGGTAGGGATAAAACAAGAATTCAAAAGCAATTTTTCTTAAAACCATTAAGTGAAATTTATAATACGCTAAAAGAAAAAAAAACCTGATTTGAAAGTTAGTTTCTTGACCTTTGCCATCTTAGGACCAATTCAATTTGTTTTTGTCAAGAGCGGTGGCATCCATTTTGATTGCGAGTGCACCATACACCAAAACGTCAAATAGTGTATATTATGTATAACAAATCACCCAAATTTGTTATACATAATATACACTTCAAATAATTATCTATGTGTTATTAATTAACTATTAACAACAGGTGCAAATCTAAAGTTTTTAACTCAAGGCAAAGAAAATGAGATGCTACAAATCAAGACTGTTTGAATTTAATTACGTGCAGCATTCCAACAGAGAGTTGTTATTTTCTAAAATTTAAATTGTGTTTAAGATATACAAAATTATGATCATATATTGAGAAACTTTTTGATTTAAATGAAGATGATCCGTAAGATTTAAGCAATGAGTCAACACGTCTTACTGTACACTCAAGACAATTACAAAAAATTCAACAGAATTTATTGTTATAATAAGTTTTTTTGAAAATAATAGTTTTGTTGAACAAGGGGCTGCACAAAGAGTTTTATTGGAATAACAATCAAGCTACAATTTTTCCTGTCGTGGTATATTAGAAGTTCACAGAAAGAAACATTTTGCATTACAGTTATATTATTACCTCTGACAATTTAACAATGTTGCTGTTTACACATTTATGAAGATTATAATTAAAGAACTAAAAATCAAATTTAAAAATATTAAAAAAATTTCTACTTTTCTGATGGAGCAACAATAATTTAAAAATTATAAATTAAAACTTCAAAATTGATGCATCTCAATGGCGCATAGCAAAAGACTAAGCGACGGACTAGGTAGAACAGCTAAGAGAACTTCAGCAGCTGCAAAATTGCAATTACCTGACGATAAGCAAATCTTAACGCCCCAACAAATTTATAATATTTTGTCGTCTGAATATCAAGTTTTTCTTTTCTCCGGCCTCTGATTATACTTTCAATGAAAAGAAATTTTTTCAACAATTTGTTAATGAATTACGAATTAATTATATTGAGTAAAAACATGAAATATCTCTGACAGAAGATAATATGATTTTAAAAACTTACTCTTTAACCAAAATTTTTTTTATAAAACTAAAATAGTACCTATGCTGTAAAAGATTTTACAGTGTACACAATAAAAATTAAATAAATAATAAGTAAAATTACAAGAAAGTTATTATTTTTTTATTATTATGAAAAGCTCTAAATCTAAAAGATCATAAAAATTAAAATTAGAATGTTAAAAATTTTATTAACAAATGAAAAATAGCTAATCATTAAATTTTATTTAAATATATTATTCATCAATATTATTTTGTAATTTTTTAAATTATTGTTAATTCTAAAATAATAAATAAAATAGACAATGAGTAAAAAACAACAATTTATTTATATATTTTAAAAAGACGGAATTTTTGACGTCGATACAAGTTAACTGACGGACAATTATTTATACAACTAGTAAATAAATCAAGCTTATACCTTTAAAAATTCTAAAAATAATAATAAAATGAATAGCTATTAAAAAGTTGATTTTTTGTACAGCAGTTATATTACAGATCAATTTCTTTTTAGGTAGATAAACATTTGCAATTTTCCAACAATTTAGCAATGTTTTTTTTGTATGATGAGACAAATATTTTAGTCAAAATTAGAGCTAATTCATTTGCAAATATTTTAAGAATAATAGGTGAAATTTCATCTATTTCAAGCTTTTCATGTATAAAAAATGAATTGAACTTATTATTTTACCACTACCTAACATTGAAGGTACAAAATTTAGCAGAAAATGGAAATCTTAAGCCGGTCATAGGCACATATTAAATCATATCATTAGATTAATGACTTTTTTGGCCAAGAGCGCCCCGAAGGTTAACTTAAAAAACATTTTTTAAATAAATTAATCAATGTTTCTTATTGTTAGTTTGTGACATTCAACAATAAATTAATTTAATTACATCTTAATTTTAACTTATTAAATATACATTAATATAAATGCTAAATTATCTGAACTTTTTGCCACAAAAAAATGCACTTAAGGCGTCACAGTGCCTAAAAAGTAACAGCCAAAGACGCCATAAGATCTTTGCGTTTTAAATACACGCACAATTTGAATAAAGTAAAATATGACAACTTAATTACGTTTTATATACACCTGTTCTGTTTTAAAATATTATAATATTTCACAATTAATTTTAAAATAATTACACAATAATATGGTTTGTACAGCAACAGTTTCAGTATTTTAGAATGCAAAACAAAAACCACAGGAATAAATTGTTTTAATAAAAAGAAAACAAACAGGAGGAATATAAATTGAAAAGACAAAAAGTCTTTACAAATAGCATTTTTAACTGTAATTTATTATGCACCCTTATCATCGCCACAGACAATATAAATTTCCGAATGAGCCAATATTGTATTCACAAGCGCGCTTGGTAGGGTGTTACAATATATCTCATATTTATCGCAGTTGGACCGCTTCTATTGTACAACGTGGTAATAACACTTTCCTATGCGCTTTGTACATTTTATTGGGTCGAGAGCTGAAGTACATTGTGTCTCGACAATGGGATTACACATTTATAATCTACGAACAGCCCCCTGTGTCATGGATAGATTTATAAAACTATACCACCTATAATATATGCAGATATAAATTGCATGATTGTGATTGCTCTATTATATAAAAAAATTTACTTTAGAAGTGAATATTGGTAAATAAACAATCTTTATTTACCAATATTCACTTCTAACTTTTTATATTTATAAAATTATATCAATAAACAAAATACATACAAAGTTAAAACAAACATTGTTGTACAGACGGTACAGTATACTCAAATTTCTTTTTGTGTTTGAGAAAGAAATAGAACATAGTTATATACGGCAGATAATCGTTCGATGTGTTTTAATCAAAACTGTCAAAAACATACTTCTAGAAAATAAGCAACTATGCATACAAAATAATTTATTAAATATGCGAGAGCAATGTCTATTTTGCATGGCTTGTCAGTAGAATGCATAGGTTTTTTAAGTAATAACATAATAACTAAATAAACGACACATTATAATAACAAATTTAAATATATAGTTTAAGTATTAATTAGTAGAAATGATTAAAACTGTCTATCTACTTAGAGCGAAAAGTATGTACATACGTATTTATGATATAGGCCTGAACCAGTTAACAACGCTCTTGACGTCCAGATCAAATTTGCTCAGATAAAGCATCGTTATTATAATTTGTTACAAAAAAATGGATATTTTAAAACTAAAATTGTGTCTTTGTACACTGTGATAAGTAATGGCTTTATATTTCTTAAAATATTTTCTTTTTATCTTTGTGCTTCACTTGTTGATTAATTAACATATCTGAAACTGCAGTTTTAAAGTTACAAGTTATTAACGCTTAAGTTGTCCCTAGATCTTTTAAAACATAAGTTGTCGCTAAGAGCACTTTATGCTACTCTGGATATTTTGGTGGACAGACATTTACCACATCTTTTTTGAGAAAGATTTTTTTTTGTGAGTTTTCGATATTTTAAAAGAAAAATTTTTATGTGTAAGGAAAACTTTTTAAGTACCAAAAATAATATAAATTTTTTTTAAAGAAATATTTACGTTACTTGTCGCTATGAGCACTTTATGCTTTTTCATAAAACACAACATTAAAACACGTGTAACTTTGTAACAAAAATGTGTTTTTAATAAACAATTGATATTTTTTAAATGGACATATTAACTTTTGTCATGTTTGTGAATATGATCTTTAAAAAAGTAAAGAGTAGAAAGTATCATTTGCAAAACTAAGAAGTAATTTTAAATTTTTTAAAGATGTTTATTAAGATGAGAGTACCAAAATCTGACAAGCGCTTGTGAGACAACCGCCTGAAAAGAGAACAAACAAACGATGGAAGGGGTGCTAAAGTAGACAGAGGTGGTTGCATCGGCATGTTCCGAAGTTGCATTTGGATGCGTGTTTTGTAATGTTTGTTCCGTTTCTGCTACTACTACTTAATTTAACATTATTATTTAAGTATGCAATTAAAATAATTATTAATTTTAATACGGAATAAGTATGTATAATGCATATAATACATTATTATATGTTCTGTCTAACTTTCTAAAGATATTGAACTGTGAGATAGCTCAGTTATAGAGCGTTAGCATATCAAGCCAACAACCCGGGATTTGATCTTCAAATATGACTAAAATAATAACTTGTTACCTAAAATCACCTACTAAACCGTTGGTCCCATCAAATTCTATTCAAACCAGTCGTAAGACTTCTGAGGCAATGTAAAATAGCTGTAAAACGCGCAATAAAAAAGATATTGCTAAATAGTAATTTTTCAATAAAAACAAAATAAAAAATTATATTTTTTAACATTTCTTTTTTGATTTTCAAATATTTTTTTTAATTTATTTTTCAAATTAAACAAAATAAAAAATGTTTATTTTTTTTAAATTATATACTGTTTCTTTTTAAGAAATAACATATTCATGTCTTTCATTGTTCATTTTCACATACAAATTTTGTTTTTTGATTTTGATATGAATAATAATTTTTAAGAAAATTGCAAATTACAAACTAGTGTAAAAATTTTTTGCTCTTAATTTAAATTATCAAAATTAAAGTCGCAAACAAGCAAAACTTGAAACACTTTTTGTATTTTTGACGTCAGTCTTAGAACCATCAATTCTAATTAGATTTTTTTATTGTCATAAAAACTATTGATAAAACTTACAGATTAGTTAATATGATTAGAATGCCACACTTTATTAAATGTTTTAGAAATGTTTAAAGCTACTGCAAGATTGTTTCCACATTTGTATAAATTAAAATATTATTTTTGTCTACCATGTGTCAGAAAATTTTATCTATCTGAAATAAAGTCATTGTGTTTTTAAAATTTGACAATGATAAATTAAATATGCAAATTTTTAAAAAAAAATTGACAGATTGTTCAATGATGCAATAGGTCTATAATTTAGAGATTCAGAATTGTCTTTCATTTTAGGTATAAGTTAAACATTTGCAATTTGCTAACAATTTGGAAGTGTAACTTTTTTGTGTGATAAAGGAAATTTTTTGTCAGAATGAGAGTTAGTTTATTTGCAAATATTTAAAAATAATAGGTGAAATTTTATCTATACTTAATGCCTTTCTAGTATTTAATTTAAAATTTAATTTAAAATATTATTATTAGATAGACTTATTATTTTACTACTAGCCGACAATGTAAGTACAACTCTCTCTCAAGTTTTTTAGAATAGTTTATATAGTTAAATGCAAATTAGTTTGCATAAACATCAGCTTCTCTTTTGGAATAATAACTAAATTGTTTTAATTATTTTAAATGAAAATTTTTGAAGAGTTTGATAATAAATTTTAAGAAAAAAAAAGCTTTTTTTTTCTGTTAATTTTATCTTTTTTGCATTGTGAAAAATTGTCACAATGTTTACAAGTTTTTTTATAACTTTAATTAGTTTAATTGGAACATTTACTGATGTATTTGTAAACTATCTTTGGCTTTTTATTAACAGCTTGTTTTGCATGAGTTACAAGTACAAGTTCTTTTGTTTTGGTTTACTAACAGAAAACAGAACAATTTTTTATGATATTTTAAATTATTTTTGTAAAAATTTTAGAAATTACTATATTTTATATATCTATTTCAAAAATAGTCTTATCGGAAAAGTTGCCCTAAATTTTAGACATAGTTAGTCTAGAATATAATTGTTGTTTATGCACAAATATCCTGTTGGTCAGCAAATGAATGTTTGAGATGTTCATCAAAATTTACTAGTTTAAAGCAATCTGAATCTTTATTGTTTACATTGGTTTTAGTCAAAAATAAAAATTCTGGAACACTATGTTAAATATTTTAACTTAACTGTTAGTGGTAGTTTTTGTTAACATTGCTTATAATTATTAATGTACTGTATATGATGTTATTTAAGTACATATATTGTCTGAGAACCTGAGGGTTAGTCACACATAGATTAAGTGGGTCTTTAAGGTGGAAAAAATACATTGACAAGAGGTCGTTGAAGTACTTTACAACTGTCTGAGGTTATTTACACATAGGCTGAAAAGAGTCTAAGAAGTGTGTAAAACAAAGTACATTGGCATTGAGGTTATTGAAGTACTTGACAGTAGTAGCATGCCAGGTAGGCTGCGCCAAAGTTGGGGTTGAACTAGATTGTAAAATATTGTTATTTATACACTAGCATGAAGTCTTGGGTTTGTATGTTAACACCGTATTTGGCATTGGAGTCTTATACGTAACAACTGTTAGGAGGCAGTGCACAAGACTGGCAGTTGAGACTTTGGGGTTGCACAATAACTGCAAAAGATTTTCAAGATTACACAGGCCAATTAGGTCATAAGGTTGCATGCAAAGCACATTTCATTAGTAAAGAGAAGTTATAAACAAACTGGTATTAGAATATACCTTGGGGATGTGTTAATTATGTGATTGATGAAATTGTAGAGATTGCGGTATAACTACAAGTTCTATGCTACAGAGAAATTATATTTTGAACGGTTGAGGCTGATACATGTTTGAACTCCATTAACATTAATAATAAAACACAAATAGTGTAAAAGTTCAAAAAAAGTTATATATTGTTTATTATATCTGATGAAGCCACTGTGTGGCAAAACAATTGTTGTATACAATAAACTTTTTTTGAATCTTTACACTATTTGTGTTTTATTATTAAGAGAAATTATTTGTTTGTTGAGTGCGCAAAACATATCAATAATTATGTGCAGATTTAATTTATAGAAAAGCAACGCGGGAACGATTGCGGGTTGTTACGATGAAGCGCTAAGAATGGGATGGACTAAGCCGGCACGAATGAAGTGGAGTGGTTATAGCAGCTTAGACCACAAAACATACTACAGAAGCGCGAGCTCCATGTTATTCGTCAGAATCACGATTTTAGTTCTCCACGTCACCACTTGGGAGCGCTTTGAGCGCAAAGTGATTAATTGTGGGAAATGTTTAAATTTTATTATTTAACAATATTGAAGACAACGTACTATTTTTATAATATTAGTCAATGATACATAAAATTAATAATAACAATAATAGATATATATTAATCTTAAAAAACTAAAGAAATATTAATTTTATAAGTACAAAGTATCTATTGAATTAAAAATATGTAAGAATAAAACATACATTTTTACTAATTAACTGTAATTTAGAAATAGTTTTGTTTTTAATAGTGTTTAATAAATATTATTTCAAATATTGTTCATACGTCCAAAAACGCTTATACATTTTCCAAACGTCAACATATATTTTAAAGAAATTTAGTAGACAATCTTAAATTTTTATAAAAAGAAAATCATTAATAAAAATATGCTATATGTATCAAAATTAAAAACATTTACTTTATACTTAAATGCTACTAGATAGCAAAGACAAGTTTTTTGATTAAAGTAAGTGCACAGTTAGTTTGAGAGAAAAATACTCGTTATTTTTTTCTTAAGTTATAAATACTGCTTGCATTCTTTTCGGCAAACTGCCCAGTAGAGTGAATATATTCTTGAGAAATTGTTTTTCACTCTTTTTGTGCAGCAAACCAAAGCTGTTATATTGTAGTTGAAACAGGATTTCTCTGTCTCGGATACATGGTAGCTAATTTAATCTTTAAATCTAGACTGCATTCAATATACAAGTTACTAGTCATTTGTCCAATCACATACACAAGTTTGTTGCGTCTCTCCCAACTAATGCTCAAAAGCATTATACCGCTACCTCAAAAACTTACGGTTTCTATGAGATTACAGCTGGCGTATTGTTTTCCAATTCTTCTGTAGACGTGGTTTTGCCCGTTTGCCTTTCCTAATTGAATTCTAGTCTCATCTGTAAAGAGAACATTTTTTTCAATATTTAATATTTTACTGAATATATGTTCTGGCAAATTCTAATTGATAAGTTTTGTGATTTTGAAGAAGACGTGGTACTTTGGCCGGATGTCTTGGCTTTAGCACAGCTTCTTTTAATCTACCCCTTACTGTTTTCAAACTCACATTAGTTTGCTTTACATTTAGAAGATCATTTTGAGATGCATCAATGTCAATGTGCAATTTTGTGTAGAATTAATACTATACCGACGGCTGCCTTGATTTGTAGTATTTTAACAAAAACGGCAACTTTGGCGTTATTGCTGTTTCTAACGATAATTTGATAATTGATGTATTTTTTACCAGTACATTCAGAAAGGATTAAACAATATGTTGAAGTGTTTTTTGTCAAATTATATTTGCAAATAGCAACAAAATACATTCAAAAATATATAAAAACGCATTTATTTCTATATTTGGTGAGTTTTTTTGGCTATTTCCTAACTATTATTTGACTAAAACACTTTGACATATCACAGTTTGGTCCTTTCTAAATTTATTAGTAAAAAAATAAATTGATTATCAAATTATGTGTAGACACAGCAATGACGCCAAAGATGCCGTTTTTGAAAAAATACTACAAATCAAGGTAGCGGTATACTACCGACGTTCCCAGATCAAATCTGACGTTCTCAGGCCCGGCTTTGAGTCTGACAACGTTTTCATGTGTTTTTCGTTATTTTTTGGCATAATATAGCAGTAGACAAAACAACACCAAAATTATTTTGTGACTGAAAACGTATATCAAGTATGTCAACACATACAAATTTAGTTCACTGAATATGGCAGACGTAGGCGCGCTCGTTGTATTTGTATACACACTGCATGACGTTATCAGACCAGCCATGCCATACCGACGTTTTCAAACCAAACATTGGCTACGTTGTAATAAGCTATAATATACTTAGGCCTGTAATATCCAACTCCTAATAAACTACCTAATAAACTATTAGCTGAATAACCTAACTTTTTTTAAACTTTAATTTGATTTATTTTTGTTACACCTCTAAACGGCTTATAAATTATATGCTTAGGGCCGTAATATCCAACTCCTAATAAAGCACCTAATAAACTATTAGCTGAATAACCTAACTTTTTTAAAACTTTAACTTGATTTATTTTTTATACACCTCTGAGCGACTAATAAATTATATGCTTAATGTTTTTATTTGTTATAAATGTATATTTTAAGCATATATTTAATTGGCTATCTATAGGTTTTAATAAAATAAATAAAATAAAAAGTTAGGTTATTCAGCTAATAGTTTATTAGGTGCCTTATTAGGAGTTGGATATTACAGCCCTTAATGTTTTTATTTGTTATAAATGTATATGTTAAGCATATATTTAATTGGCTGTTCTTAGGTTTTAATAAAATGAATAAAATTAAAAGTTAGGTTATTCAGCTAATAGTTTATTAGATGCTTTATTAGGAGTTGGATATTACGGACCTTATACATCTTAAAATCTAAAACAAACAAATGCAATTGAATGATCAGAGCGTCGCAGCTGACTTGTCTTTGTGCTCGGCCAGAGTTTTAGGCACGCAACAAAACTTAAAAAACAGCACACATCGCAATAAAACCTTCGGGCTGGCGCGGATAGAATGGAAACAAAACATGTGAGCGGGCACAGCAACTCGAGTGTCCCGGGCCCGCAAACTTTTTTTAATTTGCAAACCGTGCATCAAATTACTTACTTGATTTATTTGTTGCTAATATGCTTTTTTAATTTCTTCTTTTTTACAAATGCGCTGCATTAGTGTCCAAATATTTGATCAAACACGGGACACCTGTGATTGTATAGAAAATATTGATTTTTTTTAATAATGCTGGTTTTTGCGTTTTTTATCATAGGTCATAGCCGCTTTTAATTTTCTTTTTATGCAATAACTATTCCTTTAGATAGAAAATTAAATAAATCAATTACTGTGTTTTATTTTATTGATGTCTATTACTTATAATTTATAACTTTAAAATAAAAGTTTGTTTTTTAGTTTTATCTATACGTTTATTAGAAACTGTTTTTAATAGTTATTATACAGGGTTGGGTAAATGTATGGAAACACACAATTTCTGACTGCATTTTAAATTTATTTCAAAAATGACCTTAATAAAAGTTTTTGTATATTTTTTTAATCTATATAGTGACGTATTTTAATTTTCAATGCATGTTTTGTTTTGAGTGATATAACGTCATCATCAGTTTTTTTAATAGAACACAAAGTGTTTTTTTTTTATTTAAAAAATAAAAGAATTTCAACGTTTACAATGATATAAAGTATTATGGGTCTACGGTTTTAGAAATATTCATTAATAAAATAACACAAAACGTAGTACGTTTTAAATGATTTATAGTAATAATAATAATCATATTTAAATGTATTTGACTTTTTGCCTCAAATATTCACTTATTTTACGTTTTTTTAATTGTATTGAGTATAATAGAAAAACAATAATTGTTTTTACTTGTTTCTATGGTAATTGGAACATAATCTACTACATTTTATTTTATTGTTTTAATGAATATTTCAAAAAAAGGAAGTCGTAGACCAATAAAACCTTATATTATTGTAAAAATTAAAAAAAAAATTCTTAAAATTAAAGAAAATACAACGTATTTCATTTAAAATTTCTCCAAAAACTGTTATTAATATCATTTTTTACATAATCCAAAAATGCAATAATTGGGTGTTTCCATACATTTACCCAATCCTGTATGTTTTATTAATAATATACTTGGGTTTGGGCCGCCCGAGCTGGGATTTGAGTAAGGCCCAGATTTTAAGCTTGGCCTAATGAATTTTGGGCCGGATCGGATTTTAATAAAATATTTTATTAATGATATATTTAGCTTCAACCGGAGTTTTAGACCAGGCCGGGTTTTGACAAAATTGAAAACGCCGACTTCTAATTTCATCTCTTATACAATTAATAACACTGATATTTTTTATATTATATGCAATATACATACTTTAAATTTATTATTTCTTTATCTCATCGCGGCTATGGCATTCCGAGTGACACGGAAGCAAGGCTTCCGTTTGATTTTTGTACCGTGCATAATATTACTTACTCAATTTAATCGTTGATAATATGCTAAATTTCTTTAATAGAAATAGAATGTGTTGCATTGGTGCCTAAATATCCGATCAAACAAGGGACAACTGTGATTGTATAGAAAATATTGTTCTTATTTCAATAGATCTAGTTTTTGCATTTTTTATTTTGTCATAACTACTTTTAATTTTTCTAAACGATAACTGCTCCTTAGATGTTTATTATTTAAAACATTTAAAAAATTTGTTTATATTTTAGTTTAATCTATATGCTTATTAAAAACTGTTATTCGAAACTGTTATATATATTTTATTAATAATATACTCGTTAAATTGCCAATAACTTAGTAAATAAAAAAAAACTGTAGTTTAAGTTTTAAAGTTGCATTTGACAAACTGCAACATGTTTTACAGTACAGTGTCAGCATTAGGCAGCAGATAACCAATAAGAAACATCAAAAACTAATAAGTTAACAAGCTTAAATCGTTTTTAAAGTATTACAAAAAAGATTAGTCAATAAATTATTAAATATTAAGTAACGGCAATTTATTTAAATTAAAAAAAATAAATAAACAGTCATTATTGTATATTAAATTTATTATTTTTTGGTTTTTATTTATTACATTTATATAAAATGTTTAATTTTATCAATATTTTACTGAATTAAATGACATAACATATATTATGTAAATGTTTTAATATTTTGATTAATTAGTAAAAAAAAAAAAATTTTAACAAGAGAATAAATAAACACAAAACTGAATAAATTTGCATATACATTTCAAAATTTCTTAAATTTTCTATAGGTTGTTCAAGCTGTTATAAGGTTCACGGCACGTATTTACTACATGCAATAGACACATATAAAATAGACATACACAAAGAATATGTGCGACATACGTATTTAAGCCACAAAACATGGCAACACTGCTGGGTCTAAAACCGTCGGTTCTACTGTCTGGGACTAACAGAGATTGCCAGTCATCAACTTTTTGTTTTTTTAATAATTTTTTAAAATAATATGTGAAAAATCTTAATATACACACACTTACAACAAAGATTTCTAGTGGGTCTGTGGCTGCCTGTTAAACATAGGCGGTCTAAAAACGACGGTTGGATTTATATATATATATATATATATATATATATATATAGATGAAAGAAGTGTATTCGTCCAACAATTTTTATATATAATCGTATGTGTTGTCGTCCTACATTTGTATGTAGGAGCAATACACTTTATATCTCTTTATATCTTAACACACAAAAATCAGCCTGCGGGCATATAGATACGTATAGATACCGCCTGCTGTGAAGGTTGAGCAAATAACATGGAATAAGAGAGTTATTTAAATCTTATCAAGATGTTTGTTTAGGACGTGGAATTTATATTTTTGAACTGATAATATGTATCATATGTATATTGTGTGTTACCTTATTCTAACAGACATTTTAAAATAAAAATATATTGAAAATAATTTAACCATATCATTTATTTTCAATTGTTTTATAATTACTATCAGGTTAGGCAATGTAGCTCTACAAAATCTATCAGTTGACAGCTGCACATTTATTATAATTAAAACGACGACAAAAACAACATGTGCAAACAAAGCATCTATTTTAATAAAATTTACAAAGAGTTATTACTAAAATGTGAATAGAAAAACTGTAATAAAAGATTAAAAGATTGCAAGTACATAAGCACTGCATAACACCTTATTTAGGATATAAATATTATTTAGAAACATTTTTTACTTTTCTAATATAATTACAAGAAAAACATTGTTTTGCGCCAAAATGCACAAATTGCACAATTGCATCAGTCTATGACAATGTGAGACTTAGTAACAAGGTGAGAGTAGTAAGAATGTAACAATAACAAAAATAGTATTTGTTTCTGATTATTGCAAAGTTTAAAATAATTGAGGTTAGGGTATTTTAATAAAAAATTTATACTTTATTGTGCTGATTTTATTTTTATATATTAAGACCGGTTTCGGCGGTTAGGCCATCATCAGTTTTTTCTTTTCTTTTCACAGGTGTTGTTGTGTGTTGCGGCCTAACCGCCGAAACCGGTCTTTAATATATAAAAATAAAATCAGCACAATAAAGTATAAAATTTTTATTAAAATACCTTAACCTCAATAACAAAAATGTGGGAATGTGTAAGTAGTAAGAATGTAAGAAAGTGAGAGTGGTAACAGAATGTAACAGCAGTAAGAGAAGTAAGGGTAGTGAAAATGTAAGAATGTGAGAATGTGAGTCATGAAAATGTGAAAGTAGTAAAAATATGAAAGTAGTGACATTGTGAGAATGTGTGAAATTGTTGGAGTAATGAGAATGTAAGAATAAGTAAGAATGTGAGAATGTTAAAGTATGTAGTTAAAGTATGTAGAATGTGAGAAAAGTGAGAGTAGTGAGAATGTAAGAGTAGTGAGAGTAGTGAAAATGTGAAAATAATGAAAATAGTTACAATGTGAGAGTAGAAAGTATTTGAGAATAGTAAGAATGTCAGAATGTGAGATTACTAAGAATATAAAAGTAGTAAAAATGTGACTTTTGTAATAATATAAAAATAGTCAAAATAGTGAGAATGCGAGAGTAACAAGAACGTGAGAATCGTGAAAATGTGAGTTTAGTGACAATGTGAGAATAGTGAAAATGTAAAAGTAGAAATGTAAAAGTAGCTAAAATGTGACAGTAATGAAAATTTGAAAGTAGTTAGAATGTGAGATTAGTGAAAATATGAAAATAGTGAGAGTATGAGAGAAGTGAGAATGTAAGTGTAGAGAGAATGTAAGAATAGAAAAAACGTGAGAATGTGATAGTATTAGGGAAAATGTGAGAAGTGTGAAAATGTAGTGCGAATGCAACATTAGTAAAAATGTGAGAGTATAAAAATATGAGAGTAGTGAGAATGTGATACTAAACAAAATGTAAAAGAAATAAAAAAGTAAGAGTAGTGAGAATGTGAGAGTAGTTAGAATGCATGTATGTGAGAGTAGCAAAAATATGAAAGTAGTGAGAACGTAACATTAGGAAAAATGTGAGAGTATAAGAATATGAAAGTAGTGAGAATGTTAAACTAGAAAAAATGTAAGAAAAGTAAAAATGTAAGAAAAGTAAAAAATCTAAGAGTAATAAGAATGTGAGGGTACCGAGAATATATGAGTAGTGAAAATGTGAGAGTAATAATAATGTGAGAATAATTAGAATGTAAAAGTAATGAAAATTGGAAAGTTGTTAGAACGTGAGAGTAGTTAGAATGGGGGAGTAGTGAGAATATAAAAGAAGTGAGAATGTGTGAGCAGTACAAATGTAAATACATTAAGAATGTAAAAGTAATGAAAATGTAAGAACACTGTAAATGTAAAAGTAATAAGTATGTGAAAATAGTGAAAATATGAAAGTGTGTAGTGAAATTAATGAGCTTAAAGAAAATGTGAGAGTAATAAGAATGTAAGAATAGTGAGAGTTTGAAATTAGTGATAATGTTAGAGTAGTAAGAATATTAGAGTAAAAAAAATGTGAGAGTATTGAAATGTGAGAATAGTGATAATTTGATAATGATAATTGTAAGAATGTGAGAGTAGTAAAAGTTGTGAAAATGTAAGAGTTGTAGAAGTAGTGAGAATGTGAGAGTACGGAGAAGGTGATAGTAGTGACAATGTGAGAGTAAGGAGAACATGATAGTAGTGAGAATGTGAGAGTAGTGTGAATATTAAAATAATAAAAAAGTGAAAGTAGTGAAAATTTAAGAGTAGTGAGAAGAAAAAGTAATAAAAATGCGAGAGTAGTGAAAATGTGAAAATATTGAAAATAGTGACAATGTGGGAGTAAAGTGTATTTGAGAATAGTAATAATTTCAGAATTTAAGAATATAAGATTAGTGAAAATGTGAAATTAGTGAGAATGTAAGAATAGTGAAAATGTGAGAATAGTGACAATGTGAGAGTAGTAAAAATGTGAAAGTAAAGAGAATAGTAAAAATGTGAAAGTAAAGAGAATAGTAAGCATGTGAGAGTAGTAAAACTAGTGAGAACGTAAGAGTAGTAAAAACAGTAAGAATGTAAAAGTAGTAAGAATGTGAGAGTAGTGAAAATGTATGAATAGTGAAAATGTAAGTGTAGTGAAAGTAGTGAAAATGTAAGAGTTGTGAAAGTAATGAGAATTTGAGAGTAGGAAGAATGTGAAAGTAGTTTGAATGTAAAAGTAGTAAAAATGTAAGAATAATAACAATATGAAAGTAGTAAAAGTAGTAAGAATGTAAGAGTATTGAGAGATGTAAAATTGTAAGAGTAATGAGAATGTAAAAATAGGGAAACTATGAGAGTAGTGAGAAAGTGAAAGCAGTAAAAATGTGAGAATAATGAAATTAGTAACAAAGTGAGAGTAGTGTTAATGTGAGTGAAGAAAGAATGTAAGAATAGTAAGAATGTAAAAATAGTAAAAATGTGATAGTGCTGATAATATGAGAGTGTTAAAAATAAGAGAATAGTGAGAAAATTAAAAATGTAAAAGTATAGAAAGTAGTAAAAATGTGAGAATAGTGAGAATGTTAGAATAAAGAAAATGATTGAGTAGTGTAAATGTAAGAATATTGAAAATAGTTAAAATGTAGCAGTATACAGAATGTGGAAATAGTAAAAATGAAAAAATGTGAAAAATGTAAGTATGTGTGAGTAGTGAGTATGTAAAAGTAGTGTTAATGTGAGAACATAAAAATGTGAAAGTATCGACAATGTAAAAGTAGTAAAACTAATTAGAATATGAGACTTAAGAGATTGTAAGAATAATGAAAATGTGGGAGTGAGAATATAAAAGTGAGAATGTAAGAGTGAGAATGTGAGAGTGAAAATGTAAGAGTGAGAATGTAAGAGTGAGAATGAAAGAGTAAGAATGTAAGAGTGAGAATGTGAAAGTGAAAATGTAAGAGTGATAATATAAAAGTGAGAATGTGAAAGCGAGAATGTGATAGTGAGAATGTGAAAGTGAGTATGTGAGAGTGAAAATGTGAAAGTAAAAATGTAAGAGTAAAAATGTGAGAGTGAGAATGTGAGAGTGAGAATGTGAGAATGTAAATGTGAGAGTGAGAAAGTAAGAGTGAGAATGTGAGAGTAATAATGTGAGAGTGAGAATGTGAGAGTGAAAATGTAAGATTGATAATGTGAGAGTGATAATATAAAAATGATAATGTGAAAGTGAGAATGTGGGAGTGATCATGTGAAAGTCATAATGTGAGAGTGATACTATGAGAGTGAGAATGTGAGAGTGAATATATGAGAGTGAAAATGTGAAAGTAAAAATGTGAGAGTGAGAATGTGAGAAAGAGAATGTGAAAATGTGAGAGTGAGAATGTAAGAGTGAAAATGTGAGAGTGAGAATGTAAGAGTGAATATATGAGAGTAAGAATGTAATAATGAAAATGTAAGAGTTAGAATCTGAGAGTGTAAATAAGAGATTAAAAATGTAAGAGTGAGAATATAAAGTGAGAATGTAACAGTGATAATGTGAGAGTAAGAATGTGAGAGTGAGATTGTGAGAGAAAATGTAAGAGTAAGATTATAAGTGAGAATGCGAGAGTGAGAATGTGAGAGTGAGAATGTGAGAGTGAGAATGTGAGAGTGAGAATGTGAGAGTGAGAATGTGAGAGTGAGAATGTGAGAGTGAGAATGTGAGAGTGAGAATGTGAGAGTGAGAATGTGAGAGTGATAATGTGAGAGTGAGAATGTGAGAGTCAAAATGATAATGTTAAACGAAAATAAGAGATTAAAAATGTGAAAGTGAGAATGATAATACAAAAATAAAAATGTGAGGGTGAGAATATGAAATTAAAAATGCAAGAGTAAAAATGTAGACTGTGAAAGTGAGAATGAAGTAAAAAATGTAAAAGTAAGAATCTGAAAATGATAATATGAGATTGAGTTTGTGAGAGTAAAAGTGAAATATTTTGGTGACCCATGGTAATTGATTAACTGTACATTTGGTAGTCAGAAAGTTTTTTATAGTATGGTTTTATTTGTTGATAAGTATATTTTACAACAAAATAGCAATATTTGCTAATTAAATTATTAATTACAACTTCTTATAAACTAAATATTATTGGATTTGCTATTGTAAGATTTGTCAATTTATGTAGAATAGAATAGAATAGAATAGAATTTATTAATCCTCTTAGATCATTTTCATGATATGGGATAAGTGATACAATATACAAATATAATTTAAAAAACAAAAACAAGCTCCATTATTTACAGATACATTTGACTAAAAATAACGCATATAATATAAAAACATAAAATACCAACAATAGTTGATACAAACGTATACTACACATTAAAATTATGATTAAAATTTTCTTCAACAGAATAGAAACAACATTCCGTTATATTTTGTTTTAAATTTGCTATAAAACAACTATAATTTAACTCCTAATTTGCGCTGGTAGGTGATTATATAGTGTAGCACCATTACCAGATGTATTTTGAGCAAATGCAGCTTTATTCAATCTAGATTTGTTGCATTGGTATCTTAATATAGTATTTAAAAGACAACTTAGAAAGATTTTACTATAACCGGCATTTTACTTGTCAATGCATTGTTTTTATTTTGTTTTTCTATAAAAAATCGCACTATTGTCTTATAACTAAAACTCAGGGGTTTAAACTTAATGCTCTAAAAATATTCTGTATAATTTTTAGTTTAATCACTAACTGCTATTTTAATTTGTAAAAACTTAAATTTAATAAGTAAATTGCATTTATTGCAAAGATCATTAAATTTGTATCTTTAAATTAAAATAAGTTTGTCCTGCTAATAAATTAAATAATTAAAACTGGCATTTATTTATAACAGGCAAAATAATAGTTTCAAACTGTCAAATTAAATAAATTGATAAATAATTAATAAATAACAAATATAATAAATGAATTGCTGTTATAACAATGGCTAACAGATGAAAAAAATTAAAATAATGTCTGTTTTTAATTATTATCAGCTCTAAATTAGAATTAATTAAGCAACTCCATTTAATGCAGAAATAATTGTGAATTCACCTACGTGATTAACTATTAATTTGTATGCATCATAGTTGTCGGTATTAAGAAATTAGTAATAGGCGGGATACATTTTTACCGTCGCATCACGAACAAATAATACACACACATACATGAACAGTATTAACCGGCAAAAAATAAAACGATGGTACCGAATTAAAAAGAGCTAAACCACTTGATATATTATTAAAGAATTACAAATTTGATTATTGTATTGCAGTTATGATAATAACTATAACCAAACTAAAAAAAAATTGTAACAAAAAAAGACTAATGAATTTAAACTTTTTGAGATATCCTTATTGTAACAATTAGATTTAAAATAATTCAATTATTCATTGTTTTAGAACAATCTAAAGTTTGACTTTGATTCCTGTAGTTTTAAAAAACTGGTATTCATTATTCGTGTCAATAATTTTGATATTTCAGCGAGTCATTTATTTTTGTAGAGTATAAAAAAGTCTTGATTATGTAGGGGTATACAGATAACAAAAACTAAATAATAAAGATATTTGCTTATAGTTTCAAACTATAACTCAAAATAAGCTAAACATTGCTACACATGACTCTTTACTTGTTGATAAATATAATTAAAATTGCAAGTTTTCACCGGCAAGCTGCTAAAATTGTAAAATGTTTTGCTAAATAAATAATTAAAATTATAATCAAATAATTGATATGTTTATAACAATGCAATTAGTTGCAGATTGCAATAAAATTTATTATCAAAATTTTATCAGTTATTTAATGGCTAAGAAACAACTAAATAAAAAATGTAAATGTTGCAAACGTTAATTATAAAACCATATGTTAACTGCATTGAAAGAAAAATATTAATAAAATTATGTATCTCACACTTTTACAAGATCAACCAAACTTACAAAATATCAATTTTTAGTTATGTTAAAATACCAGATTATAAATATATTATAAACTAATAATAATAACTAACTCAACGAACCAACGCCCATTACAATAACAAGCTGCGGAAGAGCGCGGAGTGCAAGGGAACCTGGTGAAATATTAAAACATGCCCACCGACAGACAAAGATGCTGCACCCGCCTGTCTTCCGCACTTTATCTACAATATTGTAAATGGATATTTGCAGTTATTAAATACTACTAATATTACTATGACAATGTTATCTTAGTAATAATACTATTATTAATGATTACTTGACAATAATTAGTTTGTAATACATAGTTAATAATTAACTATATTAAAATATTCATAAATATAAAATAATCAAATGTATGCATTACATAATAAATAATAGAGATGTTATAAAGAAATTTTTACTTCTAAAACATTCAATTATAAAATTGTATAAAAAATAACGATAAAATTTCAACAACAACTTACTTTTGTGGAAATAACATGAACGAGCATTTGAAATTTATTGTACAAACAAAACGCAACGGGACACAAAAACTTTGCCGCGGGGTACACGGATACAAATGCCGCTTACGTAAGTGTAGCGCACCGGTAGGACTACAACGCTTTATACACTCGAAATGTAGGACGAATACACTTAAAACAAACCTATATATATATATATATATATATATATATATATATACATATGTGTGTATATATATATATATATATATATATATATATTATAAATTCTTTTACTAAATAAAATGAAATCATTAATTATAACAGTTTTGATTATTTTACAGTGTATTAAGTATGGTCAAAATATTAAAATAAGATTTCTTCACATCTCCACTCACCATTTTACATTTCAAATTAATGAAAAGATTGTAGTTTTAATTATAATACGGCATAAAACACCTGCGGCTATCACACTCTTGTCTAATTAATAACACAGCCTCATTTTATTGTTTTGGAACGAATATATCAATTTAAGTGACTAAGACAAATGTTTATTGAAAATTCCAAAAGTATAATTAATCAATAAAACGTAATGAAAAATTTATTAATTAAACTATATAATTAGTATTATATATTTATTTATTCTCAATATTTAATGTTTAATATACAAGATATCTGGGAAAGAATGGTAGTTATTTTAAGTAGTAGAAATATTGATTTTTTTTAATAAACTTTATATAAACATATATCCATTTTTTAATGAATGTAGCCTTTCATTCTTTAATAATTTTACTAAAAGTACCAACAAAAGTAAATTCATCTATTGACAGTATTTATAAATCGTTAATAAGTGTTTTAATTCTTTGTTTGTTGAAATACTGTGTTCTACCAACTAAAAAATGTATTTGTTTACATTTTTTTTATTTTCTTATTTAGAAATAATATTACCGTTGAGTATTGTATAGTCTCACAGTATTTATTTAAAACAAAACAAACGTTTTTCAATTTGGTACTGTAAGATTATAAATTATATACACATCTTAATTTGTTTAACTATTAAATTCTGGTAACAAAAACACAATTGTAACTTTGAAAATCTAAGTTTTAAGAGCATACCAACCGCTACATTGATTTTCTGTTTAAAAGTGAAAACTGCGTTATTCCTGTTTTTACATATAGTTTGATAACCAATAAATTTTTTTACCAGTACGTTTATAAAGAGTTAAACTATATTTGGTCAAAATATTTTAGTCAAATTATATTTGCAAATAGCATTAAAATGCATTTAAAATACCTAAAAAAAAATTAGGCACTTGCTAGTAATGTATTAACAAATCAAAAATAACAAATAAAATTAACAAATCAACAGAAATCAACAAAACAAAACAACATATCATATTATCAGAACAAATTGATAGCTAAAATCAAACAAGCAAAGATAACAATCGTAAACAAACAAACGCGTGTAGTGTAAATAATAGTAAATATATCAACACGCTCTTTTTATGCGCACTTTTTCTGAGCATATATAGTCATATTTTGTTTCAAAAAATTAGAGTTGAGTTAAGTTATAAAACTTAATAAATATATTATTAATTTAAAAATTTAGTATATGTTTTTTGCTTATAAATATCATGTACACTATTATAATTTATTTAATGCAACAATTTAATTTTTTTGGTAAGCTTTGATTTAAAAAAAGCAAATAATTATTATATTTAAACAAAACATAAAACGGTTTGTGTAATTTAATATAAGACAGAACTTTAGAATTATATTCCTTTACGACTGCTAGGTATACACAGTAAATATCTAAAAGTTTTGCTAAGTATTGCAATAGCATAAATAAATGTAATTAAAAAGTTATAAAAAATATTCGTAGTTAATAAAATAGTCAGTTTTTTTTGGGTAATTTTTAGTTTTTTTTTTTTCTGAGATTTTTGGAGATTTCATTATTTAACTTAATTATTTTTTTAAATCTAGCCGTATTTTTCTGCAGTCTGATTAAATTTTGTCTTCTCTGATAGCTTTCAAGTGCGGTTTTACATGTTAAAATATTTATGTTGTTAGATTTGTGACATAACATATAATAAAGTACATCCGAGTAAATCATTGATTAATGCAATAAGCAAAGTATATTATACGTTAATTGTGGTCCTTTATGGTAGGCATGGTTACTGTTGAACAATTTTATTTACATTATAACATTAACATTAAAAAGTTTACTCAACATTTATTATATAAAAATAGCGTCGAATAAATGTAAACTAATTACGTGAACCGACAATTGCTGAAATTTTTAAATTCTTACTATAACACTGCAAAGATTATTTCATTTTTTATAAAAAAATATATTGAGTTTAAGTATTCGTAATATACTCGTAGACAAACAACGGTTTGAGTCAGTAAAGAAACTCACACCAAACAATTTTTATAAAAAAACAAAACATTTTCTAACTAATACTTACATTAAATGGTTATTACAACAAAAATTAAAATTCAAATAATTTTGTAATATTTGAAGATAACTAAATCGATATTGACAACCACAGCATATTAAAAGTAACATATCATAGGACTTGACTGGACGACCCTCAGTAATTGTTTCATGTAAGAGATATGATCTCCCGGTGGGCTATTTTTATAACAAACTTTTTCAATTTCACGCTCTGTCCGAGTCTCGCAATAAAACTGTAACGGGAAATCTACAATTCCGGATCCCGTACCGGTAAATTTATTGGTGCATTTCTATGAGGTTGAAGCGAGAACAGCCGCGACTCGGAACTTCATAAATCAGTTATCGAGAGACTTTAATATCCTTGATATGATATGATTACTTGCGCGGGATTACGTTAGGTAGAAGGATAAAAAGAACTACATCATCCGGCTGCGTCTTAGAAAAATTAATCATTGAGTTTCTATATTTCATTCAGTAAATAAATTCAATGTTCATTGCACACTACATATATTTTCTAAACCTTAGATAATAGAGATATAATACAATTTTATTTTCGATCATATAATAACATTAAATAGATTCAATAAAATTGTACATGTTACATGATATATTGATACTTTACATAATATTGTAAATAATAAAAAAATAGTCAATGAATTTTATTCAAAATCCCATTAATCAATACAATAATAAACAACAAATTGATAGAAAATTTTTTACTTAAAAATTCTAATAAAAGTATTTAGAAGGGTTGTTACATAATGTCCCCCTGGCGATCAAACATGGTATGTGGTGCCTGATGGTGCTTTTTCGCACTTTGCACTATGTCAAGCCAGCTTTTCCCCAACACAAACTCCCTTGCGTAGCAGAGAGCCGAGCATGTGCGTAACACATGCTCAATTGTCTTGTTATTAATTATTAGCATTTTCTACATATTGGACTATTATTAATTACCAACGTGTGCATGTGTTTCTTAAGTTGACAATACCCTGTCAAAACTTCTGTTAATATTTGTGTTTTTTTTTAAGAGATGTAGGTAATAGTTGGCTATCATAAGAATTAGGGTATTTATTGCTTGTAGTATTGTACCACCGTACTTTTAGTGCGTGGTACGTGTTTGCTTTTAGTGCAGAGTTAAGGTTTTAAAGAGTTAAAGCAGTCTATGGTTTAGATTTACACATGTTAGTGGTTGACCTTTTACGCGTCAACTTATCTGGTCAAAGCTGTATTTTCTACTATATGTGGTTTGCACGTGCTGCTAAAGTAAAGATAGAGTATGGATTTAATATAAACTTGATGTCCGTTAAGATTTGCATATTTTTACCATATATAACTTTGGCTACTTCTGCTTGGAAAATATTTGTGTGCATTTGCAATGATAAGGATATTTACCATACGGGGTAACTATTTTAACACATATAGAAAATGTATTTACTCTTAATGAATAGTGGAAGTGTTAAAAATATTGCGCGCATCTATTTTATTTATACAAAGTTGTGTATGTAAAGCAAAGGCGCAAGAATCTTTACTACTTCCACTATTCATCATATTTTCTATATGCGTTAGAATGGTTACTTTAAACAGTATACCTTGCAAGTAGGTTTTTGTTCCAGAATTTTGGTATGTTTAAAAGGTATTGGTGTAGATTTGTAGGAGTTTATTTTTGTTAAATAATGTAAACAAATATAGTTACTTAAGTAAAATATAACTATATGTTGTAAAATAAAAACAACAAGTAGTCGGTGTAAAAACACGGTAGAAACACGTCGTAACATTTCTAACAAAAAAGTGTGTTTACTAAATTTACTGATATATATTTTCACTTGATTATGTAAAATAGTAAAAATACGGTGTTTTATTTAACTCCAATCAACAATTTTTACATACGTTTTGTTTTTTTTTTTTTTAAATACAACATAGTTTAGCATTGTGTCTGTTTGCACTTCTACCAAAAGTTTTTTTTAGTTTTTCCTATAAGAAAACAATGTCTGCAAGTTGTTTTTACAGCAAAATAAATTTCAGTTGTGTTTAGGCGCAATGCTGCCGCTGTGGCTACTTTCTAACGTATATAGCAAATAAATTATATATATTATAGCTGCAGTTAGTGTTGTTGTTGTTGTTGCGACTGATTAAATTAATTTGCAGATGCTCTGATAGCTGTGCAAACATTGTTAGAAACAGTTTCCATGTTTTGCCAACCGCTTGTCTACATTGCCAAACTACATATATATGTTTGTTAAAAATGAGACTTAAGTATGTTACTTTAATTGGCAGCGTTATTTTGATATTATTAGGTATAGTTGACCAATTTTCTCTTTTTTGTAAAAAAAAAAAACATATTTTTGAAGATTGGCCGTAAGAGCCTGGTCTTTGCATCAATTTTTGCTTATAAATCTGCATAGCCAATTGTGTAAAAACATCGGTCATTGAGTGGTTTAATAAGATTGTATACTACAATGTTCTATAGTACCAATAATAGTATATTTGCCCTTGGGGCAACTTTTAGCAACACTTTTCCTGATTATTGTGTATCTCACAGTGACTCTCACAATACTTTTAGTATTTGTTTTATTTATCTACCAATTTTAGGGTTAATACTATGTGTTAAACAAACAAATTCTATTTTTAAAAAGATAGATTTACCAAACGCTTTTTCTATGTCTATAAATACTTCCATTTAACTGGCCACAAAATGTAGAGCCAATTGTGAATTCTTTATGAGTTTATGTTTATGGTTTTTAGTACTTTTTTCTTAACTATTATTTACGTTTTTGATTGTCTAGGCTATACGGGCTTCTACAACGGCTTAGTAATTTTTTAATAGCGTTAAAGTACAAGTACAATTTAAAAAATGGGATTTTAAGAAGTATTTTTGTTGCTTTCAATAAGTTGGCTATGTATGTGTTATCCATACGTTTTAAGCAACTAACTTTTTAATGAGAGTTTAAAAAAAAATTAAATTTTCAAGTTGCTATCTGTTGTTGAGTAAAGTTTTTTGAAGTTTTTCTAGATGTTTTTAAAGCGCCCAGTTATGTATGAAGGGGCCAAAGACCAACCTAAGTGAGCAACAGTTTTTATTTGAGTATGCTTGTGTTAAAAAAAGTTTTAATTTATTTAAGTAATTTTTTATTTTATTTATTGTTACAGGTTTACTTAAAATGTATAGATACTATTGGTTAAAAGCAGCTTTTTTGGTTAGCCTATGGTTTTGGTATTACTTTTGTTTTTTTTTGTGCTTATGTTCTAATTTAAATTTTATCTATCAAGTAAACACAAACAAGTCTTGGATTTTGTTTGAAATACTTATGCCTGCTATTGTATTGTCTATTACAGTATGGCTGCGTAACCTAACAAACGTCGGTTTGGCGTCTTGGTTTTTGTATTTTTAGTATTGTAGTCAGACAATTAACATTACATCCGACTAAGAGGTTTATCTTTTGTGCAATATTGCATCAAGATATTTGACTATAATGACGCCACAATTTTTGATCTGTAACCGAACTAACTGTTACAGTTGGAACATTGTTGGTGAAAAACTGTGGCACAAAAAAGACTGTTATCCGTTTAAGTGTGTAAATAGACCGCTTCAGCTTAAAGTTTGTAAAATACGTTCCCGCTGAGTTTGCTTAATTCATAAACTTTGAGTTTAGTTTTGTTAATGAGGCGCGTCATTTAGATGGCTCTATAAGGTTCAGTAATGTCAAGTTTTTACTGACTAAAAATCCCTTTTTTTTATTTTGATGTAGTTTGTCTGGCGCCCCTTGCAATAGGGTCCTATTAAGCCTGTTGTACACCTTTGTTGTTTTACTTTTTTAGCAGCTCTGTTTTTTCAACAAAATCTAGTACCTTAAGCCAATGGGTTGTTATTAGCAGATGCGAGTAGGTTGTGTTTGCCAATGATGGCTGTAAGTTGCTGTTTGAAAGCTTTGCATTTATTAAGTAAGTGTATTGGAGTCTTGTCTTTTTTCATACATTTTTGGCATAGAGAGTTTTTTCCTATTCCCATTTTATGCAAGCGCTTGGTAAGTGCACAGTGTCCGGTTATCAGTCTGATGCGACTTCTTTGTGTTGCTACTGTTTTAATATCATGCGATAGTCTGGTAAGAAATATGCTTGAATGTGTCAATCCTTTACAGCCTTTACACATATTACTGCATTCCGCCTCAAGTTTGCTGCTGACTATTTTTTTTTGTCTCGCATAGGATACAAAAAAATGGGTTCTAATTCAGTAAATGACTCTTTTGATACATAGATAAATAGATAGATAAATAATGAGATAGATTTGCAGGTTATGGTCAATACTTCCAGATTGTATATGCAGGTTATAATCAGTTTGAATTTTATTACTACTAATTGCAGAGCCTGCAATACTGTTTGACTGTTTGACATAATAATTTTAGTGTGTTTTTTAGTTTAGTTCTTTCTTGATTATGTTCTTGGCGTACCACTCGATATATATATTTACCTAAAAGTAGCATAGTTTGCTTTTCTTGGTGTTTGTTTTTGTAGATATTAGCCCCGGTATCCTTTTGGTCTTTAGACCCATCTGTGTACCAAATAGTTCTTTTGACCGTTCTCAAGTATTTATTTTTATCTATTCGTTTTGATGTGGTATTATTACATCAAATTTTTTATTGGTGTAGTGGTCTTTTATAAAGTAAGACCTCATCATAAGAGTTTTATGCAACATATGTTGTTATGTTAGGTCTTTGGGTCTCAAAATTTACATTGTGTTCATTTATTAACAGCCTGTATGCTGCTTGTCTAGCTTTTGTCATTACCATCAAGTGAAGTAGCGGTAATGATAGTACTACTTCTATAGCTACTGTAAGCATTGTTCTCATTGTTCCCGTTATCAACAGACATGCTAGCCTCTAAACTTTTAATTTTTTGAACACTTGAAAGTAATTCTTTCTTCCCATAAAATTGCTCCGTATTCACTGATAACCCTTTTTTTTGCACCACCTTTCTGCAATATTTAGTGCACTTTGTATCATGTTGGACACGGCTGCTCTAAACTTCCCGTATGCAAAGATAGCAAGATTGTCTGCGTAGCCTAGGGCAAAAATGTCCATGTCGTTAAGTATTTGTAGTAAGTCAACCGTGAGTAAGCACTACAGTAGTGGTGAAAGTACGCCCCTCTGTAGGCACTTTCTGGCAACTTTGGTTCCTACCGTTTTTTCATATAATTTTATAGTTACAATCCGGTGTTCTTGAGCATGGAATTGACTCATTATTGACAAGAATCTATTTCTTGTTTTTCTATTGCCTTATTGCCCATTGGATTTAAAAGTAGTATTGTCAAATGCCCCCTTAATATTCATAAAAGCACCCAAAGCTATTTTTTACATTGAATAGTATTCTCGCATTTGCTGCTTAGCTGGTGTATAGTTAACTTGCAGGATTTACCCGTTTGGTAGGCATACTGATTTTGATGCAGTGGTCAAAACTTTATTTTCAAAACAGCACACGTATAACTGCCACATGCAATGTTTAGTGTTTGAAAATTTAACTTGGCATTATCTAAAATACACAATACTGCTCCAGATGTTAATTTAATACACAATGTTATACTTAAGCAATTAAGTTGCTCTTCCAAACTTTAACTGTTAGCACACTATAACCGGACATGATCAGCAATGTATTACCATTAGTTGTAAAAACTTTCTATCATAGTACTAGAACTTAAACCTGGAAAAGATAAAAAGCTTCCGACAAGCTATAGACCAATCTTTATAACTAGCTGTTGCTTGTGTGCAAGTTACTAGAGAGAATGATTAATAAGCGCTTTAATTAGACATTAGATTCAAAAGGTTAGTTGCTAACATATAATGTAGTTTAAGGTGTCATTGTTTAACCTTGTTTGGCTAAACATTGTTTGGCGTTGCAAAAGCATATGAGATGACGTGGAGATACAATGTTCTACATTATTCTTACTTTTATGTTTATTTAAGGTAAACATAAGTGATAGCATCTTGGGCATGCGTGCTCAACATAATGGTATTCTTCAAAAATCCATTTTAAGTTTTATTCTTTTTATGATAGCTATTAACAGAATAAGTCAGTTCATCAAGCATCCGGTAATTAGATGTATATATGTTAATGACGTAGCTACCTATTGTGCCTCAAGAAACATGTCAACGTTGGAACGTCAAGTTCAGTTAACTATGAACTGCATGATAATCTGGCTTTATCCATTTTTGTAAAAGGCAAACTCTACACAGCGACCTTTCTGTACAGGAAAATGTTTGGTTTTTTGGTGCCACATGTGACCGTGCTTTGACTTGGCGTTTCCATTTATTAAATCTGAGATCAAGATGTGTTCCGGCATTAAACTTGCATCTTGCATTGCGCTTGCAGTTCTTGAGCATGTTGCAAATATAAATTTTTAGATGTGTCTATGCACATACGTCCTTATAATGAATATTATTATCGAGCATGCATCTAAAATTAGTCTTTTCTAAATTTTAGAATCATTGCAGCATCGGCGTTATGTTGAAAAGTTTGCATTTAAAAAAAAAACACAATACGTTTTGTTTTGTTTTACAATTAATACAAGACTTTTTTTTACTGAACTATCGACAAATTTAATATTTTCTTAGAATTATAATCCGCACTAATCCGCAGTTATTTAAAGTTAAACTAACTGTTTAAATCTTATTTTACTGATATATTTTTTAGTAGTATGGTTTGATTTGTTGAAATCAAATGCATTACCTAAATATTTAAATTAAAATAATAGTTTACATATTTGTCAACAACAATAGCAAAAATAAACTAAAACCAAAAAACAGACAACTTAACATCTAGTATAGTCTTTCTCGAAATAGAAATTTATAAATGAATTAAAACGTTAATTTTTTTTTTAAATTATAAAATAACTTTTTATTAGTCTAAAAATGTGCTACAACACTTATATGAAAGTATCTTTTAAATAGCTTTTAAATATTTACAACGCAAGAATTGCAATCTTTAGATCTACTGTTTTATATAAAGTAACTTATTTTTAATATATAAAATAATTGTCATGTATCAATTCATGAAAATAATACAAATTCTATAAAAACATAAATTACTTATATTTAACTAACAAAAATTATCTGTGAATGTATGAATGTTGTATTATACGCAATTGTCTTTGAGAAGGTTATAATATATGTTGGGATGTGAGGTTAGAGTAGTGAGAAACTGCAATGCGGGTATTGTGTGTGACAGTGAGCAGGACAATGCACACGGCCAGGACATAAATTCAGGACAATGCGACCGGAAGTGTGCGCCAGGAAGTACAGCGGATGTCATCCTTGCTTGTGAACAACAGATCCTGTACTGCAGCTCAATCACACTCATATTTGTCAACCACCAGCATTCAATCGAGCCAAATACTATTGCATCTTAAACTGTTTCATACGTATGTAGAATCTATAATTATTTTATACCGACACGAGATAAAATAATTATAGATTCTCGTACATACTCGTATATTATTTTTTAATAAAATAATATGATAATTTCGATTTACCAACCAATTATATTAGGATTTGAACTAATTTAAATATAGTTACATGGCTTAATAAGGACATGTCCTTTTGCATATTCATAATGAATCAAAACATGGTTATACACCGTACAATAGCCAGTGCATTTCTAAGGTTATAGCTTGCAGCAACAGTAGCTAATTGAATTAATAATACATACAAATTGCTACTAAACCCCTCCAACTTATCAAAATAAATATTAGAATTACATTTCTAGTTATGATGAATTGTGTTGTATCTCTGAAAAATATTAAATCTTACAACAATTATACTATATAAAAAAAGTGTAAATAAAAAAAAATATATATTATATATTAAATTATATATTAAAAATAAAGTAAAATTTTGATTGAATCTGAATAATATAAAACTATTTGACAAAATTAAAATTGATCGTATTAAAATAGTAACAAAGTTAAAATGAATCGGTGTATATTAACATAGATTACCCTTCAATTAAATATGATTTTCTTAATACGCGTTACTACTGATAGTCAATTTGTTACACTCTATACAGTCTATACAGTCACCTACTTCAGGCAATCTTAAATCTAATGTTACATTTGAACCAATGGTAGACTTAGTTTTGTGGATAGTTTGCAGCAAAACTCGATTGCAGATCATCCAGTCAATTATATTAATTCTCAAGTTCTAACAAGTTAGTGGAAAACGGGTCTAATACAATTTCAAGACTTTACTCGTGGATTTACGCACGTATATGTGGACTGTGCTACACTTTACACTAATTTCAATTACAAATTTATTATTGACCGTTTGTTAAGTATGTCGCAATCAAACCGGTACACTATAAAAACATGTGCAAAAAGCATTTGAAAGCATTTATTGCAATTTCAAGAATATATCTGGGAATACTTCAGTCTCTTGAGATTTAGATTGGAGAATCAAATCATATTCCACAGCGAGTTATCTACATATTTCAGCAAGATTTCAGTGTAGCACGTCATGGATTTAAAATTCCAGTACATTATATTCACCCTCTTCTACTTACTGTATTGAACAATATTTCTGTACATATCTAGGCACAAATAAAAAGTATTAAGATTTCTATTATAAAATATTTTATTTACAAAATTTTATATGTCCGTTTTTACTTCTATTGTTTATTTTAATCATAAAAATATAATATTTATTCAATTATTTATTATTGGTTTGAATTATATTTTTACTGATTAAAATTTTATTATATTTAAAATGAAATAAAACTCCATATTACCAAATTCTAATGAGGCAATTGTGGATTGTAACATTAATAATACAAATAAGAAATTAGTATTTTATTTTATAACATATCAAATTATGATTTCAATAAAAAATTCAATATTTACATAAATAAGTGAATTGTTGTAAAATATACAAGCAGCACTGTAGGTAACAGGAATAAATGAATAGATTAGAATAGGATGCGACACTAGCAGTGGAAATTTATCATCGTTTCGCTGCGTTATTTTGCCTTTTCGCGGTTTTATCGCTTCGTAGCAGGCAGGCAGTATATAGAATATACAGGGTCGAGGTTGGTGGAGGTGCACTTCAATCCTGAACTACATCCATACATCAGCCTGGATATAAAATGGCTCTGATGCCTGCCAGGACAGTGTTTTATTACTCTAGTTTTCGATGATTTGTCAATGTTTTCTTGTAGTCAAAAAGTGTAAGCGTGCAAATTCATTGATAATATTTAAAAAAATGTCCAGATAACGGACATGTTAGGTCAATAGGATGTGAATATATTTTTAAATAAAACACAATTTGTGAAACGACAATAATTTATATTTACTTATGTTAGTATAATACACTTACATTTTGATTTAGACACTTTCATCTTGGATGTTATCATAAAACACGCGTATTCTAACAGTATTATTTAAAATAACAATGATGATTATTGCAACAAAATATTCAAAATGATTGAATTAGTATTATTCTAGTACTTGGTAAACATTAATAAATCTAGTTAAATCATGTTATATTTACTACTACAGCCATACAATACTTACCTATTTATTTGTATACATATACTTACACATAATATCTTTATAAATGAGTAACAGAAGTAAGTAGTGTTCATTTAACGTGGCATTTTTTAAAAAATAGCTCGGACTTTCTACAAATTAAACTTATATGCGCAGCTGCTAATAAAATAATATAATTTAACAATAACAACTGTCACAAAACGTTTGCGAAGGAGTGGGCGGAAGCAAGCAATAATTAATTTCCTGAATAACATAATAGTCTCTTTTTTGTTTATTTATAAAAACTACCAATAATAGTCATGAAAATTTTCAGTGCAGGCGGTTGCGGTGTAATACAAATATTGCCGAGATGCACACGTGTTTTTTAGTCAAAAATAGCAAAGAGTATTGCACGGTCGCTAGTGTGGAAAAGACCAAGTTGTTTTAAATAACTTTGCAGCTCTTGCGCAATGACATCTGGGTTCACGGCGTCGCACACAGTTGGCGCTATCCGGTGGAATATACGGGGTTGTCATGTTAGATTGTGCATTACTACATTTCCCCTCAATTTGGACTGGTCGAGTTGCTTTACATACATGTTACCAAAAGACGAAAATGACCTTAGCAATCCAGCCAAATACAGACCAATAACATGTTTACAAACTATCTATAAAATAATTACATTGTGCATAACGCATCAGCTACAAAATCATATTTATAATAACAACATACTAGCTGAACAGCAAAAAGGTTGTCGCAAAGGTTCTCAAGGATGCAAAGAACAACTTCTGATAGATTCGGTAGTTCTTAGACAGGCAAAGACATCTCCTAGAAACATATACACTACCTTTATTGACTACAAAAAAGCGTTTGATTCCGTTCCGCATTCCTGGCTAATTGAAACATTAAAACTATATAAGGTACACCCACATATAACAACTTTTCTCAGACATGCCATGTGTAGCTGGAATACCGTTGTCAAATTAAATACCAACAATTTGCAAATAACCACCAATCGATATAAATTGTGGTATATTCCAAGGTGATTCTTTGAGTCCACTTTGGTTTTGTCTTGAGTTAAATCCACTATCAAACATATTAAATGACACGGGGTACGGATTTAATATAAAACAAAACAGTATAACACACTAAAACTATCTCACCTTATGTATATGGATGACATACACCTGTACGCAAACACACAAATTCAAATAAACCAGTTAACTAATATAACTGAATATTTTTCTAACGACATTCGCATGGAATTTGGAATTGATACATGCAAAGTGCAGTGCATCTCACAAGGGACAAGGGAATCTACAAACTATGCTTTAAAGAACGGAAAAGTTGTAGAACCAATGGTAGAAGAGGAATTTTATAAATATTTGGGTTTCCAACAAAATAGGGAGTTTGAACATACACATAATAAGACAGAATTAATAAAAAAGTATATCCAAAGAGTTCATAATATAATGAAATCATACTTAAATGGCAAAAACATCATAAAGGCTATAAATACATACGCAACACCAGTTTTGACGTATTTGTTTGGAATTATTAAATGGACAACAACTGATTTGGAACGGCTACAAAGACTAACCCGAACTACACTAACTCAGTATCGAGCGCATCATCCTAAAGCAAATACTGATAGACTTACCCTACCAAGAAAAGAAGAGGGAAGAGGCCTGGTAAATATTTTAAGACTGCATAATAAACAAATCCACAGTTTAAGAAAATTCTTTTATGCTAAACAAGAAAGTTCCCATCTCCACAAGGCTGTTGTTTTGGCTGATAACAGACATACACCTCTCAACCTCCAGGACACAATAGCTAATGACACACATTCTATAACAACAGATGTAGAAATAAAAAATCAATGGACCCAAAAAACACTACATGGAAGACATTACCATGATTTAAACCAATTATACGTCGACACTGAAGCGTCGAACGCCTGGCTGAATTATGGCGATTTATTCCCGGAAACGGAGCGGTTTATGATCTCAATACAAGATCAAGTCATTAATACATATAATTATAGGAAGTATATTATCAAAGACATTACTATAACAACGGATAAATGCAGACAATGTCATATTCAGTCAGAAACAATACAGCATGTAAAATCTGGTTGTAAAATACTGACACAAACCGATTATTTGCAAAGACACAACCACGTGGCAAATATAATACATCAACATCTTGTAAAAAACACTAAGTTGCCAACAGTTGATTTGTCGTATTATAAGTACATAGCAGAACCAGTACTTAAAAACAACTTGTTCAAATTGTATTATGACCGAGCAATAATAACGGATAAAACCATACATCACAATCGACCGGACTTAACACTAGTTGACAAAAGTCATAAAACTACGTATGTAATAGACATTGCCGTTCCTAATACACATAATATTGAGAAAACTTATAAGGGCAATTCCACGTCAAGTGAGCAGTCCATTTCACGCGACCCTCTCCGATTTAGCTCAAATTTGGTACACTTATTTGAGTACCCAAAATATGACTTCGCGCCAAATTTCAGATCTCTAGGTCACATAGTTCGCCTCGTAAAACCAATTGAATTTTACGGCAATTTTTAAGTTCAACTTTTAACTTTATTTATCTTAATTGCATTTCAACCTGGAAAAAATTTAGAATAGTCATAATCGATGGGAAATTTCTCAAGGAATTGAATGCAGCGGTCAGATTTTTGTTATCTTGTCCAGCACTCACAGGAAACTAAAAAAAAACAGTTTTTTTTTCAAAAATTCATTTCTCAAAAGTTGCCACCAATTCTCCAAATTTTAGAAAAAGGCAGCTAAAAGTATGTACTTTAAGATGCTTAAATAAAATTTTCCCACACTAGTGGTAGTTTTCGCTCTAGAGCCTCTTGAACGCACAAATCCATTTTTTAATCAAAATTTTTGATATTAGACTGGTTTTTACATTTTTTTAGTGGAATTTCTTTGTGTGCACCCTCAGATAGTAATTTTTATACAAAAAAAAATATGCCATGAGAAATTTCAGACCTAAAGATTCAAAAGAACACGTGTCGCACAACCATTGAATTTATAAAATTAATATACTTAATAAGTATCATTAGCTTCCAGATATGAGTCAGATACATACTTTGGGTCCCCAAAAAAGCAAATGAGTACTTGCTAATTAGGTTCCACATGAAACTTTACATTAATATACTCTGTATATATATTTTTTAAATTATAATATTTTTATTATATTTTAAATTTTGAACATATAATTAGACTCGTAAACTAAAATGATTAGAATTTAATAAAGTTACGGCCTATAAATTTTTTTTAATTTAAAAAACTTTTAAATTGACGTATTGTACATATTTTTTTAATTTTGTCAAAATTGTAACATTTTATTAATGCTTAAAGTTTTTCTTTAATAGCACACAATCGGTAGGAGCTACATTAAAACATGTTATTAGGTGAAAATTGCGCAATTAAATGGCCTTTAATTTCAAATTTAATTTTTTTTTAAATTTTTGACTTTTAAACATCATTTTTAACAAAAACAACAAAAAAAAATTTAAAAATCTTTCTTTAATTTATGACATAAGTACGGTTAAAGATAGACAATTTAATTGCCTATAATTTTTATATTCTATTGTTTTTTTTTATTTAGACTTTTAAAAGAGATATTTCGAATATTGTTTAAAAAAAAAAACAAAAAAAATTTGACGTGCAGCTTCTAGGGTGAACATGTTTGCCTATAAGTTTATAATTAAAAAGTGTCTCAAATAAACCCCTATATCCACCCTAAAACTTTGTTACCCTTATTTATTAACACCCTGTATATTAATTAATATGTGCTAAAATTTTGATTAAAAAATGGTTTTGTGCGTTTAAGAGACTCTAGAGCAAAAACCACCACTAGTGTGGGAAATTTTTATTTAAGCATTTTAAAGTACATACTTTTGGCCGTCTTTGCGCAAAATTTGGAGTCTTAATCGGTGGCAACTTTTGAGAAATAAAGTTTTGAAAAAAAACTGTTTTTTTGAGTTTCCTGTAAGTGCGGGACAAGATAACAAAAATCTGACCGCTGCATTCGATTTCTTGAAAAATTTCCCATCGGTTATGACTATTTTAAAAAATTTCCAGGTTGAAATGCAATTAAAATACATAAAGTTAAAAGTTGAACTTAAAAATTGCCGTAAAATTTAGTTGGCTCTACGAAGCAAACTATGTGACCTACAGGTCTGAAGTTTGGCATGAAGTCTTATTTTGGGTACTCAAATAAGTGTACAAAATTTGAGCTAAATCGGAGAGGGTCGCGTGAAATCGACTGCTCAATTGACGTGGAATTGCATATACAGAAAAAGTTGAAAAATACACTGATCTGGCAGATAAGATACGCAGGATCTGGGGAATGGATAAAGTAATTATAGTACCATCAATTACTAAGTACTGGCATTATTCCTCACAGCCTTCATAAATCCATACAAACCCTAAACTTACCGGCTAACATCTACATTAAAATTCAAAAATCAGTCATTTTAATGACATGTCGAACTGTTAGGAAATTTTTAAATTAAAATATATTAGAACAAACTTATAAAGCCTCTGGTATTTACCCGGAGTTATAAGTAACTGCTACCGGAATTGTCCGAGAAAACAAAATAATAATAAAAATAATAATAATAATAATAATAATAATAATATTTTTTTTGTTTTTTGTTTTCTGCTGGAGGTGGAATCCTTTACGGACGTAGTGTGGGACTCCTTTTCTTATTCAAAAGAGGCCCTACCCACTAAACCACCTCCCATAAATAATAACATTTTTAATGATGCCACTAAGCCTGAGGCTTGTCAGTGGCAATGGTGGTATGTTGTTATATGTTTAACAATAACAAACTTGTCACGCTTTCTCATAAATCCACTTTTTAAATTTGATTTTAAAAATTCCTATAGATGGCGCGTTTAAGACGTCTTCGGGTATTTTATTAAAAACTTTCCTCACTGTGACTATATTTTTCCTGTTTCCATATTTGTTATTATGGGCTTCTACAACATATCTTCCCGTTTGCCTTGTTCCATGTTCATGATGAATGGTTTTTCAATTTTTTCTGTTATGTAAATTATTCATTACAATTCTGACATCAAATAGCTTTCTAATCTTGTAGATTTTACCATCTTTGTACGAATCAACATGTATCCCTGAATTCTTCTGTTGGCAAAAAAGGTGTTTCGTCAATTGGTTTTGCAAACTTTGAAGGCTGTTTAGAAGATAGTTGGAAGCGTTGCCATATACTGTAATTTCATAGGAAATTATAGAATCAACCATTGCATTATAGATGGTCACCATTGTTAAATCAGGTATAAAAATTTTCAAATAATAAAAATTGCAAAAGAGATGTTTTAATTTATTTCTGAGTTGGCTAATATAAGGTTTCCAATTCAAATCATGGTCTATTAAAATGCCGAGGTATTTCTGCTGCTTAACGTTGTCAATTTTTTCCGTACAGCTGGATTTTGCTGGTGTTGAAGTTATATGAATGCATTGAGAACTGTGATGGATTAAAACAAATTCTGCTTCTTTAGATCTCTAATAACAGGAAATGCCAAAAAGAACCGGCAACCTCTCTATACGGCCTATATTGACAACCAAAAGGCATTCGACAGCGTACCGCATTCATGGCTGATCGAAATTTTACAAATATATAAGACGGATCCTGTTATCATAAAATTCCTAGAACAAACTATGCTTAAATGGAATACAAACCTTCGAACTAACTAGACGGAATACATACTGCTGTTGGTAACATTCCAATAAATAGAGGAATTTTTCAAGGAGATGCCCTAAGTGCACTGTGGTTTTGTCTGTGTTTAAATCCACTATCTAAACAACTGAACAAAATGAAAGGGTACAAACTAGAAGACCTAAATGTTACCCACCTTTGGAACATGGATGATCTAAAACTATATGTAAAATCAAAGGTAGAATTGGATAAACTGCTAAAGTGGACAGACAAATTCAGTAAAAACCTAGTAATGAAATTTGGTATTGACAAATGTAAGGTGAATGCATTGGTCAATGGAAAATGGGAAGATCAGGCCCCACAAGAACAAAAGATAACCAAGAAATTGAAGGGATGAACGAGGAAGAGCTGTACAAATATCTAGGCTACCTCCAATCAAAGGGTATTGACCAAAAAGTAGCAAAAGAAGAACTACAAAACAAATTTAAAAAACGGTTAGATATTGTCCTAAAAACGGAACTAACATCTAACAACAAAATTAAGGCACTCAACACGTATGCAATCCTTATACTCACATACAATTTTGGCATCATCAACTGGACACATACAGAGTTGCAAGCACTAGACCGTGTAGTTAGAACAAAATCAACCAAGAACAAAATGCACTATCCAAGGAGCGCCATGCAGCGCCTATACTTACCAAGATCTAAAGAAGGGCGTAGCCTAACTCAAATTACAAACTTGCACTACTCCCAAGTCAACAACATACGTCACTATTTCCGTCAGAAAAGAACCACCAGCGATATTCATAACGCTACTGTGGGATGTGACCGAAAAATCACTCCCCTAAAACTACACGATGAAAACTACGACGCTAAAGCCTTCATAGGTTACACGGTAGATATCCAGCTCTTATCAAACAACAACATATAGATAAAGAGGCTACCAACAACTGGCTAAAAGAAGGGTTTATCTTCTCTGAAACGGAAGGATTTATGCTTGGTATTCAAGACCAAGTAATTGCGACCAAATATCATCAGAAACACATAATACATGATAATAGAATCGAAAACGATAAATGCAGAATGTGTTCTGGAAAACCTGAAACTGTAGATCACATCACCGGCGCATGTCCATCACTAGCCGCAACGGAATACACGAGAAGACATGATAATGTCGCAAAAATATTGCACCAAGCATATTGATCCCAAAGTTGAAAAAGACCTCTACTACAAATACAACCCCGCAAATGTCACTGAAAATGAACTTTTTAAAATCTACTGGAATCGGAAAATAATAACAGACAAAACAATGCCGCACAATAGGCCAGATATAGTTCTAACTGACAAAACAAAGAAATTTACTTACCTAATTGATATCTCTATTCCCAATGCCGCAAACCTCCATGCTAAAAATATAGAAAACTAGATAAGTACTTACCTCTATCAAATGAAATACGATTGATGTGGCACCAGGATAAGGTAATTGTAATTCCCATTGTTTGGATCAACTGGAGAGATACCAAAAGCCCTCTTTGAGAACCTGAAACTTATAGAAGTATCCGACTATATTTATAAGAAAATGCAGCGTTCTGTTATAATAGATATCTGTGGAATTGTACGCAAGGTTCTGAATGACGACTCTTAAAAATTAAATAATGTTAAATAGTAGACTACAATTAACACAACAACAAAAACGCTTACCTTTTGCAATAAACAGCCGAGGTACGCGTTACTTACCAGCTAAACTGAGGAAACCTAAAATAATAATAATAATAATCCCCCTCGTGGGTACTACCTTGTCGTGGAGAGGGGGCTGAGTATCTTCTGCTCGAGCTATGCCGGCAGGAATTTTAACTCCTGGCAGGGCCACTCATGCCGGGTCAATGAGCAGAAGCCAAACCAAAGGTACCCAACGCCATTCCTGGAAACCCTTTCCTATTCCTGTCATTCACATTTTAACCCTTTAACATTCTTTTCCTTTTTTTCCAACCTGGCGGTAGGTAAAACGCAACTTTTTTATTAATGATGTCTCATTTTAATTCACGCCCCCAGTCCGTGCCGTCAGTTAAATCTGACAAGGGCTTCAAAATCAGCACGGTTTTGGCAACTACCGGAGTGGGAGAACAATGCTCCGGTAGCGCAGTAGTCAATTGTTCGGAAGTTGGTGCAACTGATCGGGTTGTGCCAACGGATAATGCTACCCGGTCCCCTTCCGATGACAAATCGGACCTCCCAGCTTCTTCTTCGACAAAAGGAAAGAAGTCTGGCAAAGCTATTTTGTCAAAAAGTGCCGGTGATGAGAAGGTGGGACTTGTCCTTCGGTTCATCCTGGTCACTAAAGAAGAGGGCAACTTCGCCAAAGTTAGCCCCTTCTTAATTAGTAGAGTTCTGTATGGACTGATCGGCGACACCAAATCTATCAAAAAGGTCAGAGATGGCCTTCTTGTGGAAACGGTTTCAGCCGCTCAGTTAACCAAACTTTTAAAATGTATTCGTATGGCAGATATGAACGTCAAAGTCTCTGCACATAAAACGTTAAATACATGTAGAGGCATTGTTTATTGCAAAGACTTTTTAAATTGCACAGTAGAAGAAATTGCAGAAAATATGAGTGGTCAAGGGGTAATCAACGTGCGTCGCATTTCTAGTATGCGAGACGGTAAACGCGAAGAAACCCCTAACCATATACTAACGTTTAATAGACCACAACTTTCCACTACCGTTAAAGGGGCTTTCTATAGTCTCCCAGTCAGGGCTTATATTCCGGCACCAATGCGTTGCTTCAAATGTCAGAGGTTTAGACACACAGCTGCTTGTTGTTTCAAGGAGCAGATTTGCGCGTGTGGTAAACCTTTGCATGAAGGTAGCAAATGCAAACAGCCAATTACGTGTGTCAATTGCGGAAGAGAGCACTCCGCAAGATCACGTAATTGTCCAAAATACAAAGAGGAAATTGCTAAAAAAAATAATGACAAAAAACAAACTAACATGTTTTAAAGCACTCAAATTGGTATTAGTCTCTACACCAATTGCCGGAATATCGTACGCAAAAGCGGCGACTGCATCGAAAGGCTCAGTAGATGTAAACGAGCTTATTAGTAAACTTTTGCCGACCCCTTATTGCTGCATTAAGCGGGCACAATCAACCTTTTACTGCAAATAGACCGCTAATACTGGTCATTAAACCAAACATGCCCCTGCCAAAACCTTCGAGGCAGCAACGGTTAAGAAGAGCTTCGGTTTTCTTAACCAAAAACGAGGGGGAAGCACCCCCCACACATTCTTAGGTTGGCCTTAAAACCGACCTGACCAAACTTGTTTTGGCAGATACGCCAAAACAAATAGATCAGTCTGATCCGAGTAAACGAAAGCGGGATGGCCCTACTTCCAGCAACGGTGACGACGAATCCAGTTCGGCATCAAAACTTTCTGTTGTCGACAGTGGGAGTAACCGAGGTAGAAGAAGAAGAAAACCTGGCTGGAAAAAGGGCAGATCACGCTCCCAGCAGCTGTAGGCCTTCTATTACATTTTTTATTTAAGTGTTGTTATGTATCGGCACTGCAGTCTTTTACAACTGCGGTGCCATTTGTGTACTTGTATTGTCTTTTCCATTTTAAGGTTCTGGTATTAAAGATTTTTTTGTCTTTGATGTCATCTGTGATATTAGTTTTAAGTTTTATTTGTTTTATGGTTTTGGCATCGGAGTCTTTTACAACTCCGATGTCATCTGTGATAGTAGTTTTAAGTTTTATGTATTTTATGGTTTTGACATTGGAGTATTTCACAACTTCGATGTCATCTGTGATATTAGCTTTAAGAATGTATCTTTTGCCTTGTTTACGTCCAAACATCAAAGTCTCTTTACAACTTTGGTGTTTTATTTGTTTTGTGTTAACTTATTTTATTAGCTGTCCGTCTATTACGTGTTTTTTATTTCCTAATTTATTTTATTTATTTAATAGTCATCTAAAATTATGGAGACGATAGTACAGTGGAACTGCAACGGTTGCAAACGCAGCTATTGTGAGCTGAAAATGATCCTGGTAAAGCACATGCCTTTTTGCGTGTGCTTACAGGAAACGCACTTCAAGCCCCAAGAAAATTTCAATCTTCGGGGCTTTACGTGCACACAAAAGTGACGTTCTGCCGGGTGCCCGAGCCAAAGGTGGAGTCGTTATTTTTCTGAGTGAAAATTTACTGAAATAACCCTCAGAACTAGACTCCAGGCAATCGCGATCCGGCTTACCATCCCGATAAAAGCCACAATATGCAACCTGTATCTTCCGGAGTTTGATTGGACTCTGAAAGATAAACATGAACTTACTTCGCAGCTTCCACAGCCCTATCTCCTAGTGGGCAATTTTAACGCTCACATTCAGCTATAGGATTCCCTGAGAAAAGACACGCAAGGTCGTTTGATAGAGGATTTTCTTGATCAAAGCGACGCTGTCCTCCTCAACACGGGTTCTGCCACACACTTTGGAGGTAGGGGTACAAACTTTTCGGCAATTGATTTGTCTCTATCGTCCCCACGTTTAGCCACACGTTTATCGTGGCATGTATTAGTGGACCTTCACGGCAGCGATCATTTTCCCATCGCAATTAAAACCATTGTCAAACGGGTCACACAGTCCGTCCCCCGTAGATGGTGTTTCGACCGCGCAGACTGAAAAAGTTTCTAAGCCAGTCTGGTCCCACCTGAATCAAATGGTGAGGATGTCAAGACCGCCGTGAAGGTTTTCACTAATTGTATTGTCCGAGCAGCAGATGTGTTTGTCCCAAAGTCCAGCGGGCAGCTGGCCGGTCCGTCGGTTCCTTGGTGGAACGACGATATCCGTGTAGCTGTGGAAGAGAAAAAGAAAGCTTTTAATTGTTTCAAAAGAATTCCGACGCTAGAAAACATGATCGCTTTTAAGAAGAAGCAAGCCGTTGCACGCCGCAAAATTCTTGAAAGCAAGCAACAATCATGGGAGAGAGAAATGTGGAAAAAGGTGGGAGCCGTGTCGGGAAAGAAATTTCCCTCTGTGGCTCCCATCCTAATTGTCGACGGGCGCGAAGTCATCGAAGCGACCAACATTGTAGACGCATTGACAACTTAATTTGCGTCTGCTAGTAGCTCTCAAAATTATAGTGAAGAATTTCTGCGTCAAAAATAACAATTAGAAACTCCGTTAAATTCCTCTTCCCCGGATTCCCTGCCCTACAACTCTTTCTTTACCTCAAATGAGTTGGAAACGGCAATTAACGGTATGGGTACCTCCTCCGCACCGGGACCAGACGACGTACCTTATCAGGTTATCCGGCAACTTCCCTCCCGCATGACGGAGCGGTTGCTGGAAATCTACAACCTGATATGAAAAAGCGGCGTCTACCCGGATTGTTGGAGAGAGGCCATAATCCTGCCGTTGTTGAAGCCGGGCAAGGATCCAAACAACGTCAACAGCTACAGACCGATTTTACTTACCTGCTGTCTTAGTAAAATTTAAAAAAAAATGGTCAACAATCGTCTGGTGTAGATGCTGGAAAGTAACGGTCTTTTAGCTAAATACCAGGCGGGTTTTAGACAAAATCACAGTACCGTTGATCATTTAATTTGTTTAGAAAATTCCATCCAAGACGCCTTCCTAGCAAGAAAACACCTCGTAGCGGTGTTTTTCGACCTGGAGAAAGCGTATGACATGACTTGGCGTTATGGAATTTTGCCGAAGCTGCACGCATGGGGATTCAGAGGCCGTATGCCTTGTTTTCTTGAATCTTTCATGCGCGATCGCACATTAAAGTAAGGGTGGGAACCACTAACTCGAAGACAGTATGTCTAGAGAACGGTGTTCCCAAGGGTCGACAATCAGCGTCACCCTTTTTGCGATTGCGGTTAATGATATTGCGGTTTTGGTGGTTACATCTGTACAAAAATGCCTGTACGTCAACGACTTGGTGATCTACATAGCGGGAGATACCAACCCTGCCATATCACGTCAACTCCAGATCACCATCGACGAAGTGGACAGAGAGGCAGAGGCGAGATGTTTTTGCTTCTCTACGACGAAAACCTCGTGCGTGCATTTTTGCCGCCTCAGAAGACCTCACCGGGACCCCGCGCTTGTCTTGCGGGGTTCTAGAATTACGTGCGTCGAAACAATCCGTTTCTTATAGCTCGTGTTCGATAGGACCTTATCCTTTCGGGCACATATTGATGAATTGGTCACAAAGTGCAAAAAAGCCTTAAACGTGATTATGTGCTTGGCCAACATCAACTGGGGTGCGCGGAGAGAGGTACTGTTACGGCTGTACAAGGCTCTGGTTTTATCCAGGGTCGACTACGCCTGCGCGGTATACACATAATAATAATAATAATAATAATAATAAACATCTTTATTCCCTGCATATTTTACATAAAACTTGTACATACTTAATCTAATATAATTATAATATAATTATAACATAATCTACATAAATATTTGCTGGGAAATGGTGGAGTTCAGCATTATTGCAAAAGCAATTTGCTGTTCTTACACTCAACCTTAAAAAAAGTAACTAAAAATATTAACAATATATCATATAAAAAGAAATTAACACAAATTAAAATGAATGGTAAAAAATAATTAATCTAACATAAGAATTTTACCTAACTCAAATCTAAAACCTTGGATATTTTTTTGCTTAATTGACGTCGGTAAGTTATTGTACACATGCGCAATTTGATAACTAAAACTACCTTTATATTTTTCTTTCCTATGTTTAGGAATATCTAGGTCACAATTTTGGCGAGTGTTAATTCTGTGGACATCCCTTCGAAGCTTTACTTTATTAAATAAGTATTTTGGAGTTTGAGTTTTAAGTATTTTATGATATGCAACAGCACTATGCATCTGTCTTCGTTTACACATGTTTAACCAGCCTGTGGGTTTTAATAGATGCGATACTCTTTGAAACTTTCGAACACCATGAATAAACCTCAAGCACGCATTTTGAATTTTTTGGATCCTGTTTTTTTCTGTAACATTAATGTTAGCTCCATATACTATATCACAATAGTTTGCAAAACTTAAAACAGTTGCATCACAAAGCATTGTTTTCATTTGCTTACTTAAAAATGACCTATATGGGTACAGTTGTTTTAATTTCATAAATGATAAGCTACAGATTTTAGAGATGTGTTCAGAAAATTTCAGTTTAGAATCCATAATTACCCCAAGATTTCTAACGGAAAAACTTAACTCTATTGCCTGATTATCGATGCAGATGTTTATTCTATTAGATATACTCGATACTTGCTTATTAGTTCCAAATAAAATACCAATAGATTTTGTTGCATTAAGCGTTAGGGAATGGTCCAATGAATCTAGATAAAGTGAATATAAATCACTATTAATCATCTGACAAGCATTATCTACTCTGTCAGTAAAAAATTACATATACATTTGAGTATCGTCTGCAAATCTATATACTTTAGTGTGTTTAAGTTCTTTTAACATTGGTGCAGTATAAATAATGAACAACAAAGGACCTAAAATTGAACCTTGCGGCACCCCTTTATTAATTTTTACAATAGACGAAGAAATACCATCGATTTCAACTCGCTGACAACGATCTTTCAAGTATGCTTTAATTAGATCTACAAATGCATAGTCAAATCGAAAGTACTTTAAAATACTTAAAAGCATAAAGTGATCTATATTATCAAATGCTTTAGTGTAGTCTAATAATATTGCTAATGTTAACTTGTTTTTATCACATGCTTTAAGTATATCATCTGTCACATCTAAAAGAGCTGAAGCACAACTGTACCCTGTTCGGAATCCAGACTGCTTATCAGGCAATATGTTTAAAAGTTTAATATGTTCTTGCATTTGATTAGCGATTACTTTTTCCATTATTTTTGATAACACTGGTAATATGCTTATTGGACGCAGATCTTTAAAACTTTGAGGTTTTGCAATTTTAGGTAGAGGTTTAACAATTGCTTCTTTCCACACAGTAGGGTAAACACTGTGTGATATACAAAAATTAATAATGTGAACTGAATACGGTAATATGTGCGGACAACATAGTTGCACCATTTTTGTTGTTAGTTGATCTGCACCACAAGCATTACTTTTAATTGCAATAATTATTGAATTTATTGAATAAGTGTCAACAAGTTTTAATTTGCATAGACTATCATTTGAGAAACAATTAGTATCATAAAATGAACGGCGATTTACCGTCCGATAAATTATTTTGATTGTTTGAATAATACTTGTTAAGTTTGTCTGGCTTATTTAATGACGCTGGTATATTAATGCTTGGTTGAGTATTGCGAATGTCAAGAATTTGTAGTTTTTCCAAATAACATTTGGATTTGTATTACTCAGCTGGTAGTTCAAATATGCTTTTTTTCATTGCGTATTGCTTGGGTAACATAATTTTTAAGAGTTTTGTACTTTTCAAAATGACATGCCATTTTAGTTTTTTTGTACTTTGTTTGGGATTTGTTTCAAATATCAATCATATCCAATATTGTATCGGTTATCCAGGGAGTATATTTCTTTTTAAATCTGGCTTGCTTTAATGGCGCATGATAATTAAACAAAGACAGAATGCACGCATTTAACCAATTAACTTTTTCGTCTATGGTATTCATTTGAAAAAAATTTTGAAAGTCCATCAGCTTTAAATCTGTGTCAAAACTAACTTCATCAAAGTATTTAAACGACCTATATTGTTTTAATGGCGGAGAGATGATCAGTTTTTCTTGTGCGTAAATACAATATACTAATTCGTGATCAGAAACATTTAAGCTTAATGTACCTGAATCTGAAGTATTGCACGAGTTTGTAGTTATAATGACATCCAACAAAGTTGAGGTTCGGTCAATTCGCGTTGCATCTACAATCTATTGCTTTAAATTATAACTACCAATAAGGTTGTTAAATAAAATTGTTGATATATCAGTTTTATTTAAAAGATTTATATTTATGTCGCCTACAATAAACAAAACATCACAATCTAAGATCATAGCATTTACAGAATCTTCTAACTCACTTAAAAAATAGTTTACATTAACATTGTGTGGTCTATAAACAACCTCAAACACATGTTTTTTATTATTAATTATTATTTCAAACCAAAGTTGTTCAATTGTATCAGGCAAATTTATGATTTTATAAGTTAACTGATTAGCTACAAAAAATAAAACACCTCCTTCCTTTTTAACGTCTCTATCTTTCCGAATAATTGTGTAATTTAAAATATTTACTGTTGTGTCTAGAATGTCTGTTTTAAGCCAAGATTCACTAATTCCTAACACATCATAGTCGTAACTAGATATGTGTGCTTTAATATCATCAAGTTTATTAATAAGAGATCTGGTGTTGACGTGACCAATACGATAAGCTTCTTTTTTCATGTTTTTGTATATACCAGACTACTGCGGATATTAAGTGCATTATATACAATTTAATTTTATTAGTATTTGCTCGCGTAATCCTTTCCTGGTTACAATTAGATAAGTTTGTTTTAATCTTGGGTTTGTTACTAGAATCCGTTGGGGTATCAGTTTTCTTATTGTTTATATGACAGACTAGCTCTTTGGATGACTGTTGTTGGTCAATATTTATATTTGTTGTAGTAGGAGTAGCTGGAGCTCTGTTTTGTTCACGTGTCTGAAACTCGTTGTCTGCAAGTTGACTTATGGTAAAAGTTTTGTTTTCAACAATTAAAGTTTTACCTTTAATATACGCTTGCAATTTTTTACTTCTAGCGTTATGAAGGCAATCACGTAATATTTTATTATCAGATTGTTCCTGAGTAGTTAAATCGCGAGAGATAACAATGCCACTTCCTTTCAGTTTTGATGCCTTATTGAGTACTTCTAATCTCTTTTTAGTAGATATAAACTCAAGTATAATTGGACGTTTAATAGTATGCTTGCCTAATCTGTAAAAATCATGCAAATCAGTTTCCTTAATAGAAATTCCTATAATATGGATAACATCCGCCAGAAAATCCCGGTTGGACGAGTCCTGCACCGAGTCTTTGCTGCGAGTTGGATGTACCTCCTCTAGCCGCTCGTCGTAGTCGCTTTGTACTCACGTACGCCGCGGCGATGCGAGCAAAGAGGGGTCACAACAACCGACTCATATTTACCGCCAACGAAACGCATCAACGCAAATATAGACTCAGGCCTACCGTCAGTAGGCCGGTGTGCGTCCGAGTGCAGGAGCTAGATGAGAGTCTTAATGTTGATTATCCGATGGTATATGAGGTCGGTTCTGGCGAGTTTTCACCCTGGCTGATGCCAAGGGTTATTGCTCGTCTTGATCTGACCTCCCAGAGCAAAAGAGGAACTTGCCCCAACGTCTTGAGGAGCAAGTTTCTTGAAATTGTTGCCGAATACCCAGACTCTCAGCGGTTGTATACGGACGGTTCAAAAACGGATCGGGGAGTGGGAAGTGCCTTCTTTTTAGATGGTACGGCTCATTCTTGGTCTCTCCCTAAAGAAGCCTCCGTATACACCGCAGAATTATATGCATTACATAAAGCCTTGCTAAACTGTGAGACGTCATCTCACAGTTTGTTCCTCCTTTGTTTCGACTCGCTGAGTGCCATCCTGAGTATACAGTCTATGTACTCGGTCGATCTGCTGGTCCAGCTCGTACAAACTTCAATATTCCGCTTGGCCGGGATTGGACAGAGAGCTATCTTTGTCTGGACACCGGGTCATGTGGGTATCGAAGGCAACGAACTGTCCGATAAAGCCGCCCGTCAGGCGGCTGACGCGGATCTTACGGACAACATTCCCGTAAGACCTGATGATCTTAAAGGCTACGTCATATCGAAGGTCATCGAAGATTGGCAAAGAGTATGGAACGGCTTCGAGAACATTAAAGGAAATCAAGCTCTCCGTGACGGCATGGAAGTCGCCGGTAGATCTCAACAGGAGAGAGGAGGTCGCCCTATGTTGCTTGCGCATAGGTCATACCAACTTGACCTCTTTGTATCTTCTGACCGGCGACGAACAACCAGAATACCAAACATGTCACGACCCTCTAACGGTGAAGCACATTTTGGAGGAATGCCGAGCCTACTTTCCTCACCGTAATCGGCTCAAGCTCCCTAACAATGTGGCGTCTATTTTATCAAATAGAGAGAAGTCCATGGGAAGGTGCGCCCAGTTTTTGAAAGACGCAGGACTCCTGAAACAGGTGTAACCAAATTTTTGTATTGTTTTATAATGATTTTAGTGTTACTTTATTTATTTATTTTTATTGATCAGTTTGTGTTGTTGAGTTGTTTAAAGCATCGTAGTCATTTACAACTTTGGTGCAATCTGTGATATTTGGTTTAGTTAGTTTTTAGAGTCTGGCATCAAAGCATTTTACAGCTTCGATGTCATCTGTGATATTAAGTTAGGTTGGGATATTAGGTTAAGTTGTTGATATTAGGTTTAGTTACATTAGTTTCTAGGGTCTGGCATTGAAGCGTTTTACAGCTTCGGTGTCATTTGTGATATTAGGTTAGGTTAATGGATAGGTACTGGAATCAAAGTTTTTTACAACTTTGTTGTCATTTGTGATAGTACGTTCTGTGATAATAGTTTTAAATTTAGTTTTAAATTTTAGCAACTGTGTTATTAGATTTAGTATTTATTTATTTATTTGTTTATTTATTTAACCATTTTAATGTGTTGTTTTGTTATCCTCAGGTCTATAACCTGAGGTTATTATTGTTTAAACAAAATAAATAGCTAATGACCTCAGTAGTCGACGCTAAAATAAAAAAAAAATAAAAAAAAAAAAATTAATAATAATAATAATAATAATAATAATAATAATAATATTAATAATAATAAAATGAGAATAATCCCCATAATTATGTCATCAACAGGTATAGTGCCACTAAATCTAAAGGAAAACCTAAATGAAATACAGCTTAAAGAATATGTTATAATACCTATGCAAAAAGCTGTGATACTAAAAACATGTAACATCGTTAGGTCTTTTCTAAAACAATGACAATCTTTACTGGACCTGGTCCCGTACCCGTCCAATAAATAACTCCCAGGATAATACCTGTAAAAAAAAAATAAAAATAAAAAAATAATAATAATAATAATAATAATAATTTTGTTTGTTTTTGTTTTCTGCTGGAGGTGGAATCCTTTACGGACGTAGTGTGGGACTCCTTTTTTTATTCAGAAGAGGCCCTACCCACTAAACCACCTCCCATAAATAATTACATTTTTAATGATGCCACTAAGCCTGAGGCTTGTCAGTGGCAATGGTGGTATGTTGTTATATTAACGATAACAAACTTGACACGCTTTCTCATAAATCCACTTTTTAAATTTGATTTTAATAATAATAATAATAATAATAATAATAATAATAATAATAATAATAATAATAATAATAATAATAATAATAATAATAATAATAATAATAATAATACATCTTGAATTTGAAGCATCTCTTATAAAATGGACGGATGCTAACACAACGCAGAGGCCAAGTTTACCAAAACTAAGAATAAATAAACAATCATTGGCAATTGTTAAAAACGTTAACAAAACAATCGAACATCATGTTAATAACGCAACTAATATTGAAGCTTTGCATTCAATAATATACTGCGCTGCATATACAGTATTAAAACTATATAATCAAATACCGGTTAATGAACAAAACAACTATAAACAAAGCACTCCAAAATGGCAACAGCGACTAGAACACAAAATAAATCAACTTAGACAAGATATAGGTCGGCTAACACAAATATCACAAAACAATGTTACAAAAAATGTTTATAAACATCTTAAACATTTAATCTCTAATAGTGACAATATAACACAAGCACAAATAGTAGATATACTTGACACACAAAAACAAAAGTTATGTGTATATGCAGAAAGACTAAGAAGTTACATAAAAAGCAACAAACGAAAAAAACAAAACCTCTTATTCCAAAACAATGAAAAAGCATTTTACAGTAATTTAAACCAAACTAACAAAACTCTTCTTAAATCAGATATGCCAGATAAAGAAGAAATTACTAATTTTTGGAAAAGCATTTGGTCAAACAACATAGACTATAACAGAGAAGCAGATTGGATTAAAAACATAAAAGCCAAATATAATCATATCACTAACGACAATAATATAAATATAAGTATAAATGAAGAAGAACTAAAAGAGATTATAAAGAAACTACATAACTGGAAAGCTCCGGGTTTAGACAAAATTCATAACTTTTGGTTTAAAGAGTTAACATCTACTCACAACGCATTAGCTCAACACATAACTCAACTACTTCATAATCCAAACAGTATGCCTGCTTTTCTAACTCAAGGTGTAACATATTTAATCCCAAAAAATGAACAAACAAAAAATCCAGCTAACTATCGCCCGATAACTTGTCTTCCAACTTTATACAAAATTATAACAGCTGTTATTACTCAAAATATTCAAAATCACATCTCTAAATTTAAAATTATGACCGAAGAACAAAAAGGATGTCGGAAAAATTGCCAAGGATGTAAAGAACAACTAACCATAGATAGTGTAATACTAAAACAAACACAAACACAACATCGAAACCTATTTGAAACCTTTATTGATTATAAAAAGGCTTTTGATAGTGTCCCACATAGTTGGCTCTTAGAAATCCTTGATATATATCATATAAACCCAACTGTGTCAAATTTTCTTAAGCAGATTATGCAAACATGGCAAACAAGACTTTGCTTAAAAACTTCAGACAGTTCATTTGAAAGTGATTTAGTTTCCATACGAAGAGGTATGTTTCAGGGTGATTCCTTAAGTGCTCTTTGGTTTTGTTTATGTCTTAACCCACTATCTGAGCTATTAAATGAAACCAATTACGGGTTTCAAATTAAATCTAACAAAATAGCCTTGCATAAAATAAATCATATTTTCTATATGGATGATATAAAGCTGTACGCAAGCAGTAAGACACAACTAACATCGCTAATACGGATAACTGAACAAGTGTCAAAAGATATTAATATGGAATTTGGTTTAAACAAATGCAAAGTCAACGCAATAGAAAAAGGTAAATGGACAAAAACAGAAGGTATAAAAACTCTAAATAATGAAACAATACAATCAATGGAACAGGAAGAAACATACAAGTATTTAGGTTTTGAGCAAACAACTAAACTAAATCACACGCAACTAAAAGCAGCGCTTAGTAAAGCTTATTCATCTCGACTGAAGCAAATACTAAAAACATATTTAAACTCCAAAAACCTAAGCAAAGCCATTAACACATATGCTATACCTATACTTACCTATTCCTTTGGAATTATTAAATGGTCTGATACTGATCTAGACTCATTAAATAGAACAACAAGAACAATGCTAACCCAATATAAAATGCACCATCCAAATGCATGTATAGAACGCATTAATCTCCCAAGAACAGAAGGTGGAAGAGGAATATCTGACATTTATAGCGTACATAATAAACAAGTTGCAAATCTTAGAAGCTACTTTTACTCAAGAAAAGACAGTCACTTACATCAAGCCATAATAAAAGCAGACAACAATTATACCCCTTTATGTTTAAAAAACATAAATCTTATTATCAAAGAACCCATGTCTATTAAACAAGACAATATTAGTAAGTGGGCATCAAAACAACTGCATGGGAGATACTACAACCATTCTCATAAAGATGAAGTGGATAAAGACAAAACATTTAAATATTTGCAAATTGGACAACTATACCCCGAAACGGAAGGATTTATTCAAGCAATTCAAGACAAAGTAATAAATACTCAAAGCTACCAAAGGTACATATTAAAAGATCCAGCTAATAAAACCGATAAATGCAGAAAATGTAATACAGACCCAGAGACGATAGAACATATTACAAACGGATGCAGAATATTAGCACCGACACAGTACGTAGAACGACACAATGCTGCAGCTAAAATTGTACATCAAGAGTTAGCCTAAAAATATAAACTAATAAGTAAAAAAGAACCTTACTATAAATATGTTTCGCAATCTGTTCTTGAAAATAATATCTGTAAGTTATACTGGGACAAGACAATATTTACAAACAAAACAATAAACCATAACCGACCAGACATCACTATTACTATTAAAACATCAAATAGTACATTTTTAGTAGACATTGCAATCCCAGCTGATCATAACATTGAAACAAAATACGCAGAGAAAATAGAAAAATACTTACCTCTAGCTTCAGAAATAGAAAAACTGTGGAAACAAAAACACATTAAAATTATTCCTATAATAATATCTTCAACAGGAATAATACCATCAAAATTAAACAATTCTATAAAACAATTAGACATAGAACAATACAATATTATAAACATGCAAAAGGCGGTAATACTAAGTACATGTAACATAGTACGATCGTTTTTAAAACAACACATGTAATACATCTATGTATTAGACTTGGTAGTATGTACCCGTCTAATACAATGAAACCAGGTTAACCTGTGAAAAAAAAAAAATAAAAAATAAAAAAAAAATAAAAAAATAAAAAAAAAAAAAAAAAAAAAAAATAATAATAATAATAATAATAATAATAATAATAATAATAATAATAATAATAATAATAATAATAATAATAATAATAATAATAATAATAATAATAATAATAATAATAATAATAATAATAATAATAATAATAATAATAATAATAATAATAATAATAATAATAATAATAATAATAATAATAATAATAATAATAATAATAATAATAATAATAATAATAATAATAATAATAATAATAATAATAATAATAATAATAATAATAATAATAATAATAATAATAATAATAATAATAATAATAATAATAATAATAATAATAATAATAATAATATAATATCACGCCACTGTTTAAATCAAACATCAGTTTTTTTAGTCCCGGCAAAAATTGAAAATTTTCAAATAATTAAAACAAATTTAAAAAAATAAATTTGGTCTACTGTATTAATGAAAAATTTGCTACCAATTGCATATTAATCTACAATAAATATTTGGTTAAAATGAATGGAAAATGGAAACGAAATCTTTGACAAATTAATTTTGATGTATGTCAGTCAAATTATAAATTATTATATTATTAATATAAATATAAATTAAAATATTGAATTATGCTGGACGAAAATGATATTATTGACGAGAATCCTCGGCCTGTTGAAGGTGCTTTAGTAACTACTCAAAGTACTACCACCAAAACAGGTAAAGTAAGACAACGAGCATTATGGACAACAGCAATGAATATATGTGTTATGCGTTGTTATTACTTATCTACAAATTTAGAAAATAATATGATTTTATATAGAAAAAGAATGTATGAACTTTTTAAAACAGAATATCCAAATATAATAGCAACCGAACAACGAATTGCTGATCAGAAAAGAGCAATTATTAAAAATAAATTACTTCCGGATGTTACAATTGAAGAAATTAAAAGAAATATTTTGGATGAACATAGAAACGCAGAGGAACAAACAAATTATGCAGACGAAGATATAGAACTTCTTGAAATAAACATAATTCCTAATAACACTCTTATCATTAATGATATAACTAGTCACAACGATTTTAATGACATAACAATAACGACATTGAAAAATGCTTTAAATTTAAAAATTAAAGAATATATTGGTAGTAATCCAACAAATCGACCATTAATTCCTAAACAAATATTATCAGACAAATTTACAAACATAGTAAACAAAATGAACATAATTTTAAATGAATACGTTCCTAACATAGTAGAATTTGAACAGCTACATACTTTTGTATACTGTGCTGCTCTTGTGTGTGTAGAACAAAACGGAACAAAAATTTATCAAATAAATGAGGAATTAGATACAAGAAAAAACAAAACTATACCAAAATGGCAATCACGCCTTGAAAAAAGAATTTATAACCTAAGAAGTAATGTCAATAAACTTCAACAATATATAAATGGAATACGATCTAACCACCTAAACAAAGAAATTAAAAAAATTTACAACAATTATCAGATACATACTAAATACGATGCACCAAATAATAAAATTGAAGAATTTTTAGATACATTAAAACAAAAATTAACAGTTTTATCTAAAAGACTTAAAAGATACAAAATCTGTACTAAACGTAAATATGAAAATAATCTTTTTAGAAACAAAGAAGGTGCTTTTTATAGATATATGAATTCAACAAATTTAGAACAAACAAATGAAACTCCAACTAAAACTGATATAGAATTATACTGGTCTAATATTTGGTCAGAAAACGTAATTTACAACAAAAACGCTAGCTGGTTAAAAAATGAAAAATTAAATGCAGAAAATATAAATAATATGCAGTTTATACAATTTTCAGAAAATGAAGTTACTGAAGTAATAAAAAATACTCATAATTGGAAAACTCCAGGAATAGACGGTATACATAATTACTGGTATAAAAAATTTGATGCAATACATTCAATATTAACTAAATTTATAAATCAATTTATAAAATATCCACAGAAAGTACCGCATTTTTTCACGCAAGGAGTAACTTCATTAATATATAAAAAAGGAAATGCAAAAGATCCCAGTAATTATAGACCAATAACCTGTCTACCAACTATTTATAAAATAACCACAGCATGTCTCAGTCAACTAATATATAATCATTGTGATAGAAACAACATACTTGCAGAACAACAGAAAGGATGCAAAAAATTATCGCTAGGTTGCAAAGAACAACTTATAATTGATTCAGTAATAATGAAACAAGCATACAAAAAGAAACGAAATATTTACACTGCATACATTGACTACTGTAAAGCTTTTGACTCAGTACCTCATACATGGCTTGTTGAAATTCTTAAAATTTATAAAATTGATCCTATTATTATAAAGTTTTTAACTGCCACTATGTCTTCTTGGCAAACTATAATAAAATTATACAAAGAAAATAATTACATAATTACTGATCCAATTAAGATAAATAGAGGAATATATCAAGGTGACTCATTAAGCCCACTTTGGTTCTGCTTAGCATTACAACCTCTTTCAAATATGCTTAATAAAACTACTTATGGATTCAATATTAAAAACAACAGAAGAACTATCTACAATTTAACTCATCTTATATATATGGATGACATAAAATTATACAGCAGTACTCAACAAAATCTAGCACATTTGTTAAAAACTGTTGAGGTTTTTAGTATTGACATTCGCATGAAAATGGGTCTTGATAAATGCAGAACACAAAGTATTAACAAAGGTAAACGTGAATTATTAAACTACCAACTACAAAATGACCAAGAAATAAAAGGACTTTTAGAAGATGAAGTATACAAATATTTAGGAATGAACCAATCAAAATTAATTGATCAAAAACAAACAAAAAAAGACATAACAGAAAAATATCTTAAACGAATTAAAAAAATAACTAAAACTAAGTTAAATGGCAAAAACATTATGAAAGCAATTAATAGTTATTCAATTCCCATACTTATATATTCTTTTGGTATAATAAATTGGACAAATACAGAAATTAAAGATTTAGAAAGAAAAACTAATAAATTACTAACTTTGGCAAATTTTCATCATCCTAGATCAGCAACAGAAAGATTAACATTACCAAGAAAAAATGGTGGAAGAGGTATAATCGATATACAAAATATGCATCACAAACAAAAAATAAAAATTCGAAAATATTTTTATGACAAAATAGAAACATCAGAACTACATCGAATTATAATCAATGCTGACGAAAACTACACACCATTAAATATGGCTAACTTAATAGAATTTAGAATTACAACAATTGATGAAAAAATAGAATCTTGGAAAGAGAAAGCATTACATGGCAAACATTTACAAGAACTAATCCAAGCTCATGTTGATTTCACAGCATCAAACGCTTGGTTAACTTATGGAGCACTCTTCCCTGAAACTGAAGGATTTTTAATAGCAATTCAAGATCAAGTGATTAAAACAAAAAATTATCAAAAATTTATTATCAAAGACGGAACACAAGACGACAAATGTAGAAAGTGCAAAACACATAACGAAAATATTCAGCACATAATATCAAGTTGCTCTATTATTGCAAATACCGACTATAAAAATAGACATGATAATGTAGCTAAAATTATTCACCAAGAGCTTGCATTTCAAAATTCTATAGTAACTAATAAAAGACCATATTATAAATATACGCCAGATAAAGTTTTGGAAAATGAAAATTACAAATTATATTGGGATAGAACAATTTTAACGGATCAATCAATAAGCCATAACCGCCCGGATATAACGTTTGTCGATAAAATTAATAAAATTGCGTTTTTGATTGATATTACAATACCGAGTTCAAACAATTTACAAAAGTCTTACACGGAAAAAATTACTAAGTATACAAATTTATCTATAGAAATTGAACAACTTTGGAGCATGAAAAAAATACGTATAATTCCTATTGTGATATCTGCTACCGGCATCATTCCAATAACATTACATGGCGCCTTGAAAGAATTAAAGCTGGATAAAAGAATCTACATTCAATTGCAGCGTGCAGTTATATTAGATACCTGCAGCACCGTTAGAAAATTTTTAAAATAATAAAAAATATAATATATTTATTTACTTTAACCGAAAGGTTCGTAAATTAATTTATCTTCCGTATTATGTAGTACGAGTTATGAAAAATAAAAATAATAATAATAATAATAATAATAATAATAATAATAATAATAATAATAATAATAATAATAATAATAATAATAATAATAATAATAATAATAATAATAATAATAATAATAATAATAATAATAATAATAATAATAATAATAATAATAATAAATAAATAATAATAATAATAATAATAATAATAATAATAATAATAATAATAATAATAATAATAATAATAATAATTACCTTACCAGCGGAAATGGGTGGAATGGGTATACTAGACATAATGCAGCAACACCTATCTCAAATCACTTCACTTAGAAAGTATTTTATGAGCAAAGCTACCCACAACATCATGTTTGAAGCAATATGCAAAGCAGATATTAACAATTCGCCACTACACCTGAGCCAGCATGAGCATGAGCATGAACATGAACCGTATGAAACTGAAAGCAAACTGCAAAGATGGAAACAGAAGGAAATCCACGGTACTCACCCGCATCAACTATTATCTGATACAAACGATATTAGCGCCTCTAACATATGGCTAAAACAAGGAGGTTTGTACGCTGAGACAACGGGATTCATGCGAGCCATCCAAGATAGGGTTATATTAACCAAAAACTATCAAAAATACATTATTAAAGAAACATCAATAATTGATAAATGCCGAAGATGCGGAAAACCAAATGAAACCATTGAACACATCACTGGCGGATGCTCGATGTTAGCGAATATGGACTACACGCAGAGACACAACAACATGGCCAAGATTATCCATCAACAGCTAGCCAGAGATCTTATGCTTCTCCCATCTGATACCCCGTACTATAAATATGAACCAACAGATGTACTTGAAAATGATAGGTATAAACTATACTGGGACCGCGAAATAAGAACAGACGTTAAAATAAAAGCAAACAGACCTGACATAGTGGTATATAACAAAGAACAGCAGGAAGTGTCAATCATAGACATTGCAGTACCACTAAACCACAACTTACAATCAACGTATGCCACAAAAATAAATAAATATTTAGAACTGTCTGCAGAAATAAAACAAATGTGGCGATTGAAAGGAGTACGTATATTCCCATTGGTTATCTCAACTACAGGAGTCGTTCCGAAAAGCTTACTTACTGAACTCGATGCTTTAAAATTACAACACCTGCTTCCAGCAATTAGCAAGACAATCGTACTGGATACATGCCATATTGTCAGACGCTTTCTAAATAACAATTAGGTATGGCTTGATAACAATCCGCCTTGCCTAAATCCCAGCCATTCAAAGAATGAGATTTTTTAGATGAAATAATAATAATAATAATAATAATAATAATAATAATAATAATAATAATAATAATAATAATAATAATAATAATAATAATAATAATAATAATAATAATAATAATAATAATAATAATAATAATAATAATAATAATAATAATAATAATAATAATAATAATAATAATAATAATAATAATAATAATAATAATAATAATAATAATAATAATAATAATAATAATAATAATAATAATAATAATAATAATAATAATAATAATAATAATAATAATAATAATAATAATAATAATAATAATAATAATAATAATAATAATAATAATAATAATAATAATAATAATAATAATAATAATAATAATAATAATAATAATAATAATAATAATAATAATAATAATAATAATAATAATAATAATAATAATAATAATAATAATAATAATAATAATAACCCCTACGGAACGCGTCCCCAAGGTGGCGGATAGGGGCAAGCCCTCTAGATATAGAGGGTAGGAGCGCAAAGCTCCCGCGGACCAACAGGACACAAGATGGTCAACGGTTTCGAGCGGATGAACCACTTGTGAGATAAGTGTCTGACCTCTAGTTGAGGCGACTTATCGAAGGCGTCTGTATCCTATAGGGACGGCCTAAGAATAAGCTTTGGTAGGAGCAACGTAAAAATACCAACACCCAGTAAAATGGAGAACAATTTAGATAATCTGCCGGTACCTGAGCTGCGTCAGGGCACGTCTAGAGCTGATGCTGGACGTGACAGCTTGCAAACCATCAGTGGTAGAGTGTTGAACAGGCGGGCACCTACCGGGCAACCCGAATTACTTACAGCCGAAACTGATTGCAGAAACCAAGAGCATCAAACTGCACCCTCCGAAAGTGTTTTGCCAGCTAATCAGCCAGCAACCACCAAGGCAGGTATTCGTAGACAACGTATGACATGGTCTAAAGAAATGAACCTAACAGTTATGCGTTGTTACTTTAAAGCGACAAACATGGAAACCATTGCCACAGGATATAGATCAACTATGCGGACACTATTTTTAAAATACTACCCTGAATATCGGGACTATATTACAGAACAGAGATTATGTGACCAAAAACGAGTAATAATAAAAAATAATAGACTAACGCAATTTGAAATAGAACATATAAAAATTACTCTTACAGAAGAACTAAATATTACTAACAACCCTATTACAGAAATAGAAGTTCATAACCAAAAATCACCAATAAATGAAGAAATAAACACAAACATTGCTGACGAAAATGAACAAAACTCTAACATTCAACTATCTGATTCTAGTTACGGCAACGCAGATTCTGTACATCTTGAATTTGAAGCATCTCTTATAAAATGGACGGATGCTAACACAACGCAGAGGCCAAGTTTACCAAAACTAAGAATAAATAAACAATCATTGGCAATTGTTAAAAACGTTAACAAAACAATCGAACATCATGTTAATAACGCAACTAATATTGAAGCTTTGCATTCAATAATATACTGCGCTGCATATACAGTATTAAAACTATGTAATCAAATACCGGTTAATGAACAAAACAACTATAAACAAAGCACTCCAAAATGGCAACAGCGACTAGAACACAAAATAAATCAACTTAGACAAGATATAGGTCGGCTAACACAAAAATCACAAAACAATGTTACAAAAAATGTTTATAAACATCTTAAACATTTAATCTCTAATAGTGACAATATAACACAAGCACAAATAGTAGATATACTTGACACACAAAAACAAAAGTTATGTGTATATGCAGAAAGACTAAGAAGTTACATAAAAAGCAACAAACGAAAAAAACAAAACCTGTTATTCCAAAACAATGAAAAGGCATTTTACAGTAATTTAAACCAAACTAACAAAACTCTTCTTAAATCAGATATGCCAGATAAAGAAGAAATTACTAATTTTTGGAAAAGCATTTGGTCAAACAACATAGACTATAACAGAGAAGCAGATTGGATTAAAAACATAAAAGCCAAATATAATCATATCACTAACGACAATAATATAAATATAAGTATAAATGAAGATGAACTAAAAGAGATTATAAAGAAACTACATGACTGGAAAGCTCCGGGTTTAGACAAAATTCATAACTTTTGGTTTAAAGAGTTAACATCTACTCACAACGCATTAGCTCAACACATAACTCAACTACTTCATAATCCAAACAGTATGCCTGCTTTTCTAACACAAGGTGTAACATACTTAATCCCAAAAAATGAACAAACAAAAAATCCAGCTAACTATCGCCCGATAACTTGTCTTCCAACTTTATACAAAATTATAACAGCTGTTATTACTCAAAATATTCAAAATCACATCTCTAAATTTAAAATTATGACCGAAGAACAAAAAGGATGTCGAAAAGCCAAGGATGTAAAGAACAACTAACCATAGATAGTGTAATACTAAAACAAACACAAACACAACATCGAAACCTATTTGAAACCTTTATTGATTATAAAAAGGCTTTTGATAGTGTCCCACATAGTTGGCTCTTAGAAATCCTTGATATATATCATATAAACCCAACTGTGTCAAATTTTCTTAAGCAGATTATGCAAACATGGCAAACAAGACTTTGCTTAAAAACTTCAGACAGTTCATTTGAAAGTGATTTAGTTTCCATACGAAGAGGTATGTTTCAGGGTGATTCCTTAAGTGCTCTTTGGTTTTGTTTATGTCTTAACCCACTATCTGAGCTATTAAATGAAACCAATTACGGGTTTCAAATTAAATCTAACAAAATAGCCTTGCATAAAATAAATCATATTTTCTATATGGATGATATAAAGCTGTACGCAAGCAGTAAGACACAACTAACATCGCTAATACGGATAACTGAACAAGTGTCAAAAGATATTAATATGGAATTTGGCTTAAACAAATGCAAAGTCAACGCAATAGAAAAAGGTAAATGGACAAAAACAGAAGGTATAAAAACTCTAAATAATGAAACAATACAATCAATGGAACAGGAAGAAACATACAAGTATTTAGGTTTTGAGCAAACAACTAAACTAACTCACACGCAACTAAAAACAGCGCTAAGTAAAGCTTATTCATCTCGACTGAAGCAAATACTAAAAACATATTTAAACTCCAAAAACCTAAGCAAAGCCATTAACACATATGCTATACCTATACTTACCTATTCCTTTGGAATTATTAAATGGTCTGATACTGATCTAGACTCATTAAATATAACAACAAGAACAATGCTAACCCAATATAAAATGCACCATCCAAATGCATGTATAGAACGCATTAATCTCCCAAGAACAGAAGGTGGAAGAGGAATATCTGACATTTATAGCGTACATAATAAACAAGTTGCAAATCTTAGAAGCTACTTTTACTCAAGAAAAGACAGTCACTTACATCAAGCCATAATAAAAGCAGACAACAATTATACCCCTTTATGTTTAAAAAACATAAATCTTATTATCAAAGAACCCATGTCTATTAAACAAGACAATATTAGTAAGTGGGCATCAAAACAACTGCATGGGAGATACTACAACCATTCTCATAAAGATGAAGTGGATAAAGACAAAACATTTAAATATTTGCAAATTGGTCAACTATACCCCGAAACGGAAGGATTTATTCAAGCAATTCAAGACAAAGTAATAAATACTCGAAGCTACCAAAGGTACATATTAAAAGATCCAGCTAATAAAACCGATAAATGCAGAAAATGTAATACAGACCCAGAGACGATAGAACATATTACAAACGGATGCAGAATATTAGCACCGACACAGTACGTAGAACGACACAATGCTGCAGCTAAAATTGTACATCAAGAGTTAGCCTATAAATATAAACTAATAAGTAAAAAAGAACCTTACTATAAATATGTTCCGCAATCTGTTCTTGAAAATAATATCTGTAAGTTATACTGGGACAAGACAATATTTACAAACAAAACAATAAACCATAACCGACCAGACATCACTATTACTATTAAAACATCAAATAGTACATTTTTAGTAGACATTGCAATCCCAGCTGATCATAACATTGAAACAAAATACGCAGAGAAAATAGAAAAATACTTACCTCTAGCTTCAGAAATAGAAAAACTGTGAAAACAAAAACACATTAAAATTATTCCTATAATAATATCTTCAACAGGAATAATACCATCAAAATTAAACAATTCTATAAAACATTTAGACATAGAACAATACAATATTATAAACATGCAAAAGGCGGTAATACTAAGTACATGTAACATAGTACGATCGTTTTTAAAACAACACATGTAATACATCTATGTATTAGACTTGGTAGTATGTACCCGTCTAATACAATGAAACCAGGTTAACCTGTGAAAAAAAAAAAAAAAAAAAAAAAAAAAAAAAAAAAATAATAATAATAATAATAATAATAATAATAATAATAATAATAATAATAATAATAATAATAATAATAATAATAATAATAATAATAATAATAATAATAATAATAATAATAATAATAATAATAATAATAATAATAATAATAATAATAATAATAATAATAATAATAATAATAATAATAATAATAATAATAATAATAATAATAATAATAATAATAATAATAATAATAATAATAATAATAATAATAATAATAATAATAATAATAATAATAATAATAATAATAATAATAATAATAATAATAATAATAATAATAATAATAATAATAATAATAATAATAATAATAATAATAATAATAATAATAATAATAATAATAATAATAAAAACTGGTATGATCACAAACCAGAACAAGTAACAGACAAGGATGGAGTCACGATACTGTGGAATCAACAAATACATACTGACAGGGAGATAAAAGCAAACAAACCTGATATTGTCATAAAAGATTATCACAAAAGTATGTGCACAATTATTGACGTTGCAATACCTTATGACACTAATACTAGAAGTAAAGAAGCGGAAAAAGTTCTAAAGTATCGTGACTTGTCAATTGAAATTTCGAGGATGTGGAATATGAAAACCGAAATTGTTCCTATCATAGTTGGCACCACTGGAACGGTCACTAATAACTTAGCCGTAAATATATTAAAAATTAGAGGAAAACATAACATACAGCAATTACAAACAACTGCAATACTAGGAACAGCCCACATAATAAGGAAAGCACTAGGATAATGAGAGACCATAGAAATACGGTGTACTTCCGGTTTCACATTAAACACCAGCGTGTAGGGTATAATATCCAAACCTACATACTGTGCATACACAACATAATAATAATAATAATAATAATAATAATAATAATAATAATAATAATAATAATAATAATAATAATAATAATAATAATAATAATAATAATAATAATAATAATAATAATAATAATAATAATAATAATAATAATAATAATAATAATAATAATAATAATAAACATTAACTAAATTTCGAGCCCACCATCCAAAAGCCGCAACTGAAAGAATAACTCTACCACGACACAAAGGAGGCCGTGGCTTAATAGATGTTAATAAACTTTATCAAAACCAAGTTCAAAATTTACAACGCTATTTTCTTAGCAAACAAACATCAATTCATAAAACCGTTTGCTTGGTTGATAACAATTATAGCCCCTTAGATTTATTACACACGAATGAAACTGAGCTCACTTTAAACATAGCTTACGAACAAGAAAAAACACGAAAGTGGGCAGGAAAAGCCTTACACGGCCGACACCCAAATGATCTCAATCACACTTTTGTCGATCAAGACGCGTCGAACAAGTGGTTGACTCAAGCGGATTTGTTTCTTGAAACTGAAGGTTTTTTGATTGCAATTCAAGATCAAGTCATTGCAACCAGAAACTACCGTAAATTTATATTGAAAGAAAGAAATATCGACGATATTTGCAGAAGATGTAATGAAGCAACCGAGACCATTCAACATGTAACTTCAGCTTGCAGAGTTTTAGCGCCCACCAGCTATCTACACAGACATGACCAAGTGAGCAGTATAATACATCATAAATTAGCAAAACTGCATAAACTAACAACAGATACGTCCCTATATTACAACTATACGCCCGCCAATGTACTTGAAAATAACACTCACAAATTATATTGGAACCGGAGCATCATAACAGACAAAACCATCAATTGTAACCGCCCAGATATTACACTTATAGACAAGATGTCAGACACGACGTACATAATAGACGTAACAATTCCCAATTCACACAACCTTCAGACTTCATGGAACGAAAAACTAAGTAAATACCGACCATTGGCTGACGAAATTAAAAATATGTGGAAACAGAAGAATGTATTTATAATACCAATTGTTATATCGACAACTGGCATTGTTCCACAGAAACTACATGAAAGTCTTTTTAAATTACAGCTCCATCCTCTAACTTACATCCAGCTTCAAAAAACAGTTATTTTAAACACAACATCAATAGTCCGGTCACATCTCAACCTTGATAAATAGAATTGTAGGCAACTTGTTTGAAAAAACCGTACCTACTAATTACCGTCAGAAATGACGTGCAAAACCGGAATAATAATAATAATAATAATAATAATAATAATAATAATAATAATAATAATAATAATAATAATAATAATAATAATAATAATAATAATAATAATAATAATAATAATAATAATAATAATAATAATAATAATAATAATAATAATAATAATAATAATAATAATAATAATAATAATAATAATAATAATAATAATAATAATAATAATAATAATAATAATAATAATAATAATAATAATAATAATAATAATAATAATAATAATAATAATAATAATAATAATAATAATAATAATAATAATAATACCCCCTCGTGGGTACTACCTTGTCGTGGTGAGGGGGCTGAGTAACTTCTGCTCGAGCTACGCCGGCGTAAGTTTTAAACTCTTGGCAGGGCCACCCATGCCGGATGGGTCAATGAGCAGAAGCCAAACTAAATGTACCCAAAGCTATTCCTGGCTACCTTCCCTAATTATCCTGTCTATTCTATTTCTACCCCTATCCTTCTTTTCCTTTTATTCCCAAACTGGCGGTAGGTAAAACGCAAACTTTTTGTAATTATGTCAAAACTTAATTCACGCCCCCAGTCCGTGCCGTCAGTTGAATCTGACAGGGGCTTCATAATCGGCACGGGTTTGGCAACTACCGGAGTGGGAGAACAATGCTCCGGTAGCGCAGTGGCTAATTGTTCGGAAGTTGTTGCAACTGATCGGGTTGTGCCAATGGATAATGCTACCCGGTCCCTTTCCGATGACAAATCGGACCCCCCAGCTTCTTCTTCGACAAAAGGGAGGAAGTCTGGCAAAGCTATTTTGTCAAAAAGTGCCGGTGATGAGAAGGCGGGACCTGTCCCTCGGTTCATCCTGGTCACTAAAGAAGAAGGCAACTTTGACAAAGTTAGCCCCTTCTTGTTTAGTAGAGTCCTGTATGGACTGATCGGCGACACCAAATCCATCAAGAAGGTCAGAGATGGCCTTCTTGTGGAAACGGTTTCTGCCGCTCAGTCAACCAAACTTTTAAAATGTACTCGTATGGCAGATATGAACGTCAAAGTCTCTGCACATAAAACTTTAAATACATGCAAAGGCATTGTTTATTGCAGAGACTTTTTAAATTAGACGGTAGAAGAAATTACAGAAAATATGAGTGGTCAAGGGGTAATCGACGTGCGTCGCATTTTTAGTATGCGAGACGGTAAACGCGAAGAAACCCCTAACCATATACTAACGTTTAATAGACCACAACTTCCCACTACAGTTAAAGGGGCTTTCTATAGTCTCCCAGTCAGGGCATATATTCCGGCACCAATGCGTTGCTTCAAATGTCAGAGGTTTGGACACACAGCTGCTCGTTGTTCCAAGGAGCAGATTTGCGCGTGTGGTAAACCTTTGCATGAAGGTAGCGAATGCGAACAGCCAATTACGTGTGTCAATTGCGGAGGAGAGCACTCCGCAAGATCACGTAATTGTCCGAAATACAAAGAGGAATTCGCTATCAAAGAAATAATGACGAAAAACAAACTAACATATTTTGAAGCACGCAAATTGGTATTAGTCTCTACACCAATTGCCGGAATATCATACGCCAAAGCAGCGACTGCATCAAAAAACTCAGTGGATGTGAACGAGCTTATAAATAAACTTTTGCCGCCCCTTATTGCTGCATTAAGCGGGCACAATCAATTTCCAACAGCAAATAGACCGCTAATACCGGTCATTAAACCAAACATGCCCCCACCCAAACCTCCGGGGCAACAACGGTTAAGGAAAATTTTGGTTTCTTTAACCAAAAACGTGGGGGATGTACCCCCCACACATTCTCAGGTCGGTTTTGAAACTGACCTGACCAAACTTGTTTTGGCAGAAACGCCAAAACAAATAGATATGGATCTGTTTGATCCGGGTAAACGGAAGCGGGATGACCCCTCTTCCAGCAACGGTGACGACGGATCCAGTACGGCATCAGAAGTTTCTGTTGTCGACACTGGCAGTACCAGAGGCAGAAGAAGAAGGAAACCTGGCTGGAAAAAGGGCAGATCACGCTCCCAACAGCTGTAGGCCTTCTATTATGTTTTTTAATTATGTGTTGTTATGTATCGGCACTGCAGTCCTTTACAACTGCGGTGTCATTTGTGTACTTGTATTGTCTTTTTCATTTTACGGTTCTGGCATTAAAGATTTTTTTTGTCTTTGATGTCATCTGTGATATTAGTTTTAAGTTTTATTTGTTTTATGGTTCTTGCATCGGAGTCTTTTACAACTCCGATGTCATCTGTGATATTAGTTTTAAGTTTTATGTATTTTATGGTTCTGACATTGGAGTATTTTACAACTTCGATGTCATCTGTGATATTAGCTTTAAGAATGTATTTTTTGCCTTGTCTATGTCCAAACATCAAAGTCCTTTTACAACTTTGGTGTTTTATTTGTTTTGTGTTAACTTATTTTAATAGCTGTCCGTCTATTACGTGTTATTTATTTCTTAATTTATTTTATTTATTTAATAGTCATCTAATATTATGGAGACGATAATACAGTGGAACTGCAACGGTTGCAAACGCAGCTATTGTGAGCTGAAAGTGATCCTGGTAAAGCACATGCCCTTTTGCGTGTGCTTACAGGAAACGCACTTCAAGCCCCAAGAAAATTTCAATCTTCGGGGCTTTACTTGCACAAGAAGTGACGTTTTGCCGGGTGCCCGAGCCAAAGGTGGAGTCGCTATTTTTCTGAGGGAAAATTTGCCGTTTACGGAAATAACCCTCAGAACTAGACTCCAGGCAATCGCAATCCGGCTTACCATCCCGATAAAAGCCACAATATGCAACCTGTATCTTCCGGAGTTCGACTGGACTCTGGAAGATATACAAGAACTTACTTCGCAGCTTCCACAGCCCTACCTCCTGGTGGGCGATTTTAACGCCCACAATCCGCTGTGGGGTTCCCTGAGGAAAGACACGCGAGGTCGTTTGATTGAGGATTTTCTCGATCAAAGCGACGCTGTCCTCTTCAACACGGGTTCCGCCACACACTTTGGAGGTAGGGGTACAAACTTTTCGGCAATTGATTTGTCTCTATCGTCCCCACGTTTAGCCACACGTCTATCGTGGAATGTATTAGAAGACCTTCACGGTAGCGATCACTTTCCCATCATTATTAAAACCATCGTCAAACGGGTCAGACAGTCCGTCCCCCGTAGATGGTGTCTCGACCGCGCAGACTGGCAAGGTTTCCAAGCCAGTCTGGTCCCACCAGAGTCAAATGGTGAGGATGTCGAGACCGCCGTGAAGGTTTTCACTAATTGTATTGTCCGAGCAGCAGATGTGTTTGTCCCAAAGTCCAGCGGTCAGCTGGCCGGTCCGTCGGTTCCTTGGTGGAACGACGATACACGAGTAGCTGTGGAAGAGAAAAAGAAAGCTTTCAATTGTTTCAAAAGATCTACGACGCAGGAAAACATGATCGCTTTCAAGAAGAAGCGAGCCGTTGCGCGCCGCAAAATTCTTGAAAGCAAGCAACGATCATGGGAGAGCTACGTATCGACGATCACGCCGACCACTTCGGTCGGCGAAGTGTGGAAAAAGGTGGGAGCCGTGTCGGGAAAGAAATTTCCCTCTGTGGCTCCGATCCTAATCGTCGACGGACGCAAAGTTACCGAAGCGGCCAACATTGCAGACGCATTGACAACTCAATTTGCGTCTGCCAGTAGCTCTCAAAATTATAGTGAAAAATTCCTGCATCAAAAAGAACAATTAGAAACTCAGCTAAATTTCTCTTCCCCGGATTCCCTGCCCTACAACTCGTTCTTTACCTCAAATGAGTTGGAAACGGCAATTAACGGTATGGAGACCTCCTCCGCACCGGGACCAGACGACGTGCCTTATCAGGTTATCCGGCAGCTTCCCTCCCGCATGACGGAGCGGTTGCTGGAAATCTACAACCTGATATGGAAAAGCGGCGTCTACCCGGATTGTTGGAGAGAGGCCATAATCCTGCCGTTGTTGAAGCCGGGCAAGGATCCAAACAACGTCAACAGCTACAGACCGATTTCACTTACCTGCTGCCTCAGTAAAATTTTAGAAAAAATGGTCAACAACCGTCTGGTGTGGATGCTAGAAAGTAACGGTCTTTTAGCTAAATACCAGGCGGGTTTTAGACGAAATCACAGTACCGTTGATCATTTAATTTGTTTAGAAAATTCCATCCAAGACGCCTTCCTAGCAAGAAAACACCTCGTAGCGGTGTTTTTCGACCTGGAGAAGGCGTATGACATGACTTGGCGTTATGGAATTTTGCAGAAGCTGCACGCATGGGGATTCAGAGGCCGTATGCCTCTTTTTCTTGAATCTTTCATGCGCGATCGCACATTTAAAGTAAGGGTGGGAACCACTAACTCGAAGACAGTATGTCTAGAGAACGGTGTTCCCCAAGGGTCAACAATTAGCGTTACCCTTTTTGCGATCGCGGTAAACGATATTGCAGCTTCTGTGGTTACACCTGTAAAACAATGCCTGTACGTCGACGATTTGGTGATCTACAAGGCGGGAGATACCATCCCTGCCATAACACGTCAACTCCAGATCACCATTGACAAAGTGGACAGAGAGGCAGAGGCGAGAGGTTTTCGCTTTTCTACGACGAAAACCTCGTGCGTGCATTTTTGCCGCCTCAGAAGACCTCACCGGGACCCCACACTTGTCTTGCGGGGTTCCAGAATCACGTGCGTCAAAACAGTCCGTTTCTTAGGGCTCGTGCTCGATAGGACCTTATCCTTTCGGGCACATATTGATGAATTGGTCACAAAGTGCAAAAAAGCCTTGAACGTGATCAAGTGCTTGGCCAACATCAACTGGGGTGCGCGGAGAGAGGTACTGTTGCGGCTGTACAAAGCTCTGGTTTTATCCAGGGTCGACTACGGCTGCGCGGTATACTCATCCGCCAGAAAATCCCGGTTGAAAGCCCTAGACGCAGTCCACAACGCAGGCATTAGATACGCCACAGGAGCATTCCGGACGAGTCCCGCACCGAGTCTTTGCTGCGAGTCGGGTGTACTCCCTCTAGCTGCTCGTCGCAGTCGCTTTGTACTCACGTACGCCGCGGCGATGCGAGCAAAGAGGGGTCACAACAACCGACTCATATTTACCGCCAACGAAACGCAGCAACGTAAATACAGACTCAGGCCTACCGTCAGTAGGCCGGTGTGCGTCCGAGCGCAGGAGCTAGAGGAGAGTCTCAACGTTAATTATCCAATGGTATTCGAGGTCGGTTCTGGCGAGTTTTCACCCTGGCTGTTGCCGAGGGTTATAACTTGTCTTGATCTGACCTCCAAGAGCAAACGAGAAACTTGCCCCGACGTCTTGAGGAGCAAGTTTCTTGAAATCGTTGCCGAATACCCAGACTCTCCGCGGTTGTATACTGACGGTTCGAAAACGGATCGGGAAGTGGGAAGTGCCTTCGTTTTAGACGGTACGGCCCATTCATGGTCTCTCCCTAAAGAGGCTTCCGTGTACACCGCAGAATTACATGCTTTGCATAAAGCCCTGCTAAACTGTGAGACGTCATCTCACAGTTCGTTCCTCCTTTGTTCCGACTCGCTGAGTGCCATCCTGAGTATACAGTCTATGTACTCGGTCGATCCGCTGGTCCAGCTCGTACAAACTTCGATATTCCGCCTGGCCGGGTTTGGACAGAGAGCTATCTTTGTCTAGACACCGGGTCATGTGGGTATCGAGGGCAACAAGCTGGCCGACAAAGCCGCCCGTCAGGCGGCTGACGCGGATCCTACGGACAACATACCCGTAAGACCCGATGATCTCAAAGGTTACGTCATATCGAAGGTCATCGAGGATTGGCAAAGAGTATGGAACGGCTTCGAGAGCAAATTAAAGGAAATCAAGCTCTCCGTGACGGCATGGAAGTCGCCGGTAGATCTCAACAGGAGAGAGGAGGTCGCCCTATGTCGCTTGCGCATAGGTCATACCAACTTGACCTCTTCGTATCTCCTGACCGGCGACGAACAACCAGAATGCCAAACATGTCACGACCCTCTAACGGTGAAGCACATTTTGGAGGAATGCCGAGCCTACCTTCCCCACCGTAATCGGCTCGAGCTCCCTAACAACGTGGCGTCTATTTTATCAAATAGAGAAGAGTCCATAGGAAGGTGCGTCCAGTTCTTGAAAGACGCAGGACTCCTCAAACAGGTGTAACCAAGTTTTTGTGTTGTCTTATAATGATTTTGGTGTTAACTTATTTATTTATTTTTATTGATCAGTTTGTGTTGTTGAGTTGTTTAAAGCATCGTAGTCTTTTACAACTTCGGTGCAATCTGTGATATTAGGTTTAGTTAGTTTTTAGGGTCTGGCATCGAAGCATTTTACAGCTTCGATGTCATCTGTGATATTAAGTTAGGTTGTGATATTAGGTTAAGTTGTGATATTAGGTTTAGTTACTTTAGTTTTTTGGGTCTGGCATCGAAGCATTTTACAGCTTCGGTGTCATCTGTGATATTAGGTTAGGTTAAATAGTAAGTTTTGTGATATTAGTTTTTTAATTTAAGCAACTGTGATATTAGATTTAGTTTTTATTTATTTATTTATTTATTTAACCATTTTAATGTGTTGTTTTGTCTCCTCAGGTCTATAACCTGAGGTTATTATTATTAAAATAAATAGCTAATGACCTTAGTAGTCGACGCTAAAACACAACAAAAAAAAATAATAATAATAATAATAATAATAATAATAATAATAATAATAATAATAATAATAATAATAATAATAATAATAATAATAATAATAATAATAATAATAATAATAATAATAATAATAATAATAATAATAATAATAATAATAATAATAATAATAATAATAATAATAATAATAATAATAATAATAATAATAATAATAATAATAATAATAATAATAATAATAATAATAATAATAATAATAATAATAATAATAATAATAATAATAATAATAATAATAATAATAATAATAATTTTTTTTTTTTTTTTTTTTTTTTTTTCTTGGAGGTGGAAAATCCATTTATGGACGTAGTGTGGGACTCTTCCTCTTGTTCTGAAGGGAGTGTACCCACTAAAAACCAACCCCCTCGAGGTTCTTCTCATGTTTAATGTTTAATTTTTTTAGTGCCACTAAGCCAAATTGGCTTGTCAGTGGCAATTATTGTGCACTATTAGTATATGTGTTAATCGGTCACTTTAGAGATGGTCTTTTATCCAGATTTTTATTTTTGGTTTAAACATTTCTATTGAATTTGTTGTTAAGATTTCATTTGGAATTTCATTGAACAACGATCGTATGGCTACTTCTTTTCTTCTTTTTCCATATTTATTGTTATGACTTTCTACTATGAATTTTCCGGCTACATTTCTCCTTGTTTCTTTGCAATGGTTTACTTTAGTCCATGTATCTTTTTCTTTTATGTTGTTCATTATACTTCTGAATTTAAAAAGTTGATTAATTGTTAATAGCTCTTTGTATGGGTCTTGATTTGAATAACTGCGTAGATTTTTTATTACTCGGTTTTGTGTTTTTTGGAGTCTTTCAATAATATAATCCGACGCTTGACCGTACACATTTATTCCATACGTAATTATAGATTCTGGAAGTGCTCGATATATCGTTGTCATAGTTTGTTCCGGTATAAACTGTTTAAGGTAGTAAAAGCTATTTGAAATGTGTTTTAATTTCTTTCTTATTTCGTTTATGTGTGGTTTCCAGCTCAGATCTTGGTCTATCCATATCCCAAGATACTTCTGCTTTTCTACAACTTCTATTTGCTCGTTGCAATCACAGTTGTCAGATATTTGGACATTGTGTAAACATTTGGATTTATGAAAAATCAGGTTGATTTGATCTTCTTTTTTTCGCTGATGTGGTGATACTATATGAACCAATTTTGTTTTTTCTTTGTTGATAGTGAGTCCTTTGTCGTGAGCCCATTTTTGAAACTGTTTAAATTCTCTTTGCATATTTTTCAACGCTTGTTGTACATTTTTGTGGATCGATACAATTAATGTGTCATCAGCGTATAAAAAGTATTTGGAATTTTTAAAGCATGATCCTACGTCGTTTACATACAACAGATAGAGTATTGGTCCCAAAATACTGCCTTGGGGCACACCCCTGTCAATAATTGTTTCTTCGCCCAGTTTGCCACTTAATTTAACCTGAAACTTTCGATTGTCTAAGTAGTTTTTAAAAAAATTTTTAGTTTCTCTTTTAATTCCATTATTTTCTAAAATATTTATTAGAGTATTATGGTCAAGAGTATCAAATGCTTTTGAAAAGTCGACGAATAAGCACAAAGCGTGCATGTTCTTATCTAATGCTTGGTTAACTGTATTCGTGAATTTTTCAAGTAGCTGGATTGTGCCTTTTGATTTCTGATATCCATATTGATTGATGTCTATTAATTTATTTTCTTCCAAATACACTGTTAATGTTCTTTCAATGTATCTTTCTAATACTTTTGATACAGTTGGTAGTATAGAGATCGGTCTGTAGTTTTTAGGACTGTCTCTTTTTCCTGACTTATAGATGGGGCGCAGGATTGCCTTTTTTAAAACATTTGGTATCTTCTTTTGTTTAATGGTTAGATTGATAAGTTTGGTCATTGGCTTTTTTATTTCCTTTATGGTATCTATGAGGTCTTTTGTTTTAATTCCGTCGTGACCTGCTGGTTTGGCAGGGTTCATAGACATGATAATTTTTTCAATATTTTCAGGTGTCGTTTCTGGTATTTCCAATATTTGTATTTGATTTGTTTTCTCTGTTTTATTATGCAGTATTTTGCTACATGGTTTGGCAAGAGATTTTGTTTGATTTTTAAATGTATCAGTAAACTGCTCAAGTATCTTGCTGGTGTCTTGTTTAAAATTTTTTATCAATCTTTGGTCTTCAGAATTTTTTCTGTTTCTTCCCAGTGTTTCATTGATTAATTTCCACGTTTCTTTCATATTTGATTTTGCCGAGTTAAATAGTTTTGTATAGTGTTCTCTTTTAGATCGTTTAATCATATTTGTAACTTTATTTCTAGCTTCGTTATAACGTTTTCTAAGCTCATTCTTTATACTGTTAGATTCTGTACAACGTTTCCATATTTGAAACTTTCTATCTCGTTCTTGCATTTCTTTCAAAATTTCTCCATTAATCCATATTTTTTGTGGTTTTCTTTGATGTCGTTTTTTATTTTTAGTGCATGATTCTTTGCAATCTTTATGTATCTGATTTATTTGATTTAGTAGTTGGTCTGGGTCATTTAATTTGTCTAACTGCTTTTTCTTAATTAATTGAGCGAATTGATGAATGAACTTTGGTCTGTCTAGATAAGTGGTAAGTATTGATTCATTAACCACATGATTTGTTTCCAGTTTAATAGTACCACTAATTAGATAATGGTCTGAAATTTTTGTTGTCAAAACTGCTGTGGTCATATCTTCTTTTTGACTTCTGTAATAGATGTGGTCTAGACATGATTTTACAAGATTGTTTCCTCTATATTCTTCTCTAGTATATTTATTTATTTTTCTTATAAAGCCATGCCCATACAACATTTCTTCATAATCTTCTGTATTTTTTGAATTTGTTAATATGTCTATATTTATGTCTCCAATGATAACCATCTTTTTTTCTTTGTTTGTTTTAAGAAATGTGTCAATTTCTTCAAGGAAAAGTTTTATGTTGCCCGGTGGTCTATACAAAATTAGTGTAAAAACGACTGTTTTGTTTGGATATACAATTTTTGCGTAGACTGCTTCGGAATATAACATGTTGCATTCAATTATAACTACATTTAAGTTTTCCCGAAAATACACCATTATTCCACCACCCGAATTTTTGTCTCTTAGTTTAGTATGCATATTAAATGAGTCAATAGAGAAAAACTTTTTGACAATAATAATAATAATAATAATAATAATAATAATAATAATAATAATAATAATAATAATAATAATAATAATAATAATAATAATAATAATAATAATAATAATAATAATAATAATAATAATAATAATAATAATAATAATAATAATAATAATAATAATAATAATAATAATAATAATAATAATAATAATAATAATAATAATAATAATAATAATAATAATAATAATAATAATAATAATAATAATAATAATAATAATAATAATAATAATAATAATAATAATAATAATAATAATAATAATAATAATAATAATAATAATAATAATAATAATAATAATAATAATAATAATAATAATAATAATAATAATAATAATAATAATAATAATAATAATAATAATAATAATAATAATAATAATAATAATAATAATAATAATAATAATAATAATAATAATAATAATAATAATAATAATAATAATAATAATAATAATAATAATAATAATAATAATAATAATAATAATAATAATAATAATAATAATAATAATAATAATAATAATAATAATAATAATAATAATAATAATAATAATAATAATAATAATAATAATAATAATAATAATAATAATAATAATAATAATAATAATAATAATAATAATAATAATAATAATAATAATAATAATAATAATAATAATAATAATAATAATAATAATAATAATAATAATAATAATAATAATAATAATAATAATAATAATAATAATAATAATAATAATAATAATAATAATAATAATAATAATAATAATAATAATAATAATAATAATAATAATAATAATAATAATAATAATAATAATAATAATAATAATAATAATAATAATAATAATAATAATAATAATAATAATAATAATAATAATAATAATAATAATAATAATAATAATAATAATAATAATAATAATAATAATAATAATAATAATAATAATAATAATAATAATAATAATAATAATAATAATAATAATAATAATAATAATAATAATAATAATAATAATAATAATAATAATAATAATAATAATAATAATAATAATAATAATAATAATAATAATAATAATAATAATAATAATAATAATAATAATAATAATAATAATAATAATAATAATAATAATAATAATAATAATAATAATAATAATAATAATAATAATAATAATAATAATAATAATAATAATAATAATAATAATAATAATAATAATAATAATAATAATAATAATAATAATAATAATAATAATAATAATAATAATAATAATAATAATAATAATAATAATAATAATAATAATAATAATAATAATAATAATAATAATAATAATAATAATAATAATAATAATAATAATAATAATAATAATAATAATAATAATAATAATAATAATAATAATAATAATAATAATAATAATAATAATAATAATAATAATAATAATAATAATAATAATAATAATAATAATAATAATAATAATAATAATAATAATAATAATAATAATAATAATAATAATAATAATAATAATAATAATAATAATAATAATAATAATAATAATAATAATAATAATAATAATAATAATAATAATAATAATAATAATAATAATAATAATAATAATAATAATAATAATAATAATAATAATAATAATAATAATAATAATAATAATAATAATAATAATAATAATAATAATAATAATAATAATAATAATAATAATAATAATAATAATAATAATAATAATAATAATAATAATAATAATAATAATAATAATAATAATAATAATAATAATAATAATAATAATAATAATAATAATAATAATAATAATAATAATAATAATAATAATAATAATAATAATAATAATAATAATAATAATAATAATAATAATAATAATAATAATAATAATAATAATAATAATAATAATAATAATAATAATAATAATAATAATAATAATAATAATAATAATAATAATAATAATAATAATAATAATAATAATAATAATAATAATAATAATAATAATAATAATAATAATAATAATAATAATAATAATAATAATAATAATAATAATAATAATAATAATAATAATAATAATAATAATAATAATAATAATAATAATAATAATAATAATAATAATAATAATAATAATAATAATAATAATAATAATACAAATTATATTGGGATAGAACAATTTTAACGGATCAATCAATAAGCCACAACCGCCCGGATATAACGTTTGTCGATAAAATTAATAAAATTGCGTTTTTGATTGATATTACAATACCGAGTTCAAACAATTTACAAAAGTCTTACACGGAAAAAATTACTAAGTATACAAATTTATCTATAGAAATTGAACAACTTTGGAGCATGAAAAAAATACGTATAATTCCTATTGTGATATCTGCTACCGGCATCATTCCAATAACATTACATGGCGCCTTGAATGAATTAAAGCTGGATAAAAGAATCTACATTCAATTGCAGCGTGCAGTTATATTAGATACCTGCAGCACCGTTAGAAAATTTTTAAAATAATAAAAAATATAATATATTTATTTACTTTAACCGAAAGGTTCGTAAATTAATTTATCTTCCGTATTATGTATTACGAGTTATGAAAAATAAAAATAATAATAATAATAATAATAATAATAATAATAATAATAATAATTCCGGGGGGAATCCTGTAACCCCTACGGAACGCGTCCCCAAGGTGGCGGATAGGGGCAAGCCCTCTAGATATAGAGGGTAGGAGCGCAAAGCTCCCGCGGACCAACAGGACACAAGATGGTCAACGGTTTCGAGCGGATGAACCACTTGTGAGATAAGTGTCTGACCTCTAGTTGAGGCGACTTATCGAAGGCGTCTGTATCCTATAGGGACGGCCTAAGAATAAGCTTTGGTAGGAGCAACGTAAAAATACCAACACCCAGTAAAATGGAGAACAATTTAAACAATTTAGATAATCTGCCGGTACCTGAACTGCGTCAGGGCACGTCTGGAGCTGATGCTGGACGTGACAGCTTGCAAACCATCAGTGGTAGAGTGTTGAACAGGCGGGCACCTACCGGGCAACCCGAATTACTTACAGCCGAAACTGATTGCAGAAACCAAGAGCATCAAACTGCACCCTCCGAAAGTGTTTTGCCAGCTAATCAGCCAGCAACCACCAAGGCAGGTATTCGTAGACAACGTATGACATGGTCTAAAGAAATGAACCTAACAGTTATGCGTTGTTACTTTAAAGCGACAAACATGGAAACCATTGCCACAGGTTATAGATCAACTATGCGGACACTATTTTTAAAATACTACCCTGAATATCGGGACTATATTACAGAACAGAGATTATGTGACCAAAAAAGAGTAATAATAAAAAATAATAGACTAACGCAATTTGAAATAGAACATATAAAAATTACTCTTACAGAAGAACTAAATATTACTAACAACCCTATAACAGATATAGAAGTTCATAACCAAAAATCACCAATAAATGAAGAAATAAACACAAACATTGCTGATGAAAATGAACAAAACTCTAACATTCAACTATCTGATTCTAGTTACGGCAACGCAGATTCTGTACATCTTGAATTTGAAGCATCTCTTATAAAATGGACGGATGCTAACACAACGCAGAGGCCAAGTTTACCAAAACTAAGAATAAATAAACAATCATTGGCAATTGTTAAAAACGTTAACAAAACAATCGAACATCATGTTAATAACGCAACTAATATTGAAGCTTTGCATTCAATAATATACTGCGCTGCATATACAGTATTAAAACTATGTAATCAAATACCGGTTAATGAACAAAACAACTATAAACAAAGCACTCCAAAATGGCAACAGCGACTAGAACACAAAATAAATCAACTTAGACAAGATATAGGTCGGCTAACACAAATATCACAAAACAATGTTACAAAAAATGTTTAAAAACATCTTAAACATTTAATCTCTAATAGTGACAATATAACACAAGCACAAATAGTAGATATACTTGACACACAAAAACAAAAGTTATGTGTATATGCAGAAAGACTAAGAAGTTACATAAAAAGCAACAAACGAAAAAAACAAAACCTCTTATTCCAAAACAATGAAAAGGCATTTTACAGTAATTTAAACCAAACTAACAAAACTCTTCTTAAATCAGATATGCCAGATAAAGAAGAAATTACTAATTTTTGGAAAAGCATTTGGTCAAACAACATAGACTATAACAGAGAAGCAGATTGGATTAAAAACATAAAAGCCAAATATAATCATATCACTAACGACAATAATATAAATATAAGTATAAATGAAGAAGAATTAAAAGAGATTATAAAAAAACTACATAACTGGAAAGCTCCGGGTTTAGACAAAATTCATAACTTTTGGTTTAAAGAGTTAACATCTACTCACAACGCATTAGCTCAACACATAACTAAACTACTTCATAATCCAAACAGTATGCCTGCTTTTCTAACTCAAGGTGTAACGTACTTAATCCCAAAAAATGAACAAACAAAAAATCCAGCTAACTATCGCCCGATAACTTGTCTTCCAACTTTATACAAAATTATAACAGCTGTTATTACTCAAAATATTCAAAATCACATCTCTAAATTTAAAATTATGACCGAAGAACAAAAAGGATGTCGGAAAAAATGCCAAGGATGTAAAGAACAACTAACCATAGATAGTGTAATACTAAAACAAACACAAACACAACATCGAAACCTATTTGAAACCTTTATTGATTATAAAAAGGCTTTTGATAGTGTCCCACATAGCTGGCTCTTAGAAATCCTTGATATATATCATATAAACCCAATTGTGTCAAATTTTCTTAAGCAGATTATGCAAACATGGCAAACAAAACTTTGCTTAAAAACTTCAGACAGTTCATTTGAAAGTGATTTAGTTTCCATACGAAGAGGTATGTTTCAGGGTGATTCCTTAAGTGCTCTTTGGTTTTGTTTATGTCTTAACCCACTATCTGAGCTATTAAATGAAACCAATTACGGGTTTCAAATTAAATCTAACAAAATAGCCTTGCATAAAATAAATCATATTTTCTATATGGATGATATAAAGCTGTACGCAAGCAGTAAGACACAACTAACATCGCTAATACGGATAACTGAACAAGTGTCAAAAGATATTAATATGGAATTTGGCTTAAACAAATGCAAAGTCAACGCAATAGAAAAAGGTAAATGGACAAAAACAGAAGGTATAAAAACTCTAAATAATGAAACAATACAATCAATGGAACAGGAAGAAACATACAAGTATTTAGGTTTTGAGCAAACAACTAAACTAAATCACACGCAACTAAAAACAGCGCTAAGTAAAGCTTATTTATCTCGACTGAAGCAAATACTAAAAACATATTTAAATTCCAAAAACCTAAGCAAAGCCATTAACACATATGCTATACCTATACTTACCTATTCCTTTGGAATTATTAAATGGTCTGATACTGATCTAGACTCATTAAATAGAACAACAAGAACAATGCTAACCCAATATAAAATGCACCATCCAAATGCATGTATAGAACGCATTAATCTCCCAAGAACAGAAGGTGGAAGAGGAATATCTGACATTTATAGCGTACATAATAAACAAGTTGCAAATCTTAGAAGCTACTTTTACTCAAGAAAAGACAGTCACTTACATCAAGCCATAATAAAAGCAGACAACAATTATACCCCTTTATGTTTAAAAAACATAAATCTTAATATCAAAGAACCCATGTCTATTAAACAAGACAATATTAGTAAGTGGGCATCAAAACAACTGCATGGGAGATACTACAACCATTCTCATAAAGATGAAGTGGATAAAGACAAAACATTTAAATATTTGCAAATTGGACAACTATACCCCGAAACGGAAAGATTTATTCAAGCAATTCAAGACAAAGTTATAAATACTCGAAGCTACCAAAGGTACATATTAAAAGATCCAGCTAATAAAACCGATAAATGCAGAAAATGTAATACAGACCCAGAGACGATAGAACATATTACAAACGGATGCAGAATATTAGCACCGACACAGTACGTAGAACGACACAATGCTGCAGCTAAAATTGTTCATCAAGAGTTAGCCTATAAATATAAACTAATAAGTAAAAAAGAACCTTACTATAAATATGTTCCGCAATCTGTTCTTGAAAATAATATCTGTAAGTTATACTGGGACAAGACAATATTTACAAACAAAACAATAAACCATAACCGACCAGACATCACTATTACTATTAAAACATCAAATAGTACATTTTTAGTAGACATTGCAATCCCAGCTGATCATAACATTGAAACAAAATACGCAGAGAAAATAGAAAAATACTTACCTCTAGCTTCAGAAATAGAAAAACTGTGGAAACAAAAACACATTAAAATTATTCCTATAATAATATCTTCAACAGGAATAATACCATCAAAATTAAGCAATTCTATAAAACAATTAGACATAGAACAATACAATATTATAAACATGCAAAAGGCGGTAATACTAAGTACATGTAACATAGTACGATCGTTTTTAAAACAACACATGTAATACATTTATGTATTAGACTTGGTAGTATGTACCCGTAACCTGTGAAAAAAAAAAAAAAAAAAAAAAAAAAAAAAAAATAATAATAATAATAATAATAATAATAATAATAATAATAATAATAATAATAATAATAATAATAATAATAATAATAATAATAATAATAATAATAATAATAATAATAATAATAATAATAATAATAATAATAATAATAATAATAATAATAATAATAATAATAATAATAATAATAATAATAATAATAATAATAATAATAATAATAATAATAATAATAATAATAATAATAATAATAATAATAATAATAATAATAATAATAATAATAATAATAATAATAATAATAATAATAATAATAATAATAATAATAATAATAATAATAATAATAATAATAATAATAATAATAATAATAATAATAATAATAATACTGACAGGGAGATAAAAGCAAACAAACCTGATATTGTCATAAAAGATTATCACAAAAGTATGTGCACAATTATTGACGTTGCAATACCTTATGACACTAATACTAGAAGTAAAGAAGCGGAAAAAGTTCTAAAGTATCGTGACTTGTCAATTGAAATTTCGAGGATGTGGAATATGAAAACCGAAATTGTTCCTATCATAGTTGGCACCACTGGAACGGTCACTAATAACTTAGCCGTAAATATATTAAAAATTAGAGGAAAACATAACATACAGCAATTACAAACAACTGCAATACTAGGAACAGCCCACATAATAAGGAAAGCACTAGGATAATGAGAGACCATAGAAATACGGTGTACTTCCGGTTTCACATTAAACACCAGCGTGTAGGGTATAATATCCAAACCTACATACTGTGCATACACAACATAATAATAATAATAATAATAATAATAATAATAATAATAATAATAATAATAATAATAATAATAATAATAATAATAATAATAATAATAATAATAATAATAATAATAATAATAATAATAATAATAATAATAATAATAATAATAATAATAATAATAATAATAATAATAATAATAATTAGGATGCAAAGAACAATTAACTATAGACGCTGTGATAACAGGAAATGCCAAAAAGAACCGGCAACCTCTCTATACAGCCTATATTGACTACCAAAAGGCATTCGACAGCGTACCGCATTCATGGCTGATCGAAATTTTACAAATATATAAGACGGATCCTGTTATCATAAAATTCTTAGAACAAACTATGGTTAAATGGAATACAAACCTTCGAACTAACGTAGACGGAATACATACTGCTGTTGGTAACATTCCAATAAATAGAGGAATTTTTCAAGGAGATGCCCTAAGTGCACTGTGGTTTTGTCTGTGTTTAAATCCACTATCTAAACAACTGAACAAAATGAAAGGGTACAAACTAGAAGACCTAAATGTTACCCACCTTTTGTACATGGATGATCTAAAACTATATGCAAAATCAAAGGTAGAATTGGATAAACTGCTAAAGTGGACAGACAAATTCAGTAAAGACCTAGTAATGAAATTTGGTATTGACAAATGTAAGGTGAATGCATTGGTCAATGGAAAATGGGAAGATCAGGCCCCACACAGAACAAAAGATAACCAAGAAATTAAAGGGATGAACGAGGAAGAGCTATACAAATATCTAGGCTACCTCCAATCAAAGGGTATTGACCAAAAAGTAGCAAAAGAAGAACTACAAAACAAATTTAAAAAACGGTTAGACCTAGTCCTAAAAACGGAACTAACATCTAAAAACAAAATTAAGGCACTCAACACGTATGCAATCCCTATACTCACATACAGTTTTGGCATCATCAACTGGACACATACAGAGTTGCAAGCACTAGACCGTGTTGTTAGAACAAAATCAACCAAGAACAAAATGCACCATCCAAGGAGTGCCATGGAGCGCCTATACTTACCAAGATCTAAAGGAGGGCGTGGCCTAACTCATATTACAAACTTGCACTACTCCCAAGTCAACAACATACGTCACTATTTCCGTCAGAAAAGAACCATCAGCAATATTCATAACGCTACTGTGGGATGTGACCGAAAAATTACTCCCCTAAAACTCTACGATGAAAACTACGACGCTAAAGCCTTCATAGAAGACCAAGCATCCCTAGAAAACCAATGGGCTACCAAACCGTTACACGGTAGATATCCAGCTCTTATTAAACAACAGCATATAGATAAAGAGGCTACCAACAGCTGGCTAAAACAAGGGTATATCTTTTCTGAAACGGAAGGATTTATGCTTGGTATTCAAGACCAAGTAATTGCGACCAAATATTATCAGAAACACATAATACATGATAATAGAATCGAAAACGATAAATGCAGAATGTGTTCCGGAAAACCTGAAACTGTAGATCACATCACCGGCGCATGTCCATCACTAGCCGCAACGGAATACACGAGAAGACATGATAATGTCGCAAAAATATTGCACCAACAACTATGTAAGCAGATTGATCCCGAAGTTGAAAAAGACCCCTACTACAAATACAACCCCGCAAATGTCACTGAAAATAAACTTTTTTAAAATCTACTAGAATCGGGAAATAATAACAGACAAAACAATGCCGCACAATAGGCCAGATATAGTTCTAACTGACAAAACAAAGAAATATACTTACCTAATTGATATCTCCATACCCAATGCCGCAAACCTCCAGGCTAAAAATAAAGAAAAACTAGATAAGTACTTACCTCTATCAAATGAAATACGATTGATGTGGCACCAGGATAAGGTAATTGTGATTCCCATTGTAATTGGATCAACTGGAGAAATACCAAAAGCCCTCTTTGAGAACCTGAAACTTATAGAAGTATCCGACTATATTTATAAGAAAATGCAGCGTTCTGTTATAATAGATACCTGTGGAATTGTACGCAAGGTTCTGAATGACGACTCTTAAAAATTAAATAATGTTAAATAGTAGACTACATTTAACACAACAACAAAAACGCTTACCTTTTGCAATAAACAGCCGAGGTACGCGTTACTTACCAGCTAAGCTGAGGAAACCTAAAATAATAATAATAATAATAATAATAATAATAATAATAATAATAATAATAATAATAATAATAATAATAATAATAACAATAATAATAATAATAATAATAATAATAATAATAATAATAATAATAATAATAATAATAATAATAATAATAATAAAAAAAAAAAAAAAATAATAATAATAATAATAATAATAATAATAATAATAATAATAATAATAATAATAATAATAATAATAATAATAATAATAATAATAATAATAATAATAATAATAATAATAATAATAATAATAATAATAATAATAATAATAATAATAATAATAATAATAATAATAATAATAATAATAATAATAATAATAATAATAATAATAATAATAATAATAATAATAATAATAATAATAATAATAATAATAATAATAATAATAATAATAATAATAATAATAATAATAATAACAATAATAATAATAATAATAATAATAATAATAATATGAAAAAAAAAAAAAAAAAAAAAAAATAATAATAATAATAATAATAATAATAATAATAATAATAATAATACTAATCCCCCTTGTGGGTACTACCTTGTCGTGGTGAGGGGGCTGAGTAACTTCTGCTCGAGCTATGCCGGCGGGAGTTTAAACTCCTGGCAGGGCCACTCATGCCGGATGGGTCAATGAGCAGAAGCCAAACCAAATGTACCTAAAGCCATTCCTGGTTACCCTTCCCTATTCCTGTCATTCACATTTTAACCCTTCAACCTTCTTTTCCTTTCATTCCCAACCTGGCGGAAGGTAAAACGCAACTTTTTTTTTAATGATGTCTCATTTAAAATCACGCCCCCAGTCCGTGCCGTCAGTTAAATCTGACAGGGGCTTCATAATCGGCACGGATTTGGCAACTACCGGAGTGGGAAAACAATGCTCTGATAGCGCAGTAGTCAATTGTTCGGAAGTTGGTGCAACTGATCGGGTTGTGCCAATGGATAATGCTATCCGATCCCCGTCCGATGACAAATTGGACCCCCCAGCTTCTTCTTCGACAAAAGGGAAGAAGCCTGGCAAAGTAATTTTGTCAAACAGTGCCAGTGATGAGAAGGCGGGACCTGTCCCTCGGTTCATCCTGGTCACTAGAGAAGAGGGCAACTTTGAAAAAGTTAGCCCCTTCTTAATAAGTAGAGTGCTGTATGGACTGATCGGTGACACCAAGTCTATCAAGAAGGTCAGAGATGGCCTTCTTGTGGAAACGGTTTCAGCCGCTCAGTCTATAAAATTTTTAAAATGTTCTCGAATTGCAGAAATGAATGTTAATGTCTCAGCCCATAAAACTTTAAACTCCTGTAAAGGCATAGTTTATTGTAGGGACTTCTTAAACTGCACGTTAGAAGAAATTGTTGAAAACATGAGTGTTCAGGGGGGTAATCGACGTGCGTCGCATTTCTAGTATGCGAGACGGTAAACGCGAAGAAACCCCTAACCATATACTGACGTTTAACCGTCCACAACTTCCCACCAACGTGAAAGGGGCTTTTTATAACCTCACAGTCAGGCCATATATTCCGGCACCAATGCGTTGCTTCAAATGCCAGAGGTTTGGACACACAGCTGCCCGATGTTCTAAGGAGCAGATTTGCGCGTGTGGAAAACCTCTGCATGACGATAGCGAATGTGTACAGCCAATTACGTGTGTCAATTGCGGAGGAGAACACTCTGCAAGATCACGTAATTGTCCTAAATACAAAGAGGAATTTGCTATCAAAGAGATAATGACAAAAAACAAATTATCATATTTTGAAGCACGCAAATTGGTATTAGTCCAAACACTAATTGCCGGAATATCATACGCCAAAGCGGCGACTACATCTAAAAGCCCTGTAGACGTATACGACCTTATAAATAAACTGTTGCCCCCCCTTATTGTTGCATTAAACGGGCACAATCAACCTCTTGCAGCAAAAAGACCGCTTATACCGGTCATTAAACCAAATATGCCCCCACCCAAACCTCCGGGGCAACAACGGTTAAGGAAAACTTCGGTTTCTTTAACCAAAAACGTGGGGGATGTACCCCCCACACATTCTCAGGTTGGTTTTGAAACTGACCTGACCAAACTTGTTTTGGCAGAAACGCCAAAACAAATAGATATGGATCTGTTTGATCCGGGTAAACAGAAGCGGGATGACCCCTCTTCCAGCAACGGAGACGACGGATCCAGTACGGCATCAGAAGTTTCTGTTGTCGACACTGGCAGTACCAGAGGCAGAAGAAGAAGGAAACCTGGCTGGAAAAAGGGCAGTGTTGTTATGTATCGGCACTGCAGTCCTTTACAACTGCGGTGTCACTTGTGTACTTGTATTGTCTTTTCCATTTTACGGTTCTGGCATTAAAGATTTTTTGTCTTTGATGTCATCTGTGATATTAGTTTTAAGTTTTATTTGTTTTATAGTTCTGGCATCGGAGTCTTTTACAACTCCGATGTCATCTGTGATATTAGTTTTAAGTTTTATGTATTTTATGGTTCTGACATTGGTGTATTTTAGAACTTCGATGTCATCTGTGATATTAGCTTTAAGAATATATCTTTCGCCTTGTCTACGTCCAAACATCAAAGTCCGTTTACAACTTTGGTGTTTTATTTGTTTTGTGTTAACTTATTTTAATAGCTGTCCGTCTATTAGGTGTTATTTATTTCTTAATTTATTTTATTTATTTAATAGTCATCTAAAATTATGGAGACGATAGTACAGTGGAACTGCAACGGTTGCAAACGCAGCTATTGTGAGCTAAAAATGATCCTGGTAAAGCACATGCCCTTTTGCGTGTGCCTACAGGAAACGCACTTCAAGCCCCAAGAAAATTTCAATCTTCGGGGCTTTACATGCACAAGAAGTGACGTTCTGCCGGGTGCCCGAGCCAAAGGTGGAGTTGCTATTTTTCTGAGGGAAAATTTACCGTTTACGGAAATAACCCTCAGAACTAGACTCCAGGCAATCGCAATCCGGCTTACCATCCCGATAAAAGCCACAATATGCAACCTGTATCTTCCGGAGTTCGACTGGACTCTGGAAGATATACAAGAACTTACTTCGCAACTTCCACAGCCTTACCTCCTGGTGGCCGATTTTAACGCCCACAATCCGCTGTGGGGTTCCCTGAGGAATGACTCTTTCTCGATCAAAGCGACGCTGTCCTCCTCAACACGGGTTCCGCCACACACTTTGGAGGTAGTCGTACAAACTTTTCGGCAATTGATTTGTCTCTATCGTCCCCACGTTTAGCCACACGTCTATCGTGAAATGTATTAGAAGACCTTCACGGTAGCGATCACTTTCCCATCGTTATTAAAACCATCGTCAAACGGGTCAGACAGTCCGTCCCCCGTAGATGGTGTCTCGACCGCGCAGACTGGCAAGGTTTCCAAGCCAGTCTGGTCCCACTAGAGTCAAATGGTGAGGATGTCGAGACCGCCGTGAAGGTTTTCACTAATTGTATTGTCCGAGCAGCAGATGTGTTTGTCCCAAAGTCCAGCGGTCAGCTGGCCGGTCCGTCGGTTCCTTGGTGGAACGACGATATCCGAGTAGCTGTGGAAGAGAAAAAGAAAGCTTTCAATTGTTTCAAAAGATCTCCGATGCAGGAAAACATGATCGCTTTCAAGAAGAAGCGAGCCGTTGCGCGCCGCAAAATTCTTGAAAGCAAGCAACGATCATGGGAGAGCTACGTATCGACGATCACGCCGACCACTTCGGTCGGCGAAGTGTGGAAAAAGGTGGAAGCCGTGTCGGGAAAGAAATTTCCCTCTGTGGCTCCCATCCTAATCGTCGACGGACGCGAAGTCACCGAAGCGGCCAACATTGCAGACGCATTGGCAACTCAATTTGCGTCTGCCAGTAGCTCTCAAAATTATAGTAAGCAATTCCTGCGTCAAAAAGATCAATTAGAAACTCAGCTAAATTTCTCTTCCCCGGATTCTTTGCCCTACAACTCTTTATTTTCCTTAAAAGAGTTGGAAACGGCAATTAACGGTATGGGTACCTCCTCCGCACCGGGACCAGACGACGTGCCTTATCAGGTTATCCGGCAGCTTCCCTCCCGCATGACGGAGCGGTTGCTGGAAATCTACAACCTGATATGGGAAAGCGGCGTCTACCCGGAATGTTGGAGAGAGGCCATTATCCTGCCGTTGATAAAGCCGGGCAAAGATCCAAACAACGTCAATAGCTACAGACCGATTTCACTTACCTGCTGTCTCAGTAAACTTTTAGAAAAAATGGTCAACAACCGTCTGGTGTGGATGCTGGAAAGTAACAATCTTTTAGCTAAATACCAGGCGGGTTTCAGACGAAATCACAGTACCGTTGATCATTTAATCTGTCTAGAAAATTCTATCAAAGACGCCTTCCTAGCAAGAAAACACCTCGTAGCGGTGTTTTTCGACCTGGAGAAGGCGTATGACATGACTTGGCAATATGGAATTTTGCAGAAGCTGCACGCATGGGGATTCAGGGGCCGTATGCCTCTTTTTCTTGAATCTTTCATGCGCGATCGCAAATTTAAAGTAAGGGTGGGAAGCACTAACTCGAAGACATTATGTCTAGAGAACGGTGTTCCCCAAGGGTCGACAATCAGCGTCACCCTTTTTGCGATTGCGGTTAATGATATTGCGGCTTCGGTGGTTACACCTGTAAAACAATGCCTGTACGTCGACGACTTGGTGATCTACATGGCGGGAGATACCATCCCTGCCATAACACGTCAACTCCAGATCACCATAGACGAAGTGGACAGAGAGGCAAAGGCGAGAGGTTTTCGTTTCTCTACGACGAAAACCTCGTGCGTGCATTTTTGCCGCCTCAGAAGATCTCAACGGGACCCCACGCTTGTCTTGCGATGTTCCAGAATCACGTGCGTCGAAGCAGTCCGTTTCTTATCCTTTCAGGCACATATTGATGAATTGGTCACAAAATGCAAAAAAGCCTTGAACGTGATCAAGTGCTTGGCCAACATCAACTGGGGTGCGCGGAGAGAGGTACTGTTGCGGCTGTACAAAGCTCTGGTTTTATCCAGGGTCGACTACGGCTGCGCGGTATACTCATCCGCCAGAAAATCCCGGTTGAAAGCCCTAAACGCAGTCCACAACGCAGGCATTAAATACGCCACGGGAGCATTCCGGACGAGTCCTGCACCGAGTCTTTGCTGCGAGTCAGGTGTACCTCCTCTAGCCGCTCGTCGTAGTCGCTTTGTACTCACGTACGCCGCGGCGATGCGAGCAAAGAGGGGTCACAACAACCGACTCATATTTACCGCCAACGAAACGCAGCAACGCAAATATAGACTCAGGCCTACCGTCAGTAGGCCGGTGTGCGTCCGAGCGCAGGAGCTAGAGGAGAGTCTCAACGTTAATTATCCGATGGTATTCGAGGTCGGTTCTGGCAAGTTTCCACCCTGGCTGTTGCCGAGGGTTATAACTCGTCTTGATCTGACCTCCAAGAGCAAACGAGAAACTTGCCCCGACGTCTTGAGGAGCAAGTTTCTTGAAATCGTTGCCGAATACCCAGACTCTCCGCGGATGTATACGGACGGTTCGAAAACGGATCGGGGAGTGGGAAGTGCCTTCGTTTTAGACGGTACGGCCCATTTATGGTCTCTCCCTAAAGAGGCTTCCGTGTACACCGCAGAATTACATGCTTTGCATAAAGCCCTGCTAAACTGTGAGACGTCATCTCACAGTTCGTTCCTCCTTTGTTCCGACTCGCTGAGTGCCATCCTGAGTATACAGTCTATGTACTCGGTCGATCCGCTGGTCCAGCTCGTACAAACTTCGATATTCCGCCTGGCCGGGTTTAGACAGAGAGCTATCTTTGTCTGGACACCGGGTCATGTGAGTATCGAGGGCAACGAGCTGGCCGATAAAGCCGCCCGCCAGGCGGCTGACGCGGATCCTACGGACAACATTCCCGTAAGACCCGATGATCTCAAAGGTTACGTCATATCGAAGGTCATCGAGGATTGGCAAAGAGTATGGAACGGCTTCGAGAGCAAATTAATGGAAATCAAGCTCTCCGTGACCGCATGGAAGTCGCCGGTAGATCTCAACAGGAGAGAGGAGGTCGCCCTATGTCTCTCTTCGTATCTCCTGACCGGCGACAAACAACCAGAATGCCAAACATGTCACGCCCCTTTAACGGTGAAGCACATTTTGGAGGAATGCCGAGCCTACCTTCCCCACCGTAATCGGCTCGAGCTCCCCAACAACGTGGCGTCTATTTTATTAAATAGAGAAGAGTCCATGGGAAGGTGCGTCCAGTTCTTGAAAGACGCAGGACTCCTCAAACAGGTGTAACCAAGTTTTTGTGTTGTCTTATAATGATTTTGGTGTTAACTTATTTATTTATTTTTATTGATCAGTTTCTGTTGTTAAGTTGTTTAAAGCATCGTAGTTTTTCGGTGCAATCTGTGATATTAGGTTTAGTTAGTTTTTAGGGTCTGGCATCGAAGCATTTTACAGCTTCGATGTCATCTGTGATATTAAGTTATGTTGTGATATTAGGTTAAGTTGTGATATTAGGTTTAGTTACTTTAGTTTTATGGGTCTGGCATCGAAGCATTTTACAGCTTCGGTGTCATCTGTGATATTAGGTTAGGTTCAATAGTAAGTATTGTGATATTAGTTTTTAAATTTAGTTTTTTAGTTTAAGCAACTGTGATATTAGATTTAGTTTTTATTTACTTATTTATTTATTTAACCATTTTAATGTGTTGTTTTGTCTCCTCAGGTCTATAACCTGAGGTTATTATTATTAAAATAAATAGCTAATGACCTTAGAAGTCGACGCTAAAACACAACAAAAAAAAAAAAATAATAATAATAATAATAATAATAATAAAAATAATAATAATAATAATAATAATAATAATAATAATAAGAATAATAATAATAATAAAACAACTACATGGCAGATACTACCACCAAAGTCACAAAGAGAACATAGACAGAATAGCTACATTTACATATCTTGAGAAAGGATATCTGTTTCCAGAAACCGAATGATTTCTACAGGTCATTCAAGACAAGGTAATAAACACAAAAAGCTATAGACTGCACATAATTAAAGACCTACAAAACACAAACGATAAATGCAGACGCTGCAAAGACAAACAGGAAACCATTGAGCATATTACAAACGGCTGTAAAATTCTAGCTCCCACACAATATACAGAACGGCACAACTCGGTAGCTAAAATAATTCATCAAGAATTAGCACTTAAATACAAATTAATTAGCAAATGGGAACCATACTATAAATATAATCCATCAATTATCCTAGAAAACGACGTGTGCAAATTATACTGGGACAGAGCTATTCTGACAAATAAAACAGTTGCACATAACCGCCCAGACATTACTCTTACTATAAAAAATGTAAATACTACGTATCTTATTGATGTAGCAATACCAGCAGACCATAACATCAACGTCAAATATAACGAAAAAATTGATAAGTACTTACCTCTAGCGCACGAAATAGAAAAAATATGGAAAGACAAAGTGAGAATAATCCCCATAATTATGTCATCAACAGGTATAGTGCCACTAAATCTAAAGGAAAACCTAAATGAAATACAGCTTAAAGAATATGTTATAATACCTATGCAAAAGGCTGTGATACTAAAAACATGTAACATCGTTAGGTCTTTTCTAAAACAATGACAATCTTTACTGGACCTGGTCCCGTACCCGTCCAATAAATAACACCCAGGATAATACCTGTGAAAAAAAAAAAGAAAGAAAAAAAAAAAATAATAATAATAATAATAATAATAATCGATGCGAGCGGACGTGTGTCACGTGGTAAATAAACTGTGCTCCGCGAAACTCGACCTTATTGAACAACAATCGGTCGTGTTCACATCGTGCTCCGCAAAAGTAACATAACCATATATACTTCTACTGAAGCCCTAGGCCTCCAAGTCACCGAAATAAATTTGGTTCTCTAGTTGGCCACAAACATCTGCTGGCCCCTTAAAACAATGTAAAAGTTCATCTGCCGCCTCCCTGGCCGCCACCACACTGTTTTAAAAGTGATTTTAAAAATCTGAATAACAGGATCACAGAAGTATCGAGGAGTAATATGCCCGGCTCTTTCACCATTTCCGTTAAACCATCCATATGTTGCTTATTCTGGAATTAAAATCTCCAAAAATTTGCGAGCCAACTATACCATCAGTGCTTGAAAGATAAATTCTCGTTTAACGATGGACAATTTATTCAATAACGAAATTCACGGAGCACTACTGTTTGAGGCTGACAGTAGTGCTGACAGTCAACAGCTTCTAGCTCCAATGGGTGAAGCGAGTGGCACCCACGGATTGCGAAACCAAACCACAAGGCCTGCACCTGTAAACCGAACAAACGAGATAAGCTTACGGACTGACTTGGGTGTTTTAACTGAACATCCCGTCACCGAGCAGCTACCTAAAGGTAGGCGTATGCGCTGGTCGAGAGAACTAAATATAGAATTAATGCGCGCATACTTCTCATCAACAATCAACGGTACGGACATGATAGGATATAGAACACGCTTACAAGAAACATGGAAAGAAATGCATCCCGAACACTGCATTTCAGCTCAAGGACTTTCAGATAGAGTTAGATGGATTCAAAAATCTAAAGCATTATCTGAAGCAGAACTCAACGCAGTGAAATTCAACGACAATATCCAACAAGATGAGGTACAACCAAACCAGAATAATGAAATTGCACAAGAACCTGAAGTGGAAACTCCAACTCAACATACTCCAGGAAATAGTATGGATACCACAAATTCAATTAAAAAAGCAGAATTAGAAGCAATTTTTAAAATGTACAATATACAGTTTGAAGGTATTACACCAAGCTGTAGACCAATGTTACAAAAACTAAGACAAAACAATAAAACCAGAGAAGTTATGAATGTAATTAACAATATATTGGCTGACTATATTATAAATAGTAAAAATCTTAACGACACCTATCACTTAGTATACTGTTCAGCAATGACAGTAATTTCTGTATGTGGAAAACAAAAGCCAGGTAACAAAATAGTACAAAACCAAAACCCACCCTGGAAAGATCGTCTGATAAATAAAATCAATTACAATAGAAAAAATATAGGAATATTACATACTTACTTAAATGGGGCCGAAAGCGGAAGTCAAAAACTAAAGAAAAAAGTAAGAAAAATTGCAAAACTAGCTAAAATTAAACCATCCCAAAGTGACTACCGCCAAGCATTAAACAAACACCTGGACTATCTAAAACAACGAGTGGGTGTGTTGGGATTTAGACTGAGAAAATATACAAACAGAACAAATAGATTTAAAGAAAATAAACTGTTTTCTTCGGGCCAAAGAAAATTCTACCGACAAATCGAGGACAATGATAACAACAAAACACAGTACCCAACAAAAGATGACATGTTTAATTTCTGGTCAAAAGTATGGGATTCTCCTAAACAGCATGACCACCAGGCATACTGGATAGAACAAGAACGTCAAACGGCAGACACAATAGTGCCAATGCCGTTTAATAACATCACTGAGAACGATATACAAGAAGCTACCAAACGCATGGGAGACTGGAAATCACCAGGACTAGACAAAGTGCAAAACTACTGGTGGAAGAACTTAACTAGCTGCCATATCAAACTTTCTGAACAATTTAACGTCATCTTTAATAAACCCGATTTAACGCCGGAGTTTCTAACTGAGGGTATTACATACATGTTAGCTAAAGGGGACAATAAGAACGATCCAAAAAATTACCGCCCTATTACGTGTTTACCTGTTATTTACAAAATACTAACAAGCATTATATGCAAAAAAATCACAAAGCATGTAACAGCAAATAATATCTTGGCTGCTGAACAGATGGGATGTCGTGAGAAGGCTCGAGGATGTAAAGAACTTTTAATAACAGACACTATAGTTACAAGTCATGCAAAATCACAATCTCGCAATTTATCCATGGGGTGGATTGATTACAGAAAGGCATTTGACTCAGTTCCACATCCTTGGCTTCTACAAATTTTAGATATTTACAAAGTGAATGCAACATTCATTAATCTACTCAAATGCCTTATGTCAACATGGAATACTCAGCTACACATTCCTGGCCAATGCGATAACCAAAGTAAGCGGATACAAATCAATCAAGGAATATTTCAGGGTGATAGTTTGAGCCCTCTCTGGTTTTGTTTAGCACTGAATCCACTAAGCAATATGATAAAAAGAAGCACTTATGGCTACCAACTTCAAAAACAACCAGCTTTACAACTTGCCCACTCCTTATATATGGATGATCTTAAGCTGTACGCTAATAGCCCAAAACAACTACAGGGACTGCTTGAACTAGTGGCACGCTTTAGCAGTGATATTAGAATGGAATTTGGTCTTGACAAATGCTGTATGTTACATATTAAACGTGGAAAAATACAACAAACAAAAGGTGCAACACTTTTGACGGGTATTACTATTTCACCACTTCAAGACTCGTACAAATACCTTGGAATACAACAAGCAGCTGAAATTGACAATACAGAAATGAAAAATAAATTTACAAATACATACAAAGCTAGACTGCAAAAAATCTTAAAAAGTCAGTTAAACTCTAAAAACAAAATCACAGCTATAAACACATGGGTAATTCCTACGCTGGCGTATACATTTGGAGTATTAAAATGGTCACCAACCGCTATTCAAAGTGTTGACCGATTCACTCGAACACAGCTTACAAAATACAGATTGCACCACCCCAAAGCTTCTGTTAATCGGCTCTATATATCAAGAAGCAAAGGTGGACGAGGTTTAGTCAATTTAGAAATTGCTTTGAATAAAGAACTGCTTAAACTTAAAAATTATTTTGGAACATCACAGAACCCGATCCATCGTAGTTTGCCGTCCATTGGGGTACATCCCGTGTTTGAAATAGTTAATAATTCGGATGCTGGCTATTTAGAAAATTCCTGGAAGGAAAAGAAATTGCACGGTCGCTTCTATGCAAACTTAAAAAGTCAAGCCGTAAATAAAACCGAGTCTTGCATATACCTTAAGTCTGGTTATCTATTCCCGGAAACTGAAGGAGCAATAACAGCCATCCAAGATCAAGTTGTCCCAACAAGAGCATACCAAAAACATATAATAAAAGCAGATATACCATCAGATCTGTGTAGAATGTGTGGAACCACAACCGAATCAATCCAACACGTAACATCTGGATGCTCAAAATTTGCACCAACGGAATATTTACAGCGCCATAATAATGTAGCAAAAATTATACATCAAGCAGTCAGCAAAAGATGGAATGTTATTCAAAAGACAATGGCTTGGTACAAATACACACCAAAATGGAACGCTGAAAATGAAACCGTTAAAATCTATTGGGATACGCCAATTGTTACTGACAAAACAATTGCACATAACCGGCCCGATATTGTTTTATTTAACAAAAAAGAAAAATACGTAACTTTAATTGACATAGCTGTACCAGGAGATGAAAACATTGACAAAACGTACAAGGAAAAAATTAACAAATATCAAGTCCTTGCATACCAAATCAAGAAAATTTGGCAAGTTAACAAAGTTGTAATTATCCCCCTAATAATAAGTGTCAACGGCTTAATACAGAAAAACTTTTCTAAACATCTAAATGACATTGAAGTAAATACCTATTCGAACCTGCTAGAGTGTCAGAAAGCAGTAATTCTGGGCACGTGTCATATTGTCCGAAAAGTTCTAAACCAATGACTGCAGCCTTGGTTCAATTGAACCCGGCAAAAAGCGGTTAAAGCCGTGAATAAATAAATAAAAAAAATAATAATAATAATAATAATAATAATAATAATAATAATAATAATAATAATAATAATAATAATAATAATAATAATTATAATAATAATAATATTAATAATTATAATAATAATAATAATAATAATAATAATAATAATAATAATAATAATAATAATAATAATAATAATAATAATAATAATAATAATAATAATAATAATAATAATAATAATAATAATAATAATAATAATAATAATAATAATAATAATAATAATAATAATAATAATAATAATAATAATAATAATAATAATAATAATAATAATAATAATAATAATAATAATAATAATAATAATAATAATAATAATAATAATAATAATAATAATAATAATAATAATAATAATAATAATAATAATAATAATAATAATAATAATAATAATAATAATAATAATAATAATAATAATAATAATAATAATAATAATAATAATAATATTAATAATAATAATAATAATAATAATAATAATAATAATAATAATAATAATAATAATAATAATAATAATAATAATAATAATAATAATAATAATAATAATAATAATAATAATAATAATAATAATAATAATAATAATAATAATAATAATAATAATAATAATAATAATAATAATAATAATAATAATAATAATAATAATAATAATAATAATAATAATAATAATAATAATAATAATAATAATAATAATAATAATAATAATAATAATAATAATAATAATAATAATGCCGCTCAGTCTATAAAATTTTTAAAATGTTCTCGAATTGCAGAAATGAATGTTAATGTCTCAGCCCATAAAACTTTAAACTCCTGTAAGGGCATAGTTTATTGTAGGGACTTCTTAAACTGCACGTTGGAAGAAATTGTTGAAAACATGAGTGGTCAGGGGGTAATCGACGTGCGTCGCATTTCTAGTATGCGAGACGGTAAACGCGAAGAAACTCCTAACCATATACTGACGTTTAACCGTCCACAACTTCCCACCAACGTGAAAGGGGCTTTTTATAACCTCACAGTCAGGCCATATATTCCGGCACCAATGCGTTGCTTCAAATGTCAGAGGTTTGGACACACAGCTGCCCGATGTTCTAAGGAGCAGATTTGCGCGTGTGGAAAACCTCTGCATGACGATAGCGAATGTGAACAGCCAATTACGTGTGTCAATTGCGGAGGAGAAGACTCTGCAAGATCACGTAATTGTCCTAAATACAAAGAGGAATTTGCTATCAAAGAGATAATGACAAAAAACAAATTATCATATTTTGAAGCACGCAAATTGGTATTAGTCCAAACACCAATTGCCGGAATATCATACGCCAAAGCGGCGACTACATCTAAAAGCCCTGTAGACGTAAACGACCTTATAAATAAACTGTTGTCCCCCCTTATTGCTGCATTAAACGGGCACAATCAACCTTTTGCAGCAAAAAGACCGCTTATACCGGTCATAAAACCAAATATGCCCCCACCCAAACCTCCGGGGCAACAACGGTTAAGGAAAACTTCGGTTTCTTTAACCAAAAACGTGGGGGATGTACCCCCCACACATTCTCAGGTTGGTTTTGAAACTGACCTGACCAAACTTGTTTTGGCAGAAACGCCAAAACAAATAGATATGGATCTGTTTGATCCGGGTAAACAGAAGCGGGATGACCCCTCTTCCAGCAACGGTGACGACGGATCCAGTACGGCATCAGAAGTTTCTGTTGTCGACACTGGCAGTACCAGAGGCAGAAGAAGAAGGAAACCTGGCTGGAAAAAGAGCAGATCACGCTCCCAACAGCTGTAGGCCTTCTATTATGTTCTTTAATTATGTGTTGTTATGTATCGGCACTGCAGTTCTTTACAACTGCGGTGTCATTTGTGTACTTGTATTGTCCTTTCCATTTTACGGTTTTGGCATTAAAGATTTTTTTGTCTTTGATGTCATCTGTGATATTAGTTTTAAGTTTTATTTGTTTTATGGTTCTGGCATCGAAGTCTTTTACAACTCCGATGTCTTCTGTGATATTAGTTTTAAGTTTTATGTATTTTATGGTTCTGACATTGGAGTATTTTACAACTTCGATGTCATCTGTGATATTAGCTTTAAGAATATATCTTTTGCCTAGTCTACGTCCAAACATCAAAGTCCGTTTACAACTTTGGTGTTTTATTTGTTTTGTGTTAACTTATTTTAATAGCTGTCCGTCTATTACGTGTTATTTATTTCTTAATTTATTTTATTTATTTAATAGTCATCTAAAATTATGGAGACGATAGTACAGTGGAACTGCAACGGTTGCAAACGCAGCTATTGTGAGCTGAAAATGATCCTGGTAAAACACATGCCTTTTTGCGTGTGCTTACAGGAAACGCACTTCAAGCCCCAAGAAAATTTCAATCTTTACGTGCACAAGAAGTGACGTTCTGCCGGGTGCCCGAGCCAAAGGTGGAGTCGCTATTTTTCTGAGGGAAAATTTACCGTTTACGGAAATAACCCTCAGAACTAGACTCCAGGCAATCGCAATCCGGCTTACCATCCCGATAAAAGCCACAATATGCAACCTGTATCTTCCGGAGTTCGACTGGACTCTGGAAGATATACAAGAACTTACTTTGCAGCTTCCACAGCCCTACCTTCTGGTGGGCGATTTTAACGCCCACAGTCCGCTGTGGGGTTCCCTGAGGAAAGACACGCGAGGTCGTTTGATTGAGGATTTTCTCGATCAAAGCGACGCTGTCCTCCTCAACACGGGTTCCGCCACACACTATGGAGATAGGGGTACAAACTTTTCGGCAATTGATTTGTCTCTATCGTCCCCACGTTTAGCCACACGTCTATCGTGGAATGTATTAGAAGACCTTCACGGTAGCGATCACTTTCCTATCGTTATTAAAACCATCGTCAAACGGGTCAGACAGTCCGTCCCCCGTAGATGGTGTCTCGACCGCGCAGACTGGCAAGGTTTCCAAGCCAGTCTGGTCCCACCAGAGTCAAATGGTGAGGATGTCGAGACCGCCGTGAAGGTTTTCACTAATTGTATTGTCCGAGCAGCAGATGTGTTTGTCCCAAAGTCCAGCGGTCAGCTGGCCGGTCCGTCGGTTCCTTGGTGGAACGACGATATCCGAGTAGCTGTGGAAGAGAAAAAGAAAGCGTTTAATTGTTTTAAAAGAACTCCGACGCAGGAAAACATGATCGCTTTCAAGAAGAAGCGAGCCGTTGCGCGCCGAAAAATTCTTGAAAGCAAGCAACAGTCATGGGAGAGCTACGTATCGACGATCACGCCGACCACTTTGGTCGGCGAAGTGTGGAAAAAGGTGGGAGCCGTGTCGGGAAAGAAATATCCCTCTGTGGCTCCCATCCTAATCGTCGACGGACGCGAAGTCACCGAAGCGGCCAACATTGCAGACGCATTGGCAACTCAATTTGCGTCTGCCAGTAGCTCTCAAAATTATAGTGAAGAATTCCTGCGTCAAAAAGAACAATTAGAAACGCAGCTATATTTTTCTTCCCCGGATTCCCTGCCCTACAACTCTTTCTTTACCTCAAATGAGTTGGAAACGGCAATTAACGGTATGGGTACCTCCTCCGCACCGGGACCAGACCATCAGGTTATCCGGCAGCTTCCCTCCCGCATGACGGAGCGGTTGCTGGAAATCTACAACCTGATATGGAAAAGCGGCGTCTACCCAGATTGTTGGAGAAAGGCCATAATCCTGCCGTTGTTGAAGCCGGGCAAGGATCCAAACAACGTCAACAGCTACAGACCGATTTCACTTACCTGCTGCCTCAGTAAAATTTTAGAAAAAATGGTCAACAACCGTCTGGTGTGGATGCTGGAAAGTAACGGTCTTTTAGCTAAATACCAGGCGGGTTTTAGACGAAATCACAGTACCGTTGATCATTTAATTTGTTTAGAAAATTCCATCCAAGACGCCTTCCTAGCAAGAAAACACCTCGTAGCGGTGTTTTTCGACCTGGAGAAGGCGTATGACATGACTTGGCGTTATAGAATTTTGCAGAAGCTGCACGCATAAAGATTCAGAGGCCGTATGCCTCTTTTTCTTGAATCTTTCATGGGCGATCGCACATTTAAAGTAAGGGTGGGAACCACTAACTCGAAGACAGTATGTCTAGAGAACGGTGTTCCCCAAGGGTCAACAATTAGCGTTACCCTTTTTGCGATCGCGGTAAACGATATTGCAGCTTCTGTGGTTACACCTGTAAAACAATGCCTGTACGTCGACGATTTGGTGATCTACATGGCGGGAGGTACCGACGAAGTGAACAGAGAGGCAGAGGCGAGAGGTTTTTGTTTCTCTACGACAAAAACCTCGTGCGTGCATTTTTGCCGCCTCAGAAGACCTCACCGGGACCCCGCGCTTGTCTTGCGAGGTTCCAGAATCACGTGCGTCAAAACAGTCCGTTTCTTAGGGCTCGTGCTCGATAGGACCTTATCCTTTCGGGCACATATTGATGAATTGGTCACAAAGTGCAAAAAAGCCTTAAACGTGATCAAGTGCTTGGCCAACATCAACTGGGGTGCGCGGAGAGAGGTTCTGTTGCGGCTGTACAAAGCTCTGGTTTTATCCAGGGTCGACTACGGCTGCGCGGTATACTCATCCGCCAGAAAATCCCGGTTGAAAGCCCTAGACGCAGTCCACAACGCAGGCATTAGATACGCCACGGGAGCATTCCGGACGAGTCCCGCACCGAGTCTTTGCTGCGAGTCGGGTGTACTCCCTCTAGCTGCTCGTCGCAATCGCTTTGTACTCACGTACGCCGCGGCGATGCGAGCAAAGAGGGGTCTCAACAACCGACTCATATTTACCGCCAACAAAACGCAGCAACGCAAATATAGACTCAGGCCTACCGTCAGTAGGCCGGTGTGCGTCCGAGCGCAGGAGCTAGAGGAGAGTCTCAACGTTAATTATCCGATGGTATTCGAGGTCGGTTCTGGCGAGTTTCCACCCTGGCTGATGGCAAGGGTTATAGCTCGTCTTGATCTGACCTCCCAGAGCAAACGAGAAACTTGCCCCGACGTCTTGAGGAGCAAGTTTCTTGAAATAGTTCCAGAATACCCAGACTCGCAGCGGTTGTTTACGGACGGTTCGAAAACGGATCGGGGAGTGGGAAGTGCCTTCTTATTAGATGGAACGGCCCATTCTTGGTCTCTCCCTAAAGATGCCTCCGTATACACCGCTGAATTACATGCTTTGCATAAAGCCCTGCTAAACTGTGAGACGTCATATCACAGTTCGTTCCTCCTTTGTTCCGACTCGCTGAGTGCCATCCTGAGAATACAGTCTATGTACTCGGTCGATCCGCTGGTCCAGCTCGTACAAACTTCGATATTCCGCCTGGCCGGGTTTAGACAGAGAGCTATCTTTGTCTGGACACCGGGTCATGTGAGTATCGATGGCAACGAGCTGGCCGATAAAGCCGCCCGTCAGGCGGCTGACGCGGATCCTACGGACAACATTCCCGTAAGACCCGATGATCTCAAATGTTACGTCATATCAAAGGTCATCGAGGATTGGCAAAGAGTATGGAACGGCTTCGAGAGCAAATTAAAGGAAATCAAGCTCTCCGTGACGGCATGGAAGTCGCCGGTAGATCTCAACAGGAGAGAGGAGGTTGCCCTATGTCGCTTGCGCATAGGTCATACCAACTTGACCTCTTCGTATCTCCTGACCGGCGACGAACAACCAGAATGCCAAACATGTTACGACCCTCTAACGGTGAAGCACATTTTGGAGGAATGCCGAGCCTACCTTCCCCACCGTAATCGGCTCGAGCTCCCTAACAACGTGGCGTCTATTTTATCAAATAGAGGAGAGTCCATGGGAAGGTGCGTCCAGTTCTTGAAAAACGCAGGACTCCTCAAACAGGTGTAACCAAGTTTTTGTGTTGTCTTATAATGATTTTGGTGTTAACTTATTTATTTATTTTTATTGATCAGTTTGTGTTGTTGAGTTGTTTAAAGCATCGTAGTCTTTTACAACTTCGGTGCAATCTGTGATATTAGGTTTAGTTAGTTTTTAGGGTCTGGCATCGAAGCATTTTACAGCTTCGTTGTCATCTGTGATATTAAGTTAGTTTGTGATATAAGGTTAAGTTGTGATATTAGGTTTAGTTACTTTAGTTTTTAGGGTCTGGCATCGAAGCATTTTACAGCTTCAGTGTCATTTGTGATTATAGGTTAGGTTAAATAGTAAGTTTTGTGATATTAGTTTTTAAATTTAGTTTTTTTAATTTAAGCAACTGTGATATTAGATTTAGTTTTTATTTATTTATTTATTTATTTAACCATTTTAATGTGTTGTTTTGTCTCCTCAGGTCTATAACCTGAGGTTATTATTATTAAAATAAATAGCCAATGACCTTAGTAGTCGACGCTAAAACACAAAAAAAAAAATAATAATATTAGAATTGTAGGCAACTTGTTTGAAAAAACCGTACCTACTAATTACCGTCAGAAATGACGTGCAAAACCGGAATAATAATAATAATAATAATAATAATAATTTAATAATAAATTTCAGTGTTGACCACTAAGATGGGTAAACCTAGAGTACGCATGAAATGGTCTACTGAAATGAATACTTTTATTATGCGCCATTATTATCTGCTAACCAACAACGAATCCAATACAACCAACTATAGGCAGGAGCTTCATATTGCTTTTTACAATATCCAAATCTAGATGTATTTGAACAGAGTATAGCTGATTCACGAAGGGCCATAGTTAAAAAGAATTACATTTTGCAGCTAACACTAGAAGAACTGAAAGCTGAAGTAGCAGCTGTTGTACAAAACACTATACCTAATAATATAGAGGTTGAAGAATCAATACACAATGCAAAAGACAACTCTATAAGTTTACATAATGGTACTCCTGCAAACGCCACAGAAAATCAAGACAGAGAAAGTAATCCTGAAAGCACACTTGTTCAGCAAGAATATCAACTGACTAATGATCTTAGAATTAAACTACAACGGGCAATCATTGAATATGCCCAAATTGATCCTACACTACGGTCTTGCATCTCAAAACAAAACAACTTAAAAAAACTTGCCATGAGTTTAAAACTCATAGATGAGAAAATTCTTTCTGATCATCTAGACACTACTAAAAGTTTTTCCAACTTACTTGCTTATATCTATGCTGCTGCGGTTGCTATTGTACGAGTAAATGGAGGCAAAGTTGAACATTTTACAAACAAACCGTACAAGTTAAATTCCATACAACCTTGGGAGCGTCGACTGGAAAAAGATATAGCTTGCCTTCGCAACAACATTGCAACAGTCTACCAATATAATAATGGCAATAAAAGTAAAAAAATTAAAAAAAGAATATCTAAGATCCAAGAAAACACAACAAAACATGCTAATCGAAATCCTAACAACAATTCACTACCAGAGATTTTAGACACACTTATACAACAACTAAAAGCTAAATCTAGCAGATTAAAAAAATATCGTGAGTCCAACCTTAGAAAGAACAGAACAGTATGTTTAATTCTAACCAAAAATTATATTATCGGAGCTTGAGCTTGAGGCAACAACAGCAACAAACAAAATTCCAACCAACGAAAATATTGAAAAGTTTTGGACATCAATCTGGTCACAACCCGTCCAACACAACACTAATGCAGCTTAGATAATTAATGAAGAAGAACGTGCTACAGAAAACCCGATAATGACTCCTTGTAATATATTAACAGAAATGGTAACCGAGGCTATAAAAAACACCCAAAACTGGTAAGCGGCAGGTCCAGATCAAATACACAACTTGTCACGGTTTAGATTTTCATTACACCTGAAAAATAAATACAATTATGCTAGTAGTGTAATGTGCAAGATTTTTAATACTTATCTTATATCCATCATAAGCAAGTGCTACTTCGTCAAGTAGTTTGGGTTGTCTGCGTTAATTATGATCCAGCCCTTCTGGTTAGGAACTAAAACACAGAATAATAAAATAATAAATGAAGGATTTAATAATGACTTATCTCTTATCACAGCTGTTAAGAGACTTGTCGTTAGTTGATTAATATTTGTTTATATTGTATATTAGTTATGTACAGTTAAATTACTGTTCACTTACCGGTGTAAAAGTTTGAATTGTACTCCATGATGGTTGGGACTGCAGTCATAATTTTTGGCAGCTTTCCTTGTTGTTCTCCTTATCCTTATGTTATTTAATTATCCAATCCATATTCTATTATTCCAATTGACTCCTTTGTATATTAATTATCTAACCTGAAATGATACAAGAATTTAATACTCGGTAATTATTTTCAGTAAATATTTATTGATTATAAGTGATTACTTACCAACAATTAATTCGGTTAATCCTTTTTCAGCACTTGTCACTTTCACATTTAATTAGATTGATCCTAATTAATGACACTTGTATTATTTACTTACTTAGTTGAATTCCTGTCCGTTTTGACAGTGAGGGAGCGCAGCTCGGTGGTAGTTGGTGTGTTGCCAACTGTTTTTATTTTTGCTAATTTTAAATTCAAATTACCGTCTTAATTAAGTAACCGTTTGGCTTTTGTTAATTTTGTACCATTTCGGTGTTGATGTAATTCCTTTTTCCCGTTCCATTAATTCCCTTTTTGTTTAAGAAAAGTAACTTCTTGGGTGGGTCATGCGCGGGGCAATTCCGTGAGTTTTCCCCAGAGCGAGTGCTAGCTGACACGGTCTTTTGATTGAAAGTCTTCGCCAATAACACATTGCAATTGCGGATATATAGGCCGTTTGAGACTGCATTATATATTCGTTTCGGATTATAGCTCAAACGTGACTTTCGTCTAAAATTCTGGGCACCATTCATGTAAGTTGTTTTTCTTTTTACAAATTCTCCCCATCATGTCTGTTTCCTTGCAGGGTATAGTGCCTGCGTATTAATTATTAATAATCTAGTGCCACGGGTATATATATATATATATATGTATATATATATATATATGTTTATGTGTGGGCCACCAATTAAATATTGTACGAAAAAATTAAATAATCATGAATGTTCCAATCTCCTACTGAAGCAGAGCCACGCCACGTGTTTAATTGCTCCCATCTATCGTGAAGCAGCGCCACGTGGAAATATTTCCACCCCTTTTTGAATTTGCCTTGTTCTCAATTATCATTAATTGTTAATTATTGTTGTATATTGTATAGTGTTGTGTTTATTAGTCTAGCTACCTAGAGCTAGGAGAAAGTAACTGGGATTGCCTGAGATCAGTGAGAGTTTCACTCATCTCAGTAGAGATCCAGTAGTTGTGTAAATCATCTCACCCGCCATTCATTCATATCATTTAGATTTAATTATCATAATTGCAAATATATTATTATTTTTTTTAGTTTACCAAAAGTGTATTTTTTTGTTTTCTTCATTTATTTTTTTTTGGGGATTATACTGCACATATATATACATATATAGATTCGTTTATTTTATTCTTTTTTAATTAATTTGTGTATCCTTCCCTATTCTATTCTAGATTTTTTTATTGCTTTTTTTTGTGTGTGCATTAAGACCAGTGGAGTACATCAAACCAAAAAGGACTATATGTAAAGGAAGATTAGAGAAAAAAAAACAAAGCAATTGGAGCCTAACAGCTGTGTTTGTGGTGAGTCCTTTTTTTTTAAATTATTATTATTCTGTGTTATTTTGTGGACCCCGCCCATCGCCGCGAGCTAGGCCTGGCTAGTCCTTTAACAAATACTTAAGGGCTAAAGGGCTCGTGTCAAACTTTTGGCTTAAAAAACTTCCAAATACTTACTTCTACATTGCGCATTATTTTAGGTGCTTCCTTAAAGCTCATACAAACATTCCAATTTTTTTAACTTAAGGTACGACGTATTTGTTGCCAAAAAGTAATAACCTAAGTGATTCATCTAACTACAGGTCAATCACTTGTTTATGTACACTATATAAAATACTCACATCATGTTTATCAAGTGCCATTTACAAACACATTGAAAACTTTAACGTTTTAGCAGAGGAACAAAAAAGTTGCACCAAAAAATCGCAAGGCTGCAAAGAACAACTAATTATAGATTCTGTCACTATGGAGCAGGCGTGGAACAAGCAAAGAAACATTTATACCGCTTTTATTGATTATCAAAAAGCATTTGACTCAGACCCTCACTCATGGCTTATAAAAGTGTTAAAAATATATAAAGTAGAACAAACAGTAATAACACTACTTTAGCAGTTAATGTCAACATGGAAAACATCACTACATATTAATCATAACGGACAAAAAATAATTTCTAACCAAATAAACATCTTAAGGGCCATTTTCCAGGGAGACAGTTTAAGTCCATTGTGGTTTTGCTTAGCTTTAAATCCTTTGTCTACACTACTTAATTAAACTGAATTTGAATTTCAATTGAGACATGGATCAACAACTAAACATGTTATTAACCACCTCCTCTTTGTTGATGACATTAAATTGTATGCTGCCAATGAAAACCAAATTAACCAACTTTTAAAAATTACAGAAAGTTTTTCAAAAGACATTAAAATGTCTGTTGGGTTAAATAAATGTAAAACCCACAACATTAACCAAGGAAAATTTATGACATGTAACTTTGAAATGACGGATGGAAAAGCGATTGAATCATTGATGACAACAGACACTTATAAATATCTTGGCCTCCTTCAAGCTAGGCGTATTCAACATAAAGAAATTAAACAAACAGTTTTAGTTGAATACAAAAAACGATTAACTGATATTTTAAAATCAAAACTGAATGGCAAAAACACGTTTAAAGCCATAAATGCATATGCCATACCAGTATTAACATATACGTTTGGAACCGTTAAATGGACAAAGACCGACTTGGAAAACATTCAAATTAAAACTCGAACCACATTAACTAAATTTCGGGCTCACCATCCAAAAACCGCAACTGAAAGAATAACTCTACCACGACACAAAGGAGGTCGTGGCTTAAAAGATGTTAATAAACTTTATCAAAACCAGGTTCAAATATTACAACGCTATTTTCTTAGCAAGCAAACATCAATTTATAAAACCGTTTGCTTGGTTGATAACAATTATACCCCCTTAGATTTATTACACACGAATGAAACTGAGCTCACTTCAAACATAGCTTACGAACAAGAAAAAACACTAAAGCGGGCAGAAAAAGCCTTACACGGCCGACACCCAAATGATCTCAATCACACTTTTGTCGATCAAGACGCGTCGAACAAGCGGATTTATTTCTTGAAACTAACCGCTGGGCCACGAGCCATGACGCTCTGAGCGTAAACGCTCGGCGCTGCAAAAAGGAGCGTCAAGCGTCCAATTCAAATGCATGAGTTTATATGTACCAGGCCACGTAATAGCGCTGCAAGATGCAGCGTCGTTGGCTTCTGGCGAAACAAATACGAGCGTTTGTTGCGCTTGACGCTCATCTTATATGCCTCTTAAAAACAAATTAATACAAATAATCAAGTACGTACACAAAAATATTTGACTGTTTATACAGTTGGAGCGTATTATTTGAGCATCAGCGTCTGAAACAAATCGGTTTGTTTCAAACGCTCCTAAATTTGGACGCCAGAACGTTTTTTTAAATAGATAATTTTGTCTAAAATGAAATTTGAATTTTATCATTATTATGATTTAACTTATTTAACTATATTGAATTAAATAAATTATTATTAAACTTTTTTTTTGTAAAATTATTAGTTAAGTAAAATGAATAATGTATAATTTGATGATATGTTTGTATAAGTTTTGCACTACATAAAACACATTTTGTTAGTTTTCAAAATTTTATATTATTAGTACTGGCAGATAAAAAATTTAAACTAGTATAATTTTTAAATAGATAAAACCTACATTGTTTGGTAGATTATATTTAATTATCAAGTTTAATTTGCCAAAACAAATTCTGCAAGATTTTGAGTTTTTAGTTATTAAATTTGAAGAAATGAAATTTAATTTAAAATTTTATTATTTTTTATCATTAACGTGAAAAAGTGGAAGAACAAAGCTAAATAGTAACAAAAATCACATAGTTTTACATGTCATATTTCAATAAGTCAAATGACAAATACGTATATATTTTATTTTAAAAATTAATTAATTTAGTTTTTAAAATAAATTTAGTTTTCCCGCGTTTTGTAGTTTTCTATTTGTATATACTTTTTATATATTTAAAATTTTGTATATACATATTATATTGAAAATTAAGATTAATATAATTTACCTTTAAATAGTTTATTGGTAGAATAAATAAAATTTGAATTAAAAAAATAATAAAATGTTTATATAAACAAATATAAATGTATCATAACCTTAAATAGAAATGTCAAATATAATACGAATTGAGCTACTCGTGTTTAGACGCTATAAGCGGCAAGATTTTTTTTTTTTTTCGCATTCTATGATTTTTTGTTTATGTAAATAATTTACATTTTTAAAATTTTGTATATATTGAAAAGTAACATTAATATAATTTATCTTTAATGAATATATTGGCAGAATGAATATTTAAAAATAAAAAAAAGTGTCAAAAAGTTTATATAAATAAATATAAATGTATCATAACCCTAAATAGAAATGTCAAAATAAACGCTCCAACAAAAATTGACAGGCTCGTGGCCTTGTTTTTGACGCTGCTAAAATACGCTCCCAGCGTCCTTGACGCTATAAGCGGCGCGTTTGTTTCGTGGCCCAGCGGTAAAGGTTTCTTGATTGCAATTCAAGATCAAGTCATTGCAACCAAAAACTATTGTAAATTTATATTGAAAGAAACAAATATCGACAATATGCAGAAGATGTAATGAAGCAACCGAGACCGTTCAACATGTAACTTCAGCTTGCAGAGTTTTCCGCCCACCAGCTATCTATTCAGACATGACCAAGTGAGCAGTATAATACATCATAAGTTAACAAAACTGCATAAACTAACAACAGATACGTCCCTATATTACAACTATACGCCCGCCAATGTACTTGAAAATAACACTTACAAATTATATTGGAACCGGAGCATCATAACAGACAAAACCATCAATTGTAACCGCCCAGATATTACACTTATAGACAAGATGTCAGACACGACGTACATAATAGACATAACAATTCCCAATTCACACAACCTTCAGACTTCATGGAACGAAAAATTAAGTAAATACCGACCATTGGCTGACAAAATTAAAAATATGTGGAAACAGAAGAATGTATTTATAATACCAATTGTTATATCGACAACTGACATTGTTCCACAGAAACTATATGAAAGTCTTTTTAAATTACAGCTCTGACTTACATCCAGCTTCAAAAAACAGATATTTTAAACACAACATCAATAGTCCGGTCACATCTCAACCTTGATTAATAGAATTGTAGGCAACTTGTTTGAAAAAAAACCGTACCTACTAATTACCGTCAGAAATGACGTGCAAAACCGGAATAACAATAATAATAATATATTTATTTCCCAACAGGCCTAGGCCCAATAACAGAGAAACATCACAAATACATAAAAATAGTAAAATACATTTAACAGTAGAAATAAAATATTAAATTACATAAAAATATTATAAATACATAAAACATTGTATCAAAGAAGATAATACTAAAACAAATTAAAAAAAAATAAAAGAGAAATGAGAAAAGAGAAAAGAAACTAAATGGTAAAGTAAAATTATTCATATACATTCCCAGTAACATTTTAAAAATTGTGATAAATTCTTATTAAATATATCACAGTTATACTGCACTTTGTGAGAATGTTTGTACATAATGTTCAAGGGACAATTTGAATGGTGCGTTGTTTTAGGTGTCTTATAGGCAATTGTTTTAGGATTCCGTAATGCTACTTGTGGTACATGAAAATAAATATTATCTAAAAACTCTGAATTATCATACTATGTAATGTTTTTAAATGTAGCATTTGGTGTCGCGCTTTTAAAGATTCAGTATCAAATTCTTTTAATAGTGCATTATAACTGTAGCCTCTGATTAGATAGGTACCATGTTTTCGATATAATAAATATTTTAAAAATCGTTTTTGGACTCCTTCCATTATGTTTAGATATTAAACATGCACAGGTGACCATATTACAGAACAGTAGTCCAATTTACTTAAAATGTATGATTGATACAAAGTTGTTAATGTTAACATTGATTTGAAACTTTTACAAGTACGTAAAATAAAACCCATTATTTTATAGCACTCTTGCGTTACAGATATAATATGATCATTAAATGAGAGGTGAGAGTCAAAAATAACACCTAAATCACGATACTGAGTATCGCGTTTTATTATATGATCATGAAGCATATAGTCAAACTTAATTGGGTGGAGTTTTCGAGTATATGATACAATTTGACATTTTGAGTTATTAAGTTCAAGTCCATTATAATGACACCACTCGGCAAATTTATCTAAATTAGTATGCAAGTTAACGCAATCAGTAACATTTCGAATAGTTTTAAATAATTTTACATCATCAGCATAAATAAGGAATTTGCAATCTAACATATGACACATATTATTTATAAACAAAATTAAAAAAAGAGGTCCTAAATTAGATCCTTGAGAGACCCCGCTGGAAGCCAAATATCTAAGTGACTTAATATTTTCACACACAACATATTGTTCTCTATCACATAAGTATGATTGAGTATGATATAACTGAGATTAAATTATCATATATATCGTATTTATGGAGACAATCAATTAAGAGCTTATGTGGAATGCAATCGAATGCTTTTGATAGGTCCGTATATATTACATCAGATTGAACATTATTGTTCATTGTTGAAGAAATAAATTGAGTGATGTTGAATAGATTGGTCATAGTAGATCGTTTCTTCATAAATCCATGTTGGTGGAGTGTGATTTCTGAATACACGCAATTGTAGATGATTTCAGTTAAAATGCATTCAAATATTTTTGAGAAACAACTTAAGATTGCGATGGGTCTATAATTGCTTATGTCAGATTTTGTGCTTTTTTTAATACCGGTGTAATTTTGACTTGTTTCCAGATTTTGGGGAATTTTTGTGTATATAAAATTAAGTTATATATGTAGGTAAATGTTTCAACAATAACACTACCAACATCTTTAATAAAAAACTCTAGAAAAATATATAATCTCATAGTGTTTTTGGATGTAAGTTTTTTTAGATGACGAGCAGTAAGATCGATAGATATGCAAAAAGTAAGAAACAACTAGTTAGTTCAGAACCAGATTCAACCATTTTACGTGTTTTGCACAGCCGGGCATCTAGAGATGTGCTGCCAAGAGGCGCTAACAAGTGAGCTGCTGATGGCAAGAAATGCACCAGCACATTAGAAAAGATTTTGTTACAGGAGTTGGAAAACGTACCGGCGGATAACAGGAAAGTACGTCGACAATAAGATTATTCTTACCAGAAACGTATTTCACCACAAAATTATAATTTTGCAACGCCAACACCCACCGTGAAATACGTAAAAACAATAAGCAACAACTATTTAAATATACTAAAGCACGGTGGTCAGTGAATACCGTAAAACGCTATTCTAACAAAAACACTCGCCATCGCTTTATACAGGAGACAACCGCTACACATTTTTTTTTCGGAGTTAAATCTAATGACGATAAGAAACGAAAGCTATTGAGCGTAGAAATAATGTTTTTGATAGGCCGAGGGTGTTTGCAATCTAATTCAGTCATCGAAGACAGCGAGCATCAAGATACAACCAAATCGAACCGTCACGTTTTACTGTCGTTATAAGAGGATTAGAGTAAAGCGTGTCGGATCTTTTAATTATCTCCAACAGTTCCATTTGATCTATCTTAGCCTGGACAACAAAACAATGTGCAATCAGGATGGGATATTGCTTTTTGAAAAACGGTTTAGGTTTAGTTTAATTTTGTACTCATACAGATGAGTCCAACCAGGTGTATTTAAAAAAACTACACGGCAGATTGGAAAAAGCAAATTTATGACTTTTGGAAAGCTTGAGTATATCTACAACTTTCTTGAAATCTAACTTGACTGTAGACTGAGTAAGAATTGCCGGTTGTCCGCAATTAATTGCGCAAAATTCTAAGCACATTATTTTGGAAGGCATAAGTTTGTGAAAAACCAAAATTGCTTTAATTACAATAGAAGGAGACTGACAATGGACTGTATATTCTTTTCATTGCAATAAATAACAGTCTTAAAATGTGAAAGAAAATCTCTTCCAAGAATTTTTGGATAGGCTAATTCTGGAACAACTAAAAACTCAAACTGTGTTTTAAAGTTAAAATTAAACGGCAAAAGCACCTGATGTGTGACTTTTGACGGTCGGTTATTTGCGGCAACAGTGATTTTTACACCTTGCAAGTTAAATATTGGCAAGTTAGTAAATAGGATGTAAATTTTCTGGAAAATCTTGAGCGAGAGGCAACTGACTTCAATTCCGGTGTCAACAAGCGCCGGAAATTTAAAATTTTTGGATTTAATAGAAATGATCGGAGTTTTAAAATTAGGTTTGTAAATAAATTTACAATTATTTTTTAAAAGATCATCTAAAAAGTTTTGGTTTAAGAAAGTACTGGTCCTAGTTGAGACATTGTCCTTGGGACCTACAAAATTGTGTTGTTCTTGTTTCTTGGTTTTTCAACCTAATTGCCGATTTCTAGGTCAGCATTGGCAACTGTATGGATAGTATTGAGATTATCAAGAATAGATCTGAAATTATTCTTAATTTGGTGCGTATTTGTATTACGGTTAAAATTATCAGACAAACAATTCGGGTTGTATGATAAAGTTAAAAATGCATGATTTTGGGTAATAAATTCTACATTGAGTAATTTTTGCAAAGCATCTCGGATGTCCACCAAATCAACAAACAAGGTTGCAACATGTATGGAAAAATGCCTTGCTATTAATTGAACAAAATGTTCGTCACTGTAAAGAGGTATTAAAAATTGTTCCTTGGACATTAGCATAAACATATAAGACAAATATGTACCATCATGCCCAAAAGAACGATATTTACCTGATTCCAGTCTACCCCGTACTTTGTGTTGCTGCACCAAACTCCAGAACTGCTCAAAAAAACATTTCCCAAAATTTCCCAAAATTGCGACAAATGTGAGCGGCAGCGGTAAAACAATTTCCAGCACTATCTGAAAATAAATTATGCTTCCATAAGCGTAGTTTGCAAAAAGGAATCCGGTTTGTATTCATTACACATTCACGTTGGCAAGATTTATTAAAATTATAAATTTGTTCAACCGCGTGAGTTTGCTCTAAATCAGCACTACCCATATTGGAATATTGTGTTTTGGGAAACTGGTGTTAGAACGTTGCCCAATAGACCGATTAATTTTATCAGCAGCTTGATTTACTAAAACATGGTTAGAATTGCGAGCTTAGTTGCTCATAGCTGTGTAGTTACCTTAACTTTGGTTATTTACAAAAGCTTGACTGGTTGTAGCAGCACGGTTAACAAAAGCTGAGTTATTTGCAAAAGTTGATTCATAAAAACAGGATTGGTTTCATGTGCATCACAATTATTTATAACATGCTTGTAGTAAGGTTCATAATAATTATGGTACCTGTACATTATAAGATTATAAGATAAAAACATTGGCGCATTATTGTTTGTTTCCATCATAGCTGGATCATTTAAATTTGAATAAATGGGTATATTTGTGTTATTACAATTGAATTGCGAGTTTGATTTCGACTCTAACGTACTTAAATTTGAGTTACGTAAGCATTATGTATATATTATTACCAGTAGTTTGACTAAGATTTAAACTTATGTCTTTGTGAATTGCTTTTGCATTGGTTTCATCTAACATTTTGACTGTCTGCTCTTGGCTTAAGAGTGTCAGATTGAATTGTTGCAACTGATAATCTACGGTCTACATAATTATTCATAGTTTCTTTTATCTGAGAAAAACTTTTTTTAAAATCAGGTGAACCACTGGTTATCTACAGTTTATTTAGAATTACTATTATATTTCTTTGGGATTGCTCCTGTAGAAACGTAATCTCTGAAAGTATAGTTAACTTGAACAAAGAAAAAAACAGTATCTTGGGGTATTGAAAAAGCAGATAGTTGCTTACTTAAGTTATGCATATCAAAACAACTATTATCTAATGTTTTATTTGTTATTGTAGTATTTAAAGCGATGGTTTTATCTTGAAGGTCATCCTAGTTTTCCTCTTTCTTGCTGCGATAGTTATATTTTTTTAATGGAGTCTTATGCATCATCTTCCTATTATAACCTTGCTTAGAGTAAATATTTTTATCCTTATTATAAGTTTCTTTATCCTGGAAAATTTGCTTGGCCTCACGTTGGGTGGGAAGCAAGCAATAATTAATTTCCAGGATAACAAAATAGCCTCTCTTTTATTCATTTATAAAAATACAATATTAGTCATAAAAATTTTCAACTAAAATAAAAAACCTAAAAAAAAACTTTATTTACTTGCGTTAAACGTACAAATTATTTAATTAAATTCGCACTTATCTAGTGCAGGCGGTTGCGGTAGAATACACCTTAAAATATCGCCGAGAATCGCACGTGTTTCTTAAAGTTAAAATGGCAAAGAGTATTGCACGGTTGCTAGTATGGAAAAGACCAAGTTGTTTTAAATAACCTTGCGGCTCTTGTGTGTTGATATTTGGGTTCACGGTATCGCTCACAAATAGCGCTATCAAGTGAAATATTCGGGGTGGTCATGTTAAGTGCATTACTACACAACACTCAATAATAAAATATTTTAATGGGTTAATTTAGGAATGTAAGTTGTTTGCATTTTTAGTAACGTTTATCTATTACACATTTTGAAACAAAATTTTAATGTTAAAGATGTATGGTTTGTTAGAGAAAGTCATTAGCATTGTAAAAGAATATTTAGAACGCTCTTTTTCTACCAAGCAGCGTAAAAGTTAACAATAAAAAAAAAAATATTAAAAATCTTAAAACAAAAAAGAATAGATTTGACACTAACCATCACATATTTTTTATTTTTTTTGTACTTGCATAAAAAACATTTGAAAGTTTAAGTTAGTCTTTAGTCATTTTAAATTTTTTTTTTTTTTAAATTATTATATCTTAAAGAAAGAATGTGTTTAACTTTTTGCAAGCTAATTGCAAGCTTGATCATTGTTGTATTTTTGTTTTGTTTTTTACATGGATCTGATGAAAAAAACTTTTTTTAATAATAAAATTTAAAATAAATATCTAAGTATATGCTTGAACCAGTATTTCTTTTTGCTTACTTTTTTTCAGTTTTTCTTTTCTTTTTATCACTTATAACTTAAACCAAATAATATTGTAACCACTCTGATTGTAGTTAATAGTTGAAGATAGGGCAGCAAAGACGACGTAAATTGTTTTTTTTTTGTCAATTTGTAGCTGCAAAACAGAGGGTCAAAAAGGTCAAAAACACTTATAGTGGGTTATGCTCTAAGGTATCGAAGAGGTGTTTAAATTAAATTTAAATTTTTTTGAGATTGTTTAATAAAGTTTAATAAATTCAAAAATGTCATAGACTGTTGTCGTATCTAGTATCAAGACCCGATTTAAGTAAGACTTGCAAAAAACTGAAAAACTGGTTTTAACACCGGGTGCAACAGCCATATTTGCTGTTCATTTTTTTTTTAATTTGTTGGCATAGTCGTCATTCAATCCGTTATCAATTATATTAACAACAGTTAATAATTCAGACTTGTACAAATGTTATCACAAAATGTACCACTACCACTGCTTAATAAAGATCCGTTAGCAAAATAAATAAATGTTTGGTACAAACACAATAGCTCATTTATTGTCACATTATGGTATACAAGTAAAAAACTTGAACTGAATAAAAATAAAGTTAACATGAAGATTGGAAGAGGTGGACCCACACTATAGCCTTCTAGATCATTAGAATTGAATCTTTTAGATTTCTTCTTTTAGGATTATTAAAAAAACTTTACTACAAACAAAAATTGTCGAACCTGAAAATATCATAGCTCGCATTCATGCAGCTTTTGCGTTAATTGTTGCTGCAGGGAGTTTGCGTATTAATGTTAAATTTGCCAATTGTTGTTTTTAAGTAAAATAAATTTGTTTGAACAAAACTTGTACAAAAATATATAGATAAAACGTAGTATTATTGTTACTTATTTATAAAAAATAAAACGTTTTAAAATTGAGAAAGTTTTTGTTTTGTTTTCTTAATTACTCGTTAACAAGTGACAATTAGAAAAAAAATTAGTTTTTTTTTTCAATTTGTTTTAAGCAGAAAAACTTTGTATGCACATATACTGTTTTATATTATATGTTTCACTCATCACCCAGTAAAAATAGTAGTATAAGTTTGAAAAGTTAATAAAATAACTTCAAGTTTGCTATTATTATCTTTTGTTGTCTTTTGGTTTTAAGTAAATCTTTCTATAAACAGTTTTCAAAATTTATTAAGAATTTTACTTAATGTTGACTTAGCAATTAGTGCAAGGTTTTGATAAGTTTTGGCAAAAAGTTTTTCATACCTTGTTCTATCTTTACTGATAATACTCGTAGCTTACCCTTATAAGATATTTTTTTCTTTTCCGATAACATACTCGTAGTAGAAAATAACTAAACTAAAATTTATACAACCTTACAAGAAGTAATCAATAAAGTAATCATAAACGCAGTAAACTCATTTATAATTTAAAATTGTAGTAGTATTTTTTATGTTGGATTCTATAACCTGATCATTACTAATAATAAAAAAAACAATTAACAAAATAATTTTAATATATATATATATATATATTTATATATATATATATATATATATATATATATAAATGTTTTATTGTTTATTATGATATAAAATAAGTATAAATTAATTTAAAAATGTTTTATCTAGATTCCATATTATCAGCTTTTATTTTATTCAGATCAATATCGGAAGTGGAAAACTCTGTTCGCATTAATACATAATTTACATATATGATTCCTCGTGGTATTAAATCATTCCCGCTTACGCAATAATAATGCAATAAATATAAATAACAACTAAATTATATGTATTGTAATCTAAATGGATATATTTGGATGCACGCACATTTACAAATTGAAGGTGAAACTTTTGTAAATTTTTAAATAAAAAATCTCATCTAGAAAGAATTCTGAGGAAAGTTAAAACTTAAAATAACCCACAGCATAGAATTTATTGAAAATTGTCTCCAGTAACAAAGTTTTCTTCTTGTAACATTATAAGATAAGAATATTACTTTAAAAGTTGCCTTGGCTTCTGCACTAGAAAATTGCAGCTTATAGCTATAAGCATAAGCGTACATGAAGGAAGATTGATTATTTTTCATTACCTGAAGCTGAGCTTATTAAATTTTATATTAATCCTGAGAAAGATATTTCAACTTCTTATGAGTGAGCTATATACATTTAAATTGCATATTTTGTATATAAAATTTATAGATTTTTAAACAATTTATTAATTTTTTTAGTGTATTACACTTTCTCTTTTGTTGAGATAAGTCGTAAACTTTAGAATATAATTTTATTTAAAACTAAAATTTTTAAAATCTATATATTATCACTTGATTGTCCGCTAATAATAAAAAAATAAAAATATTATATTGTAAATCCTCCTGCCCGGGTCATGACCCTGAGCTAAATATACTCATTTGTTCTATATAGTCTTTCAATTGTTTGCGTATACAATTTTCTATTATTATAAAACTATTGATTATTTACAATTTGATACAGTTTTGTAATTGCTTGTTTCAAACTGTGCACAAAAAAGTACAATATTGGTACTTTATAACGTTTTAGTATGACAATGTCATTTGTTACAAAGTTTCAACTTTATACAAAATTAAACGTATTTCAATCAACCGCAAATAAATTTCTCAAATAATAAAAAAGAAAAAGTGCTTTAAATATCTTATTATTATTATTTATCTTCAAAAACATGCATATTGGAACTTATTAGTTACTTGGGATTAGTGAATATATCTCATAATTACGTAAAACATATTTTATTGTGTGGTACAGATGTATTTTTTATATCTGATAATTTGTTAGTTTATTGGTGTAAATTTCAGTTTTTAAATAGAAAAGAATAAAAATTATTAATATAAAATATAAATAAGTTTACGTGAAAAACATCATAATAAACGTTTATTTTTTCCTTTTTGGCATTCAAAATTCTACAACTTAACATAACATTTGCCAAATAAACTTAATTCATTTCTAATTTAATATATAATCTAAAATACTTTAAACCCCTTTTTTAATTTTATTAGTTCCGTTTTATTTATTTTTTCTTTTTTTTTTTGTTACCGCCATTATCCATTTAATTCTTCCTCCATTTTTTTTAGTAACTCATTTCTCCTCATTTGCTCTTTTTTCATTTCATTGCATTTTAGCATGTGTTCTATGTTTTCTTTAGCTTCTCCATACATCATACACATTTTGCACATTTTCTTTTCATTTCCACATCTGAATCTTGCAAGGCATTTTCTAGGTACTTTAGTAGTGCATCCGCTATAATATATACATAATTTGAATTGTACCCAGATTTAATTATTCGTGTTTTACGCTCTTGCACTTGTACATCTCTATTTCTCATAATATTTTTTTTTCATCTCTTACTTTTTTTTATACCTCATTGCACGCTTTCCTGCTTCTACTTTTAATTTATCTATTTTAACTTCTTCCAGTACAATAAATGCTGGAGTCTCTTTGTTTATTCCTAATACCCATCTCTAGTATTTTGTTTGAATATCTTCTCGTTTTTCCTGCTCTTTCTACTTCCAAATTTCCGCTTCGTATAATAACATAATTTTTACTAAACTATCAATCATTCCTTTTATTCTCATACATTTAATTTTTTTTTTACCATTTTTTTATAGAAAAGAATAGTATAGTTTTTAGTCAAAATAGTTTCTTTCGAGTGACTAGTCCGAGTGAGCTACATGTAAGTATAGCAAATTACATAACACTTTAAAACACATAAATATATACAACCACTTTAAAAACACAGGTATAGCTAACAAAAACATTTTAAAAACATTTTAAAATACAAGTAAAATACCACTGATTACATTAAAGCATAAAAAAAACAACTTGAAAAAATTTAAAAAAAATAAATTTTATATACTCGTCTACCGTATAGAAACAGTTTTTAATTAAAAAGGTTTTAATTTGTTTTTTAAATATATGAATATTACAATTTTTTTTAGTTTGCTTAGTAGCTTGTTGAATATATAACTACCTGTACAATTAGGGGATTTTTTTAAATTTGATCAATTTAAAATGGTTTATATAAAAATAGTTTCTTGTGTTGTATGTATTGTTTTTAACAGTTAATTTAAAAATATTTTTTATTTTGTAATCAGGAACAAGTATTTTATAAATATAAATACAACAAACAGTAAGCAAGTTTTTAGATTAAAATACATTTATACAAGTTGTGTAAATATATCTAATAATTTTTTTTGCATAGCAAACACACAAAACTGCAAACGAGGTCTTTGCTAATTTTTACACATTTCATTAATATGAGTGTTCCAGTTGAGATATTCGTCAATGTATATTTCTAAAAACATGTTTGGACTAAGTTTTTTATCTATTCTATGATTAGGTACACCTCTTTTGTTTTTAAAACATATACTTACGGTCTTTTCCACTTTTATTATAAGTGAATTTTTCTAACACCAATTTAAAAAATCAAAAACTAATAGTGTATTGGCATTTAACTCATTGCAATTTTTACCGGATAAGACAACTGATCATCCGCATACATAAGTGTTTATTTTCATTATTGTTTGTACAAAAAATATATCTTAAATATTTAACTGTTTTAATTTTTTTAATTTCTTTTTCATCTCGTTTCCAGTTTTCCACCTTTTTTAAAAGTCATAATTTTTGTTTTATTTGCATTAACTTCCAACTTTTTTTTTTTCTAAAATACTTATCTAAGCATCTAATCATTTTGTTCATTTTATTTGCTTGTTTTGCTACAATCACCATGTTGTCTGCATAAGCCAGGGACTACACTTTCTCTCTGCTTACCACCACCCCACCCGTCTGCGCTCTACATAGCATTTTGCTATTTATACAAACTTTGTTAACTATTTCGACGTATACTTTTTCTATTTTTTTTACTAGATGCTTAATTTGCACACTGTCATACAACTTTCTTCCCTATTTTTTTTAGTACCATGGCTGGTAGATCTTGTATGCTGTACTTAGTAACGTTATACCACTATAATTTTCTGCAAGCTCTTTATTTTCAAAGTTGCTATGACAACCCAAATTTATTAAGACATTTTTGTTTGTTGTGGTTTGTACTACCACCCCTTTAAATATTTTACTTTTTTTTGCAATATAAAAAATGAAAGAAAAAAAAATAATAAAAATAAATAATGTTCCATATCTCCAAACCGTTGCTATGACATCTCATGTTTATTAAGGCTTTTTGTTTATTGTGGTTTGTTACATTCTTTTTTTAACACCCTACATATAAACAAATTGTTAAATTGACAAATTAGCAAAAATAATAACACATTTAAACTGGCTCAAACAGAACAATTTGAAAAAGTGATATGTAAGAAAAATATGCATGCAAATAATGAACAGAAGTTTAAAAAAATATGAAATTATGTTTTTATTATTTTTTTTATTTTTTTTATTGAGTTAATTTTTTAATTAAAAATTTTTACGACATACTAGTTGACATGACACTATCAATCATTAGTTTTAAAGAGCTAAATAATTGTCTACAAAAAACACAAGTATGTGCAAATCATTAAAGCATGAGAAGAAATTATCTTTTTCTTAGCCGTCAATAGTCGTGCCTACTCACAGACATGTAAATAACTCTATTTTTACATCAAGCTTATCATTATTAGAATTTTTTTATTAATTTTTAATGATTAAAAAAACTAAGTTTAAGATCTTTATTACATTTATAAAAAATGTTGAAACTATAATAAAGAAAAAATTATAGAACTTTATTAAAAAAATAGTGTATACAAATTTAGTATTATTGTCTACAAAACTTACGCAGTTTGAAATATATTTCAACATTTTTGCTTATACTTTTCTACAAAAAACTCGGTTTTAAAACCGTTATTGCGCGAAAGACAAATATAATTTTATTTTGTCTATGCCGCATGTCTAATAAACAAACTAAATTGACGCAAAAATTAATAAACATAATTTAAATTTTTAAACTGTTAACGTATATTTGTAGACAATAATGTCAAATTTATAAAATCTAATTATTTAATCAAATTCAATTGTTTTTTTATCAAAATTTCAACATTCTTTATAAAAATAACAAACAACTTAAACTCTTTATTTGAATAATTAAGAATTAATAAATTTAAAATTCTATCAAATGCGTGATGAAAAATATTTTTTTTATCAATTACTTTTGTTAGTTTTATTTTATTTAAAATTTTATTTCTTCTTTTGTTATAAATTTTTAAATTATGATTTTATTATTTATTGTGTCAAAACTAGCTTAATCAATTAGTTTTTTAATTTTATAAATAATATAAAATTTTGATTTTTAAATTCTATATTTTTACTTTTTATATCATAAATTATATAATCTTTGCATTTCTAGCTAAGTATATATAAACTAAATATAATATTTATTCATATCTTTGCTTTACTATAATAGCGACATAATATATTTCGCAAATGTGTATACATAAAATAGGATGGGTTTGTAGCCAGTAGGGTCAATTGTCTAGTACGTTTGAACGACCTTGTTTGTTACCAATCATTTGCTGACACAAGATGCTATCTTTTATGCAGTTTTTTTTTTGAATTTCAATTGACTCGACATGTTTTTTATGTAATATCAATTTAACTATTTATAAGATACCAATTTTATCTATCATATTTCAAAACTAATAAAAAATAATCTTTTCCGTTAAAAGCATGTTTAATCAAATAAGTAATAAACTAATAAATATTTTATTAATAAATAGGATGTATAAAGTAATTGACACACAATAAAAATTATATAGAAATTATAAAGCACCTTTATTTTCATTTAGTTTATTTGTGGTAAAAATATAGTAAATGGAGTAAATGTTGTATGTATAATATATGTTATGTCATTTTAGAGTCAAACATTGATAAAATTAAAAAAAATTATATAAATGTAATAAATGAAACACAAAAATAATAAACATTTTATTGTCAGATCACACAGATTTAAATAAATTGCCGTTAATTAATATTTAATAAATTATTGACTAATCTTTTTTATAATACTTTAAAAACGTTTTAAAAGTTTCTAATAAGCATATAAATTAAAATAAAAAATAAACAAAAGTTTTAAAAGTTTTATATACAAAGTATTTTCACATGTCAAAAATAGGAATAATACAAGTTATTATTACAAATACATAAATTATTCAACTATTTCAAAATTATGCTTAAAAAAATCAGTAAAGGTGTAGAAGGCATTACTTATCAGCATATTTTTGATAGATATTTTAAACTCTAAAGTTTTGGTATATGGAGGTAGCTTGTTGTAAAATTTGATTGCATACTAATTGAATCCATCTCTACTTTTAAGCAAACGTTTAAAGTCAAACCTTAAATGATTGTTTTGCTTTGTGGCATAATCATGCAAAGAACTCTGTGTGGTATATTAGTTAATATTATTCTTAATATACAGAGACATTCGTAAACGTAAACACAAGGTACCGTTAAAATACCCTACGCAATAAAACTGAGGTTACAATCATATCTATACCCTAGCTTTTTTCTGTATCTTAAAAAACATTTGCTAAGATAGGTGCATGACCCCAGTTTAATATTCTGTATTTTACGACTGAATAAATTGTGAGCAATAGTTTTTGTAAAGTAATACTTTTTAATTTTCTCAATAGATAGATATACTTTTTATAGTTTACATAGGTAGTATGAGCTATCTAAGTAAGTCTATAATTTAGCATTAATCTAGTGTTGGTGTTAATTTGTCTTAGTGAGAAAATTAGATGCCCAGTCTTACAGTCGTTAAGATTTAACTTGTTTGATAAAAACCAATCATTTACAATCAATTGTGTATTACACACATCTACTTTTAATTCAACTATATTTTTATTAGATGATTAGATTATTACAATGGTTGTATTATCTGCAAATAGTTTGAAATGGGCTTGGGTGTCACAATATGGCAAATCATTAATATAGATTAAGAATGAAATTGGCTCTAAAACAAAACCTTGTGGAACATCCATGCTCACATTTCGCGTTTCTGAGTTTTAAGAGTTCACGGTTACATACTGCAAACGGTCACTCAATTTGTTAATTAAAATATGATGTGATACACAATCAAAAGCCTTACTTAAATTGCAAAACAGAGCATAAATATGGCTACCAACTTCATATCCATTTAAAATTTCATCAACTTAATGTTTTATTGCAACTACTGTAGGTCTATGACGGCGAAAACCAAATTTAATTTTCACATAAAATACTATTTAGTTAGTACTACAGACAATTTTACCTTTTTGAATACTGGAATAACTTTTGCCAGTTTTAAAACACTTGAAAATTGATTTGACACAATTGATTCATTAATAAGTTTTGTTAGGGAAATCAAAATAATATTTAAAATTGATTTTATTATTTTGCTATTAATATTGTAGCAATCCATGCAATTAGAATTTTTTAGATTTGATACTATATCACGTAGTTCAGTAAAGGTAACTTCTCTAAAATTAAATTAATTTGAAAGTTGCGGTGATTTGCTGGCGTAACTTATAAAACTGGTAGCACTTGCAGACAAGTTATTAGAAATAGTCGGAGTTATGTCAACAAAATAATTATTAAACTGATCCGGTGTAAAACATTTATTATTGATAATGCTATGGCTGGCTACTGCTTTGCGATTTGATTACCTGCCACATAGCCCTTTGAGAATTATTTGATTTATAAATAAAGTCATTATGTGTTTTTTTTTTTTGGTTAACCGTATTGCAACTTGATAGTCTTTTCTGAGTAGTTTTAATTGAGTTGTTATAAGATCAGAATGAACATGCTTATTTAAGTTATTTAGATTTTGATTTTTTTGTCTTATTTGGAATAGATTATATGAGAACCAAATTACTATGTTTGATTTATTTAATATTTTGGTTTTCTCTGGAATAGCCTCAAGCATAGCACATGCAACAGTATTTATAAATACGTCAAATTTTGATTCTATAGTTAAATTGCGATTGGCAACAAAACTCCAGTCTACAGTATCCATTATGTTGTACAATATTAACAGTCCTTTGTCTGTAATAGGTCTGTAATTAATGCGTTCATTAGTTTTTTTTTTCAACTGTGACAAAAGTTGATGCAAAACTAATTGCTAAATGATCTGAAAAACCTAGATTATTGGTTTTAATATTGTATTCTGCTTTGCTTATGTTGGTAAATATATTATCTATAGAATTATTTTTCCTTGTACTTTCATTTAGATTTGAATACAATCCAAACGAATGAAATAATTATTGCAACTGCACGGTAATATTATTATTTTTTTGGTTGAATAATACATTAAAATCACCTGTAATAATGATTTAAATAATAAACATCTAAGGAATAGTTATTGCTTAAAAAAAATTAAAAGTAGTTATGACAAAATAAAAAATGCAAAAACCAGAACTATTGAAACAGAATCAATATTTTTTATACAATCACAGATGTTCTTTGTTTGATCAGATATTTAGGCACCAATGCGCTGTGTTCTATTAAAGAAATGTAGCAATTTAGCAACGATTAAATTGAGTAAGTAATATTATGCACGGTACAAAAATCAAACAATAGCCTTGCTTCCTTGTCACTCGGAATGCTATAGCCGCGTTGGGATAAAGAAATAATACATTTAAAGTAGGTAGATTGCATATAATAATATAAAAAGCTTCAGTGTTGTTAATTTTATAAGAGTCCCGATCCGACCCAAAACTCAGCCCAATGTCAGGCTTAAAATCCGGGCCCGGCTCAAATCCCAACCAAGTATATTATTATTAAAATATAATAACAATTAATAACTTTCTAATAAACATATAAATAAAATTAAAAAACAAATTCTTATTTTAAAATTATATTATAAGTAATAGACATCTAAAAGAATAGAGTTGACCCTAGCGGTCAACTCTACGTGATAATTCATAATAAAAAATAAAATAAAACACAGTAATTGTTTTATTCAATTTTCTAACCCAACGAATAGTTATTGCATAAAAAAAAATTAAAAGCGGCTATGACCTATAATAAAAGACGCAAAAACCAGCACTATTAAAAAAACAATATTTTTTATACAATCACAGGTCATCAGATATATAGACACTAATGCAGCGCATTTGTTTGATTAAAAAAACTTAAAAAAAAGCATATCATCAACAATTAAATCAAGTAAGTAGCTCACATGTTTTATTTCTATCCTCGCCAGCCCGCAGGTTTCATTGCAATGTGTGCTGTTTTTTAAGTATTATTGCGTGCCCAAAACTCTGGCCGGGCACAAAGCCTAGTCAGCTGCGAGGTATAATATAGCTTATTACAACGTTGCCAATGTTTGGTTTGAAAACGTCGGTATGGCATGGCTGGTCTGATAACGTCATGCAGTGCGTATACAAATACGATGAGCGCGCCTTTGTCTGCCATATTCAGTGAACTAAATTTGTATGTGTTGACATACTTGATATACGTTTTCAGTTTCAAAATTATTTAGTGTTGTTTTGTCTACTGCTGTATTATGCCGAAAAATAACGAAAAACACATGAAAACGTTGTCAGACCCAAAGCCGGGCCCGTCATTTTTTTTTAAGAAAAACTGTTTTTTGAAGTTCTAGGAAATTTTCAAAATTAAAGAAAAAAAATGTTTGTGTAATATAATTCTTTGAACAATTTAAAAAAAAACGCAACTCTAAAAAGTTACTAAAAATCAATAAATTTAAAAAAACGCAAAAATTTTTTTAATTTAATTTGCTAATTACTCGGAAATGGCTTACTTAAAAAATCTGAAAAAAATCACATAATCAGGATTCATGTAGAATAAACCATTTTTAGTGGTTTGAACAAAAAAATTCATTCCGTACACTTGTGTCGTACATGGCCATATATAATAAAAATTTATGAATAGGGTATTCCAACAATGTAGTACCGTATTGTATGCGAAAATTGTATGTTAGTTTTAGTGTTATTCGGCTGATCGCACGGACCAGCACCGGCAACGCGTCTTTCAAATGTCTGCCTTATCAACTGTCGATGGTAGGTTCTGCGCCTACCATGGTTGTAACGGGTAACGGGGAATCAGGGTTCGATTCCGGAGAGGGAGCCAGTCTGTTGTAATTTAAATACACGTTCTACATTACTTTCTATACAATATCAAATAATTAATTTAAATTAAGCAAAATAATACATTTTTAGTATACAAATATCTACAAATTCTTGTACAACGTAGCAGCAAGAAATCTTCTGTAATGGATTGATTATTGCATTTTATTAAAACCAATTAATCGGGAGTGACATTATGTGTAGTAGATTTAATTGAAATTGGATATTGCGTATTCAAATGGAAGTTATTGTGCTTAAACCAACAACTAATGTTATAAAATAACTGACTTGCTAAAACCAAAATTTAATTTGGATTTTTTGATGAAATGAGTAATAATGTATCATCAGCATATACGACGCTATTTTGAATTGTTAAATCGTTTTTGATTATATGATTTATATTATAAAAAAAGTACACCCCTTTTTATTACTGATACTATATACATAAAATATGACGTTTTAAAGATTATGATTAACAAGATCAAAGTTTGCCCAAGCTAAGAAACCTACTAAATACCTAAACAATATTCCTCTAAATCCAAACGTGTGTATAGATTTTCATGATATTTTTAGATAGCAACAGTAGTTGTAGTTGTTAATTCTTATTGAATAACTTGAAACAATAAAAATAATTAATTAGTTAGCGTAGCAAATTTTCCATTATGCTTTGTATTGTACACAAAGAACCTATTGTAATGTCTGTAATTTTATGCTTTTATTTTATTGGGTACTGGAACGAGTTTGGTTTGTTTAAGAATTCTTGAAAATATTTCTTAAGGCAAACATTTATTAATAACAAAGTTACTAAAAACTACAAGTTTTTAGAAAATTTGCATTATTAATTTTACTTTTGGATGCTAGTTGCAAAAATAATGTTTTAGAATGCAAAAGTATAGTTGCAATATTTGTATTAATGGTTAACTGTGACAGATATTGTATTAAAATAGTTAAAATTAAGTGATTTTTGAGTGATTGAACACTGTATAATTTAGATTTTTTAATGGTGTTATAGCTATATCAATGAAGCAATAAGTATTTTTATTAAGTGAGTTTTACGCTGTTTGGTTTTTATTTGTTCAATTAGCCATGCTTACAGTATAAGATAATTTTTTTTTTTTCAAAATAACAACTTTTTTTATATTTTTTTATATTTATTATAATAATCTTGATTTGACTTTTAACATGTACATAATAATTTTAGGTTTTGCAACAATATTTTAATTATTACTGTAATCTAGTTGTTGTATTTTCCGACAATACATCGTTTTTTTTTATGGAAATGCAGTAAATAGATTACATTATTTAAGAATATTTAACATATTTGCTATTGATATTAGTCAATAAATTCATTAAATCTTAGTTTTTTTTTTGTAATAAGCTAGTAAAAGTATTAATATAGTGTTCTTAATGTTTTCACTAAACTATACAAATTTGTTGCTTACTACTAATGAGAAAAATAACATTAAAATCACAACATAGTATAATTTTTATAACAGTTTGCTTATACAGGATGTTAAAAAAGATTATAAAATATTCAAAAAAGAAGAAGTATAAACCAAAATAAACAAACAAGTTTTAATAAATATGGGTCTGCAAAGTAGTAGTTTTAGAGATAAAGAAGTTTATTCTTTGTTTCTAGCAAAAACAAAAACAAAATTACATAAAATGTTTGAAATGTGTTTCCATTTTAAAGCAGACACGCCATGTTAGTCTGAAAGATAATCAAACTCTTTCTAAAGCTCCTAATTGGCTCAGATTTGTTAGCATTTTTGATTAATTTTTAGCTGCAGTTCCTTAAGACTATTTACAAGAATATCATAAACCAAAGGGTTTAAATCAGTCAATCTTGCAGGCCATAAAGCAGGCTTTTTTTATTCATCTACGTGGAAAAGTTTGATGTAAATCGTCTCTAACGGCAATCAAACAATAAACTGGAGCACTTTTATGTTAGAACCACATTTGTTGCCTTTGGTCAATAGTTATGTTGTGTTTTGCAGAAAGTTTAAGTAAGCAGCGCCTGTTGATCGGTTTGGTAAAACAACAGGACCTAGACACATGTCTCCTACAGTATCTATCCAAATGTTTAATGAAAAATGTGTTTGATGTCTATATTCCATTAGAGCATTGGGATTTTTGTCGGTTCAAACATTGCCTATTGTAAAAATTAAAAACCCCATTTTGTGTAAACCCTGTTTTATCCAAAAAATTTAAAAATTGGCCAGTAAACGGGCGTCTTCAGCATCTTTGCGTAGAAACCAGTAACAAAAAACCATACGTGCTTGATAATCAAGTGGATTTAATGCCAGCACTCGTTATACATGGTACGGATAAAGCAGCTGCTTGTGGAAAAAAATTTCTAACACGTTCTTGTCTCCGGATTATGCTCTATAAGTACAAGAATTTCTTATTCTGTTCTACAAGTAAATACCAACTTTGGTCTTTCGGATATATGGCACTGTTTTCTGAATGAACATACCACGCAATCTTTGGTGAATTGTTTCAAACATACGATGTAAAAGATTGTGGGTCTCTGGATAAGCTTTAACATAAAAACGTCGCGTTTTGTTTGCATTCCCATGAGCACATCAGCCTTAGCAAGCAAAACCTTTTCTACTGACAACAACAGCCAAACACTTAATGTATTTTTAAACTTTTAGCTTTAACTATAATAATAACTGCAAGTTTTAAAAAAATAAAAAAAGAATAACATTTCATATCTCCAAAACTGTTACTTTCCAAATCTATGTGTATTAAGATTTTTTTGTTAATTTTAATTCATACTACTTTGATCAAATTGAACACAATTATTTTTTAAATAGTTTGTTAATAAAGTATTTGTTTAAAAACTTTAAAAAATAGGATATTTATATGCCGTCTAGTATTAATATTATTTAATATACGTGTGTTGTAAATGTTATTTTGGTCAAAAATGTCTATTCCTATTTCAAGAAAACATTATTAAAAGTTGCATTTGGCTTTATAAAACTACTTGTTTTATGTTTTCTATGGTAAGCACGTGGTTAATGTACTGCTCAAAATAATTAAAGAAACACATATTTAAGTTTTAATAATTTTTTTTTATTTTTAACAGTATGCACGTGACTGTGACTTGGTGTGCCCGACATCTTGATTGTTTGCCTCGAAAGAAAACGGCGTGACTAGGTATACAAAAGTATGCAAAAAAATAACGCTTAATTATCTTGACAACAACGAATAGCTCTATTTATTGACTTCAAGCGTGCTTTTGACACAGTTAATAGAATACTTTTATTAAAAAAGTTATTTCACTACGGAATTAGGGGTGCAGCACTTACTTGGTTATAAAATTATTTAACTGATTTCAATTTATTATGTTTAATTCAGAAAACTCTAGCAGCTTATTAAATCAACACGGTGTACCACAGGGCAGTGTCCTAGGGCTCTTGCTTTTTATTGTCTACGTCAACAACATAAACTATACTTTCAAAACATCTAAGATTAAAATGTTTGCGGACGATACTCTCGTGTATACACATGGTAATATTGTAAACAACCAAATATCTTGCATTAATAGTGATATTAGGTTATTGGAACCGTGGTTAAAAAGCAATCAGCTAGCTCTTAATATACACAAAACTAAGGCAATGATAATTTTGAATAAAACATGCAAAATAGATGACTTTGAATCAATAACTGTAAAAGGTAAAGCGATTGATAACAAGTTAAATTTTAATAAATATTTTGACGTACTAATAAATAAAATTAGCAAAAAAATTGGTTTTTTTTTAAACGAATTTCTTGCAACATAAGCGTTTATAACCGTATAGTCATTTATAATACTATAATAAGAACCAATTATCAGTACTGCTGTACGATCATGTATATGTTCAATCAATCGCAAATAAAGAAACTACAAATTGGTTTGTTCATAGTGGAGTTAATTGACTTTTACTCAATAATATTTATATTCAAAATTAAAAATAACATGATGCCTACTTATTTCCATCTTTATACCAACAAGGAATATCATTCATACTCTACCAGACAAAACAATAACTTTAGAACACGCAGAACTAAAAAAAAATAAATTAATATATCTAATTTATCTGATGGAGTTAATAAATTTAATAATATTCCGGAAATTGTAAAATTAGCAACAACCGTTAGGCAGTTTAAATGCTTTTATTTAAAACACTTGGCAACAAAAACGGATTAAACATTTTTACATTATAATTAATTGCCACTATATTTATATAATGTCCCATTATTGTAATTTTAGATTTAGTTTTAATTTTATCAGTTTTAAAATTTTAAATTTTTAGTTTAAATTTTAAACTTTTGCCGTTTAAATTTTTTATACTGTTTGTATACTCATGTACATGGGCGATATTCGCATGTAGCATAAATGCTAAATAAACTACTACTACTACTATAACAATAAAATATATATATTATTTTGTTGCATGTTTTAATAAAAAGGATAAAGATTTTTGAAAATACATAAGAAAACTTGATGTAATTCGAATGGTGGAAACATAGATAGATTAAAAGATGTGGAGAAACACGAAAGATCAAATGCCTAAAGAGTTTAGATGCCAATTAGCAATTAAAGAAAAAAAATGGGAAGAGCAAAAAGAAGCATCATAACAGGAATAAGAAAAGAAATACCACATAAAAATAACGAAGAATTGGAAATAGAAGGGATGGTGCAGAAAAATTTTATACTGGAAAGAACAAAATACAAAATGGTTACGTTATATAGCAGAGGGATGAAAAAAAATAGAACAAAGTTAGAAAACTCAATACAAAAAACCAAAAAAAAACAAAACTAATAGTAAGAGGAAATTTCAACGCTAGGATTAGATTAAACAAAAAAAGAATGAAAAACGGGGACAAAATAGCAAAAGAGAATCAAAAGACAAACTAGAAAATAGAAAAGAAAAAGAAATAATAAAGATGATTAAAAAAAATAGTTGGGACATACTAAACGGAAATATGAAAGGAGATGAAGAGGGAAAATATACCTACATAAGAGCAAAGAGACAATCTGTAATTGATTACGTAATGGCAATTGAAGAAGCGTTTCAAGTGATAGACACAATTAAGGTTGAAGAAAGAGTAGAGTCGGACCATCAACCACTAGAAATATATATAAACGGAAGCATAAAAAGAAAGCTAAAAAAAAGAAAATACCGATAGACAACCATTGACAACACAACAACTGAAACAAAATGTAAATGAAATAACAAAAGAAATGATATGGAAGCAAATAAAATGACTAAAAAATCAAAAAACATTAGGTGTGAATAAAATAAATGAAGTATAAAAAAGAAAAGGGTTTTCTAGTCAGTGAAAAGTAAACCTTTTATGTTCAATACACAAAAAAAGAAATAAAGAACTTGCAGAAAATCACAGATGTTTTACGTTACTAAGTACAACATACAAGATCTACGCTTTGGTACTAAAAAAAACTGAATGGAGAACTAAAGATGAATGGAGTATTGCCAGACGGACAGACCGGGTTTAGAAAAGGAAGAGAGACCATAAATAATGTATACATACTACAACATATAGTAGAAAAGGAAATAGCAGAAAAAAAGTTAAATGCGTTATTCTTGGATCTAAAAGCGGCATTTGATAGTGTGAGTAGAGAGAAATTGTGGATGTATTTGAGAAAAATAGGAATAATTAAGCACTTTGTAAAAACAAAGAAAGAAGTATATGTGGAAACCGTTAGCAGAGTCTGTATGAATGGAAAATTAATTAAAAAGTTTTAGATTACAAAAGGTGTGAGACAGAGATGCCCACTCTGCCTTAGTTTATTGCGGCATACATTGCAGATGTAGAAGAAATGCTATGTAGGGCGCAGACGGATAGGGTGGTAGTGGGCAGAAAAAAAGTGTGGTCTTATGCAGATGACATGGTGGTGTAGCAAAACAAGCAAATGAAATGAACGAAAGGATGATGTGAATGTAAATAAAACAAAAATAATGATTTATAGAGAGAAGGAAAGAAGACGTAGAGTAGAAAATTGGAAATGGAATGGGAAAAAAATTAAAGAAGAAATAACATTTAAATACTTAAGATATGTTTTTTGTACAACCAATCATAAAAATAAACAAATAAAAAATATGACAAGAAAAGCAAATAAAGCGGTAGGACAAGTATAAGAAACTGGTGAAAGACAATTTGAATGTATGAGAATAAAAGGAATGATGTTTAATAGTTTAGTAAAAGTATGTTATTGTACAGAGCAAAAATTTAAAGATGAAAAGAGCAAAGAAAATTAGAGGCTATTCAAACAAAATAGTGTAGTTATAGGTATTAAGAGTAAACAAAAAGACCCCAGCATACATTGTAATAGAAAAAGTTAAAACAAATAAATTAAGAAAAGAAACAGAAAAAGTATGAAGGTATGAAGAAAGAATGAAAGAAAGAACGAATTGTAAAATATTACAAAAATGCCCGAAGGAAAAAATGAACAAAAAATGTGGAAAAATTGAAACATTCAAAGAAAAATAATTTAACAAGAATGGATATGCTAGTGAAGAAGTAGAAAGATTTAGAATAGATAAAAATAGTATGTGGAAAGTTTAAAATAAGTGTGTAATTTTTAGTTTGCTTTTTACTGCTCAACAGTTTTATTTTATTTAGCCAAAACTGAATTAGATAGGCTACAATTTTTTTTAAATAAGACAGACGTACACTTATCTAAAGTATGTTAGAAATGTTAAAGTTATTTTTAGTTTGACAGTTACTATATTTCAAAAACATTTTTTCTATGTACAAATTATTAAATAATTCTTTAGCAAGCAACAGATTGATCTTTATCAAACAATAATTTATTAGACCTACAATAATAAGTTTTAAAAAAGTACTTATAATGTATTGTAATATATTTTTGTGTGTAAATTTATTTAATTTAAAACATTATTTACTTATGTATTTATTTGTAGGTTTATATTTGTACATTTTTTATTACTGTAATAAAATTTTACTTTTTTTATTTGGTTGAGCATGTAATAAACTGTTTTTTATGCAAAAGCGGTAAAAAAAATTTCTTGCATCAAAATAATCAAAGTTTCGTAGATATATTTATCTTGGAAATCTGTAATTAATTGTTTAAAAGATTTTAAGATCATCATTATTTACATCTAAAAACCTATCATTTTTTTATTTTTAAAATAACATGTGTGCACCTTAGAAATGCGAGACTAGACCGTAACATTTGTAGAAGTTTTATAATAATAAATTACAAGTTTGGAAACAGCATACAAAATGCCATTCAGGAAGGCAAAACCGATTAAACTTCTTGGACAAACCAATTGTTACCCATACTGTATAATAAACGTTAAGTCTAATATAGGGCTGCAGAGACGACGAGGATATTTTTACATCACCAGTAAGTACATATTGCATATTAATTTTTAAATAATATTAAAAACAAAATTTAAACAGTTACAACATTGCGCAAGTGGTGGAAGCTTCTGTAACATTTAAACATGCACCGTAAATACTAATCATTTTTAAATTACCACTGCAGGTTTAAATTTAATTTTTAAACAAAACATTTTATTTATTTAACGGTTTAACGGTTAGGTTAACAAAAGTAATTTTCGACCAAAATAATATATTCTCTGTGATCAGTAACAACCTTATGTAATACATTTTTTTTAAATTTATTTATAAATTAATTGCAATATTGATAATGTAAATCTTAAAACTAGAGAAAAAAGTATTTGAAGGTTATAAAACGAGGTTCATTAAAAGACATATACAATAAAGAGTATATTAAAGAACAAGTGCATGTATGTACCTAAATTTAAAAAACAAAGCTAGAGCAAGTTTAAAAAAAAATGCTATAAAAATAGTCGCATTTTGTAATTTTTATTTATTATAATCATAATGCAAACGTTGTATTAATAATTAATTTATTTTTCAAAACATACTTTAAAATAATTATATTATATTTGATTTTTACAAGATGTGTGCGGTATTTGGAGGAGCGACAGCTGAACCTATGCGTTCTAAAAATGAGTAACATCAATATCAAGCAACAGTGTGCTTTCAGGTTGTGTTTCATACTTTAGTACATTGTAACAGAAACTTTTACAAAACTCTATCAGGCCGACGGAGACAATGTTTTGGTTTATAACATTTTCAGGGAGAAAAGAGTTGATAGAAGATGATCTATGCAGCGGAAGGCCTTTATCTTTAAAAATCGATAAAAATTGGACCTGAAGCCGTGCCACATGTTTATTTACTGTCACTCTAAGTCTTGCGTCCCAAATATTGGCTGATCATCAAACGCTACGTTGCCAGTCATATTACTTAATTTACACAAACTTTGTCTATCAATAAGTTTAAATGGTTTTTCTGTAATTTTAAAAATTAAATGTTTCCTATTGTTATCTGTAGCATATATGTGTATAACAAAAAGTAGGTTTTAATTATTGCTTACGCAATTACACAAACCAAATTTCTTTACAAAAGCATTTATTTTTTAATTTGGTTGCATGTATTTGCACTGTTCTAAGAATTAGTTGAAATAGACCTTTAATCAACTATACCAAATAGCATTTTATGATGGCTTAATTACAAAAGAGCAGAGTTTTTAATGTTATCTACTTAGCTATGAAAACAATATATTATTGCAAAAATATTTACATAATAATTTAACATTTATAAAAATGCAAATATAACTGATTTGCAATTTAAACACAGATACATTGTAAAATTTGTATTGATAGGAAGCTACTCTAAAGAATATCTATAAAAGACTGATTACAGTGTATAAAGAAAATACTTTGACCAATTTATAAGTATTTAGTTCAAATAAAGCAAAGAAACTCAAAGTATCAAAAACCTCTGCAAGTTGAAGATTTGGTGTTGATTGACCACCAAGTATAAGTTTCAGTTATTGCTAGAGAAATAAAAATATTTAAAAAAAAATTATACATCAAAATTTATAAATGGGAAAGTGTTGGCACTATGATTTTTTAAGCTTCTTATGATACAATTTATGAAAATGTCAATTACGTAATTACGATTTAATGTTTAACACCAATTATGTTATTTATGGTGTTTATAAAAGTTAACCACAATTAATTAATTGTGATTAACTTTTCTAACTTATAAAATAGATTTGGTAACAACAATATTTTGAAGTTGCATTACTATTTTTTAGCATTGCAATATTATTGATTATTGCTATAAATAGTCAAGAAAACAGTTTTTAATTTGAATATAAAAAATAGTTTATTCTTAACAAATTTAAATTTATAGGTTACGTAAACATTTAATCATAATTAAATATTTAACAAAACAATTTTTGGTTAATATTAATTATAATTACTTTATATTATTGACATTTATGAGTTAAAATTTGTCAGATAGGACATAATGTTGCCGTTAAATATATGTAATCAACTTACATCTATTCTATTCTGTAACTATTCCGTTAAAATTTAGAGGCCTTTAAAATTTTAACGGCATTTAAAATAATATTCGTATTCACTAACTTTGAAATCTGTTAAAATTTTAGCGGATCCTTTAAAATTACCCGTTAAAATAATAATTTTTAAAGGGGTGTTAAAACTAACCTTTAATTTTTAACGGAATTTTAATCGTCAAATTAGAGATACGTTTAATTCTATGTGTTGTTTTTTGAGAAGTATTTTTAATAAAATAAATATTAAAAAAATCAAAAATGGCATTTCATGATATTATTGGTGAATTGTTAATGCAGGAATTTATAGAAAAAGAAGAAAAGTATTTATTATTTTATTAAATTAGTAAAGCTACTTTAGCTTTATTTCTTTTTAAAGAGCTGAATTCAGACTGCACCAAAGGTTTATTAGAGATATGAGCAATCCATTTGACCTACCAACAAAAAAAATTAAAATGCTATTTCGTTTTGGCAAAGACGTTGCTCGAATAATTATTGACATGGTTGGCTCTCACATGCAAATAGGACAGCGTGTTACAGCTGTACCATTGGAATTAAAGGTTCTTGCAAGTTTGCATTTCTATGGTACAGGAGGTTACCAACTATCCATCGGACAGGGTTACAACTTTGCTATAAGTCAACCAGTTATGAGCCGTTGCCTCGATGAAGTAACCAATATAATATATAATCAATTAATGCCAAATTGGATAGTTTTTCCAAATAATAATGAATTAAGAAATAAAGTTATTAATGGTTTTTTAAATAAATATAACTTTCCGCAATGTTTAGGAGCAATAGATTGTACCCAAATTGCAATTATATCACCATCGGAAGATTATCCAGCATTACCATATTTTTGTAGAAAAGGATATTACAGCGTTAATTGCCAAATAATTGTAGATAGCAACTATAATATTCTTAATATGAACGCAAGGTTTCCTGGTTCTACTCATGACTCTGCAATTTGGCAAGCGTCAAACATAAAAACTTTAATGGAAACTGAATATGTCCGAGGCAATAATTCATTTCTAATAGGTGATTCTGGATATCCCTTACAGACTTTTTTATTAACGCCATTTGAAAATCCTCCAGAAAATACACCTGAAAGTAATTACAATTATTATTTTGTAAGAGCTAGAAATTCAATCGAAAGATTAAATGGTGTTTTAAAATCACAGTTTCGGTGTCTATTAAAACATCGAGTACTCAATTATGATCCACTTAAAGCAGGAAAAATTATTTACAGTTGCCGTGTTTCACATAACATTGCTCGATTTTATAAAGATGAATTTGATGAAGAAGAAGAAATTGTGGAACTAGATGATGATAATAATAATAATAATAATAATAATAATACTCTTTATTTTTTACATATGTACAACATCACAACAACAAACAGATTACAATGGGTACCTAGTGTATAAAATAGTGTCAGAAAAGCATTAATAAACAAAAATAGACTTTAAAATTTGTTATTGAGAAAATCTTCTATACAATAAGGTTCTAAATTAATTAATATGAGTGACAGTTTTCTTTTGCACGCCATAATGTTACCTTCAGATTTTAATTCAGGTGGTAGATGATTAAAAAACCGAATGCTGGTATAGTAAACGCTTTTTTCAGTACTGGTTAGCCTATGAATCTCAAACATTAGATCGGTTTTGTGCCTTGTGTTATAGGAATGAGAAATTTGATTTTTCGTATACTTATGTTTATTTTTGAGCAGAAAAAGGACGCAGTCTAAAATATATATTGCAGGAGCAGTAAGTAAATTATTTTTTCTAAAATGAGATTTGCATGATTCATTTGGTTTGAAACCAAGAATGATTCTAAGTGCTTGCTTTTGTAGAATGAATATTTTTTGTAAGTTTGGCATGTTTCCCCAGAATACAATGCCATATCGAAAAATGGAGACAAAATTTGCAGTGTACGCCATTCTCAGTACTTCAAATGTCAAATTTTGTTTTAATACTCTTAATTGGTAGCATATTTTGCAAAGTTTGGTTGACATATACTTTACATGCTCGGTCCACTTTAGTTTGTCATCTATTTGTATACCTAAAAATTTTGTACACTTCTGAAATTTTACCTCATTTCCATCCAGTTTAATACTAACTGGGGTATCAGTATTTTCATTAGTTTTAAAAAGAATGCAGTTAGTTTTGTTCACATTTAATACCAATTGGTTGTTAAAAAACCATTTCTTTATTAGTACTATAAGCCTTGAGCTACTATCGGCTAGATCAACAAAATTAGGCTCGGAGATTAAGAGATTTGTGTCATCAGCGTAACTTATGATATTATGATTAGACTCTTGTGTTATTTTGAAAATGTCATTTATATAGATATTAAAAAGTAATGGGCCCAGAACACTTCCTTGTGGCACTCCCAGATAAACTTCTAATGGTTCCGACAACACTTTACCATTAATTCCGTTAAGAACTACCATCTGACTTCTATTGTGAAGATATGAGGCAAACCATTTGTACGCCGTTCCGCGAATTCCATATTTATGCATTTTTGACAGTAATATTTTATGATTAATGCTGTCGAATGCCTTAGAGAGATCTAAGAATACGCCACAAGGAAGTACTCCTTTTTCCAAAGCTTTTAACACTAGCTGATTAAATTCAAAAAGAGCTGTATCAGTATTTTTCTTTTTGATAAAACCATGCTGTGATGTTGACAATAAGTTAAATTTTGTGAAAAAATCTGTTAATCTAACAGCCATAATTGTCTCAATGATTTTGGAGAAACATGACAATAGACTAACCGGTCTATAGTTGTTAAAATCTAGAGTATCTCCAGATTTGTAGATTGGCTTTACAATGGCTGATTTTAAACAAGAAGGAAATATTCCTTTTTGCAATGACTCGTTTATTAAATATTCGACAGGTCCGATAATACTATATATAGATTTTTTTAGAATAAACATAGGTATATTATCTAAGCCAGTACTTCGTTTGCCATCCATTTGGTTAACTGTGTTTAAAATTTCCTGTTGAGTGGCAGGGGATATAAACATAGTATATGGGTTGGTCTCTATATTATTGATGCAGTTGTTTATATTAATGTCACAACTTGAAGTATTCGAATACGTGTCGTTTAATAAGTTAGCTGCTGCGTTTATAAAAAAGTTATTTAAATTGTTAGACTCATTTATTGGATTCTCACTGATAGATTTATTCTTATTTTTTGCACCCGTTAATTCTTTAACCATCTGCCACGCCGTTTTAGTTTTATTATGGGAATTACTTATTCTATTATTATAATATAGTTTTCTACTTGATTCTAGAAGACGGTGATATTTTTGTTTTAGGTATTTTAATACTGGTCCATATTCAGGATTATAAGTACAAATTGTGCAATATAACTGTATTTTTTGTTTACAATCGATTAATTCAGGAGTTGGTATTATCTTAAGTCGTTTACTAGAATTAAGTAATTTTTTCTCAGGAAAAGCTTGATTGTAATAGAAACAAAACTTTGAAATAAATAAGTTAAATTTATTGTCCACAGTGTCTGCAGATCGAATATAATTCCAATCTTCTTCTAAAAGAGTAGTATTGAATGCATTAACATTTTGTTCAGAAAAGTTGCGATATAGACAAGGTTCAGTTGAAGATCTGCCTGCATGTTTAAATTTAACGAGTTGTCCCTTGTGATCAGAAATATATGTGTCTATCATAGTGGCCTCTGATACCAATTTAGAATTGCTTATAACATTATCAATGCATGTTTTAGATTTGAATGTAACTCTTGTGTAGTCATTAATTAATAAGTTACTACCATAAGATTCGACAAGATTTTTAAATATAAATGTCGAATTAGAATCAAGTCGAACGTCTATGTTGAAATCGCCCGTTACAAAGTATGTATTGTTATCAATATATAATTTATTTAACAGTATTGTTAATTTAGAAAAAAATATGTTTATGTCACTAGTGGGAGTTCTATAAAGGTTTACAATAGTTATCTTTTTGTTACAACCTGTATTGATATCAACGCCGCAGCACTCGAAGTCGGCTAGCACAGATAGACGGTTGATGTCCTCGCGACAGCTATATATTATTCTTTCCCTACAGTAAATAGCCACCCCTCCGTGGGTGTTAGGCTGACGGCAGTAGTATGATGCTAAGTTGAAATTTATAATATTGAGGGTATGTATCTGATCCTCAGACTTCCAGTGCTCCGATAGACAGAGAAAATCAATTTCGCATTCGTCTGTAATTATTGATAATTCCCCCGTACAATTTCCAAGTGATCTAATGTTGTTGTGAAGAAGATAGAAATTCCTTTCAGGTCCCGTTATGTTTGTGCTTTGGGTGTTCATGTTATTGTTAATATTGAATGATGTTAAGTTGTTTCTTGTGAGATTTCCTTTGATTGAAAATTTTTATCAGCTGGATTACTGGGAAAATTATATCTGCGTATTGCAATATTTTGTGGCCATGTGTCCGGATTCATTAACTTGTCCAGGTATGTATAATCAGCTCCCAGTTTAAATGCTTTATTTCTTCCTTTAGTAGATAACTCATCAATTTCTTTAATTTTAATTTCAGGATGTTTAGTTAACATAAATGTTTTAATAGTTTCCACTGATACCGAGTTTGCACATTTTCCAATATATATCCACGCATATTTTTCGGACGCCTTTAATTCATTATTCATATCTTTACAAGAACCAACTACTGTTTTTAATTGTTTAGGTTTCTTTCGTACTACCTTTGTCCATTTTTCGTTAATTTGTTTTAAATCCTTATTTATATAAATAATATCGGTTAGTTTTTCTTCAGATTGTTTCTCTAATAATGTAATATTGTTTTTGTGGGTTATTTCTTTTGATATCTCTTCACATTTATTTGTTCCCATATTTTTATTTATTTGAGGGTCATCTTTCAGAGAACTTTTTATCTTAGAGGTTTTTGAACTCTGAATTGGCGGTTTTTGTAAAACTCTATCATTTTGTATACTTTTAAATGAATTAATTTTTTCCACTAAGAGAGCTATTTTGTCGTTTAACCCTTCAATTAATGCATTTTTTGACTCGATAATTATGTCTTTATTTTTAATAATTTCATTTAGATACGTAATTTCCACTTTAAAAACACGCGGGTTTTCACTATCTTCGGTTACACAGCACTTTATCTCCAATTCATTAAGAAATTGAACTTCTTTTAACTTCTTAACGCAACTTTGATGATAAATAGTGTTACATGTGACACATTTGAGTCCACTTACTGCAAATACACCACATTTACACTTCTTTACTTCAGGAGCGTTCTCTTTTACGTCTGACCCGACCAATAACTACGTAGAACAAAATATTCTTCCAGAAGACAATTGGTATCAAAGAGGGGTAGAAACACGTAATCAAATAATACAATATTTAAATCGTTAGAATATAAAACATTTTTATTTATAATACAAACAAATTTATATTAATAAAACTTATTTTTATTAAATATTATATTTTACCTATCTTTTTGAATTTATTGCCAAGTTATTAATTGCTCTTGCCACAGCATAATTTGAATCGGCAAGGTATTTTACCTGTTGATCATGTGCATTTATTGCCGACAACATTCTATTACCCTGATATTCTTTCTTGGGCGGTCACATTTTGTCTTAATTTAATATTTGTTTTTTTCCGGTTCATGTACAATTTCTATTATTGGTGCAGTTGACACTTCGGGGACATCTTCCTTTTCAAGTTGTATTGTGGATATATCGTTATTATTATCGGGTACAATAATCAATGTTGTTGCGACTGCAGGGTCATCCAAAGTAACAATTCCACCTTCCATTAAACTGGCCCCATCGATGGTTAATGTAGAAAGTAAAGATAATAACCGCTCTTCTAAATCGGATAATGGCTTGACTGCAGACCCACCTCCCGTACCTTTATTGCCATATTTTATGGCTCTTGCCCGTCTTTTAGTATTTGTTTTTAATTCACTGATTGTCTAAAAATTGTATAGGTTGTAATTAAATAATATTTAATTCATTTATACATACATCTTTCCATTCCCTAATTGATTTAACTGGACCAATTTTATTTAGCTCCAAAGTAAGGTGCTCCGCTCCCATAATGATGTAATTTTAGGCAATTCTAATGGATTTATTATACCTCCCAACAGAATTTTATGTTCTTCCAGATAATTAATTAAATACTCTTTTTGTGTTTTGGTTGTTCTTGCCGATCGCGGTGGCATTATGACTGATTCTATATCTATATTATTTATTGATTAAAGTAACATATGATGTTTTGAGGTTAATATTTTGCTTAAAAATTTCATTATGCAGCGTTGCCAGTCATATCAATTGTATTTTTAACGGGACCCGTAAAAATTGTATGTTTTTAACGGACCCTTTAAATTTGTAGTTAGTGAATACCAATGTCATTAAAAAAATTTAAAGGTTTGCTAAAATATTATTTTTTAGAAGGCCGTTAAATTTTAAAGGAAAGTTACAGAATAGACCCCTGTGTAGACTACAAGTTTACGACAATTTGTTGCTGTTTAAATTTATGTTTCTTTTTGTTTTGTTAATATATAAATAATTTATTGTTCTTTGTAAGACCGGTTTCAGTCATTGTCAATTGCAAACAATTATAAATATGACTTTTTAAAATCTTTTTTTTTTGCAAGGCGTAGAAAATTAAAGTTCCGGTGACATAAAGCATATAAGAATCCAAAACCTTAAATATTACATTTTTAAATTAAAAAGTAATAAAATGTATTTTTTTGGTAACATATTTGTCTAAACTATATTACTTCATTGTATCGCAAACTTAGTAGATTTATAATTGTGCAATAAGTTTTTTTTTTAATATTGATTCATATAGTTTCTTTCTATTTGAGGTTGTATGATCAAATGTAAAACTTTTTACACTTAAAAACTATTTTAATATTTATTTTGTTAGTTTCTACTCTTAATATTTGATCTTTAAAAAAACATCTCTTATTTTGATTTAAAATATATTTTGTATCTAACTATCCCACACCCAATATTATTATTTGAAGAACCACTTTACTTTTACAAATAATTTTTAAAACAGAATTACTATATTAATTAATTATTTAGAGCATAGGTTTATTTAATAATTTATATATAAGCCACCCGTACTGATAGCTATTCATAATAATGTAAATAAGTAAATTAATCAGATGTGATTTGTAGCAGTGAGGTACAACTAAAGCAAACGACGGTTTCAAAGTATATCCTAAGGCTTATTTATCATTAATTTTCATATTATAATTATGTCAATCATTTTAATTAAAATCTCAATATATAACTTGATTGATATTAATAAAACGTTAATTTATGTTTTGTTTGATAATCAAACTAACTTTGAAGTTAAATTTGTTATCGATTTATTACTGACAAAACATGAAAACAAAAATTTTAAACTTAGATTTTCAAAACATATTTAAGTTGATAAGTATTAGTATTTTTTGTTTTGAGTTTCCAGTTGTGAGTCACATCTTAATAATTTAGTTATTTTGTAAGCTTTTTCTTATTTATCTATCATTTATATTTAGAGTTATCTATGGTATTTTATATTTTCAACTCCAAAATAATACACTTCAAAATATATAAAAGATTAAAAAATTAAAATTTGAAAAAATATTAATACCTATTAATTAATTTTTTTCTACTTAATAACATTGGTTAAAAGAACTATTTACAATCTTATCATTTACTAACAAAAAATAAAATTTAATTTAATAGTAAAATAAAATAAAAAGTTTAATAATTAATAACTTAAAAGAACCACATTTAGCAGTGTTTTAAAGAGCATATTTTTTTGTAAAATAAAAAATGTACGTGTATGTATGTCGTTCATTCTCGTACTTGTTGTTCTGCTTTTAATGTATGTTTTTAGTAGTTTGTGGTTTGTTTCTTATTCCAATAATTTTTATTTTTTAATCAATTTGTCAATTGTGTCAAAAGCTTTACTCATGTCTACAAATAATAGTATTACATACTGCTTCCCATCCAGTTTTTCTGCTATATGTTGTGTTATATCAGTTATGTCCATTTTGTTTGATATTTTTAATGCGTATTGTTTTTTGTTTTTTGTTTATTATTTTGAGTTTATGAGTGCGTTTTTAAATAACGCGAACAACGGTTCGAGCACACAAATGGGCGTTTTTAAATACAACTCAAACGAACACAGCCGCGTTTTAATATTACTAAACTTGTTCGAACACCGTGTTCGCAAAACATTTGCACGCACCTAGTCTAGAGGCGGTGCATGTATAGTGTTGCCACATGGCAAAAATAAAATAATATATTTATCATGGTTTTATCAGAACATGGATACGGTTTTATATACATTATAAAAATATAAGATATAAAAGAAATATGCGCTCATACAGAATATGTGTGAATTTAGAACAATAAGATTTGAATATTTTACTTAATGCAGATTTTAATTGTCGTATTAATTGACAACACTGGGCATGTAAACAGAACCTTAAAAAACATATTTTTACATATATATTTATTTTTGATCTGTAATTATAATAACATTTATACATGTCATTACTAAATTTAAAATCACAGCTGCAATTAAACTGCTACCTGCGCATATTATTAACTTATCAAAAAACTTTACAAGTTTTGACGTATGTTTTTGACGTTTGAGTGCTATATACTGTTTTTAAATTACCGTGCACGTAGTGGAACAAACAAAAAAGTTGTTCGTGCAAAAATTGTTCAAACAGCCAGAGCATTTTAAAAACGCACCCTATGTGTGTTAATAGTATGTTATATACAGGGTGAGTCGGGAGAAACGGATCAAACTTACAACTCACGGCTGTTTGCAAAAACTTGGCTAAACACTATAGTAATCATTTAATTTAATGGGATTATGTAATCACTTTAAATGTGCCGCTTTTTTTAAATTGTTCACTATACTATTTGTTTTGACAAATCAACTTTGACAGATGTCAAACAAACATATGAAAACATATGTAGTATAGTGGACAATTTTAAAAAATCGGCATATTTAAGGTGATTACATAATCTTATTCATTTATAAACTCCTTGTACCTTAGCCTGACTAGGCCAAATAAGAAAATTGGCATGTTTGGTGATAACGGAAAGAATGAGAACAACTTTCACAGCAGTCATAGAAATATTGTAACAAATAAAATTACAAGTTAAAAAATTACTATTACATTAAATTGAGCTGTAGCTAAGTAAAACTTGCTTACATCTTAAGTTTTTTTTTATAACGTTGCACCAACACAAAATTATATCTCACGTGTGTCAAGTCAATCTTACAAAAAAATATTAAAGTATAATAAAATATCTGTTTTTATTGTGTTTTACGACTTTTAAGAGTGTCTACATCTATTATTAGATAGTTGAATTGCATTTTGCGCAGTTGCCAAACTTATTTTTATGTTAAAGTCTTTATTGTAAGACCGTCTCAGCTAAAATACAAGTTGCATTGTTACAACCAAGCATTAGAAACGTATTCCACTTGTTGTAGTTTAGCATAAAAAATATCTCTTAAAACTTGTCAGTGAATAATTTTTAAAATTTCTTACAAGCTTTGTACTACAAGTCAATATTTATTTAGATAACACTATATATTTTACGTTTTTTGAACAATGTTTATAGAATTACCAATAGGAAATGCAAAGGTCTGCAACATTACAATAGCAGATACTTTGGATTTTGACTTTAAAACAGTAACAGGAAAACAGCGTATTAACTATAAATAAATGAACATACTGGAAATAAGTGTTACATAAAAAAGAGGCACAAACTATAAACCCAACTTTATGAAAGGTTATTGCATGCAAAAGTTATTTGCCGTAAAAATACCGTCTTGAATTTTTGGCAAGCTTTGTACTACGAGTCAATATTTGTTTAGATGGCAATATATCTTTAATTTCTTTTAAACAATGTTTCTAGAAATACCTTTAGAAAATGCAATGGTCTGCAACATTACAATAGAAGATACTTTGGATTTTGATTTTAAAACAGTAAAAGGCAAAACAAGCAGCGTATTGACAATAAATAAATAAACGCATTGTAAACTTCAATGTTAACATAGGAATAAGTGTTACATAAAAAACAGACACAGACAATAAAATCAGACTTTATGAAAGGTTATTGCATGCAGAAGTTATTTGATGTAAAAATTCCGTCTTAAGAAAAATAGACCAAAAAAAAATACCCAGGCACAATTAAAATAACCATCTAGTATACAAATAGAGATAAAAATTACAATGATAACAAATCTAGATTATATAAAGACAAGAATCGGAACACGTTAATTATGTTATTAAGCAAACATGGCTCAGTTTATCAAGTGGAAATAGTTGCTAGTGCGCTTTAAACAAAACATTTAAATCGGGGCAACACTTTAACAGACCAACTTTTAAACTAGACAGCCAATACGCTAAAAACCTCACAAAAAAATTTATTGGACCTAAACCTACTTTCAAAATTTTATACAAGACTAAAAAAATAAGGTTAGTAATACTCAACGTAGTGTCTTCTTTGGAATTACAAGCTAACCTAAAATAACAGTTCTTTGGCAAAAAATCTTGGATTTAATTAAATAAACTACTAAAGAAGTAACAACCAAAAGTATTTTAATAAAACTAAGAAGCCGCAGCCAGACATATCTACTCAAGAAAAAAAAATGCGTAGAATAAAATTTTCAATAAGTTTTATATATTTTTTCTTATAACTATGACATTTATATAAACAGATCTCAAATGAAACAATGGATTTAAGTGGTCATAATAAACTATAAAATTTAATATTTGATGCCCAAGATATTAAACACATGTTTATAAAAAAACACATCAAACGTATTATTAACAAATAGACAAAAAATTATACATACTGTTTAATAAAAATGTTTACAATGTTTCAATATAAAAGCTATTGTGTCATTCGATTTTTTACTGTGTATTTAGTTATCTTTTTTGATAGCAAAAACAAAACAACAGTACATAAAAAAACTCTTTTTTTACAGTACGTTGTTTATTTTTTTTATTTTGTCTGCCAATATAATAGTTACTGTCATCTCTAAGTTTGGTTCCAATTGCTTGACATTTGTTTAATTTGTATTAGTTTAAAATGACTGGTTTGCAATTTAAACACAAAAAGATAAAAGAAAATTCTTTAAAAAGTATGGAAGGCTTCTGGAAGCACAAACTGACAAAATCATCAACAAAGTGTTGATTGGACACTGAGCAAAAGTTTTAGTTATTAACAAAAAAATAGGACACAACTTTTTTTTTTTAAACTTACCATGAAATTTTAAGAATGTACAAAGCCTTGGTACAATGGAGTTCCAAGCTAGTTAGCTATAAACCAAAACTGTGTAGAAAACTATTTGTATTTTAAAATAATTAGCAATTTTTTGCTCAATTAAAGATCTTTTGAGCATACTATTTATTTGTAGAAAACTAAAGCACTATTAACATTAGTCATTTTATTTTAATAGTTAACTATAGAATCAAACTCTAAAATTGTATGTAGTAGACTGTAACTCAAAAGACCCTATAGTTTGTTTTTATAATTAAAATTGACAATTTTGTTATACTGATATTTTTACAAAAATCAATAATAAAATAAAATTGGAACAATATACCGTTCACAGACTGGTAATATAGATATTTTTATTAATTGTAAGAAGCGCGTGTTAGAAGATAATTGTAATTTTATAATTACAGGAAATTTTAACTTTGATTTTTTAACAGAATACAATAATAAGAAAAGCTTTATAAATCTATTACGTTCTTATAAAGTGAATGATTAATCAACTGACACAAGTGTGCAGTTATTTCATACAGGAATATCACAACATAATGCACAAAAGTTTGTTTTATAAACCCACTAAAATAGTGCAAAAATATAAATAAAAATAAAAAACAGTTTTTGGACAAATTACCAAAACAAAATTAGATATCAATCAATAGAAGCAAATTATTTTTCAACTACTTTTCAGTTTTTTTGTGTTCTGTACGGCAGGAACTTTTAATCTAAGACTTCTTTCTAGCATGTGTCAGGTATGCACAATCAAATTCAGGTTAGGAGAACATGTTGGCCAATTCAATTTTGTTATACTCACTTGATTAAAAATGCAATTATATAGCAAACAACATGCAGACGTACATTATCCTACATTAAGACAAAACTTTCTTCAATAAGTGGGGCAAAAGGTACTACAAGAATTTGCAAAACATTCCTAATGTAACTATCTGCAGTTAAAGTGCCACCTTTAATTACCACCAACTCAGTGTGTGCCCCTAAACATACCATAACTGAGTTTTCTAAAAAAAAAATGTAGAAGTAAAATTAAATTGCGCATTTTTTTTTTCTTAGCGTCGATATATTTTTTTCCTCCGTCATTCAAACTTACACAAAAACGGTTCATATTTGTAAACAAATCTTGATTCTATTGACTATAACTCTAATTCTAGTGTTCTTGAGTAAAGTCAACGTGATGTCGTTTTTAAAGTTATAGGGCTTTTATTGGCACAAATAACTTCAAACCAACTTCATTAAGCCTTCTTTTTACCAAACAACAATTGACAGTTCAACAAAACTTGTTGAGTTTGTTTCTTGTTTGAATTGCAGTTTGTCGTTTGTTATTAAGCGTTTGCATCGGTCATTTAAAGCAGTGGTTGTCTTCCTTAATTTATCTTTTTGCAAACAATCCATCTGGATCCAACATGTAACATTACAATAGATTGCTGATATTGATTCATTAAACATTTGGGCAATCATTTTGTACATTCTACTATTTCATTAATGTAGCTCTAGCCATATAAATCGATGGTAAATCATCTATTATAAACTTATTTATAACCAAATTGACATTATCAAACAAAAAGATCCAAATTTAAACAATTACTTATTTAATAATAAAAACTTAAATCAAAATAAAATACGCGTTTTAAACATAAAGCAAAATTTAACATAATACAATAAGACTTAAACAGATTTTAACATCTAATTACAGATTGCAAGCTTTGACAAATGTTTTAAAAATGACAGTTAGAAGAAAAAATATTTAACGCTGTCTAGATATAACTAGTAAAAAAAAATAATTATAAACAAAATTATTAGTTTTTTTTAATTTGTCGGTGAGTGTAGATATAATGTAAGAAAATCTGCTTACAGATAGATAAGTTCATATTTTAATAATAGAACCAAAATCATGTACAATTTTGGTTCTATTATTGAAGTAAGTAAGAAAAAATTTAAATCACGACTAAAGTAGCGTTATCAGTCTATTACTTTTTATATTATTCCTACATTTTAGTCTAACATTTTGTCTACATAATTTAATAAACTACGCTGACAACATTACTTTATTAATGTGTAGAAAAACATACAACAAACAGAACCAGAAGGAGGTACATGTTTTGCAAAAATAAAAATTGCAGAGTAATTAAGACAAATTGATTAATAAATTAACTTAAACTTAATTGGATGTATTATGTGCAGATGAATGCGGTAACGCAAAAGGAAAATTAGTAACATGCTTATGCTTAAAATATTGTCATCCCCGTTGTTCTCTCAAAATACTTGCAACAAAGCAAGATTTTAATACAAGTACTAATAAGGTCTTCTAATCATTAGTATTTATTCTCTCTTTAGATCAACGTACTGAATATAACAAATTTAAAAAAATGTTTAAATAATTTAATCGTTTTTAGAAACAACAACGTCCAGTTAAAAAACACTATTAATTCTCTTGGTGCTAGAATTGGTATATTGGAAAGGTTCAATAGAAGCAAATTTTTAGGCACAAAGACAGATGTCATAAATAAGATCAAGGAGAAAAAATTAAGAAAAAGCATTATCATTTTCAATATTTTAGAGTCCTTAGAGCTTAAAATCAAATATAAACCTAAAGAAAATTATTTGCTTAGTCAAAAAAGCTGGTAAACCCCAACTCTTAAAATATACAAGATGAGTTTAGTTGTCGGTTAGTTGCTGATAATAACCTAACATTACTTTTTCATTTTATATTATATTGTTACAAAAATAGTTAGTTTTATAATTATTTATCTAGCAGATTTACAAGTATTTTATTATATATTTAATTTAACAAGTGTTGTAAGATCTAAAGCTTATAGTAAATGGAATTGTGACGGCTGTATGAAATTCTAAGAAGATATTGATGAATTAAATCAAATTGTTGTTAAATTATCTATACAACTGGATGCATTGCAATTCAATTTAGTTTTAACAAACAAAAGTTGTGTTTGTGGTAAAACTATAGTATCAAAAGAAATTATTTATGAAATAATGGTACATTTAAAGTTGTTAAATTAGGTTGGTCAACAAATGATAAACCAAGACTATTAAAATTAATCATGAATAATAAAAATAAACAAATTGAATCTAAATGGAAACTACAAGATTAGTCCTGATCTTATCGACATGCAACAATTGGAAGGAAATAAGGTTTTAAAAAATTAAATGATAGAAAATCTAAAAGAGAAAAAGATCTTGTAATAAAGCATATTAATGGTGTTTTCTAGGTTATAGAACAACCTTTAAAAAACAAAAGTTAAACTTCATTTATTTGCTGTTATTTTCAAAAAGTTGGCGGTATCAAAACTAAAACTTAAACTTTAACTTTAAAGCATTCAGTAAATATTTTATTATACGATATTATAATATTTATATAAACTAATGTCGGCAGTACGGCAGAGAGGGCATGTACAAATACTAACGAAAGGTAAGCAACGGCCGCTCTGGTCACAACTTGGATGGGTAAACCCAAAGTGATGTCGAGCGTAGCGTTCTTCCGAATATGGGTCCGTTACCTCATATATGCATCCATACATGTCTTCTCTGTGGCTCGGTGTGTCCGACACCTCGACACCTAACGGTATTAACAGGTTATTGAATTAAATTGAAATATAAACTAAACTATATACAAATATTGCCAACAATAAACTCATTTTTTTTTTTAATTTATTATCTATAGAACCGACAAAAATACTGATACCAGTGCAAAAAAAAGTGATTGCTGCACGTAAAAGCCTAAATACAAACATTATAGAAACTACAGTTAATAGCGTCAAACATGTATTTATTGAAATACAAGAAAAACTAAGTGTTATATTTTTTGTGCAGTTTATTTACCGACAAAATCAAGTTTAGATATATAGGTAAGTCAATGTGCTGCTGTAGAGAAAGTTATAAGTTTATTTCTTTTACATAAACTTGTACTATGTGATGACTTCTTAAAGCAAAATGAATTGATGATAGATTTAGCAAAACTGTTGACTGTCGACTAAATTCTCCGGCTTTATATGTTTGCCTTCAGCCAATTCAACCTATGTCAAATCAATAATTTTCCAAATAATTTTGGAGTATATTTAGATTTAATTTTTAGTTAAAATAATACGCAGGTTGCGACTTTTTACTTAAAAATAATTTTCATCACAACGCATATAATTTTGATGTTCTTCTTATAACTAATAGTGATGCGCCGTATTCTGAAAACATGAATTATGATTTTAAAAACGCAGATAGTGTTGGAATGAATGAGTATTTTGCTTCCACAGCCTGGACTTAGTTCAATGTAATTATAAATGTAATATTGATGATTGTATTATTAATTTTAAAATGTTTTATATTTTGCGCTAGATACGTTTGTGCCAATTAGATATAGTAGTCCTGAAGCTGAATTAAATAATGTAAGGTTAGATTTTTTTGTAAACAATATAAGTGTTCCCCAAGGTTCAATACTAAGTCCAATTTTTTTTTACATTAATCACGTTGTCCATGTAGATGTTTAAGCAGAATTTACTCTATTTGCAGTTGATATTTGTTTAACATGGAGCAAAGATTTAGTAGTATGTTGAAACAACTATAAAAGAACATTTATTAAAATTAAATAACGGGGTTAATATAAATAAGTTACAATTAAATATTTCAAAAATTAAGTTAATGCTTTAATAAAGAATTTAATGTAAGTATTAGCACCAACAAAATAATGTCCGTAAATTATCAATCATTTTTAGGAGTAACAATAGATAATAACTTAAATTGGACGTATCATATCAAAGATTTACTTAAAAACCTTTTCTTGACGTCATAAAAAACTCTTTACAATAGCAAAAATATCTTTTTTTATTATTATTTGAGTCACATATGCGTTATGGTATAGCCAATAATGAATATGCTTGTAAAGAAAAAGAGCAGTGAAAATTATAAATAATGTAAAAACAAGTGTGACCATTAATTCTTAAAAATAAAATTCTCACATTTTGGTCAATTTTCATATTGGAAGTTTCTACACAGGTGTATAAAAATACTAGCGTCGTACAAGTAACCAATATTCATAATCGTGATAAACGCACAATTTTTAGTGTCACAATGTTTTTATAGTCTTGATTATTATTTTAATTCGTAATTTTTAAACTGTATAAGTATGTTTTATAATTATAGTTTAATGTTTTATTTATTTATATTATACACTTTATACACTACTTATGTGTTGTTTATCTGTATGTGTATTGTTAATGTAAACAAATGTGTTTATGTATGAATTATTTCTGTCATCTGATGGGTTTAATAAACTATTATTATATTATTATTATTTAAAAATGTCAAAAAAAATTGAGATCTGGGAGTTATCTTTTATAAATCATATTAATATCATAATTATAATAAATATAAATATTAAAAAAAATCATATAAAATTTTTAAAACGAGCTTATTTTAAACATAATAGTAACTTAGAAAGTGTTTATGTAGTACTCTTGCCATTTCTTAATTTAGATACTTTAGAAAAGAGACGTTTTTTTTTTAATTTTTGTACAAATTATTAAATTTTAATACACTCCGCGACAAAAGTCTGGGTTCACTAACAATTTTTCCGATTTTTCGTCCTATTTTTATTTTTTTTCAAATAAACCAAAATGTTAATGTTTGTTTATCAAAAAACAAAAATGAAAAACCACCTTTGGTGATAAATTAATAATTAATCTTTATTTACTTACATTTTAGGATACTAAAGAAATATAGTGTTTATAAAAAAAAGTGAAAAACACGAACTATGGGTACGAACGAAACTTTCAATATCTGGTGTTTCCACCACGAGCCCTAATAATACAGTCCAGACGTCTAGACATGCTGTTAATCAACGTTGCAATGTTTTCTTGCGGCAGTCTGTCCCACTCTTCAACCAAACATGCTGCAAGGTCTCTTAAGGTCCGAGGGCGATCAGGGCGAGCTCGAATGGCTCTTCCCAGTTGGTCCCACACGTGCTTAATAGGGTTCAGATCTGGTGAACAAGCAGGCCAATCCAAACACCTAATTCCGACTTTGTTAAAATATTGAAGGGTAATGTTTGCCACATGTGGGCGAGCATTATCCTGCATTAATTGAAAGTTTTCTCCAATAAAGTGACTGTATGGTACAACATGTTCCTCTACAATATCCCTAATGTACCTATCTGCGTTAAGGGCTGCTCTATCACAAATATGTAGTTCTGTACGAGCCTCGACAGAAATCCCTCCCCATACCATTACAGAGCCTCCGAAAAAATTGGATCTAGGAGCCATGGTACATGCTGCGTATCGTTCTCCTGGTCTCCTCCATACCCGTGTACGACCGTCTGGAGCATCCAACGTAAAACGGGATTCATCAGTCCATAAGACATGTCGCCACTCGGCAGCCCCCCAGTTCTGATAAGTTCTAGCAAAATTCAGTCGGTTTTGTTTGTGACGAACCGTAAGTTTTGGACCAGTGGCAGCCCGATAAGACTTTAGATTATTTTCTCGAAGTCGTCGCTAAACTGTACGTGCCGATATTTAAACATTTCTGACTGCAGCAAGCTCATTAGCTGTAATTGTTGCAGTTTCAGTGCGATTTCTCAAAGATTGTAACAACATAAATCGGTCATCTTGAGCATTAGTTTTTCTTGGTCTTCCTGACCGTGCTCTGGCTGTTAGTAGACCATCTTTCTCATACCTCTGCCAAATCCTTCGGACCCCGTTTTGAGAAACTCCATACCTACGGCCTGCTTCTCTCTGGCTATGTCCTTCTTCAATGTGGGCAATTATCCGTGCACATCTTACTGGAGATATCGGCATTTTGATCACAAAACTAAATTTCAGCACACACTGACACTTGCCAGCAACATTTGAAGCATGATTAACAAATCCCTGACAACACCTACTTAATTGTTAACCAAATCTCAAAAATCTGAATAAGGCACGTTAGAAGGAAAACATGCACTATATTAAAAATTGTACGGCTATGCATTTGGCGACTACGTCATTAAACTTGTTTTTTGATAAATAAGCATTAACATTTTGTTTTAGCTGGATAAAAAAAATTCTGTACGAAAAATCGGAAAAATTGTTAGTGAACCCAGACTTTTGTCGCGCAGTGTATAAATTGTCCAACACTTTCAAACTTTATAGATTTTAACACATTGTATATTACCAGAATATATTTAAAATTAAGTTTCACTTTACTAACTATAGATTTTACCGTCCCGAATATTGCGCAATTATAGTTTTTGCAATGTTGATATTTTTAGTTGTACATTTAATCAATTTAAGCAATGTTTAAAGCAAATTTAAATGTATACATTATTATGTTTAATTAATTATGTATTCACTTATATTATGTATGTGTGTGAGCAGTGTGTGTGTGTGTGTGTGTGTGTGTGTGTGTGTGTGTCTATTTAGTTTTTACATATTATATTGATGATCTTTGTGTTGTTACCTACATAAATGTAAATATTGCAACACCTGAGATAGTAATATTTACGGACATCGAATGAACAACTAAATGTAAACTTTATAACCATCATGATATTTTTAGATTAAATTGTCAAAATTTACTTGCAAACAAATCTGTTGTAAGCGTTGAATCATCAGAAAAATTTTAGATGGTTTAATGTTAGGTTGTCAAAATAAAAAGGTGTTTTTCAATATTCAAAAATAATATTGGTGAACAAATAATTTCTTATATCTTGCTATCTAAAGTATTAAAGTACCTTGCTAAAGTTTTTACATTGACTCAATGTTTACAATAGTTTGTTTTTATTGTTTTGAATTTTTTTTGCAAAACACATTTACATTTTTATATCCAGAGAAATGCATTGTGATTAAAGCAATAGAATATCCAATGTATTATATTTTAAAAATTGTGCATTTTTAACATGATTTACAAATATTAAATAAAATCCCCATAAATGATATTACTATGTAGCATTTGTCAAAGGAAAAAGTAATAAAATAGTAAAGTAGGATGTGAGTAAATGGCTAGGGGATGACCGGAAAGAACGCTAAAATATTATCAGTAAAACAATAGCGCTGCATCCCGGCCACAGAGCGAGCTACAGTAAAACAAATTAAAAATATTATGGCTCACTTACAGCAAAAAGCGAGAAAGGGTGAAATACAGCCGCATAAAACTGCGGTGTCAGTTGTGCTATCGTATTTAATGAGATGTGAAGCTGATGACGATGACCGTACACGTACAACTTGCAATTGGTCTGTTCACTCCTTTTTATGTTTTATTTTTCATCTATTTTTATTCCTGTTTTAATTTATTGTTTGCGCAATTAACTTTAAAATTATAAAAATTATATATACATAATGTCGAACGATTACGTTTAAATTAATGTATCAGAGTACACTGTGTTTATTGAAAGTGTTTATTATATCTATCTATACAAATTAATAGTTAGTACATACATTTATTTGTTAATTAGGAATTAGGTACAAATATATACATTAAGTTTATATATTGTTAAAATAAAATCAGTTAAAAAAAACACTAAATATTTGATTTTGTTTTATATAGGTTTATTTTAAATAAGAAACAATATTTATAAAATTTTATTTATAAAATTATATAACATTGTTGTTTAGAATTACATTAGTTTAAATTAATTATAATATTTTCTAACCGCTCTGAAACTGAAGAAGAATATACCTCTAAAGACCCCTAAAATTATCGTCTAGTTTTGCTTATGAGCGAATTTTCAAAAATAATTGAAACAATTATCGAAAACTAACTAATAGATTTATTAAAAACACAATTGGTTTTGACAAAAACCAATTTGGTTTTTAAGAAAAAAATAGAACACAATCGCCCATGTCACATCTAATGAACTACATCTACACCAACCTGGATAACAGCAAATTTGTTGTTGCTGTTTATGTTTGTAGATTTTTTTTTTATAATATATTTACATATTAATAGTTTATATTTCATTTTGTTTTTTTCCCACTTGCTGCTCTACACCGTTTCCATAAGGATGGCTGCAGAGCTTCGTATTCGGGACTTAAAAAAGCTTTTGACACCGTAAATCATAACTAGCTCTTAAATTACTTGGAAGCAATGAGCATCAGAAAAAAACCACACCAGTTACTAAAAAATTATCTTACTGATCAAAAACAACAAACAATCAATAATTAAAAACTAAGTAAAGAAAGAACTGTTTAACTATAAGTTCCACAAGGATCGGTGTTAGGACTACTATTGTATCTTCTCTACATACAAAACCTCCAAAACTGTGACATTAAAGGAAGTTACATATAGTGTATGCTGATGATACAGTATTACTCTACACTAGTAGTGATATAAACAAAATAAATGATTCTATCAACCAAGATCTGTGCATATACAATAAATGATTTGTATGCAATAGACTAACAATGAACAAGGACAAAACAGAATATATAATATTTAAAAACAAAAATAAAAAATGTAATCAGATAAATCTGAAAGTGAACAATACAAATCTAAATCAAGTGAAAATTTAACGTGGTTTAGTCACATATAAAATAAAAAAACTAATACTTCTAATTAGTGCTATAAAAAAATGTGATATTAGATGTATTAAAAAAAAATATCTTATCTACAACAATGTCATAATAGCTAAAATAATGTACATGATAGGTTTTTGGTCAAATACATCTCAATATTTAATAAATTCAATATACAGACTACAAAACAGATGTATAAAAACGTTATTTAACTTACCATACCTCACACTTTCAAAAACATTATACAAAAACAGGTTAAAACTTAACATTTTTAAAATAGAAAAATGTAAACTTATGTTTAAAATTAACACTGAAACCATAAAGACAAACATCTCATTAGTAAAGAGATGCAACATGTTTAACTATAATGCAAGAAGAAAAAACGACATATAAAAACTCTTCTATTCGCACAAATTAAAAAAAAAACACAACATCGTATACGATTATGGAAAAGTATACAGTGAAATACTAAAAAATTAAAGTAATAATATAATCATTTTTAAAAAACTTATAAAAAATTACCTACCTACCTACAACAATAACTTGTTTCTACTGATTGTTACTATTCTTAATACACTGTTATTTATGTCATTAAATTTGTATAAAAATGTGATAAACAATATGTACCACTTTTTAAACAGGCTGTAAGCCTACTGGTGCTGCATAATAAATAAATATTATATTAATGTTGTAATAATAAATGTTCATATTGTAAGTATTATATATATATATATATATAATATATAATTGGTTAACAGACTTCCTTGAATATTCTTATATTTGTTAAACGGGATGATGAGTCTATTTTGTAAATAATTTTTTAATAAATTAAAATTTATTTATAACGTTTCATATGTTATGTACATATATCGTCAGATAAATAAATATATAATTAAAATACAAAATAAAATAATATTATGTAAAATTGTCACATTTGAAGTTAAAAATAATAATAATAAAACAATTTTTTATAAAATAAATAAATAGATGAATTAAACTAACATGATAAAATAAAATAAAAATAAAAAGAAGAATATCTATTTGTGTAAAAATGGATATTTTTGTGCATATTTTTAGTTTACACCGTTTGCCGCAAGGAGGCAGTAAAGAGCTTGGCGTATATTTACAAGTATATTTTTTTGTACAAAAAATGCATTATTAAGCGTCCGCATAATATGGCAACACAGCATTTAAAATATCGATCGAATTAAAATTAGAATTACTTTTTTTATTTATAGGCACGTCGGCGGTTTTGGATTTTAAACATTTATTTGAAGATGAAAATGATTTGTTTGTTGTTTGCCCGGTGCTGTGTTGGGCCGGGTTTTGAGTAATCTCTCGGAAGGAGTTTCCCGGTGAGAAGCTACCCTGGGGCGTCTGTGTGAGGTTATTGCCGTCGGTTTATTTTACCGTGGCGTGGATTGTTGGTCGGAAACTTCCAGATGTGGGTGCAACTCGGATTTGCGCGGTCGCGCGGTCGAGCGGCGTTGAGACGGCATAATGTCCGTCCAAGTGGCCATTCAGAAACACAGCTGCGGAGGCCGATCTAATTTTGGCATAAAAAAATGAATAGTGAAAAAAAAAGATTCTGAGTTGTTGAGTAAGTTCTAACCTTTTTGTCCAAAATTGTAAAGCAATTCTGAGGGCTGCAATAGATTTGCAAGGCTTGAATAAGCTAGAATATTCCCGACACTAAAAATCAGAAGTGATTTAATCGAGCAGTGACGATCAAAGCGCATCCGTGCAATTCAAATGCGTTGCGCTTAAAACCCCAAAAAATGACCCGTTTGACTTGGATAGACGTAGTTTGGTAACAGTTGCAGCTAGATAGTTTGTTTGTTGAATCGCTAATAAACGCTGCTATTTTTTTTTTTTTTTCAAAAAATTAACTGCCCAAACTTTGATCTAAATTTGGTTCTAAACTTGACCCAAAAAAGTCACCTTTTGCACTTCGGACCATAAATCTCAATTTTTTTTTTTTTTTTAAATTCTTAAATAGGAATTTTTAGTCATGTCTTCCCGTTTAAATTTGCCTAGCTAAGCCCAGACTCTGATGCAAAGCCCGAGTTAACCAAAATATTCCCGACACTAAAAATCAAAAAAGATCCGACCAAGCAGTAACGGTCAAAGCGCCTCTTTGCAATTCAAATGCGTTGGGCTCAAAACGACCTCAAAGAATGACCCGTCCGATTTGGATCAACGTAGCTAGGTGACGGTTGCAGCTAAAAAGTTTGTTCTAATCGGAACCGTCGGATTTTTGGCTATGTCTTCTTGCCTTAATGAGGCTCTAAAATTTTACCGCTTTGTGCGTATAGACATAATTTTCTTGTTTGAGATCGCAGAGCATACCCGAGAGCACCGTTGGATTTGGAAGGCAAGTTAGCCAAAATATTTCTAGCACTAAAAATTGAAAGCAATTCGACCAAGCTGTGGTGTTCAAAGCGCCCCCGTGCAATTCAAATTCGTTCCGCTCAAAGTAACCCCAAAAAGTGACCTGCCCGACTTGGATCAACGTAGTTTGGTAAGGGTTTCAGCTAGGAAGTTTTTTTTTGTTAAATAGCCAATAAACGCAGCATCTTTATAATTTTTTTTTTTAAATAAGTTGCCCAAATTTTGTTTTAAATGTTGTTCCAAACTTAACCCAAAAAAGTCCCTTTTTGCACTTTAGACCAAAAATCTGAGCCCAAAATTTAACTTCAAAAAAATTCTTTGACGGAATGGTTTTTAAAGTATTAAAATACTGTTCAACGTTGCAGAGCAAATCAGAGTACAAGTGTCCTACATAATATACATAATAAAAATAACGCTGGAACTCGTCGTTTTTGGTCAGGGTAGCTTCGGTAGATTACGAAATGCAAAATAATAAAATCGTATTTGCCCCTTCTTAAAAACAGTACCGCCCCAAAGTTTAGAAATATTAAAATTTATCAAAAAATTGGTCCCAAATCGAAATAATGCAAAAATTAAAATGACGTCACTAAATCTCTTCTCTAATTATTAGAGTAGCATGCAAAGATAAAAAAATACTGAATACAAATATTGTATTTGCTCCTTCTTAAAGCACAGTGGTGCCCAAAAGTTTATCAAACTGAAATTTTACTAAATGTCTGACTTGAGTTAGCATAAATAAAAAATTCAACAACAATACGATTATTGCTCTAAGTAGGCTGATGCAATACAAAATAAAAAATTATTTTTGTTTTTATGACGATTTTGTTGTTTTATTTTAGTTTTACTTGACATCAGAAGCAGTCAGTTGTACTTTTTGATCTCAAGGATTTAGTTGATGCAAATAGTTTTAAATATTAACAGTTTGTTTTTTTTTAATTAAATATTTATAATTAAATAATTACTTTAGTTAGTATATTGTCAGTGTTGATTGATTTGTGATAAAGAATTTGTAAAAATTGTTCCTCATACTATTACTACTAATAATAGTCAGTATTAATTATATGTATTGTGAAAAAATAATTTAATTTTTTTCACTGAATAAAAGATTTTTTCCACGTTAATAAAAAACACAGCTAAATTAATGACATTTAAATCCTAAATTCAATACTCAAGATTTACAGTTTTTGAAAATTATATGTACCACTTGTTGTTTAGCACTAAAAGATAGAGAGCAGGATAATTCTAAAAAAAATATTCCTACAATACTGTATTTTGAAAGAATTGTTCTTCTTAAAGAAATTAGAAATTTGATTGTAACTGCTATATAAATATAACTGAAAGAAAGAACTTTAGATCTGCAGTAATAAAAGGGAGAAAACATATAGAAGTATCTGAATAAATTACGTTTGGTACGATAGCGTCAGTAATTTATGAAAAATTCAAAAAATGAAGAAAAAAATCTTAAATCCAACACTGCAACAATTGTCTGCATAAAATGTTTCTCAACTATAGGAAAGAAACAATCCCATAAATGTTCTTCAAAAAGAGAAAGCAATAACATAACAAACAATATGGTTGCGGAACTGTCTGATCAGCAAAGACTTGCGTCATCAATAATAAAGCAGCTCTGAAGAAAGAATGAAGTAAATTGCTATCAATCCCAAACAAGTTAAAAAAAATCAGATTAGTTTGGAAAAATTATTGAATTATAAATCTAGCATGAATGTGTCTGCGTTATATATGTATAAAAAAAACTAACTAACTTTTTTTGGTTATCAACTAGTCAACGCAAATGTATTTCTGCCCATTTCTCTGAAGATATAAAGAATATGAAATCAGACTTTGATTCCATTATAAAAATTAATTTCTTAGATTTGATGTTGGTAATGGAAATTCAACCAAAACAATTAAAAGACTAATAGTCTGGGGTAACGTTTCTAAAATATTTGATATGGTAATTAATATACTATCCACGTTTTATAATAATGTTTTTTAAATATTTCTTAGCATATTACCTGAGCTTAGAAGATAACACAAATGAAAGATTGTTGAGATCTACGTATAAGAATGGTGCGGATTTGAAAAATTTGCTAAAGCTACAAATGTAATCAAGATAAACATAACTGGAAAACCGTACATATTTGCAGATGATACATGTATTATGTACAGTGAGACCAATGTCAAAGAAATGGAAAGCAGAATAAACAAAGAAATGGAAATTGTAATGAAATGGTTTAAAAGTAACTTGTTAACAGTAAACTAAGAAAAAACTACATATATGGTAATAGCTAGAAAATATAAAGTAAAGATAGACGTCAATATAAAATATAACAACATTGAAATACATATAACATCTAAGACTAAATATCTTGGTCTATGGATAAGTGATAATCTAAGCTGGGATACACATGTAGATGCTATTACAAAGAAAAATAGTGCTACCATTGAAGCATTGTATAGAGCAAAAAATTACTTACAACAAGCATCTAAACAGCAAATTTATAATAATTTATTTACTTCAAAAATAAATTATTTGATAAATATTTGGGGAGATACAATATAAAAAAAAAAATAAACCAAATTCAAAGACAACAACATAAAATATTAAAACTTCTGCATAACACCTACAAATCAGTTATACAAAAAGGTACAAGAACTAAACATTAAAAATAAAATTAAAAAAGATAAATGTATTCTTATATATAAAATACAAAACGGCAAGATAAAAACAAATACAAAATTACAAAAAAACAACAACATACATGGATATGACACTAGAAAAAGCAATATATTTACTAAAAATAAAAACAAAACAACTATACTTAATAAAAGTTTACTAGTAAAAAGCAGCAATGAATTTAACAAACTACCAAATAAAATTACAAAAATTAAAAATCTTAAAGAATTCAAAAAAAAATTGGTAAATATTAAAAAAATAAACAAAATAGCTGAAACTACGACATAAATGTATCATTCATACTCATGTACAAACTTACTATATTAAAATTTAAGTAAAAAAAAACTAACCACTTTTAATACTAACACTAAAACTTAAAAACTTTTCAATTTTTTTTTATTTTTAGTGTTTACAAACTTTTGAACACCACTGTTTTCAAGAAGGAACAAATACAATATTTATATTTAATATTTTTTTGTTTTTGCGTGCTACTCTAAACATTATAATTTTAGCATTATTTCGATTCAAGATCAAAATTTCTAAAAAATTTAATATTTATAAATTGTTGGACGGTATTGTTTGTTTCTAAGAAAAAGCAAATACAATTTTAATATTTTGCAATTTGTAATTTACGAAAACTAACCTGATCAGAAACAATGAGTTCTAGCGTCTTAATTTTTATCAAACTTTTTTTAGTTCAGAACACCTCACACCACATCGTTAGATTTGCAAGATTCGAGTTAGCCAAAATATTTTACTAAAAATGCAGTGAATTTTATATTATCTTCTACTTAAATCTAAAAATCAAAAGAGTTACTCAATCAGTACTAAGTAAGTATATTTTTGTTTATTTTTTGTTGGACGCTGTATAGTTAATTAACTACAGATATTCTATAAATAGACTGGTAAAAAAACTGGTTTTGACGCTTTATAGTATGCACAATCCGTGTCAAATATGTATATCTACAATAGAAAACATGTTGCAACACTTAAAGGTAGCAATCAGGACGCTCTAAAACACATATTCATGTTTTGTTGTGTATATGTAAGACGCTCAAATACAGAAAAATGTACGGACGCTTAAAGGTGGTTTTATGTACAAGCAACAAATGTTTTAGTTTGTATTTAATAAGAAAATTGCGTTAATCTTTTTGAGCTTGAGTATATTTACCTGCGAGCACTAGAAGTACGTTTTTTTAAGGCCAATGACAGTTTCTCATAGCAGACGCTTTATAGATACCGAGATGTAAATATATATGAATATACATATATATCTATGTTATTTTTTAAATTTTTGCGGATATAATTATTTTTATTTTTATTTGTTTTTGGATTATCTTGCTTTGGTTGATTGAGTTATACTCGACGTTTCGGCAGAATCCCATCTGCCATCATCTGGAGTTATTTATATTTATTATTGAAATAATATATACTATATATCAATATGACATTAATAATATATAAAACTAATTTTGTTGTCAAAGCTGATTTACAAAAAACTTTATTGAGTGTAAAGTTTCTTAGTTTGACTTCTGTTTGTTGGTCAATTAATTGATCTTTATACACACAAAACCTGTAAAAGAACTAGTTGTGATTTAGGTGCGGTATTTAAATTAGTTGTTGTTAGTAAAGAAGCTGTTTGTGGTTTTCTTAATTTTAATTTAATTGTTGCCAATGCTGTTTTCCAAGTAGATGGTAAACGTAAAGTATTATCTTTCTTATTGAGATTGCCTGGTTTTTTTTTTAATATTGGTGGCTTTTTTTGTTATCGTAGTATGAAAATGATAAATTTTTGCTAAAGTTTTAGCTTCTTCAAAATTAATTTTATAATGACTTGAATTTACATGTTTCGTTAAAGATGAAGTAGATTCATTTTAAAAACTTGACTTTTAAATTTTAGAAGTTTTAGAAATTTTGTTTTTTGTGTTTCATCTTTTTCTTTGTTGTTGTTTGTGATTTTATTGTTTAATAACAGTTTTAATTATGCTTTATTCAAACTATTTTGTAAGAGGGCATTTTCTAACGTTTCAATTTCTTCTTTTATGTGATTTTGATCACATAATGTTAAAGCTCTATGTAATAAAAATTTTGTTACTAACTTTATTTGATCTGGATGATGATGAAAAAGTGCATTAAGGTAATGGTTTGTATGTGTGGATTTTTGATGATATGTTCTAAACTACCATTAGATTGTTTAATTAATAAAATATCTAAAAAAGATTTTTTTTCAATTTCAATTGTAAACTGAAAATTATTATTTATATTGTTTAAATAAATTTAAAAATCTAAATTATTTTTACCATGTTGCCAAATTATTAAAGTATTATCTACATATCTGAGTCATAATTTTGGTTTTAGTGAAGCAGAATTGATAGCTTTAGTTTCAAAATCTTCCATAAATAAATTAACTATGACAGGAGATAATGGAGAACCTATTGGTGCGCCTTCTATTTGTTTATATCTTTAGCCGTTCTAAATCAAATATGTATTAGAAAGACAGTGATTAGCTAGGTCCATAAGATAGTTTAGTAGATTATATTTTAATATAATTATCTCTAAAGCATCATTTATTAGAATTTTTGTAAAAAGCAAATAATATAAAAACTTACCAGAATGTCGTTATTATCAATATTTATGTTTTTTTTAATATATCAAGAATATGTTCTAAATTTTTTACGAATAATCTGGCTTCTTCAGCATAAGGTTGCCATTGTTTTGTAATGTATTTAGCAAATTTTTGCGTTGGAGATCCGGTTGAACTATCTATTGGTCGTAACGAAATATTTTGTTTGTGAATCTTTGGTAAACTATATAGTTTAATTATTTGTTTGTTAATGAGTGAGTTTTTAATTTTTGTTTTGGTAGTTTTTTTTTTAAATTTGTGGTTGGGTCACTGTTGATTTTATTATATGCTTGGTATTCTAGTAGTTTTGATTTTTTGTTGTTGTATTTTTGTTTCTATTCATTACAACAGTTGCGTTACCTATGCTTGTAGAATAGATCTTTTGTTATCATTTTAAATGTTTTAAAGCAGTTTATTCTTCTTTACTCAAGTTTGGTTTTGGTGGATGTGCCTTTCTAGGAATTGTTACAACTTCTTGGCGTATACATTCAGATGAAAAATTATCTATACCTTTGATAGCAGATTCGATGCCACAAATAGTATTTTCTACTGGTGTTTTTGATAGAGAAATAGCAAAGTTAAAACCTATAAATACAACTTATTCTGCGGATTTGCTTAATATTTTGTTTGATAAATTATAAACTGCTTTGATTTTTTTGGTTTTTTTTTTTGTTATATTTGATTAATTTTTTAAATTATTAAATTTATTTAAGGTTAGGTATTTTTAATTTACTTTAATGTGCTGTTTTATTGTTTTTATTTATTAAGACCTAACCTAACATAACCTAACTTTAAATATTAATAAATTGTGCAATAATCAGATCATGTAAATTTGGCAACGCAGCAGTTGGGCTTACGATTTGTATTGAAATACATGTGATTGTGGTAGGAAGAGTGTAAATAAACTGTTTTCAATTCAAATTTAAAGGTAAATCTAACAAATATTTATAATATGTGGATAAGAAATGTCATTCTACTTATTTTCTTGCTATATAAGTCAATATCAATGTTTTTAATTTATATAAAACTGGTGTTTTAGTTTGGTTTGTTTTTAGGTTATGTGATTAAAACCAGTTTAAAGTCAATATTTATTAATAAATACATCTTTAAATAATAGTTAAATGCTGTATTTAAATAATTTAAATAAAGTGATATAATTCTATTGTCTTTTGTGCATATAATAACATGTACTTTTTATTTAAGATGACCGGAAGATGTATACACTAAAGACAAGTGGATCCCGAATTTTCTTACAACATGAAGAACAGATAATATGCACTTGTTTAATATAAACAAAGCAATGGACTCTTTTATAATATAGTGTTTGAGTGAAGTGTTTAAAAAAAGTGATATCTGTGATATTGTTTAAACTTTTTAAAGCCGATAGAGCCTGCAAAGAAAAAATGTCTAACGGATGTAGTTATTACCATAAGTTATAAAAATATAATTATAAATAATTATAAATTAGTGTCAGTGATGTCTTATAATATATAAAACAGTAATCATATTTATTGTACGTAAGTAAGTCATTTTTATTGCCATGATTTTGTATGTCGTTAAATATTAATATAGCACTTTCCTTTTCTGATATAAAAATAATTAACATGTTGCTAATTTATAATTAACTCTTACTGTAAAAATCAAATTGGAAGTATTCTGTTTAATCGTTAGAGCTTTTATTATCAAAAACATGAATTGTGCGATAACAATGCTTTTTTATTTTCTGGCTGGTTTATTGCATAACAGTTAATTACAGGTAATACTTCATTTATTTGTTGGCTATTTATGTCTAATTTATCTGTATTGGACTAAGCAGTTGTTATAACTTTAGACTGTAATTTATATTATAATCATTTTGCATTACTTTATCAATAAGTATATATGAAGGTTTATGTGTTTATTTGTTTTATTAGCCAGTAATTTAGTCAGTCGACTACTCTCGATTAAATGACTTGCTACTTGACATAATTTTTCCAGTATTGTATTTGTGTTTTATTATTTATGTATATCTCCGGTCATAATTAAAAAAATATTTTTCAGAAATTATAATTTTTATGTGGGATATTTAGTAAAAACGAATTGTTGTTAACCGTTTAATAAAAAAAAGTCAATACAAAATTAGTACAATGTTTTATGTAACACATAATTATTTGAAACCGTTATTAGCCGTACACTTTTACGTTTTTTTTCGCAAACCCTCTTCTTTTATGTGTTTGTCCTCGGCTCTCTCCTTTACGATTGACCTATTTGCCCGTCGGACTCGGTCTCGTTCCATCTCTCTCTCTCGTATCGGACTCGTCTGTGGGACTTCTCGCTCCCACATCTCGGCCTTCCTGGACAGGGTCGACCGTCTAGGATGACTCATCATTAAAAGTTTGGACTCATGGCTTCATGTACTCAGCACATGTTGAAGTCGAATTTGGACCCTCATGAAACCCCTCCTTGTTGACATCATAAGTATCACGTTGTTTGACTTTTGTGACTCGATAAGGACTTAAAAACTTCGGTTTTAACTTCAATCCACCTCCGAATTGTGTTCTCTTTATTGCGACTAAGTCTCCTCTCTTGTATTTATTTGGTGTACGTCTTCTCAAATTATAATAATTCCTGTTCTCTTCTTGAACTTTGAATATTTGTTTTTTTGCTAATTTTCTTAGTTCCTCACGTGATTCGTTAAACTGAATCATCATTTCTTCTTCTATTAGGGTTTTGATATCTTCATCGTCATTTCTTCTCATTTTTGTTTCTATTAGCAACTCGAATGGAGTCATATCAATACTTCGGTGATACGTCGAGTTCAATATCTGTTGTACTTTTGGAACAAATTGATACCATTTGGTCGGGTCATCTCTTGACAGTTTTCCTAGCACAGGAATAATCGTCAAATTTACTCTCTCTATTTGTCCATTAGCCCTTGGTAAACCAGTTGTGATTTTAAAATGCTTAATGTTTTCCTTCACACAGAAATCTTCAAACTCATGGGCTGTGAACGCAATTCCTCGATCGGATATTATGTTGACAGGGTTGCCAAATGTTTCTTTCAGGTTTTCTAACTTGCTAATTGATTCATTTGCAGTTGTAGTCTTTACTGGGTAGAGCCAAACGTACTTAGTGAATGCATCAGTAATGGCAAAAATGTGGTTATACTTTTTACTAGTCGATTCCAGTGGTCCTAAATGGTCGATGTGATAGGTGTATAATGGAATCTCTTCTTTATTCAACGGGTGTAAGAAGCCTTCTTAATTGCCTCATTTCTTATTATGTAAGATGCATAAGATGCAGCTTAACAAACAATTCCAAATCTTTATTTACGCCTGTAGGATATAGTAGTCTTGTTTTAATATTTCTTCGATTTTTTTGCACTTAGATGTCCATCTCCGTGGGTTTTTTATATAATCTCTATTTGCAAAGATTTTCGTAACACTAACTGTTCTTGGCCTTGATACAGCTTGTATAAAATATCATTTTTCATCAAGTAGTCGTCGTACGGTTTATTTTTTAAAAAAATTCTGATCGCTTTAGTCTTTACATCTTTTCTCTGTGCCTTGAATTTTTACTAAAATACTATTTTGTGCTTCGAGCAGTAAAATAGGATTACGGCTTAATGAATCTACATGCTGCATCCTCCTTCCTGACCTGTGTTTGATTACGTAATCATACTCTTCTAGTAACAGAGCCCATCTCGCTACCCTTGTTGCTAAATCTCGTTTGTTCATAGTTTTAGTAAATGCTGAACAGTCTGTTATAATCTTAAATTTATGACCCAGTAGGTTTACTCGGAATTTCTTTAAAGCTTCTACTATTGCTAACACTTCTAGGTGTATTTCTTTTCAGCGTCGGTAGTTTTCTTACTCATGTAGTAAACTGGATGCTACTGGTCATCTTCACTGGCCTTTTGTAATAAAATCGCTCCGTATTCTTCCTGACTGGCATCGGTATGCACTTCAATATCACCGTCTTGATTGTATACTTTTAGGACCGGTTTATTTGCTAGTAGACTTTTTAGTCGTTCAAACGCTATTCGCTCGGCGTCTACAAATTTGAATTTAACATTTTTCTTTAATAAATTACTCAATGGCCTTGCTATCAATGAGTAATCTGGAATAAATTTGCAAAAATATCCTGTCAATCCTAAGTAACTTTGAACTTGTTTGATAGTCTTTGGTTCTGGGAAGCGGAGTACTGCTTCAGTCTTTCCAAGTGATGGAGATAGTTTTCCCTCCTCAATCACATGTCCTAAGAATTCGATACGCTTTTTCAGAAATTGGCACTTTTTTAAATTCATTTCTAACCCATTTTGTTCGGTTATCTTTAGTACTTGTTTTAATTTTATTAATCCGTCTTGCTCATTCTGTGACGGAATTATCAGATCAACTAGATACGGTAAAACTGTACATTTATTGATCAGTTCTCGAAAGACATGATTAATATATCTTTGAAACATAGACGGTGCATTACACAAGCCGAACGGCATTCTTTTAAATTAATAATGGCCCATATGTGTCAAAAATGCAGTAAATTTTCTGCTTGCTTTGCTTACAGTAACATGAAAGAACCCATTCTTTAAGTCAATAGTACTAAACATACGAGCATTTTGTAATTTATAGAGTTGATCTTCAATCAACGGCAAAGGATATCTATCTTTAACAATTACCTTGTTTATTTTCCTGTAATCGATGCATATTCTGGGCGTACCATTTTTTTCCAAACTAGCACAACTTGACTAGCGAACTCTGATTCTAAAGGTTCTATGATATCATCTTTTATCCACTGCTCCACTTGCTCATCAACTATTTTCCGCTCTATGAAAGGTAAACGCCTTGGATGGCAAGATATCGGTTTTGATCAGCACATCTGCTTCTTCTAATCATTCGTTTCCAATTATTGCTTTCATTGTCATGGTGTCGTTTGGAACCACATAAATCTCTGTTTGGTAATCATCTTCATCGATGGTAACTGCTCCTTAAAAATGTCCAATGGTTTTTGTACTTAATTTTCCAAAACCATTTAATACCAGATTTGAATCGGAAAGTGTCGGAGAGCCTATCATATCATGGGTTTGTTTAGTCACTACATTAACTTGGCTGCCAGTATCAATTAATGCATCAATTTTGACATCGTTTAAATCAATCTTCTTGCACATCTTGTTTAGACCTAACAAAATGTTGTTGACATCAGCTTGCTTGTCGTCCTTACACTCGAAACTTTGATGACCAAATTTGTTGCACTTGAAACATTTTGATCCTTTTTGTTTTGAAGGACAATCCTGAGATTTATGACCTTTATCTCTACATCCAAAACATCGAATAATTTTAACCGGTTTCACTGTTGATTGAACTTGAACATCTTTTTGCCTATCATTTGTTGGTTGCGTCTTCTTCTCGTGTTTATAGGTGCCTGCTTTATCTTTAATCAGATCGTACAATTGGATTTTTTTCTTAAATTCTTCACACGTCCTAGCACCATATAGAACAATTTAGTTGCTACTATCATCCGGTATTCCATCGATTGTATATTGAATGGTAACTAACAATGTTGCTTCGGCTTGCAATTTCTCGCATGATCAAGAAATATTCTCCGATTGTTTCTTCTTTTTTCTTTCTTCTTGTCATCATCAGTCTATAAACCTCAGCACTGTTTGTTTTAACCGCAAATTCCTTTTTGAGCAAATTCTTTAATTTTGACCAGGTGGTAATACCTCTTTCTGATTGCACAAGCAGTTTTGCTAAACCATCAAGCGATTTTCTGGCAAATATTACTTTTTGAAACTCATTCCAATTTATTAGTTCTGCCAATTCTTCAAAATCTACTATCCATCTACTTATGGGATACCCGTCTTTCCCATTAAATTGTCTTAATGAATCTTCTACATCTCTGAACGAAATTGAAATTGAATCTTTTTCTTTCATTTGCTTACCAGTAGTTATTTTTTTAGCACCTTGAGCATCGTTTTCATTTTTATCTTTTTCATTATAGTTTTCTTCGTTATCATCTTTTTCATCATCGTCATCTTCATTATCTTCTTTTTTATCATCGTCATCTTCATTATCTTCTTTTTCATCATCGTCATCTTCATTATCTTCTTCTTCGTGATCATCATCGTCTTCTGCATTTATTTTTTCTTCAACATGGCATAGGTAAGAAAGAATTCTTTTACGTACTACTTCTTCTGTCCCATCGTAACTAATATTTAACACATTGCAAACGGATACTAAATCTGCAAGCGCTAGCTTTGTTTTCATTTCTTCTAACTTTTCGTCGTATTCTGTTGAACCTTCTACAAAGTGAAATCCATCAAATTGCATTATTCTGCTTCTGTTTAAGCGTATTTTTTCATCTCCGGTTATTATTGTAAATAATGCTTTTAACATATTAGCTTAACATGTTTGAATGCCTCCTCGCATATTGGGAATATCACCTAACGTAGTCATTGCAAATTAATTCGGTGAACTTCTTATTTTATTGCGTCTATATTTCTAAACGCCACCACTGGACTGTTATTTTCAACGCCGCCACTGGACCGATAAATACACAAGAAAATGTCTGCCCTTACCGTGTCTGCACGTGACTCGTTTTCCGCGCGTTTGCGAGTCTCACCTATGCACTTTTATCAACTTGTTTGCCGGTCACCCGCGCACTCTTTCAGTTTCTTAATGTTATCATTCACTTAAGGGTAGTTACAACTCATACACATGTTTTTGCTCTGAACTCATTTGTTTCTTCTTTTTTTTAATTTTCATTATCCCGGTTGGAGCCCCCAAAGTTGTGGGATATTTAGTAAAAACAAAATGTTGTTAACCGTTTAATAAAAAGAAGTCAATACAAAATTAGTACAATGTTTAATGTAACACATAATTATTTGAAACCGTTATTAGCCGTACACTTTTACGTTCTTTTTCGAAAACCCTCTTCTTTTATGTGTTTGTCCTCGGCTCTCTCCTTTACGACTGACCTATTTGCCCGTCGGACTCGGTCTTGTTACATCTCTCTCTCTCGTAACGGACTCGTCTGTGGGAATTCTCGCTCCCACATTTATGTCGTATATTTTGTTAATAAAATTGATTATTGTTGCCAATTTTGTATTTGTGTGTATTATTAATCATATCTGTAGTTATTATAATTTAAATTTTTTAGAAATTATCATTTTTATATAATATTTTGTTATAGGTAAGTGTAATTACATTTTACATACAATTTACATATTTGATAATTCCAGAGTTTTATTTTTATTTTTATATGTTTTTCAATTACAGTTTGATTTATATTATTAAAATTTACATTTATTTAATTTAATAATTTAAGTTTGTTATTTCAATTTGTAATAGCGGGTCCTCCCGTTTGGTCCGTACGTAGGCCTACCTATGGGCCCGAATGCAACGTTGCCAAGTGTATCAGCACGGCTTGTAAGTAGAGAGGCTGTACATAAAGTTAAATGTCTAAACTATTTAAATCTTTTCTGGTTTTGTGAATTGATTCTTTTACAAAAGATTTACTGCATTTATTCAGTATCTTGTTGATTTGTTTTGTATTTCTGTAAAACTTAATTTTTATACATGTTGGTATTAAGTGACAGGGGTGATTTAATATTTGGTATTTTTGAACGGTGCAAGTTGGATCGTATGTGAATTTGTTCACATGGAATACATCAAGTGGGTAGTAACCATGTAAATAGCTGTTTTGTCTGAAATAGACAAACAAATTTAACATTTAGATTTTGGAATGATTAATGTCTATGAAAAGACAGCAGTCTATAGAGATGTTGTTCAGGAAGCTGCTAATAGGGTAAATCCTAAACTAGCTGAATGCAGAAGACTTCAACAGTATGTCATAACTAACAATTTTAGAGTGTAAAAAAAATCATTAGGTTAATAAAATAATATTTGCAACCCGTTTTACTTGATCCATATTTATTACTTTAAACTTTAACTTGTACGTCCTACGAGGGACACTGCCAAAGTTTGCAGAAAATGTAAAGCAAAACACAAATTACGATATATTAATTGCTTTATTGCTTTTCAATATTTTTTCTTTTAAAATCTATACACTTTTGCATCCGATAAAACTAATCTTCAAAACAATTTTGCCTCTCTAAGCGAGGTACCTCCAAAACAAATGATTTAAATTCTTTAACGGCTTCTTCAGGCGATGAAAAACAATCGCGACAAATTTTATTTTTGATATGTTAAAATAGGAAGAAGACATTATGCGATAAATCAGGCAAACATAGGCAATGAGTCATTAATTAGATGTTGTTACTGGTCAAAAACTCTACAGTTTGTCGTGATGTGTGAGCGCTTGCATTGTCATAGTGAACAATACTTTGCCGGTTTATGTTGTTCCTTCTGATTTCAGCAATAACTTCCGGCTAACAAATTAAAGTATACCAGTCAGCATTAACTGTCTTTTGATCCTCTAATGCAACAGTTGCAGCATGACTCGTTTTTTTCAAAGAAACAAGCAATCATTTTTTCGAAACTCTTTGTAAACGCACCAATTTTTGTTTGCTTTGGTTTATTTTGAAACACCCATATAGTTGATTGCTGTTTAGTTTCAGGCTCATATTAATATATCCAAGATTTGTCACCTGTTACAATGTTATATACTAAATTTGAACGACCCTCTTTGAATTTCTTTAGCATTTCCTTGCACCACTTGACACGTGCCTGTTTGTGTTCTTCTTTCAGATTGTGTGGGATCGAACGACTGCAAAGCTTCCTGACATGCAAATGATCGTGCAAAATCGTATGTATTTGTTTTGCTGCAATGTCTAAGGATGCCTCTATCTTACTATAGGTCACATGCCGATCTGACAAAATCATTTCACGCACAGCATCAATATTTTTTGCAACAACAGAGGTGCATGGACGACCTTTGCAAAGATCGTTATGAAACGTTGGTCTTCTACGCGTAAATTCTGCAAACCTTTTGTAAACCATAGTTTTGGATGGTGCTTCATCCCCAAATAACAAACTAAGTTTTTCCACACATTGCTGCGGTGTTAAACCGTATTAAAAATCACAAAAAATTATCACTCGGAAGTCACGATTCAAAATTTCCATTTTTCACATAATTATTACTTTTGTTAAATTTTGTTGAAAAAAAACCGAGCAATTTGAAATTGAACTGTCAACTAAATTTTACTTGATTTCGCAAACTTTAGCAGTGCCCCTCGTATTACATCTGACAGCTACAAAGCTTTCTTTATTTACTTTTGCTGCGTTTTAGAGTAATGCCACATATTCCGTACAAACAACATAATTTCAATATCGTGTACCGTTTGAAAATATGTTTATCTGTTCTCATGTGAATTTTTTTATTTGAATTGATTCACATACGGTACTATTCACATGGATTTGAGAATAGCACATCAGTTTCAACATCTTTTAAAAAATGTTAACTTCTTTGTGAATGATTAACCCAAATTTATATTTTTTGAGAAACCGCGTATACGACTGAAAAAAAATTTAGGTTTAAGACTATGCAGAATTTTTTACAAAGAATAACTTTTTTCGTAATTAATTAATTAATTAATAAAAAAAAGTTTTTTATATGATGCAAACTTAAACACTGTATAAACTGTATGACAGAAACAAAAACAAACAAGTATAAATAATGCAATTATGAAAGACACAATAAAAGTTAAATTTGTTAAAAGATTAGAAAACATTTTTACCACCAAATTTAACTCTGAAAAGCTATTAATACGTACGCAGTTCCTGTACTAATTAATTTTTTTAGTATAATAAAATGGAATAACACAAAACTTAAAGATTTAAACCGGAAAATAAAGACAAGTCTTACTAAACATAAAGCACTTCATCCAAAAGCATGCCAACAACAAATTACGCTATCAAAATCAAAAAAAGAAAAAGAAATAATAGACATACGAGACATTTATGACAAGCAAATAAAAGATCGAAAAAGTTTCTTTAAAGAACAGAAAAGACAACCTTTATATATCACAATAATGGATGCCGACACTCAATTGACTCCGCTAAGCCTGCACAAACAAGAAACTCTAACTGACACTAACACAAACACTATGAACAGGAAAAGAAAAATAATAATAATAATAATAATAAAAATAATAATAATAAATAATAATTAATTGAAATTTCAAGGATGTGGAATATGAAAACCGAAATTGATCCTATCATAGTTGGCACCACTGGAACGGTCACTAATAACATAGCCGTAAATATATTAAAAGTTAGAGGAAAACATAACATACAGCAACTACAAATAACTGCAAAACTAGGAACAGCCTACATAACAAGGGAAGTACTTGGATAATGAGAGACCATAAAAATACGGTGTATTTCCGGTTTCACATTAAACACCAGCGTGTGGGGTATAATATCCAAACCTACATCCTGTGCATACACAACATAATAATAATAATAATAATAATAATAATAATAATAATAAAAATAATAATAATAATAATAATAATAATAATAATAATAATAATAATAATAATAATAATAATAATAAAAATAATAATAATAAGAATAATAAGAATAATAATAATAATAATCCCCCTCGTGGGTACTACCTTGTCGTGGTGAGGGGGCTGAGTAACTTCTGCTCGAGCTATGCCGGCGGAAGTTTAAACTCTTGGCAGGGCCACCCATGCCGGATGGGTCGATGAACAGAAGCCAAACCAAATGTACCCAAAACCATTTCTGGCTACCTTCTCTATTTATCCTGTCATTTTCATTTCTACCCCTAACCTTCTTTTCTTCTCATTCCCAACCTGGCGGTAGATAAAACGCAATTTTTTTTAATGATGTCAAAATCAAATTCACTCCCCCAGTCCGTGCTATATATACCAGAGTGGGAAAACAATGCTCCGGTAGCGCAGTGGCTAATTGTTCAGAAGTTAGTGCAACTGATCGGGTTGTGCTAATGGATAATGCTACCCGGTCCCCGTCCGATGACTTTTTTTTTTCGACAAAAGGGAAGAAGTCTGGCAAAGTTATTTTGTCAAATAGTGCCAGTAATGAGAAGGCGAGACCTGTCCCTTGGTTCATCCTAGTCACTAGAGAAAAGGGCAACTTTGATAAAGTAAGCCCCTTCTTAATAAGTAAGTGTTTATACGGGCTGATCGGTAATACTAAATCTATTAAGAAGGTCAGAGATGGCTTTCTTGTAAAAACGGTTTCAGCCGCTCAGTCATCGAAATTGCTAAAATGTAACCGTATCTCAGATATGAACGTGACAGTCTCAGTTTACAAAACATTGAATTCCTGTAAGGGGATTGTCTACTGCAGAGACTTTTTAAATTGCACGTTGGAGGAAATTGTAAATAACATGAGTGGTCAGAGGGTTATCAAAGCGCGTCGAATTTCTAGTATGCGCAACGGAAAACGCAAAAAAAACCCTAATCATATATTGACAATCAACCGCCCTCAACTTCCCACCAACGTAAAAGGGGCTTTTTATAGCCTCCCAATCAGGGCATATAATCCGGCACCAATGCGTTGCTTAATATGTCAGAGGTTTAGACACACAGCTGCTAGTTGCTCCAAAGAGCAGATTTGCACGTGTGGAAAACCTTTGCATAAAGGTAGCGAATGTCAACAGCCAATTACGTGTATGAATTGCAAAGGAGAACAATCCGCAAAATCACGTAATTGTCCAAAATATAAAGAAGAATTCGCTAACAAAAAAATCATGACTAAGAACAAATTTTCCTATTTTGAAGCACGTAAATTGGTATCAATCTCAACACCAATAGCCAAAATATCATACGCCAAAGCAACGACTGCATTTAAAAGCTCAGTAGACGTTAACAAGCTAATAAGCAAATTTTTACCGTCTCTTATTGCTGCACTAAGCGGACACATTCAGTTTCCTGCAGCAAACAAACCACCAATACCGGTCATCAAGACTTGTATTGTTTTTTTTTCATTTTATCTTTAATGTCATCTGTGATATTAGTTTTAAATTTTATTTATTGTATGGTTCTGGCATCTGAGTCTTTTACAACTCTGATGTCATCTGCGATATTAGTTTTAAGTTTTATTTATTTTATGGTTGTGGCATCTTCGAGTCTTTTAGAACTTCAATGTAATCTGTGATATTAGTTTTAAGATTTTATTGTTAACCTTGTCTACGTCCAAACATCAAAGTCTCTTTACAGCTTTGGTGTTTTATTTGTTTTGTGTTAACTTATTTTAATAGCTGTTTGTCTATTACGTGTTATTTATTTCTTAATTTATTTTATTTAAATATTAATTGTTTAAAACTATGGAGACGATAGTACAGTGAAACTGCAAAGGTTGCAAACGCAGCTATTGTGAGCTGAAAATGACCCTGGTAAAGCACATGCCTTTTTGCGTGTGCTTACAGGAAACGCACTTCAAGCCCCAAGAAAATTTCAATATTTGGGGCTTTACGTGCACAAGAAGTGACGTTCTGCCGGGTGCCCGAGCCAAAGGTAGAGTCGCTATTTTTCTGAGGAAAAATTTACCGTTTACGGAAATAACCCTTAGACCTAGACTGCTACTTTAACATCTTTTGTAAGCCGTTTAAAATTAAATTTCAGAATTATACGTGTAGTAATCCCCTTACTATCTTTGTTGAGGGTTGACAATTTGCAATTTATAACGCCTTGCAACAACTGCCCGAGTGGAGTAGTGGTTAACGTACTTAATTGCTATACAAGCGGTTTTGGGTTTGAACTTCAAGTTCCTATTTAGAGAGTCAGTTTTTCTGGTTGAGAAAAAATGTGTTGTGATGAGTACGCTTTTTTTTAATAAGAAAAAAACTTTAGTAGGTCTTGTCTACTGCCTTGATGTTGCGTGCACTTTAAAAAACCTAAAAATTTAGATTGGAATTGTATTATGCTAATAAATTATTAACGCAATATTTTTAAATAAAGTAAAGTGCCAAACGTTCAAGATCGTTTGGCTAAAAGTTCCGAATCTACAATAATAAACTTTGCAAAGATAATTTGAAATTTAAAAAAGTGTTATTATCTAAAAAATTGTTGTTCAAAAAATTTGGTTTAAATATATATACAAACTTAAATGCTTTATTTATTTTATTTGCTATGTTTAAACACTTTGTAAATTTAATAAATTATAGACAATCGCAATCCGGCTTACCATCCCGATAAAAGCCACAATATGCAACTTGTATCTTCCGGAGTTCGACTGGACTCAGGAAGATATACAAGAACTTACGTCGCAGCTTCCACAGCCCTACCTCCTGGTGGGCGATTTTAACGCCCACAATCCGCTATGGGGCTCTTTGAAGAAAGACACTCAAGGTCGTTTGATAGAGGATTTTCTCGATCAAAGCGACGCTGTCCTCCTCAACACGGGTTCCGCCACACACTTTGGAAGTAAGGGTACAAACTTTTTGGCAATTGATTTGGTTCTATCGTCCCCACGTTTAGCCACACGTTTATCGTAGCATGTATAAGAGGACCTTTACGGCAGCAATCATTTTCTCATAGCAATTAAAACCATTGTCAAACGGGTCAGACAGTCCGTCCCCCGTAGATGGTGTCTCGACCGCGCAGACTGGCAAGGTTTCCAAGCCAGTCTGGTCCCACAAGAATCAAATGGTGAGGATGTCCGAGCAGCAGATGTGTTTGTCCCAAAGTCCAGCGGGCAGCTGGCCGGTCTGTCGGTTTCTTGGTGAACGACGATATCCGTGTAGCTGTAGAAGAGAAAAAAAAAGTTTTTAACTGTTTCAAAAGAACTCCGTCGCAGGAAAACATGATCGCTTTCAAGAAGAAACAAGCCGTTGCACGCCGCAAAACTCTTGAAAGCAAGCAACAATCATGGGAGAGCTTTGTATCGACGATCACGCCGACCACTTCGGTCGGAAAAGTGTAGAAAAAAGTGGGAGCCGTGTTGGGAAAGAAATTTCCTTTTGTGGCTCCCATCCTAATCGTCGACGGACGCGAAGTCACCGAAGCGGTCAACATTGCTGACGCATTGGCAACTCAATTTGAGTCTGCCAGTAGCTCTCAAAATTATAGTGAACAATTTTTGCGTCAACAAGATCAATTAGAAACTCAGCTAAATTTCTCTATCCCGGATTCTTTGCCCTACATCTTTTTCTTTACTTTAAAAGAGTTGGAAACGGTAATTAACGGTATGGGTACCTTCTCCGCACCGGGACCAGTCGACGTGCCTTATCAGGTTATCCGGCAGCTTCTCTCCCGCATAACGGAGCGGTTGCTGCAAATCTACAACCTGATATGGGAAAGCGGCGTCTACCCGGAATGTTGGAGAGAGGCCATAATCCTGCCGTTGTTAAAGCCGGGCAAGGATCTAAACAACGTCAACAGCTACAGACCGATTTCACTTACCTCCTGTCTCAGTAAAATTTAAAAAAAAATTGTCAACAACCGTCTGGTGTGGATGCTGGAAAGTAACGGTCTTTTAGCTAAATACCAGGCGGGTTTCAGACAAAATCACAGTACCGTTAATCATTTAATCTGTCTAGAAAATTCCATCCAAGACGCCTTCCTAGCAAGAAAACACCTCTTAGCAGTATTTTTTTACCTAAAGAAGGCGTATGACATGACTTGGCAATATGGAATTTTGCAGAAGCTGCACGCATGGGGATTTAGGAGCCATATGCCAAACTTACGTGAAATTACAGTATCAAAATTATTTATAATTAAATTGCTTTTCAAAATTCTACAGTAACTGATAAAAGACTATATTATAAATATACACCAGATAAAATTTAAGAAAATAAAAATTACAAATTATATTAGGATAGAACGATTTTAACTGACCAATCAATAAGCTACAGCCGCCCGGATTTTTTTGATAAAATTAACAGTCACGTTTTTGATTGATGTTACAGTTTCAAGAACAAACAATTTACAAAAATCATACACAGAAAAAATTACTAAGTATACAAATTTATCTATAGAAATTGAACAACTTTGAAACATAAAAAATATACGTATAATTCCTATTGTGGTATCTGCTTAAATGAATTAAAACTAGATAAAAAGATTTACATTCTACTGCAGCGTGCAGTTATATTGGATACCTCCAGCACTGTCAATTTTTTTTTAAATAATAAAAATATAAAAAATTTATTTACTTTAATCGAATGGTTTGTAAATTAATTTATCTTTTGTATATGTGTTACAAGTTTTGAAAAATAAAAATAATAATAATAATACATTTATTTACAGCATGCTGCTTTCAATAATAATAATATAAATAAATGTAATACAAACATGTACATTTTATTACAAAAATTTGAAAATACAATATAACAAAATAAATGAAATAACAAATAAACAAAGTACGTAAGTGACAAGTTACAAATTATAGATAGTAACAAAAAAAAGATTACAGACCAAAATACATCTTCAAATTAATAAATTTACTATTTTGTTTAAAAATGTTATGTGATATTACAAATAAATCAAAATAAGAAATGTTTTGTAAAACGTTACATTGACGCATCATCGAGCAAGAGGACTGTAATATCCATAATTTGTTTTATGATACAAAACTACGAAAAGATGTGAATATCTACTATATCTAGTTTTGCAAAAACTAAAGTTAAGATTGCTTAACAGTTTTTATTAATTAACTTATGCATAAAGTTTAAATCTATTTTCTTTAAAACCTATTTGGATAAATTTTCTTGGGTGTAGATAAGAATATGATCTTAAATTTTTTTAAATTTTTTTAAATTTTTATTGTGAAGTTCAGTTGATAAAGTGACCATATTGTACATCCATATTTCAATATTGATCTCACGAGCAAACGATATAAGACTATCTAAGCGTCTACACTGATGTTTTTGCTCATTCTTGTAATAAACTCAAACTTTTTTCTATATTTTGAGCACATCATCTCACAGTGAGAATTAAATGTTAGTTTTGAGTCAAACACAACACCTAGATCTTTAAGTTTGCTCACAGATTTTAATGGAGTATTATCAATAGTGTAAACAAATTTTATTGAATTCTGTACCCTGCAAAAAGATATAAAATTACACATACTAAAATAAATTATTATTGATAAACCACGCATTTATCTTGTTTAAACTTTTTAGAACAACAAACAATCATTTAACAAACTAATGGGACAGTATGTTTTTAAGTAGTTTGATACAATAAACATTTAGAGTTAGTTAAAGTGTCACATAAATCTTTGTTAAACAACAAGAATAGAATGGGTCTACAGTGAGATCCTTGTGGCACCCCCGATGTAACTTGAACAGGTTTTGAAATATAGTTTTTTAACTTTACGGATTCCTAGTCCTACTAACAAAAAAATCCAAGTGATTTTAATTTGGATACCAAAATTATATGGCATACTTGGTCAAATGCTTTACTAAAATCGCTGTATATAGCATCTATTTGCATTTTATTTTTAAAAGCGTAAAAAATGTTGACTGGTATGTTTGAAAGTTTGTGTTTGTAAGCTTTCTTTCCATTTGCTACTTAAACATTGAGAAGCTAATCTCTTTAGTTAAAATGCAATAATTGAGTCTATCAGTTTGAGAATTACAGATTGAATACAAATACTTTTGTAGTTACTGATGTTGTTTTTGCTACTTGATTTAAGAATAGAAACAATAAAGCTAAGAAGAAGAAGGTAAGAAAAAATCTAGTTTTTAATGATTTTTCGATTAGGTAGTAAAGCGGTTTAGTAATTGAGTATATGCAATGTTTAAGAAAAGTGCGTAGTATATCATCTGGTCCGTAGTTTACAAAAAAATTTACTTCATTAATTTCATCAAAAATTTCTTTAACATCAATATAAAACGGCAATAAGCTTGCATTATGAATAACATTACAATCAAGAACAGCATACGCATCATTCACATAAGCCAATGAAAAATAATCTGCAAATAGATTTGCACAACCTTGTTCTTGATCACATTTTACATAACCATAAAATAGCTCTTTGGGAAAACCAACTTTTTTTCTTTTTTTATTAACAAAATTCCAAAAATATTATTGCATATATTCTTGTTTGATTGAAGTACGTATTCGTTATATAAATTTACTAAAAGTTTTACTTTTCACAAACATGCTTAAATTGATTGTAATCATCAATATAACCAGACTTTTTGTAATTAAAATGGGCTTTTTTTGGATTTTATTAGCATAATTTTTGACATCTAGTGTGTACTCATAAAATATCATTTGTTTTTTTTATTTGTTGATATTTTAATTCAATCAAATAAGCTTCATGATGTATACTGGTATTTAACAGCAGATCCAATGCTTTGTGTGTGTGTTTATCCGATGCAAAGATTAAGTCTAGGAAAACACCTTTAGAGTTAGGAATAACGTTAATCTGTAAGCTAAGTTTAGGTACCCATACCAATCGCATATCGTTTACTCTGCTTGACTTAAAGATGTGGCCATCTCGTCATTAGTCCATAATGCCCCCCATAGATTAAAATCATCACATATTACAAATCGGTTATTCAAGTTTTTTTAGCAATATTTTCCAATGTCTCACAGTGAGCTAAATATTTATTAAAGAGAAATATAAACACCGCCAATTACAAAATGGACATTATAATATAATCATTTTTTTTTCAGTTATTACTAAACTGTTCTGAAAGGTTTTACACTTTTTATATTACATTTATACCGTAGAGTAAAAAAATATTAGAAAAAAGCCCAAGACATTTAATGTTTACGACAGATGTTCTTGAAATATTGGAGTTATTATTAATATAGTTTTTGTTTTATTAGGTAATAAAATAAAACACAAACTAAGTTTTTTACCACAAATACTTTATTGATATAAATATATATTAGTAAATAATACATATCAATAAAAACAAAAGTTGCATATTTTTTAAAAAGAATATTTAATTTAATTGCTAGAGTTTGCAAAAGATTATTAATATATGAAACTACCGGTCTAATAGGGAGGTCTGATTTATGCGTTTTTATTAAGCAGTAAAGTCTTGGAGTCCGAGGGTTCATATTTTTAAATATATATTTATCAAATGAATTAATAATTTATTCAAAATCAGTCAATCGAATCACAGCGGCCAAGGGTCAAGCATAGACAATTGTTTCGGTTCTACAAACCTCGTCAGTATGCCTTGATTATTTATATATTTATCAGATTTTAAAAAAATAATGTGTGTTTTAAATATTCTTTTTAAAAAATATACAAATTTTACTCCCAAATACGCTGTAAAAAATCACCATTTCTATCCCAGCGTTTAAACTCAATATCCACTCAAAAAAACTCTAAATTAGTATCCTTTGACGTCGAGTATGTTTTCAAATATTCCGACAAATAAATGTCCAATGGGTTCTCCGTTAAGCTCTCTACTAGCAGATATATTCATTTCAATTATCGAAGATAAAATATTCAATTTAGACTTTACCAAAAAACATATATCATTCTGGTATCGATACGTAGACGATATAATTGCGTGTTTTAGCGGCACATCACGTCAATTTGATCAATTCTTAAATAAAATTAATAACATTTATCCCAAAATTAAACTTACATTAAAAACAGAACAAAATATTCAAATTAATTTCTTAGACTTAACTTTAATTTACAGCAATAATAAAATTGAATTCAAAATATTTAGTAAACCAACCAGCGTCAATACTACAATTCCGTTCAAATCCAACCATCTCATGTCACATAAGCTAGCAGCTTATCATTCTATGACACATAGAGCAGTTACAATTCTATTATCAAGTCATTATCTTATTTTAAAACTAAATAAAATTATATCTATAAGAAATATGAATGGTTTTCCAGTCAATCTTATTCAAAATTTAATTAATAATAAATTGTATCAAAACACAATTTTGCACATTTATCCGAAGATTTCAAATTTAAACAAAGATTTACTTACAACATTAACTTATTTTGGAAAAACCACAAAAAACATAGAGCACATTTTTCGAAAACAAAATCAACAAATCGCTTTTCGAAGTTGCAAATTATCAAATATATTATTTAATGTTAAAAATAAAATTAATCTTTTAAAAAAATTAGCTGTTTATAAAATTTTATGTTCCAAATACAATAGTGTATATGTTGGGCAGACTAGACAAAGTTTTGAAACATGATATACAAAACATTTTAAAGCGTTTAGACTAAATCACGATACCAGTTCATTTGCAAATCATATTATAAATTCTAATCATAACTCTCTCGAAATTAATAAAATTAAAATGTTACACGATTGTACAAAAAACAGTAATAATTTTTTTTAAGATTTTAAAACCAAAAATTCTTTTTGTTAAATGGTAAGAAACTGTTATCACAGCAGCAACGACAACGGTAACATCTACTTAATACAAGACAAAAAATATTGTTTGATATTTATTTTTTAATAAGATCCATACGCAAGCCCTACGTGCAGCAACACTCAAACTTCAAAACAACTAATGGATTAGAAACATACCAACCAAGTTTACTCCAATAATAAGTTTGGAGAAGTTTATTGCACAGTTGCCTACTGCTCTGTGTCATCACAAAACTCTTGCATTACTTTATATCACTATGAGGCTAAAACTATAAGCAATTCCAACCATCTTTAATTACATTTTTTACAAACTTTAACATTTAGAGTTCCAAACCGGTAGCATACTAGTTTAAGATGCATCTGCCATCTTATTAAAAAATATACTGGTTTTATTATTTTGGTTTTTAATGGTTTATCTGATTTAAGCGTACAAGCTTAAAAAAAAGCAAAGCTTGCCAAATAGTTTTATTTTAATGTCAAAAATAATTGTAGAAGCATTTGTTTTAAACCATGTCAGATATATACTATGTAATAGAAAGTGCCTACCACACTCGGTATTAAATTATCAAAAAGTTTGGCACAAGTTGGCGGTTTTCTACCACTTAGAATCAGTTTTCTAGATTCTATTTTGTTACATTTCAAAATTGGCTCTGCGTTATTGTGTGATGTGGTTTTGCGTAGATAAGCAATGAAGCACAATAACGCCAACTTAAAGTTTTTTTATGGTTTTGGCAAACATAACTTAAGTAATTTTTTCGTTGTTACGTTATAGATTATTATTATCTTATTGCTATAATTCAGTTTTGAGATCATCATTAATGCAACTATTCAAATTGATTTTGTAAAAGTTGTCGGCGTGATTCACTAACGTGTAAAACTTTTATGATTATTGAAACAAAGTAGTATGCACAAATTACTAATACCACTTATTATAGCTGCAAACAAAAGTGTTTTAAGTTTGACAATGTTATTTGAATTTGAAATTATAATCAGTTATTATTGATTTAAACAATTAATTGAACATAAGATAAAATAAAAAACCGTAGGTCTTTATATCTATTAAAATAAATATCTTTAAAAAACAAGTAAAGTTGTTGTAAAACAGTTACAAAGTAGAATAGTAAATAATAATAATAAACAACTACTACTATTTGCTGTTGTTAAGCACATAAGTCCATTATTTAAAAACTATTACATAAAACTATTGGATTTTTTAACGTGCGTAGCTAAAGATTTTTAAATACTTCTTTGCTTTTTTTTGTTAAACATCTGTTTTCTTTTAATGTTGCCGTTAAAATTTATAAATTGTAACTTTAATTACCTATTGCAGATTAAAATAATAAATATTTGTTTATACAAAAATTGGGCTTAAAAAATACAAATTTAATACGTAAAACAATTTTTATTTATTGTTTGTACAGTTTTAAACGTCCATCAGCATGTACTCTATATAATCCACATTCTTTACAATAACAAGATGTCAAAAAAATAGATGTGTAGTGGAAATAGTGAAAAGAGAAGATATAAAAAATATATGCGGAGATAGCTGTCAAATTATATCTAATTTGTTTAACATTTTTTTACTTTTTGAAGTGTTGGCATAAACAGGTATACCTTGAGACTAGTTTACGCATGGCATACCTTCCTGATTTTTTTTTATTGCGCCAATTCTGTTTTTTTATTACCTTTATCAATCTAATCAATCAAATCTAAAATTGGCATTTGTTGAAGTAAGCTTACTGCCTTGCAGATTTTTACGCAGTATCTGCAGCACAAATGCTTAATTTTCTTTTTTTTTTTACTACACAGTCTCTTTTCATAATGTTGTTTTTATCTATAAACTGCTGTTATACACGTTTTGTATGTCCAACGCAGTGTTGTCTTTTTAACTGCGTTTCGCTGTTTGTTTCTTTTGCTGTCACTTTTTCTAATGTTTTAATGTTGTTCTTTTTTTAGTAATTTGCAATTGTTTGTTTTTCTATCTGCTTTTTTCTTCTATATCCTGTTCTATTCTCTGGACAATGACTTAAGCATATTGACTTATATAAAATTATTTTTTTTTAGAGTTGCACTGATTTCTTGCTTCACCGCAATATCTTTTTTCTTGACTGCTATATCTTCTCTTAATAGTCTGCCTTCATTAGCAGTTCACGCTCATTCTGCTCGGCAAGTTTTTCAGTTGCAGATATGGTTCTGTTAAGACGATTGGAGCGCAATGGTTTTTTTTATTAGTTTAGACTTTGTTTTTTTTAATTAGTAGTGTTTTGGTGGTTACATTTTTACCACTAACTTTAGCTTCAAATGTTATAGCAGTCCTCTCTTCTTCTTTTTTGTATAAATTGGCATCATTTGTAATGATGCAATTTATTTCCATTGGTTGTTTATATTCAAATTCAACTAATGACTCTGATGTACTTTTGTGTCTCTCAATTGCTGTTTGTCCAACTAACTCCACAATACGGTTCTCTACTTCCGTTAGCTCTTTTCTGCAAGGTTCTCCCTTGCTAGTTAATCCTTTTTTTTATTATTTGCCTTTTTGACTTTACCTTGGACCTTAAATCTTCACAAGTCTGAAAAAAAACACAATTTTCATATAAAACACATTTCAGCTTCAATAATTACTTTTATATAACATATGTTATGTTTGTATATTTTGATACAAATTTAACTTGTTTAATATTTTTATTAACCCGTACCCGGTACGGTACCAATACTTGGACATAGTCACTACGCAGTGGTTTAAAACAATGAAAGTTTCTTTTCCTATTTTTTTTATTCAGGATTGATAGTAAGTTTATATTAAACAGTTTTGTTTAAAATAAATTTATAAACAACAAATGATTTAACAAACAAACAAATTGTTATTATTAAGCAATTTATGTGTTATCAATAAAAACATGATAGCCTGCGTCTCGCAGACACCAATGTACCGGTTACGGGGTAAGACTGGTTTCGGCTACTAAGCCACCGTAAGGTAATATTTGTACATTGGTGTTGATACAACTTAACACCTATACATAAATTTTATTAATAACTTTTATCTATTTGTACATGCTTAAATTATTAAACTAATGTTATGAAATGTATAGGTATCTAAATACTTACTCGTCGCCACTGCATCCAATCCTTATGTCCTCCCGGTAATAAATTTAATAATTCGGCAAGTTTACTCCACAAAAATTGAGCTTTTTAAATGGAAAATTTATGGAAAATTTTTCAGATTTTAAATCTGGATGATTTTCCATAAATTCTATCATCATCTCCTTTTGAGTGGTGGAAATGAAATTGCCGACTCTTTTTATTTTATCCATTTTAATTAGAAAAAAGTGTTATAACCCGAATGAGGAACTACAGTAAATGATATTTTGCTGCGGAAATCCCCTATCCTTTGTATTTATTTGAAATAAATATTTTACGAGTGCACGGAAGAAAGAGCCAAGACCTCTTAATGCCGGAGAGCACGCGGAATGTGCAAATGTACTTAAACATGTTTTTTTAACACATTTATACAAAAAACACATGTTTTTATGTTTTGTATCAACCCATAGCCAGTTTTACACTTAACCAAAAATTTGAAGTTTTTCATATATAATTATAATTCGTACACCGTTCAAAAATACGCGTATTCGTTTTCATGTAAATTTTTTTATGAGAACTGATTCCCATTTGAAACTATTCCCATGAGTTCAAAAATAGCACCGCAGCCATTTAATATTTTTGTCATTTTTCACGTTGCTACAGAAATATTAATATGTGATTTTAAGTTTTTTTTTACAAATTTGTTTTTTTTTTTTTAGTTTGCATTAAAATCTCCTCTTATTGTGGTTTTTTTGTTTACTTTGGTTTAGTTTTTTCTTAATTTTTCTATTCTCTTCCTCCTTGTGTTGAATTCAGTTATTGGAATTGTTTTTTTTTTCTTTGTAGCCGGGCATCTTTTCTCTCCCGTTCTGTGTTTTATCGTTTTGCATTTTATGCAGTCTTCTTGTTTTTTTATTTGACAATCTGGTATTTGTTTATTTAATCATCAATTTTAAATTACTAGTAAATTCTGTTGCAAACACGTCTGATTTCCACCGAGCGCTAACCGCAACTTGTTTAACTTAGGTGTGTTGAAATGAGACCGACTATTAAAGTGTAAAGTTTAGGTCTAGAAGTAAAAAAATAAATAGAAGATACAACAGATGAATAAAAACATAAAAAAGATTACGTATTTTTGTAGATAAGAAGAAATCGCACTAGCCTTAGTCTGATATAGAAAAGCGTATGTTAAAAAAGTGAAAAAGTACACCTTTTTAATATTTTGCCATTTTTGGAAAGATTAAGCAATGCAAAGAAGTAGAAATTTTGTATATAAATATTATATTGTAATGTGTAATTATTATGCCAAATAAAGATTTAGTATTTTTACTTAAAAAACAAATTCAGATAATTTGATTTAAACGTTTTGATTAAGATAGTTTTAAATCATAAGCATTTAAAATATTATTAATTACTAACTTTAATATAATATTTCAAAAACCTGTTTAACTATTCATGCCAATATTAATTATCTTTAGAACTTTTAGAACTTATTTCAATATATTTAAATGCAAAAAGGCTTGTTATATAATAAACGCTTCAGTACAATTTGTAAAATAAATCCTTATCCTTTAACGAGGGACACAGTAAAAGCTCAGTCAAGCGATATACGCATGAAAGAGCGTACGCAAAATAAACGAAGCCATCTTGGCTACAGTCCACTGCACCGTCCCTTTGATATTTCCTTTTCACTTAATTAGCCACCACAAACATAGAGACAGGGATGGTCAGCGCGAATCACAGTATGTGTTAGTACATGAATATTTGATATAACGCCTAGTAATAATAATTCAAAATATTATAATGAAACAAGTCAAAATTTCATGATTTTTTATTATTTTCTTGGCCGCTCTTAGATAAAACGAATGTTAATTTTTTAAACAATAATATTATTTCTTAACATATCACGCTTTCTTAACAAAAAAAATATATAAAAACACGTTTTTTTTTTAATTTACAAAGATTGATTTAAAATATTTTTAATAAATAAAATTAGACAAAATTTGTTTTATTTTGTATTAACTGTATATATATATATGTTCCGATAAATTACTTTACCTTCTAGGAGTAGTGACACAAGCAACGGTATACTAAATTGTGCCAACATTGGACGGTATTAGCACCATTGCTATTATTAGCAATCAGATTACTTTAGGATTACGTAACTGCCAAAGCAATAGTGGGTAGCTGAAATCAAAAGGACAATGCTCATCTGTTAACAAATTGGCAAAGACATGGACTATTGGTACTAAACATGCAAGAAGAGTATTTAAAAAAAACATAAATTGTAAAAAAATCAAATAAAAAATAAATTGTGTGTGTAAAACAAAAAATAAAAAAAAATAATGTAAATACTATAAATAACGTTATGCTTAGTTCACACGGAGACAGTTGGTAAGTGGTATCTAAATTATTAGTTACTGCATTTGTGTAAAGTTGCGTCCACACGCAGCTGGCACGTATCAAGTGGCAAGTTCAATTTACAGATCAAACGCGTCTGTGGAATTGTTAAAAGATGTGCTCCGCAATATTTTAAATGCAATTGGGGAGGAAATAAAAGATGAAATATCTGTAGAGGTCAAGAAACCTAAACGACTTTGGGAGTGAAAATGGATTGGCAGACGAAATATTGATGGTGCAAGTGAAATAATATTCAAAGACCACGTCAAAACTTGTTGAACTTGTGAACTACACTGTCTTTACTAAACTGTGCTTGTCCACACGCTGATACAAGTTAAGTGACAAGTGCTTGGCTCTGGTAGAGGTGTGTGCGCGCGCCTACTTGCTCGCAAAAATAGAATATTTTCTATTCCAGCTACTAAATTTTTACTTGCCTGTAATGTCTTGCAACTTACCACATATCGGACTGTTTACACGCGAGCAAGTAACTTGTAATTTAGTTAAAATTTACTTGACTGTTCTCGTGTAAACTAAGCATTAGTCTAGCTTTGTGGTCTGATGTAGATGATTGGATATGTGCTTGTCAAGGTGTAGGCATAATTTTATGCCAAGCAACTTGTATGGAAGTATGAATTGGTTTCTTTTAAAATCTTATAAAAACGTATAAAAATTGGCCTTTGTATATTTTTTCTAGTGACAAACAGACATACAATGGTAAAGATGAAAATGTAGAGTTTTGGCAGGATCTCAATGAAATTTTGAGTGCCAGTAAACGTGGCAAAAGAATTTTTTTATTGAAAAATTTATAAAGGTGAGTACTTAAACAGATAAATCAGAAAAAGGTCTAAAAAAATATGACAATAAAGTAAACAAAAATGGCAAGAAACTGCTGAGTTTGTATGTTGAAAAAAATATATTCATATCAAACACATGGTTTAAGCTCAAAGTTATCCACATGTATACATGGCATAGTAGTAAATTCAAAACTAAGATTGACTTTGTAGTATATGATGAAAGATTGAGAAGTTTAATTAGAGACACTCGAGTGGTGCGTAGAGCTGAATGTAAAACTTATTATTATCTTGTTATATTAAAAGTAAACCTTTGTCGTAAACTTATTATAAAAAACAAAAAAAAACTTAACAGTTAAAGGTAAAAGTTTTAAAAAAAAATTAGTTTGACAAAAAAAATTGAAGAACTCAACGAGGAAATGATGTGCAAAAATGTGTATGAAGTGACAGTTGTTGAAAATATAAAAAGAGATGCATAGTAGAACAAACATGTAAAACTAGCAATAAATATAAAGAAAAGTGCCAATTGATTAAAAGGATGCAGTAAAACAATCACAGCAACTTTTCACATTTGTACAAAGCTAAATGCACTAAAACTGAATGTAAAAATTATCCTGCTTTTAGATTGTTAAGAATTCTGGAAAATATATTTGAAAAAGTATTGATTGAAAGAGTATGTGAAGTAACAACTGAGAAAATTTGGGATGTGCAATGTAGTTTTATGCCAGGTAAGAGCTGCATGGATCAAATTTTTGCACTTCCACAATTGCAAAATGTATGGCAGTAGAGAAGAAAGTGTACTGTGCGTTTGTTGGTGTAGAGAAACATATGTTGGAGTAAAAGTGTATAAATTGCAATATTATAAATGACATACAAAATAGCATTTTTAAAACAGTGTTTTGATTTAAACAAAGTTATAACACAAAACGGGCTAACAACTACTTTACGTAGGTAAAATTACATTCGCAGTTATTAAAACCAAAAATAGCACAACATAAAAGTGATACCAAAGTTAAAGTAGGTGCGTGTGCTTTGGCTAGCTACGTTCCAAAAACTAAACATGTTATTATTTACAAAGATGTAGAAATTTTGCATGTTATAAAACATCCAAAAAAACGCCTGTTTCTAGAAATGCATTAAAAATAAGCCAATTCTATAAACAGATATCAAAGGTTGAAATGCTATTTATACTTTTTTGTTACAAATCCATATAAATAATAATTAATTGTGGTTGAGTGTTGTTGTTTAGTAATTGTTGATAGTTACGTTTGTGTATGTTGCTTGTCAATTTTTAATTTTATACTCTAGCGGTTAAATTGTAAATTATAATATATAATTATTATTATTATTATTATTATTAATATTATTATTATTATTATTATTATTATTATTATTATTATTATTATTATTATTATTATTATCAAATAATCAAATATGAAAGAAACGTGGAAATTAATCAATGAAACACTGGGAAGAAACAGAAAAAATTCAGAAGACCAAAGATTGATAAAAATTTTTAAACAAGACACCAGCAAGATACTTGAGCAGTTTACTGATACATTTAAAAATCAAACAAAATCTCTTGCCAAACCATGTAGCAAAATACTGCATAATAAAACAGAGAAAACAAATCAAATACAAATATTGGAAATACCAGAAACGACACCTGAAAATATTGAAAAAATTATCATGTCTATGAACCCTGCCAAACCAGCAGGTCACGACGGAATTAAAACAAAAGACCTCATAGATACCATAAAGGAAATAAAAAAGCCAATGACCAAACTTATCAATCTAACCATTAAACAAAAGAAGATACCAAATGTTTTAAAAAAGGCAATCCTGCGCCCCATCTATAAGTCAGGAAAAAGAGACAGTCCTAAAAACTACAGACCGATCTCTATACTACCAACTGTATCAAAAGTATTAGAAAGATACATTGAAAAAACATTAACAGTGTATTTGGAAGAAAATAAATTAATAGACATCAATCAATATGGATATCAGAAATCAAAAGGCACAATCCAGCTACTTGAAAAATTCACGAATACAGTAAACCAAGCATTAGATAAGAACATGCACGCTTTGTGCTTATTCGTCGACTTTTCAAAAGCATTTGATACTCTTGACCATAATACTCTAATAAATATTTTAGAAAATAATGGAATTAAAGGAGAAACTAAAAAATTGTTTAAAAACTACTTAGACAATCGAAAGTTTCAGGTTAAATTAAGTGGCAAACTGGGCGAAGAAGCAATTATTGACAGGGGTGTGCCCCAAGGCAGTATTTTGGGACCAATACTCTATCTGTTGTATGTAAACGACGTAGGATCATGCTTTAAAAATTCCAAATACTTTTTATACGCTGATGACACATTAATTGTATCGATCCACAAAAATGTACAACAAGCGTTGAAAAATATGCAAAGAGAATTTAAACAGTTTCAAAAATGGGCTCACGACAAAGGACTCACTATCAAGAAAGAAAAAACAAAGTTGGTTCATATAGTATCACCACATCAGCGAAAAAAAGAAGATCAAATCAACCTGATTTTTCATAAATCCAAATGTTTACACAATGTCCAAA